>CM068723.1:5965399-7165399 GCA_035079005.1 Fraxinus americana | reverse complement strand
TTCCTGAGATTGAAGACTTTATAGCAAGTTGCAATGGAGTGGCATACACCCACCTAACTACACACACACAGAGTTGAAAGTTGAATTCTCTGGAGTATTTATAATTTTACTCATCTGGAATGCTAAGCATCTCTTATTCAAGTCATTGCTTTCCTTGCTTCTTCTGTCAGCACAATGAGCTGCATTTTTTATCGAAGTGAATTGCTTTATTAGTCTAATCATTGGTGAGATTCATCTCTCATATGTGTGGTTATACATTGGTTCAGATAAGTGCACCTAAAAGGAGAATTTCACAATCTTTTCCCTCAAATTGAGAACTTCATGGGAATTAAAAGTGGCTAACTTATTTTCTGTAGGCTATATATTAAGGAACTTTGGGTAGAATGTCTTCTAATTTACTGTTATCTTCTGATAGTAGAATGCACTTCTGGGAAAGAGTGGAACATTTTAGGCACCATAATGGAGATGTCTAGAAACGTATCTTTATATGTGATAATTCTATCACTGACCAGGAAGCATGTTTCTTTATTGTTATGATGGTGTGAATATATTATCTGGATTTGTGTGTGTGCATGTTATACACGTAGCTTTTTGTTAGATCTTTTATTTCTGTGACGGAAGTGTCATTCTCTTTGTCTTCCAAACCTGGTGCACATATTATTTCTCTGTGATTTTGTCAAGTCAGATACTAATTCTTTCGTGAGATGCAGTTATTTTCTGCAATTTATTACATTTCATGTTTCATGTTCTGTGATTTTAATATTCACCTGTCACCTGATTTATGTTGGTGCAGTATTTGGAACTTATTGTTTCTTCTCTTTGCTTCCCTTTCTTTTGGTTTTTCTGAAATTTCCTTTTTGGCTTTAGTGTATAGTAAAGCTGCCGTTAATAGTTAGAATTCAACATTGGCAGCTATTTTCTGTTACCCAACCCTATGAAATTATACCTTAAATCTTTCTGAGAATAAAAAATTGTTTTGACAAGCATTGACTGGTATGCTTAATTCTAATCTTTTGGGGTAACAGATAGATAGTATCATGTCAACAAGGACAACTAACGAAAATGAAGCAAGTAGAAGATTGAAGTCAGAGTTTCTTGTTCAGTTTGATGGAGTGACATCAAGTTCTGATGATCTAGTCACCGTCATTGGTAAGGTTCATGCTCTAGCCCGAACATTTAATTGTGTTGGTTGAAGTTGTTGACACAGTCCTACTTCTGTAGAGCTTGATCATCTCTAGATGTTAATTATGGCATGTATTTTGCAATACCCTTACGGCAATATTAATTTAATCTTTTCTTCTCCTAGTACTCAAGGAATTGATCCGTATGTTGTGAGTGCTGTACCCAAAATCTCGCATCTCAAAGTTGAGCATTGCCACATATATTTACCACAACAATATATCCTGCTTTGACTTGAAAGTTTTCAAATTCTACTAGGAAGCCACAACTATAATGTAGGATCCATTGTTATTTACATTTTTCTTTACGAGGCTTTTGGGATTGTGTTTGCTTGTGTTCAAGTGGGTGAGTGGGGGTTCAGGTAGGCTGGATCCATAAAGGTGGAGGATTGTAGTGGGGAGTGGGAACTAATGCCTCTGGATGAACATTGAGTTCTTGTTTTTGATTTTGCGACGCTCTCTATGCTAGCTGTCAAAGTATTTGAAGAGTGATCATCTATATATACTTGACAAACTATTGTCTTGCATTTTAAACGAAACAGCAAATAATTTTGTATGATTCCCCAACCCATGCTTAATTGTCTACAGCTATGGAATTATGGATTAAACTGAACTGCAGTCTTCGTTGCAAATTATTCAAAATTGTATGAAATTAGGTGCTACAACACCACCCTGATCTACTTGCTGTTTCTTTTATTAATGGTCCCTATAAATATATTGATAAACCCAGGAGTTCTATATCTGCTGTCTTTAACTATTGACACCATTTGTGAATGGTTTAGAAAGTCGGATTATACATGAAAACTCATCCAAAAGAATGTTTTGTACTTTCTGTAACTTATTACACAGACAGAAAACAAATTTGCAGAGTCTATAAGGTAATTTATTTATTTTTTTCTTTTCTTCTTAATATGTAAAACCTATCCACATCTGGGTTTCCCTTTGGTGGTCAGGTTGATGTCAATAATTCAATATGTTGATTTTAAATGAGGAAACTAGTGGATCTCTTATTTGTATCTGTCCTTGTGTTCGTGTCTACACTCTATACCATAAAGAGAGATGCGTGAAGACCGGCCAAGCACACACATCTCTATATCTTTTAGTAATGCTTATTTATTTGCTTTACTGTTAGTTGTTTTGACAGTTGTACTTGAATTATTGTAGGTGCAACCAATAAACCACAAGAATTGGATGATGCAGTCCTTAGAAGACTGGTCAGTATCTTAATGCATGAATCTCGTGTCAATTTAGCCTCTAGGGAAATTAAATATTCAATGGGAGCAATTTAGTCTAATTTTCTATGAGAATATAATCTTGTGTTATAGTAGTTTCATGTTCAAATTGATGTTCTGAAGAATTTTGTATAATTTCTGTGCAATTCTAAACTGTCTTATGTACATTGAGATTTTATGGATTTTCAATTTGAAAAATTGCTAAGACCAGTTTTTCAGAAAAGACGAGGATATTGCCTACTGGCTGGTCACATGTAAATTGGAGAAGTCTGATATTGGCAGCGCATTTGCACTTGACATATAGGGCAACCTAATTTCTGGCCTTATGAAAGATATTTAGGTTATATGATTTGACTGCCGTGACCAATCGTGGAATTTCCTGATTGGCCATGTCTCTAGACGTGAATTTCTCTCCTGCTATTCCCATGTAATTATTGTTGAGACTCTGCATATTCAATATTCTTTTTTTTTCCCTGTCATGGTAGGAAGTCTTTTAGCTAACTTGAAGAGTTGGACATATTGGGAAAATGTCAATTATAATTTACGGACGATGTGATTTCGAGTGGAATTTCCTTATTGATTATAGTTCAAATCTTGAAACAGGTGAAGAGAATATACATCCCTTTGCCGGATGCGAATGCCAGGAGACTTCTTTTCCGACACAAACTCAAGGGTTCATTTTCTTTGCCAGGTGAGAACATGTTTCTAAATGATGTGGATATTAATTTACTGTTTACCGTGCTGCAGGAGAAACTATTCTACTAGTTGACATTTTTTCCTTCCTGTGGCTACAGATCGAGAATTAGAGAAACTTGTGCAAGAAACGGAAGGTAAGATAAGTTTCAAAGTTGAGGCTTTCGGAACAGAGTGATCACTGTCTTATTAATGTAGAAAACGAAAGAAGATTTAGAGGGTTTATGTGTTTAGATTAACTACAAAGAGATGCTTGTCAATAGTTATGTCTTATGACTTCAGGTCTTGAATTTAGGTTTCCAGTGCTCGCTATTGAATTTTTTGTGCTCCAGGAGATACAAGAGAACTCAGCCTTTAGCACTACAACAAATTAAGGCCTTGTTCTCAATAATTTGGAGCTGGCTACATAAATCCTTTTCCAGCACTCTGTTGATTCATTGCAATATCTATTAGAAAATCTGAGAAACTAGCTCGCAACCACAAATAAGCCATGCTAGTTTTGGTCTACCCCTCCTAACATGTTACACTAAAATGGCTTCAATCTTCTGAACAAAAGCCTCTTTTAGTCTCCATGAGAAATGTTCCAACCACTTAATCCCTTATTCCCTTAAGTTGTCCTTTACCGGTATCACCTTTACTCGGTTTATATTTTCATTTCTTATCGTATTCATTTTAGCATGTGACCGAACTTCCAATCTTAACATTCTTGTTATCGCTATCTCTACGAAATTTGGTTTTTTTAACCTTGTAGGGTCTTTTGAGCGTAATGTCTTCCCTAAACTGCTTTCAACCTCCTCTATAAGGTAGTATCATCTAATTTAAAACTCAATGCATTGTTTTTGTAGGGTATTCTGGAAGCGACCTAAAGGCGTTGTGTGAAGAAGCTGCAATGATGCCAATCAGAGAGCTTGGCACTAACATTCTCACAGTCCAGGCAAATCAGGTAATCCAGCTATAATATCTAAACCCCCTCGCCCCCTTCGCGATTGAATATCGAAATATTAATTGGTTCAAAGTTGTAGGAGTGAGCTTTGATTTTACAGCATTACATATTTTGCCCATAATATTCTCTCTCATTCGCAACAATATGAGCAACTCAACTATTTCTGTTCCCATGTATCTGCTCAAAATTCTCTAAAGCTGCTAAATTCCTTCTCTATGTGCAGGTAAGGCGTTTAAGATATGGAGATTTTCAGAAGGCAATGACTGTTATTAGACCCAGTCTACAGAAGAGCAAATGGGAAGAGCTTGAACAGTGGAATCGGGAATTTGGCTCTAACTAAATTAACATGGTACTAAGTTCTGCCATGATCAAAAAAAAAAATGTAAGAAAAACTTGAGCAACAAATGCTTTTCAAACAGTACCGTGTAAATATGCATTGATCGAGTATAATCACTCTATTGGTGAGAATAAGAGTTAAATTATACACTTGACTTTGAACTACTTCGATACTTATTTTGCTTATGTTTGGAATGCTTTTTTTTATTCAAATTTATTTTCAATCATACGTTTTATGGGATTCACAATTTTTATTAACTTTTTAACTGCATATTTCGTAAATTTAGCCCCCGTTTGAGTTCCATTTTTTCTCATTCCATTACATTAAGGCCCTGTTTGATAGGCAATTTTTTTCCTTGAAAGATAGAAAATAAGTTCCATTTCCCACTTTTTGGCATGTTTGATAGGTTAAATTTTCCAGTCAAAACATTTTCTCATTTAACCCTCACGTGACCTGTTTTCCACCAAATTGAGCAAAACATTTTCTCTCGTTTCAGTTGGAAATCGATTTTCCCTGGAAGAAGGAAATCCACCTGTGGATTTTCTCTCCATCAAGCGACTCCTGTTTCCTGGGGGGCGTTTGGGTCTTCCACCGTCGCCAGACGACGGCGACGGAGGAGAATACCCTCCTATGGGTCAAGAAGTGGGGGAGGGTGAAACCCAGAATTTTCAGCATCTTCTTAGTTGGGAATCTACGTCTTTGACGTTTCTTAACTGGGAATTTTCGGCGTCTTCTTAGTTGGGAATTTTTGGTGAAACCCAGAATTTCCAGAATCTCGTTTCTTAGCTGGGAATCGACGTCTTCTTCAGCTGGGAATCGATTCTTCAGATGAAGCGTTGTCTTCTTCAGTGCTGGATTCCGAAGCCATTTCTAGTTCACGAATTCCCACCTGTTGGGACGATTGGGTAGTTAGTCGAAGGTGGGATTGATGCGGGAGGAATTGGTGGAGAAACTGGAGCTGAAGGTCTGTTCTTCTGCTTTGTATTCAATTGAAGTCATTTGGATGTATCAATTGCCAGTTGACTTGAATTGAGTTTAATTATATTGTGAATTGATTTGTTTCAAGCCCCTTTTCTTGTTTATTGTAAACTCAAATCATGGATTGAAGATCCGTGAAGGAGGTTGGGCGGCGGTGGTGGGGATGAAGTTGGTGGAGGTGAGTTGGGCTTGCAGGTGATGGAGAAGTTGTTCGAGTAGGAGGAGGCTGGGAGGCGCAGGCGGAGTTAATGCTGGAAGATGAACAGATGTTGTCGGAAAATTTTTGTTAAGTTGGATAGTTTCACACAAATAATCATAATTTTCCATATAAAACAAAGTCGATGAAACACCAAAAGTTGGAAAATCTCAACATTTTCTAGGTGGAAAATTATACCAATCAAATGCAACTAATTGACAATTCCCGGTAAAAAATTTTCTAGGCAAATATTTTCCCTGTAATTCATTTTCTTTCCACCCATTTTCTACCTTTACAATCAAACGCACCATAATTTTTTCTCTCTTCATCTCAGCCACACATTCTCAAATAAAATAATATTACACACAAATCTAAAACTTTTCCACCACACATTTTCCCATTAATCACTATTCTACAAATTTTCAATCCCAAAAAATGGGGGCCAAGGGCATGCCAAATGGCATGATCAAAAAAGAGCCATAACCCACCACTCAAACATCCAATCCTTAGCTTTAAAGGTGGCGCCGCCGAGATTTCAACTACCTCCGCTAGCCAGAACACAAAGGTCAGAGCCAGTATGTACATGCCACGACAGCCGTTTGGCCACCCATCAAACAGAACGACCCCATCTTTGCCCCAAATAAGGTCATGTGCATGGCCACGTTAGTTCATACTATTATTGTACATGGAATCAGGTGCCATGGTCATGGTCATGGTCCTGAGACCTTTTTCGGGAAGGGGTAGAGAAATATGTGTGGGAATTATAGACAAAATTAAAGACGAGTATTTAGTGGGAGGTGTCGATTATTCATATGCCTCTAGTAGAGAACATCAAAGATGCAATATAAATGACGTCATTGTTAAATTTTAGTTCTCCTGACGAAGTTTCATCGTACACTCCATCTTAGCATTCTTAATGTCTCTATCTACTATCTAATAACTATTATTTGAAACTTGGTAGTTTTAACTTTTAACTATATAGGGATCTTCTAAGAGCAATTTCTTTCCCTAATCGTCCTCCACTTCTCTATTAGATACTTTGATCTAATTTGAAACTCAATTTGAGGTTGTTTTTGTAGAAGCGATTTACATGCGTTGTGTGAAGAAGCTACGATGATGTTGAACAGAGAGCTCGACACAAATTTATTTGGATTTTGCTAGTTTTACATTAAAAAAAATGTATATAAGCGATTACCGAAAACGATGTAAAGAGATAAGATTGAATGAAAAAGTTGATATTGTTTTAAATTGACAAATGATAAAGTTTCATGTAACATTATGTAATTCATTATATAAATTTTGATATACATGTAGCGAGATCAAGATCCAATTTATTCTTGGACGTGAGTCACGTGACAAGGAGAATTTGTTGTAGAAAATAAATTTAGAGGAGCTCTCATAATGTTTGAAAAGGCAGAGGGTGTCCATGTAATAGTCAAATACTTCAAGGACGTGTCTGTAAAAAAAGAACACCGAAAGGCGTGCGGATCTCTGGAAAGGAAAGAAAACGATTGCGAAAAGCTCTGAATAATAAAACTCGCCAGCATTCACTGGTCAAATCAGAGGCAAAGTGAGAGTTAATGAGTTCCAATAATTTTGACTTTCATTGCAAATGGTAGTGTTTTTGGGTTTCTTTCTTCTTTTTCTCGGTGCGTTATTTCATCGAATAGTTTCAATGCATCCTTGAAGGAACGAAAATCAAGCTTGTGTTTATTATTATTATTATTTTAATTCTTTGTGATTTTGCAGGCAGTGACAGTTCGAATATGTGTAGATGCAAAATGGTAATCAACCTTGTGTCTCATTGCTCCAGCTTGAGAATTATATAATACAAAGAATGTTTCAAGAAGAGAAGCACTATATGTACAGAAGAAGAAAAAAAAACAGAAATCATAAATACACACATGGAGGTGGGCCCATGTGAGTTAAATATGGGGCCCACCCCCATGTCAGTATCTGTATAATTTCTGGTAAAAAAATTTATGTACATGCAGAAAATTTCTTTCAAGAATAATCTAGAGAATACAGCTGATGGTTAGTTCCTGAAATCGTGAATCATGTAGGGAATCTATTTACAACAAATTCAATGGCACTAATTCGGGTGAAATGGTAATGAAAGACAGCAAGGATAAGTAGCTGTTTATTCATCAGTTGAGCTGGAGCTAATGGATAGCTGATGTGTGCGAATTAACTCTTAACAACCCCCTTCAAGCTGGACGGTACTGAGGTAACTCCAAGCTTGTCGTTCAAGAAAAGAAATCTTGAATGAGTCAGGCATTTGGTTAACAAGTCTGCAATTTGATCTAAGGAAGGCACATACCTAACTTCCAGTTCCTTTGCAAGTACTTTGTCTCTAATAAAATGAATGTCCACTTCTCTGTGCTTTGTTCTAGCATGGTACACTGGGTTTGCTGCTAAGGCTCCTACACTTATGTTATCACACTATAAGACTGGAGTCGATGCTTGTGGGAGTTCCAGTTCTTTAAATAATGATTGAATCCAAGCAATTTTTGAAGCGGCCAATGCAAGAGCTATGTACTCTGATTCTGTACTTGACCTTGCAACTACATGTTGTTTTTTTGAAGACCAGGCTATTAAGTTGTCTCCTAAGTAAATGCAGTAACTTGTTGTTGATCTTCTATCCTCTGGACAGGATGCCCAATCTGCATCTGAGTATCCATTCAGATTTAATTTGTCGCTTCTTTGATTCCACTACCCTTGATTCATTGTTCCTTTAACATATCTTAACACTCTCTTCAGTGTTTGCCAGTGTGTGGATGTTGGTGATTGCAAAAATTGGCTTAACTTGTTTACAGCAAATGTAATGTGTGGCCTGGTGTGTGTAAGGTATTGTAGTACTCCCACTGCACTTCTGTAAATTGAGGGATCCTTCAACACCTCCCCATCAGTTTTGGACATTGTTTTGCCAACAAGAATAGGTGTAGGACAAGGTTTCAAGTTTTGCAACTCAAATTTCTTAAGTAGATCAGCAATATATCTTGTTTGTGCAAGATGAACTTCTGAATCATGCCACAACACTTCAACTCCAAGAAAATGATGAAGTCTCTCTATGTCTTTCAGTGCAAATTTTTTGTTCAACTTATGAATCCTTGCAACAGCTCCTTGTCATTACCTGCCACAACGATGTCATCCACGTAGATAAGTGAAAAGATACTCTGCCCATTTTTGAAGTAAAATAGTGACGTGTCTGCCATAGATTGCTTGAACTTCCAGCTTAAGAATGTTGTTTTCAACTTGTCATACCAGGCTCTAGGTGTCTGCGTCAGTCTATAGAGTGCTTTTTCCAGTTTGTATACGTAATTAGGCTTTGATTTGTCTATAAATCCCTCTGGCTGGTTCATATAAACCACTTCTTCAAGCTTACCATTCAAAAAGGCATTGTTAATGTCAACTTGCCTGATAGTCCAATCTTTTGAAACTATCAGAGTATGATTCTTAAGGTTGATGGTTTAATAATTGGACTGAACGTTTCATAGAAGTCAATTCCAGAAGCTTGATGAAAACCTTTGGCTACCAATCTGGCTTTGAACCTCTGCAGTGATCCATCTGTGTTGTTTTTTACTCTGAAAATCCATTTATTCCCTACTATGTTATAGGTTGGTGATTGGGGCACAAGTTTCCAGGTTCTGGTTTTTATTACAGCATTGAACTCTTCCTCCATAGCTTTCTTCCAATCTTCATTCATCGTAGCATCTTTTGCACTCTTAGGTTCTGAAGGCTCTAGATTGTTTTCAATTGATTTTCCCAAGTAACCTTAGGTTTAAACACCCTAGTCTTTCCTCTAATGATCATAGGATGCTCCATTAGATTTCTTGCTCTTTGTTGAGGTCTCTTTTCGAGCTCATTGTCAACTGGTTGCTGATAACTTTCAAGTCTTTCATCATTCTGAGCACAACAAGTTCTATTTCTACAAGTTCTGTTTCAACATTATCCTCATTACCATTTCTGTCAGGCCTTTTAGAGCTATCACCATTGATCATGTTTTCTGAATCTCCCTAATTTTTTAAATTTTTTATCTTAAATAAGTCAAATTATTTTATTTTTCCTAAATGAATTTGCTAACTAATTAATTTGACTCAAACCTAAAATATGATTTTACTATTGTCAATTTTCAACCAAGCCCAACTTAATCAAATTGACCTAAATTTTACCCAAATCTCTTATTCTACCGTAGTGTTGTTTCTGTCGTTCTATTATTGTAAACTCGCAATCTTCCTCTTCTTGTGATTTTAAAAGTCAAATCTATGAAGAACTCAACAAAGAAATGTGCAAAAGATATCACCAGATTGGACTACGTTATTTCGTACGAGTTAGGATTGAACATGACATAGTTGAATTAATGTAGCGTTACTGTAAATATAAAGAAATTAATTATTGTACGGAACCCGGTGTAACGACCCGACCTCTCACCGGAGCCGTTATCTTACGTATTGTCCGTTCTGGGGTGAGCTTTTGCCTACTTATCCCCTCACGGCTTTCTAACGCGTTCCCCAAGATTCGAACCCAAGACCTCCATCATATGGGAGACTTAAGTCGAATCCTGAGGAACACGTTAGAAGCCGTAAGGGTATAAGTGGGTAGAAGCCCACCCCAGAGCGGACAGTACGTAAGATAACGGTTCCGGTGAGATGTCGGGTCGTTACACCCGGGAACCGAATAGAACCAAATTGAACAGAACCGAATTGAATGGAACCGAATCAGAACGGTTCCATAATTAAATTTGGACCGACGGTTCAACTTACTAAATGCCCAAAAATTTAGGTACCGAACCGGACCATGTCTAGTCCTAGTGTCTGAGGCATATTGTTGATGCCTAACAGTGGGTCCAATACTAATGGAATCCAGTTTTTCATAACTTATGGAAAGCAGCCTCATCTCAATGGATTGTATACCATCTTCGGCAAAGTGATTCATGGGTTTGAAGTACTCGACATTATGGAAAAGGTATGGTTTTATACCTTTCAAGTTTGGTTGACGATATAATTTATCAAAAACATTGATTAACATGTGTATTAAGCTGGTGTCAAGAATTGTTGGGTTGATTTTCATTCTGATGTCGGGCTTCTCCCGAGCTACTAATACCGAAATGTGTGTTAGTTGCCCATTTTAAAGTGTTAATCATGAATTAAGCAGTTGGCGTCTTTTTTGACGATTCGCAATGGACTAGAAAACTACTATTCATGAATGATATGAGAGATTTTGGCATGACCGAGGCCTATCATGATCGAGGATATTCTAGAGGCCTCCTGGCCTAAGCTTCCTCGAGGACTTGGGTCATCCCCCCTTAACTGTTGGGGCATATGGAGTCCTCGAGGTACCGAGGACTCTGGCCCAGCCACTTTTCCAAGGGGAGCGATGAAAGTCCTCAGTGTATCCAGTCGTCGAGGGGCAAGCATTCATCGGTCTCCCTGTGTCCTCGGGGTCTTCTGTTACCACCCACGGCGTTTACGGCCCTCTACCTCTAAGGGGTCGAGATCAACAAGGAGAAGGAGTCCTACCTAACTAAGGATTCTATCCTAAAAGACTAATCCATGCAGGACTCTTCTACATAAGGAAGTTAAATCAACTTCCGTACAACCAGGAATAAACCACACAATCCTACTAGGACTCTACCACCTGGCCTTATAAATACGGGCTCCCAATTCAATATTGAGGTACGTTCTACATTATTTCAGCATATAGCCTTACGCATAAAATCCCCTGTCTGACTTAAGCATCGGAGGGGCGATGAAGTCATACCTCACCGCCTTTATTTCAGGTACTGGAGGACTACGTTCGTGCTCATCAATAGTCGTCAGGATCGCAAACCGCCAGGTACAATTTTTTGGTAGCATCATTGGCGCCGTCTGTGGGAAACGCTACCAAAAGCCATGGTTACCACACGTTTCGGTCTTCTACCAGCAGGATCATCAGCTCCGAATCCTCCGGAAGGGCCCCCTGCTCTTCCAGAAGAATCATCGGAGATTCCAGCACCTCAACCCACTATTACACTGGGGGCTTTCGAAGAGCTCCGTCAACAGGTTGCCACATTGACACAGCTGCTAAGTCAGAGAAGATCGCATCCCCAACAAAAGCCAGCACCCGGAGGAGGTGTCGTGGCCGACGCAGTGCCTTCGAGAGGTTTCACGCCCGATGATAGGGCTCGGGCCCAGTGCCCTGCGAATGACACTGGGAGAATTAGGGCCTCGGGCGTTGCGGCCTCGAGGTCGGTAACAATGGACCGGGAAGACATAGCTCGGATAATCCAGGAGGGAATTACCGCAAGACTGCTTCAGAGTGCCAGGGGGTCAGCCAGCTTCACCCCAAACACTCCATTCACAGCGGATGTGTTGTCATTCCCTCTGCCTGACGGGTTTAAATATCCCCGTATAAAGGAGTATGACGGGACGACGGACCCCATCAATCACCTCAACATATACACCGACGTCATGAACTTACAAGTGGCACCGGATCAAGTGATGTGCAAGGCCTTCCCGCAAACCCTGACAAATGCCGCCAGGGACTGGTTCTCAACCCTGGAACCCAATAGCATTGCTTCTTTCTCAGATCTAGCAGACAAGTTCTCAGCCTTCTTTGCAAGCAGTAAGCGCATCCGAAAGACAGCGGCTTCCCTCATGCAGCTTCGTCAAGGGCAGAGTGAGTCATTGCGTGACTTCATGACCAGGTTCAACAAAGAAAGGCTTCAGATACCTGACCTTCACATTACGGCAGCAGTCTCAGCCCTTACGTATGCCATAAGGTGTGAGGCCTTCAAGATGTCATTATCCAAAACCCAGCCCAAGTCGGTGACCGAACTCCTGACCCGAGGAGAAAAATATATAAATATGGAGGAGACTATGAATGCGAGAAAAGTGGGCCCAGTCCATGATAAGGTCGAGCATAAACGGCCTCATGACTCGAGCTCTCGGCAAGATGCTCGGCAGAACAGACAGAGGCAGGAAATTCCCGACGTCTTTCCCCCGGTTGAACACTTCCAGGATAAACATTCTGATGGAGATCAAAGACATGAAAGAGTTGAAGTGGCCCTCCAGACTAAGGTCCCCACCCGATTCGCGAGACTTCAACAAGTACTGCGACTTCCACCGGGATCACGGGCACACCACAGAAAATTGTAAGTCCTTGCAGCGAGAGATTGAGGCCTTGATCAAGAGGGGATTCCTCGGGTCCTATGTTGGTCATGACAAACGCCAGAGGAGTGATCGGGATAGGGGGAAGGCCCCGGAGGCCAGAGACGGGGCTCGACCAACTGCAGGGACCATCAATATAATAGTAGGAGGCATTGCCTCTGGGGGAGATTCAAATAATGGGCGCAGGCAATATGCTCGGCAGTGCAACCATGCTTCAAGAATGGTACAGGATAACCTCGAGGACATTACCTTCGGTGTCAGTGATTTGGAAGGGGTAACATACCCACACGACGATGCGTTGGTCATTTCAGCGGTCGTAGCCAATTTCGATGTAAAGAGGATTTTGATTGACAATGGAAGTGCAGCGAATATACTATCACATGAGGCCTTCGTTAAGATGAATATCCCAGCTGAAAAACTCAAAGCGGTAAAAACTCCTCTTCAGGGTTTTGGTGGAGGAATCATCGTCCTAGAGGGTGTCGTCGAGTTGCCGCTAACCTTGGGGTCCAGTCAGAGGCAGGTAACAGAGGTCATATCCTTTCAGGTTGTTCGGGCCTCGATGGCGTACAATGCTATCCTAGGGAGGTCGTTGATCAACAAGATCAGGGCCATCGTCTCCACCTTCCACCTCGCCATGAAATTCCCGACATGTCATGGCGTCGGGGTAGTCCGAGGAGATCAGACAGCCGCCAGGCAGTGTTACATTATCAGCGTCTGGGGAATAGGCGAAGGTGTCATGGAGCTCTCGGTGCCCGAGCATGACCTCGAGCAGCGAGGGAGGCTCGCCCCCGTGGAGGGGTTACAAGAGGTAGAGCTCGAGCATGGCAAGAGCGTGACCATTGGTCGTGACCTTGACGCATGCCGGGTATTGACCCCAAGGTGGTAGTCCACAAACTTAACATCAGCCCAGAAGCAAGGCCAGTTAAGCAGAGAAAGAGGCATTTCGCACCGGAGCGGCGAGAGGTGATTCGCGAGGAGGTGGGCAAGCTCATCAGTGCTCAATTCATTCGGGAGGTACATTACCCCGTCTGGCTGGCCAATGTTGTTCTTGTAAAGAAGGCCAACAACAAATGGAGGGTTTGTATTGACTTCACTGATCTCAACAAGGCATGTCCCAAAGACAGTTACCCACTGCCCAGGATAGATGATCTCGTGGACAGCACGTCGGGCCATAAACTTTATAGCTTCCTGGACGCATTTTTCGGGTATCACCAAATCCGTATGGCCGAGGAAGACCAAGAAAAGACCTCTTTCATGGCAGACTCCGCCATATATTGCTACAAGGTCATACCTTTTGGTTTGAAGAATGCGGGGGCAACCTACCAACGGCTTATCAACAAAGTCTTTGCGGAGCTGATTGGGAAGAATGTTGAGGCCTACGTAGATGACATGGTAGTAAAGAGCAAACAGGTAGATCGACATATTTCTGACTTGGAGGAGGTATTCACCACCATGCGGAAGTACAGGATGAAAATGAACCCGGCCAAATGTGCCTTCGGAGTAGCGTCGGGAAAGTTCCTTGGCTTTATGATAACTCACAGGGGCATAGAGGCCTATCTAGACAATATACAGGCCTTGGCCTCCATGGCGCCCCCTACGAACAAGAAAGAAGTGCAGAGGTTGACCGGCAGAGTGGCGGCCCTTAACAGGTTTGTTTCCTGAGCAGCGGACAGATGCTTTCCCTTCTTCAAAGTTCTCAGGGGCAACCAAACTTTTCAGTGGGGTGATGAATGTGGGAAAGCTTTCCACGAGCTTAAGCAAGCATTGGTATCCCTGCCGGTCCTCAACAAACCAGAACCTGGGGATATCTTATTCCTATACTTAGCAGTATCTCAGAATGCAGTGAGTGGTGTATTGGTGAAAGAGGTCAACAAGGCCCAACAGCCTATCTACTATGTCAGCAAAGTCCTATTGATGCGGAGACCAGGTATACACTGGCCGAGCAACTTGCCCTCGCATTGGTCGTAGCAGCCCGAAAACTCAGACAATATTTTCAGTCTCACCCAATCGTCGTGCTAACAAACCAGCCCCTCAAGCACATACTTCAGAAGCCCGATGTCTCAGGAAGGCTACTTAAATGGGCAATAGAGCTTGGAGAATTTGACATAGAATTCAGATCGAGGCCCTCTATCAAGGCGCAGGCCTTGGCAGACTTCATAGCAGAACTCACCCCAAGGCCTCGGGGGCCAGGGGATACCTCGGGGAGTCTTGACCCTTGGACAATTTTTGTGGATGGAGCATCCAACTCCTCGGGGTCTGGCGCAAGCATCATCATCATCAGCCCCGATAATATCACAGAAATTCAGTGTGCACTCCGATTCGAGTTTGAAGCCACCAACAACGAGGCTGAGTATGAGGCCGTCATCATCGGTTTGGAGCTCGCTTATGGGCTTGACATTGAGTATGTAAAAATCTTCAATGATTCGCAACTTGTGGTGGGCCAGGTAGAAGGAACATTTGAGAGGAAGGAGGAGAAAATGAGCTTATATTGCCTACGAGTTCATGATCTCCGACGACGATTCAAGAGTTGTAAAATTGTGAAGATTGCTCGAGGAGACAACTGCAAGGCCGACGCCTTATCCGGATTGGTTTTTATGGGGGTTGATGGACTGGAAAGAGCTGTCCATATCAAGATCGTAACAGAACCAAGCATCGACAAACACCCGGAAGTCCTGGATATCGAGCATGAGCCCTCTTGGATGGATCCAATAGTGGACTTCATAACCAATGGAACTCTGCCTGGAGACCCTAAGGAATCTAGGAGTATCCGATCTAGAGCTCCTAGATATTGCATGATCAGAGGCGTCTTGTTCCGCAGAAGTTTCACTCTACCATACCTCAGATGTCTTAGGCCATCAGAAGCGTCCCAGGCCCTAGCAGAAGTTCACGAAGGTGTTTGCGGGAATCATCAGGGGGCCCGGGCCCTAGCTTTCAAACTTTTGAGATACGGTTATTACTGGCCTACAATAAAGAAAGACGCGTCAGATTACGTCAAAAAATGTGACAAGTGCCAGAGGTTCGGCAACGTCATCTACTGCCCTTCCGAAGACCTCACTACCATTGGTGTTTGCGCTCCTTTTGAACAGTGGGGCGTCGACATCCTCGGGCCATTCCCCGTGGCACGAGGACAGCTAAAGTTTGTGGCAGTAGCAGTAGAGTATTTTACCAAATGGGTAGAGGCCGAGGCCTTGGCCATCATCTCTGAGCCCAAGCTCAGGGCATTCGTGTGGAAGTCTGTTATATGCAGGTTCGGGATACCAAAGGTCCTCATAACGGACAATGGCCGACAGTTTGATAATCCGCAATTCAAGAGCTTCTACAATAACCTCGGGGTAGACCACCGCTTGACATCAGTATCTCATCCGCAAAGTAATGGCCTCGCCGAGGTCACGAACAGGATCATATTACAAGACCTCAAGAAGAGGATTGGAGACGCCAGAGGAAATTGGCCCGATGAGTTGCCTTCTATACTTTGGACATATAGGACATCTCATAGGACGGCCACGGGCGAGACCCCCTTCATGTTGGCTTTTGGGGTTGAAGCTACGATCCCTATCGAAATCAACGTTCCGAGCCCCAGGAGGCTTCAGCCAGAGACTCCCGAGCACTCAAGCGAACATCTCGACCTCCTCGAAGAAGTGAGAGAGAGTGCCGCCATAAGAGCAGCCTCCTACCAGAACATGACAGCACGACACTTCAATAAAAAGGTCAGGCCTCGGAGGTTCAGAGCAGGAGATCTAGTACTAAGAAAAGCTGAAGCTGCTGGCCATGCCCCTGGGAAGCTCGGACCTAACTGGGAAGGTCCCTAAGAAGTCATACGGAATGTTCGGGCGGGGTCATACAGCTTGAGGAACTCCTCGGGTAGGCCACTCCTAGGCCATGGAATGTGGAAAACCTGAAGATTTATTACAAGTAATTTGCTCGGCCATGATTGACCCCCTTGCGAAGTTGTCTATTTCAATAATTGGCATGCGTGCCGAAGTTAGTTGTTTTCCTTTTTGGTCGGCCTGCGTGCCTAAGTCCTTTCTCTTCTCTAGTTTGTAGTCGGCCTACGTGCCAAAAGTTCACTTGTCAGGCCTCTGCGCCCCCGTTTTGCTTTTTAGTTGGGTAATGAATAAAGCACAACCGAGCAGCTCAAGCGACCATAACACTCTAAAGCCCTGCCCGAGCAGGCATCTCTTAAGCATTGCCTTGTGCAAGCCACTCCTAAGCCCTGCCCGAGCAGGCATCTCTTAAGCCTTACCCCGAGCAAGCCACTCTAAAGCCCTGCCCGAGCAGGCCTCTCCTAAGCCTTACCATGTGCAAGCCACTCTAAAGCCCTGCCCGAGCAGGCCTCTCCTAAGCCTTGCCATGTGCAAGCCACTCTAAAGCCCTGTCCGAGCAGGCCTCTCTTAAGCCTTGCCCCGAGCAAGCCACTCCTAAGCCCTGCCCTCGAGCAACGTCGTCGTCATTTCCACAAAAGAAGGACTCCTCGAGACTCAGGGATGAGGAGGGCTCGAGTAATACCCCTGGGACACCATTAAGGTCATAAAGGGTCGAGCAACCTACTCGTCGTACCCACCAAAAAGTACTCCTCGAGGTATGGCGATGACGAGGGCTTGGGCATAGACTCTTTAGCGTCCTCGAGGTAAATACTTAGCATTTTGAGAATCCCATTACGTCTTCAAGGTCGATAAGTGGATCCTCGAGTAGTTGACTACATACGTCCTCGAGGTAAAGAAGACCTCATTACGTCTTCAAGGTCGGTATTCGAATCAAAACAAATACACATTCATCGAGATTGAAAGTTGATAAAAGCAGGAGCTCGTTCATTATCGTTACGTCGAGCAAAATACATCAAAAAAGTTCAAGTACAATA
Organism: Fraxinus americana; assembly: GCA_035079005.1. Taxonomy (NCBI): domain Eukaryota; kingdom Viridiplantae; phylum Streptophyta; class Magnoliopsida; order Lamiales; family Oleaceae; genus Fraxinus; species Fraxinus americana. Next base: position 7,147,836 of record CM068723.1, on the reverse strand, counting down.
TAAGTTCGGGGATACAGAGGCCGGGGATGGGGGTTTCGATCCCTATATATGCCCTAGTGGAAGATCGAGGTTAGTAATGTCGATATGCACGTCGTCATCCTCGACATCCAAGTCCTCGTCGGCAGCCCCAGCATCCTCGTCATCAGAAAAGTTCGAGAGTGCCAGCAATATCGGGCACGGTCTTCAAGTCCTCGGGGGTAACATCAGGAAGTTTGGAGCGAAGGAAGGCTCGAGCCTCTTTGAACGCATGCAGATACGCCCCCGAGGCATACTTGGCCTTGATCTTATCACACTCCTCGGAGGTTTTGAACTCCTCCCAGGCTCGTTCCCGGGCCTCGTTGACTTTGGCCTCCATCTCCTTGTTCTTTTGGAGCAGCTCGAGCTTCAGCTCCTCGGCCTCATCCCTTGCAACCCCGACCTCATCCTTCGCCTTCAGGGCCTCTCGTCTAGCTTCGTCGCGCTCTCTCTTCCAAAGATCGAGCTTTGCCTCAAGCTTGGCGATCCTCCGGTCCTTCATGGCCGAAGACTCCTCCAACGCAACAATCCTAGATGATTCTTCTACCCCCTGGAGTGAAATCCCTCGAGCCATGCTCAGTGTCTGCATAAAAAGAAAAAAATAGACAAGTCAGAGTGCCGAAGACAAAAAGAGGTAAAGGGCAAAGGGTTCGAGGACTACCTTCATCGTGAAGATCTCAAGTTGCTTCAACCCTTCACTGAGCTTCACCTCGTCCTTATACTTAGCCACGATGTCTGGGACGAGGTGACACCTCTCGAAGTCATCATCGAACCTGGCTGTGTGAGGGAGAGGCTCATCTTCGAGATCCACAACTTGAGGAGGGGCTCGTGATGCTCGAGGAGGAGGCGACACATGGGATGGAGCTGGAGGGCTTGGGTCCACTTGTCGAGGGAATGAAGACTCCCCGGGGCCTCTCACTGAAGGATCGACAGCAAGGTCGCGAGGCCTCTTCTTTCCTTTCTTCTTCGCTTGCGAAGGGGTCTAGGGAGGGGCTTGAGGCCTGGTGCTCATGAAATTTCGCAGTGCTCGAGGATCGAATGCCATTCCTGAAAAGAGGGAAAATATGACAAACATATTAGAACGAGCCTAAGGTCATGCCCAATAAAAGTTCAAGAAGTAAGGAGAGCGAACTCTACCCTCGAGACCTCTAACATCAGCCAAATCTATGACCTCTTTCCCGATCTCTTTCATGTTCGAGAAGAGGGGCTCGAGCTCGACCAGCATCTGCCTATTCCTCTCTAACTCCTCGGGGTACTCCTGGCCCTCACAAAACTTCTCGGCGTCGGGGACGACCCATTCGGGCCAAAAAGGCAGATCGGGAGCCGAGGATACTACATAAAACCAGCCCTCCCTCCAGCCCTTAAGGGAACTGGCCATCTTAGGAATTCTGAATCCCCCTGTGGTGGAAAGGTAACCGAAGCATGTGTATCGAGGGTGTTTTTTAAGCTCGAAGACTAGCCTAGCAAGGTCGACCACGGGCTCAACCCCTATATACCTACAGGCTATGAAGAAGTACACCAACATCCTCCAAGCATTGGGCAATAGCTGCCCTGGGCACATGGAATGCCCGACCAGGAGCGCAGTAAAAAAAGGGTGAATGGGCCATCTAAAATCGGCCTTAAGCGTCTCCCTAAATATCACGAACTCCCCTCGACGAGCCTTCACGACCCTCTCCTCGGGACTCGGTGACCTGACATCGCACAGGGGCATTATCCCATACTCCCTAGCAACCCCTATGGCCAAGTGCTCTTTCAGTCTACAAATCTCGTCGGGGTACTCAAAGGTTACGTTACCTTGAGCTCTAGGTCTGGCGTCGAGGGAACGGCCATGGGGATCAATGTGTTCTCTAAATCCTCACCACTACTCGACCTACTCGAGCTACCCTCACTACTCGACATATTTGGACGAGGCAAAGCTTAAACCAATGAAATAACTTAAGTCTGGAGGCTTACCTTAAGATTACCCGACGCCCACGAAATGATTCCTAGGATGCTTTGGAACGAGCACGAGCTTGCGGAGAGAAGATTTACAGCAGTGAAAGTGAAAAATGAGGGGTAAAAAAGGGGTATTTATAGTGAGTGAAGTTGGAAGGCCAGGGGTCACCATCTACGACCGTTCAAGCTGACACGTGTCGCTGATCCAACGATCGATCGCCAACGGTCATATCGACCATCCTTATTCGCGACGACTGCGATGCACCCCCTCAAAGATCCTTGAGGTCTTGGAGCGCGTGCACGGGGGCCAGTGATATGAGAGATTTTGGCATGACCGAGGCCTATCATGATCGAGGATATTCTAGAGGCCTCCTAGCCTAAGCTTCCTCGAGGACTTGGGTCATCCCCCCTTAACTGTTGGGGCATATGGAGTCCTCGAGGTACCGAGGACTCTGGCCCAGCCACTTTTCCAAGGGGAGCGATGAAAGTCCTCGGTGTATCCAGTCGTCGAGGGGCAAGCATTCCTCGGTCTCCCTGTGTCCTCGGGGTCTTCTGTTACCACCCACGGCGTTTACGGCCCTCTACTTCTAAGGGGTCGAGATCAACAAGGAGAAGGAGTCCTACCTAACTAAGGATTCTATCCTAAAAGACTAATCCATGCAGGACTCTTCTACATAGGGAAGTTAAATCAACTTCCGTACAACCAGGAATAAACCACACAGTCCTACTAGGACTCTACCACCTGGCCTTATAAATACGGGCTCCCAATTCGATATTGAGGTACGTTCTACATTATTTCAGCATATAGCCTTACGCATAAAATCCCATGTCTGACTTAAGCATCGGAGGGGCGACGAGGTCATACCTCACCGCCTTTGTTTCAGGTACTGGAGGATTACGTTCGTGCTCATCAATAGTCGTATCGCAAATCACCAGGTACGATTTTTTGGTAGCATCAATGAACATGTCCTTGTATTTGTGCAGACTCAAGCAGTACCAGGAGAACGGCCTCTTGCAGAGATCAGGATCAATTGTGTTACGATACATGCTAATCCACTGACTGGTTAAGTGTAAGTTAAATCATCATGTAATTGTACCCCAATTTTATGGTTGTCAAGGAACTGGGGAAATCTTCATTCACAATACAAATTTTGTTGATTAATCCCGATACCTTTTAGCTGATTGGCTGATTGATTTGTTTGATAGGATGGAACATATGGTACTAGAATTTTATTTGCTGGATTGTCTAATCAAGTCAAATATCGCATACCAAATATTATTGAATAATGTTATGTGTACACCATTGGGTGTACACAATGCTGTGCGCCCCACCCCCCTCCCCCCATGTGAGGGGGGTGTAATGCATTGTGTACACATATCACAACCCAATATTATATAGGTTTTAACAATTGATATGTCTTTCTCATGCCCAGAGTTGTATCTATGGTGATTTAGTGGGCCTTGATTCTTGTTTAGTGCATTAAAATGTATCACGACTCTATTGGTATTGGATGACAATGATTAATGTGATTTGAAAACTGGAGTATCATTCGTCATAAAATGAAAAATTCTTTCATTTAATTTAAATAAATAGAAGTGTGTGAACCAAGCTACCCCATAATCTAGTCAATTATTCTCTCTGCTTTTTCCAACCCGGACCACATGATGTAGCATGGATTGAAGACCACTGCCAATTGGTTCAACTGTAATCATATGTAAAATTCACCACTTTCTGGCGGAAATATTGGACCCCAAAAGCCAAATTTTCGAGACATAAAGGGAAGGTTCCAAAATTAAAAAAATGATACACTTGTTCTGGTCACTTTCTGTGTGCCAACAAATGGCTACTTGGAATCTTAGACTTGGAAAGTAAACTAAAAGGCCAAAATAAAGTGTGGAAACAGTGTATATGTTTCTTCTAGCAATGGAGTTGCTGCTTGTTGGCTTTCCTAATCACACAGTCATCTACCATCATTACAGTGGAAAATCCCTTCCACTATTATATAGGTGAGTTTTGATGAGGGCAATGTAGGACCGTGCGATTTACTTTTTCTTGAAAAGTATAGGCAAATACGAGCTGAACAGATGAGCTTGGGATGACCGCATGGAGTAGCGGGCATGCATACCCATGTGTAGGCACGTGCCAATCTGGGCCGCCCATTTTGACAACCCTAATCTCACGTGTAAACGTATGCATGTAGCCACAACTTGCTATAAATTTCATCTCTTTTTTCTAAATTTCTTAGCCAACTCTTATTCACCATCTAAAAACTATCTCCTATACCCCCCTTTCAACCCCAAAGCAAAAATTCTCTCTTTGAGACTTTTGTTAGAGAAAAATGTCCACCAACATTTCAGAATTGAAGTCATTTCAACCCTCATCTTCAACAGTTTCACAACCATGTCTGCAAAAGAGAAACGAGGTTCACTTTCGCCGGTTAAACAGGTCAGTCATCTCTCTCTCTCTCATCCCCATCCAGGCAGCTGCCTCAGCAGTAGTCAGTAACAACATGTTGTGTAACAGGAGGTCGAGATTGTCGAAGGAAGTGATAAAACAGGCAAAGGTGGGCAAGTTGAAGATGGAGATGATGGAAATGACGAACGTAAAGCTGTATCTGAAAAACAAAAGAATTTTTGAAGATAACCAAAGGCTCCAAAAGCAAGCTCTTTTCCTTCAACAGGAGAACAAAGATTTGCTATCCCAAATACAAAAAATATATGATTCTCATAACAGCAGCAAACCCAATTAGCACCAATATCAAGATTGTTGCACTATTTTCATAAAAATACTGAGTTGTCATGTTATAAGATTTTATAAAGTTTTACATTAGTATTCAACTTACAACAATTCTTCTTGGACAGGACTGGCTATGAAATGTCATACGAGTTTACTCTCAACTTACAGCAACTCTTTTTCTCTACCCGGCCTAGGTCCAGGACTGACTATGAAAGTCGTATATTATAGTAGTAATTTCGACTGTAAGCCTTTAAATTATTGATAATTATGATAAAAGAAGCTTTTTCAATCCCAGTTACAGGTATATTTTATTTGAATAATGTTATTTATCATTATTATGAAGAAACATCGGTAGTAGTATATGTGAAATAATGAGATAGGGCAATTAATTGTTAATAGTTTATGTTATGAAGAACAAGAGTTCGGTAGCGTCGTTAAAGATTTGCAAAACGACTACTCAAGATTGTCTTCAAGAAATGTGGGGCAGATAGTCCTCTATACTATACATGAGAATCTTCAACCCGACTTTTCCCAAGTAGGACAATATAAGAACAATGTAATTTTACTCGGACAATCTGTTCTGATATTGGTGACAGTAATTTACAAATACTCAGCAATACAAAACAAAGACATGGGGCTCTACCCCAACCAGAAAAAAAGGTCAACAGATGAAAAACAGTCATTTAATGTTTCAAAAGGGAATTCAACAAGAACAACAAAATTTGTAACTAACCTAGTTCTCTTAAACAGAATATCAGCTAATATCGACCAATCAAAATGAAGTCATCATCATCCAGAACCCGAACATCTCTCTCTCCAACAAAATTCTCCCGTCCGAGTTCCTTCACTATATACACAAACTCCACTCTCTTTGCCAAAGGAAGCGGAACGTAGGGTAGGCGGAAAACTGGCCTCACAACACCAAGCTGAGCAAGAGCTGTATTTAATCCAATAGGATTTGGCTCATGAAAAAGCCACTCGATTAGAGGCAGGAGCTTCGAATTTAACAATGGATTTTTCCCGCAAAACATGAGTTCTCTCATAAGACCAGGAACCAAGTTGCTAGTAACTGATATTACGCCTGTAGCTCCATAGTCCCATCTCGAATCATGGCACTGATCGTCATTTCCACTCCACGCGATAATTCCGTCACTCGTATACTGCTCTATTCTATCATTCCCGACACATTCCTTGACACCGGCCAAGTTGGGACTTTCTGCCACGGTTTGAATCACGAGCGGGGGAATATCTTGGCCAGTTCGTGATGGCACGTTGTAGATGATTGTGGGGCCCATGGGAAGTACACTCCCGAAGTGAGAAATCAAGCCCTCCAATGAGGTCTTCCCATAGTAAGGATTGATATGAAGAGCTGCATGCATCCCAACGGCGAAGCCTTGTTCGGTGGCATGCATTGCTTCTTGAGTCGAATTGCTTCCCGTATTTCCAATAACCTTGATGGAAGCACCAAAACAGTTGACAGTGTGACCAATGAGCATTATATGTTCGTCCCAGCTCATCAACTGGCCTTCACCAGTGGTGCCACCAACAATCACACCCTCGGCACCATGTTCAATCTGCATATTCACCAAGGCATCATAAGCTTCTAGATCGAATCTGCCATCTGGTAGATATGGTGTTTTAATGGCTGTTATAAGTCTAAGTGACTTTATGTCTTCTGTATTTGTCCTGCAAACAAAATGGAGAAGAGGTACTCATATCAAAAATATTGTATTATCTTAGAACACAATCCATCTTCTCTTTAGTATGCCCAAGGCCATGTTCCTTAAAATAATCGTCTACCGTCACATGAACAATGTTATCTTTCACAAGTACCAAACAGGAAAAATAATTTGAGATCATCTCCTTCTGTATGAAGGAAGAGAACATGCACGAATTTCAAAAACCCATTTAGGACGCTTACATAAAATCATTCTTAATACACTCATGCTCAGAGTATACATGAAAAACAGGCAACCATAAGTGGTAAATCACAGGACAGGGAGACGAGGAATTTATAATTAATCACTAGCAATCAGAAGGAAACCTAGATAAAACAAATATCAGTTACTAAATAACTTCTGAACTTCAGTTTAGACAGATTCGGACTAAAAAATCTCAACCAACAAAGAGCTAAGTAAGACACTGTGCGTGTTTATCAATCATACCAAATTCAACTTTTTTGCAGGTGGCTCCATAAGTTAGAAATTCACTCCAAAGGCATAAGACATACTGCTATTATTTAATTAGAACATCCTATCTCAGTTTGCAATTTATTCATTTTGTTTGGAAGTAGCATTTATCAGTTTGGATAGTACTAAATTTAACTTTTGTTACCTATAAAGAATAAGTGAAAATTTCCAACTCATGTATTGCAAGGATCAAAAACACTTTGAAACCATAAATTTCAGATTTAATCATCTTAGAAACAAACTGCGTCAGCATACTTCAGATTTTATGCTGTGAACAATATTAAATTAAATTCAAAAGGAGTAGATCCATATAAAAGAAAATTAATTTGCTCTGACAAATAAACCTGAATTGGCACATGTTCTGTTCTATTGAGTATAAACGAAGAATGCAAAGGTCTAAAGCATGCAACAGGGAGTAGCCCTTAATAATTACCGATTTTTAACTTCATAACTACGCATTGGGAGATGAAAATTTGGAATTATGGCTGCTCTTGGTGACCTCCATTTCGCAATTCTCCTGCATAGTAGAGAAAGAAACCCAAATCAGTGAAAAAAATGAAATGTGTTCTCTGCAGCCAGAAGTACTGTCACTCGTGCATTCCTTCAAATTGGCAGTAATGCAGTTATATTGTGTTTTGAAATATAAAATCTCGCGCAAATCTCAACATCCCTAAAATAATCTACCATTATCAATTATTCCCTCAAATTACTTTATTTCAGAAAACGATGCATCAACAAGTTTTTTCTTTTCTTTTCTTTTCTTACCTTGCTTTGCTATTTGTTTATCATTTCAAACAGAAGCAAAAGGATCATCAGCGCTCCTCACTTAGGCTAATACGAAGAAACTAGTGAAAAAACGTATTAATGAAACTTAAAACTTCTTCAATACTTGTATTTGTACAAGCAAATGTCTAAGTGCGAACTTTAATTTTTCTTATCTATTCTACAAATAAAGAAAGACACAGCAGATAAACAATAAGACAAACTCAGAATCTTCATAAATTAAATAAACAATCTTAGAATCTCCATGAAATGAATTAAATAAATAATCTCTAATGGGGAATAAATTTATTTATTAACAAATAAGAAAAATGTGACCTTTTGTTGCTATCAAGAAGCTGAAACTGTGATGCCGATTCCTTTAAGCTTCTGAAGGCAGAAAATTGCTGATACACCGCCGACATATCGAGATTAAGTAGATGTAGACCAAAGATAGTTGGGTATATAAGAGATGGTGCTGTTTAGCTTATAATTAAATTTCGATGAGAAAATGTGAAGTCAGAAAACTCGTATGGTGCTAATAGTTATGATGGAAATGATAATGCTTGTGATTGTAATGATTGTACTAGTGGTAGCGGTAGCGTGGGGGAGGAGGAAGCGAGCAGCGATGGCGGCGCTGAGCATGACGTCTGATTCCGGCGGCTGTTTTGCGATGGTGCGTTCGAACACTTGAGTAGGGTTTTTGTTTTTGCGATAGTGCGCTCGAAGATAAAAAAATCAAACATTTGAAAAAAAATTAAGAGAAATTAATATATTTTTTTATTAATTAAAATTAAAATAAGTAAATTACTTATTAATTATTTCAATAAATAATAATTTTTCATTAAAGTAAAAGAAAATTAAATTATCCAAACATGGGAATAGGGATGACAATTTGAACTGTGAAAACCGAAAACCGTGGTTAACCGAACCGAATGGGGCGAAAAAAACCGAACCGATGGTGCAATGGGGCGGTTATGGTTTTGATTTTAACGAACCGATTCATTGTGGGGCGGGTATGGTATTTAACAACGGTGCCCCGCCCCGAACCGATTACCCGCTAAAAAAAATTTTAATTGGACAATTTCAATTTTAATCTTTTTTTTTTTTGGACAAACCCATAATAAATAACAATTCATGTAGTAATTAGGGTCCTATAATTGAGCCCAGTAATTAGAATCCTATAATTGAGCCCACTACCCAGTAACCATTCCCATTACCCAATACCCAGTAACCATTAACCTAAATACCTAAATTCCTATTTCCTAAGCGTCAACACTCAACACGATCCAAAATTAACCTAAGACTTCCCTCCACCGATCTGCTCCACGACGGCGCTGAGTGAGGCTGTCCACAGACGGCAACGGTTTTACAATCCCCATCCGTATCCTCCCGTCCGACGTACATTGAAGAATGTGAGGTATTTTTAAGTTTATGGTTACTGGGTAATGGTAATCGATTTCATTTTCATTTACAGTCAATTTTAATAATTCAAAATTGTTCATGTGTTTAAAGATGAAGAATTTCTTGGTCCTTCATTTTCAGCTTCTATCCGAAACATATGCTTCATGAGATATAGTAACTAGGACGATTTCGGAAGGGAGTGAATGCAAGAAATAGACTTATAGAGTTGAACTATTGTTTTTTCCTGTGTGTACGTGAAGGGTGGAGAAGAGGGGGAGAAAAGTAAAATAGGCATTTTGTGACTCATTAAGTGAGAAGAAGACTATGACGAAAATTTTAAAAAGGCAGCCATTTTCGTCCTGGCCTTCAGAAAAAGGTCTTCTAAAAATATTTTCTCCCTTTGTATTGATGCTTCAGCCTAAGTATTGTTTTCTAACAATAGATTTGAAATTTAGTGGCATTGAATACTTCTTTTCTTTTTATTGCGTTCATTTTTACTCCAAAGAAGATTTTGGACTGGACTTCTTGAAAACTAAGTATGGTAATCATGTGAAGATCAACTTCTTTTGCTCCCAAATATTTTTGTTTGATATTTATTGGAAAAAGTGTTACTGCTTGTGCATCTCACGAAGGAATTAACACAATGTTGAATATATTATGGGATTAACACTTGGATTTGTCTTGTTGTAATTAGCTCATAATATCGTTTCTTAATATATCTTGTAAGAGCATTTAGTTAACAAAGTCAAAAAGTTTTAATATTGCTTCTTGGAAATAGTTTCCATTTATTTGACCATCCACATGAATTCATCTAATATATGTGATACATGAATTAATCAGATGTCTTGCCATGGGTCGGCGTCTTCTGTTCCGATTCCTCCCACTTCAGTTGGAAGTGCTTCAGTTGAAGTTGGAGACGAGGTGAATGCAAATCCTACTCATATAGATTTAGATGATGATGAGGAGCCGACTGAGGAAATTAGAAAAAGAAAATTGACGTCTACGGTATAGCAGCATTTCAAACTACAGAGAATTAATAACGTGCCCAAAGTAATTTGTAAACAATGCAAGAAACAGTTAGGTGGTGAGTCAAAAAATGGGACAAGTCATTTACGTGCTCATTTGGATAGATATCCCCTTCGAGGTCAGAAGGATGTCAAACAGATGTTTTTGAATCAATTTAAAGAACCTAGTGGTAGGACTGCAATGGGGGCATTTAATTTTGATCAAGAGAAAGGTAGGAAGGAACTTGCAAATATGATCATCCTACATGAATATCCTCTTTCAATGGTGGAGCATACTGGGTTTAGAAAATTTTGTAATACAATTCAACCATTATTTAAAGTTGTTTCTCGTAATACCATTAAGAATGATATCTTGAAAATTTATGATTACGAGAGAACAAAAGTAATGGGCTTGTTAGAAGGGATCAATAGTAGAATAGCAGTCACCACTGATATGTGGACATCCAATCAGAATAATGGATTTATGGCTATCACCGCACATTATATAGACAATTCTTGGAGGCTTCAAAGTCGAATTTTGAGGTACAATAGTTTTATAAAATAGACTTTAAACTACTCTTGTATATCTTCATTAATTTTATGTTATCTCACGAACTTTTTTCACCATCGATACAGATTTATATACGTCCCTTACCCCCACACCGCTGATTCACTATCTATTGTGTTAATGGAATGTCTATTTGATTGGAATATTGATAAGAAATTGTCTACATTGACTGTTGATAATTGCACTACGAATGACGCTATGATTAACATTATGTTAGATAAGCTTTCTCTTGGTTCTTTGCTGTTGAATGGTGAATTTTTCCACTTGCAGTGTTGTGCACACATCTTGAACCTGATAGTAAAGGATGGTTTGGATATCATTAGCCCGAGTGTCGAAAGAATCCGCGATAGTGTTTCATATTGGTCAGCAACACCAAAAAGAGTTGAAACTTGGCAAAGAACTTTTTCCTCGTCTAAGGCAAAGAGAGCCTCAATACAGAAGTGTACCCAATGAGAGTGATTGGAACTTGGCTACGGAGATTTGTGATAAGTTGGAGATATTTTATGAAGCGACTAAATTATTTTCAGGTACAAAATATCCCACCGCCAATCTTTACTTTCCAAATATTTGTGACATAAAGTTGGCAATCCGTGATTGGAGCACATCATCTTGTGATGAAGTCAAATGGATGGCATCAAGCATGAAGGAAAAGTTTGAAAAATATTGGAGTGGCAGCATGGAATTCTAGCTGTTGCAACTGTATTAGATCCGAGATACAAGATGAAACTAGTGGAATACTATTTCCCTTTGATCTTTGGAGATGAAGCGCAGGTAGAGGTTGAAAAGGTTAGAGCATTTTGTCATAAGTTGCTCAAAGAGTACAAGAGACCACGTCATTCGACAGAAAATACATCTCAATCTTCTTTATCTTCGCAATCAGAGTCGTCTACTACTATTGGAAAGCATTCTCGCATGGCTGGTTTTGATACATTTGTTAGTCATTCTGTTACCGCTGATCATGTAAAAACAGAGCTTGATGTTTTTCTAGACGAGTCAGTATTGCCAAGTGTGGATGGTTTTGATTTATTGACATGGTGGAAAGCAAGTTCAATAAAATATCCAACTTTACAGAAGGTTGCTAGAGATTTATTAGCCATTCCAGTATCTACTGTAGCATCTGAGTCAGCGTTTAGTACAAGTGGTAGATTTGTGAGTCCACATAGAAATAGGCTTCACCCGAAGACTTTAGAAGCTTTAATGTGTGCTCGGGATTGGCTTTGAACTGATATTCATGGTATGATTTATTGTTTTATATTAGTTATTTATACACTTTCTTTTATTACTGATTTTTTTCTCTATTGTATGTAGAAAATTCTGCTCCTTCATCATACAGCGGAGCTTGTGCAATGTTTAGCGAGGAGGACATTGACGAAGATGTACATTTTTTTGTTTAAATTTTCAGTTAAAATCATTCTTGATTATATAGTATGGTTGTATTATTACTCTAATTACATTTCTTATTTACTATATAGGAATCAACTTTGAGTCTTGACTCTTGACCTATGCTAGTAAGAGTTGTGGGGAAGAATGAAGATTGACCCATACTAGTAAGAGTCTTCATCTATGTTGATATTATTGTTTGTTAAATTCGAATTTTGTATTTGAAAGTTGGGATATTGTTTGCATTTTCATTTGTGATATTGTTTGCTAATTGACTTATTATTGTGTTTTTGTTTTTATTGACTTCGCTTCATAATTTTTTTTTTTTCAATTTAACGGTAGGAGTTTGGACTTATAAAAAATAATTATTTTCGTAGTTATTAATCGAACCGAACCGAGATACGAAGCAAGTCGAACCGAACTGACTTTCGTGGTTATGGTGCAGTTATGGTACGGCCAAAAATTTGGTGGTGCGGTTATGGTTTTGGCCGAACCGACCCCGAACCGAACCGTTGCCATCCCTACATGGGAAAGAGAAAGAGTAAGTAAATAATTCTTAAAATAAATAACTTTTTTGGTTAATCAAAGTTAAATACAGATTAGTTACTTATTTTAAGACAAACATAATAATTACTTTTTGAAAAAAGTAAGAAAACGTTTAAAACATATTTGTCAATAAGTAACTTTATTATTTTTATTTTTTAAAGCTAGAAATAAATAAATCATTTATTTTGACAATAAAATTAGATAAATAAAGTAATGCACTTTTAATAAAAGTAAGAATTAATAGCAGAAAACATCCTAAAAACGTTTTCATTTGCAACATATCCATCTACCTATTGAAAATAGCAGAAAACCTCTCTATTTCAAAGCTTTTGAACGAAAAGCCCCAGTGCCCCCACTATCGTCAAATTTCCAGTTAAAAATAATAAAAAATTCAAAATTAAAAAACAATAATTGTAATTTTAGTATCCAAACTTTTTATTCTTTTTCAAATTATACCCAAAAAAATTTTATGTACTACTCACACTCACAAACCTTTAAAACTTTACTTTCCACCCTACCTCACTTCATTTTATTCCCCAAAACTTTATTATTTTATTTAATCCCTTTCAAAATCCTCCTAAATCCCTCACCTCTTCGAGATTGTGGATGGTACATAAAAAAATGGATATAATTTGTAAAATAATAAAAAGTTTAAATACTAAAATTACAATTATTACTTTTTCATTTCGTTATTTTTACTTTTTTAACGAAAAATTTGACAATAGGAATTTTTCGCACAAAAGGTTCAGAATAGAGGAGTTCTCTGCGATTTTCAATAAGTAGGAGACATAACGTAAATGAAAACGTTTCTAAAGAAGTTTTCTGCTATTAATCCTAAAAGTAACTTTGCCCCCTTAAAATAAATTATTCAAACTTTTTTACAAAATAATCTTGACAAGGAAAAGCTAGTAGCATCTAAATACCTCATAGTGACGATAGTAAAAGAAGACACGAATTATCTCTACAAATTATTAAAGGCATAGAAAAAAGAAATGTCAAAACATTTAGAGCATTATAATCAAATGTTTGAGACCATCAAATTGTTCGGATGTTCGGGAAACGAAGTCTTTTACGAACAATTTAGGCCTTCAATCAGATATCGTGTGCATGTCACGTGCCCACTTAACTTCTATATAGATTTTTCGCTAACTATTAGAATGTGGGAACACAGGTGCCACAAATAAAATATTAGTGCATAACTGCCAAAAGAAAGGCCGGGGACTTGCACCGGACAAAAATCAGTTAATATAGGAAAAATCCAAAAAAGTTAATTTTGTTTCATATTGATACGGATAAAAGAGAGTTGGCAGATTACAGGTAAAATGGCATACATTGAATCTTGGGACACTAAACACAACTGAGCAAACAAGCCCCTACCTCCACGGTTGGGGACTGTCTATTCGGGGTATCAAGCTACAGCCCCCTTACTTTCCCCCATCACAACTCGCACAACTGCCACCAACATCGCCATAATACCACAATATACATGGAGAGAGGGAAAGCCAGCCAGCCAGCCAGGTCAACGGTTAACATATTATACCCAATTGTGAAATGTAACAAAATATTGCTGAGCATGAAAAGGCTAAAATTCTTCCTGATACATTTTACTCAGCCTAATGGGAGGGGAGGGGAGGGGGGCACTTATATATACAACCACCTCCAAACCGTACAAAGAATCGTGCATTCCAGAAAGGGAATGATCCAGGGTCAGTTCTGAGCACAACCCAAGATCCCACTGTGGTGGTAGCCAAAAGAACTTCAGGTTCTTCCACGACCCTGTGGCCCCTATAAAGAATGTGTCTCAAAGAAGAATCTTTTGCTACTGAGGGCGTTGACTTCACCCTACAAAAGGTATGTTGCAGCCAAAGATCTGCAACAAACTTATGGCATGTTTGAGTTTCATAAGGTATATTACACTAGACAGTATTAAGAAAAAAATGTTAAAATCTTATCTTCTATATTGACTAGTATTGTCTAATGCATGCCAAACATGTGGTTAAGACATCACCTACATAGGGATGGAGTCGGGCAGGGTTGAGGGTTGAAAAACAATTCAAAATGAAGAGTTCATCAACTGTCCTCGTCCATAGAACCAATATATGTAAGATCTGTCCTCCTCACTCTTATTGCCCCCTTAAGCCAGTTTGATGCTTTCACATTAGCATGATCAGTGCTTCCATTAACAGCAGAGTTACTTGACGGCTGTCCTGATCCGGCTCCGTCCTCCAAAATAGGGCTGGGCAAAATGTCCGAATCGAACCGAACAAAGCGGGTTTTTTTAAATGAAATACCCGAACGGGTATCCGAATCGAGAATCGAATGGTTTGGTTCGGTTCTCGGTTCTAGACCCAGAACCAAATAAGAACCGAAATTTTTTTTTTATATTGGATAAATCAATTTCTTTTATTTTTTTTAAATAAATTAATAATCTTTTTCTTATTAAATCTTATTAGTTGAACAATTTAGAGTTTATTTATGTTTGTTAGTTGTGTTTTTTTCAATTTTTTCTTGTATAGTCTCTTAGTAGTTAGTATGGAAAGTCAAGCAACTGATTATTACATTAAATAGTTGGTAAGTATTATCAATACTTTAAAATATTTTATCTTTATTACTTCTAATTTATATTTCATTTTTATGTAGACTTGAATGTTTGAAACAAATGAATTAATGATATGAATTATCGAAGTTTTATTAGTAATATTTACTTTTTCGTATTTGTATTTGACAACTTATTATTTATATATTATTAAATTAGATTACGTTAATTTGTAAAAGTTAAGATTGAACTTGGTATTTATATCTACTTTTTATTATTAATATTAGTATCTACTTTCAAGTGTATTTATGTAGTATTATTTTAAATGTTAAAAAATTTAATTATAGTACGGAACCGAACAGAATCGAACCAAATCGAACCCGAACGGTTCCAAAATTATATTTGGAACCGACGGTTCCATTTACTAAATACCCGAAAATTTCTGGAACCGAAAAAAATCGAACCGAACCGACTCGCGTCCACCCCTACTCCAAAATAGTCCACAGGTCAATCTCGTGATCAGGGTCCTGCTCTACTGGCAACAGCTTTGTTTTCACATTTGTGGTTGAACGTATTAATGAAGCTTGATTCCTCTTGAGGCAAAATCGAACTGCTAGGATTTGATATGGTTAATAGATTGCTGGGCTGAAGAAAGGAAAGGCCAGCAGGGGACACGGATGGAGGCTGGCAAGAGATCGAATGCCGAATGGATGGAAAAAGAATTGGCATAGCGGTTTGGATGCGCCACCGAATTGTCTCGGGCAATATCATTCGATCCAAGTCATTCTGCAATCACAGTTACATGACGAATCAGACACAACACACCACAGCCATTAATAAACAAATAGTATCCATCAATTTGTAGTAATAAACTGCAAGAATAAAGGAGAATTGCACTGTTGGTCCTCAACCTTAAAAAAAATCAAGTTGATCCTCAACCTTTTATTAGAGTTGCACAATCAATCCCCCCATAAAGAAACCTCTATAATCTATTAAATCGTCATGTGGTCCTTGTGGAAATGCGCATCACTTAAAATTTCTGGGCACTGGCTCAAGTTGGGAAACAAAACTAGCTTCTAAAGTTAATATAAGGTCCACGTGACGATATAACAAAGATTTTATCAGTTTCCATCGTAGGGGATTCGATTGTGCAATTATAATGGAAGGTTGAGGACCAACTTGCTACTTGTTTAAACATAGGACACCAACTTTGCTACTCAAGTAATAGGTTGAGATGGAACACAGTTGTACGTGCCACCCCATCCATCCGAAGGAAAAACAGAGAACAGGAAACAAAATGTAGGCTTGACAACGTTCAAACCTGCAGGCTTTCTGCCACTTCGCGATCAAAAACAGCGAAGTCCTTGGAATATTTGGTGGACTTGGAGTCAAATTCCGACTTCAACCAGCTTGGCATGTAGCTGCTCAATAATGTGTGCAGCACTAACAATAAACAATCAAAGAGACTTTCCCCGCATAGAAATGAAGAAGTCTTTGTAGGAGATTTCCTCTCTCTATTTGACAAAATTAATGTTGGGTCAACAAAGTGACTGGCATTTTCATACACAACTCTGCTTCCAAGAAGACGTAGAACCACTGAAGCAAGCATGTACCTCATGTTACGGAGAGGAGACTCCCTGAAAAATACGAATAAGGAGTTGGTAGGAATTATTTTTTTAGAAGTGAAGTAAACAACAAAAAATCTTTGTCTTACTCGGAAGATAAGAGTAAAATCATCTGAACAAAAAGTGAAAAACACATACCTCTACCTATGAAGACAAAATTGGAATCACTTATGAATCTTCATACGAAGACATTACTCCAATGGGTACATCCATCAACGACATTAACAAAAGAAAGTCGGACTTGCTTTGCAGCTATCACCCATATAAAATTTACCATAAACTAAGAACGTGTTTGGCAGTGGTTTATACTCGGTCAAATCACTTTTTATCCACACATTTCGTATGATCCACAAGTACTACACACTTATCAATTACTCATTACTATCTATTTATAATTAAAAATTATTATAAATATGTATCTTAAAGAGAAGTATATTCAAGTTATAAATCTGGAAGGAGAAATTTATTTCTGTTTTAAGGGTGTGTCCCTCCACATTTATGAAATACTGAGGGTAGAACAAACCAGAGGAAATTTTACTTTCTTAATCATTCTTATCGAGATCACAGTTCTTTTTGAAAGGAAAGAAAACAGGTGGTCAGAGATTTGAACTGGGAATGTAAATTATGACAGTTTACGTGATATTTGCTATTCAGCGAATACGTAGGGTCGATCAACAGCAGATTCCAATGTGAATTACCAACTCTTTCAAGTCAATTACATCGACAGTCCCTTCAAGTGAGAAATATACAGCAAGACATACGCTAGCCAAAAAGTAAAATTACCTGTCTGCACGGACAATAGGGAGTAATCTCAGTAAGAACTGCAATCGCAAAGCCAAGGAGGCCAGCAGCACTGAAGGAGAAGGTGGCATAGCATCAGCTGATCCAGTGGATCGTCTGGCCAATCCAGGACTGCCACCTTTTACACCCTTGCGGCTGTTACTCTTATTTGAAGGACTTTCAATTCCAGAAGAGGGTGTTGCAGCTGGTTTACTAGCACCGTAAGTAACTAAATTTATTTGTTGTTGTGGGCTTATTGGGCTTGTTTGGTGGTTCTCTTTAACACCTTTGGGCCTATGCTATAAGCCGGTTTGTGTATTTTTCTTTGAATTATTCGTGGCCCTTGATTCAACCGTTTGAATTATTCGTGGCCCTTGATTCAACCTACGGTAGAGATTGAAGTTGGTGAGATATTTTCTTTATTTTATATCTATATATCACGTGGGTTCTTTGGCTTCTAGACACACAATCTCTCGACTTCCTTAGTACGATTCTGCTCCTGGTTCTCTTTGTCTGGTCCAGTTCCTCTTCTCCCCTTGACATTCATTGTTAGCCCATGGTTGAGAAACTCCGGTGTATTACCTAGGCATGAAATAGAGCTAGGTTAGGGAGGTTTCTTGTGAGGCTTAGGTCAGTGATTAGGGCGAGTTTCTTGGCTGTTTTGGGAAGATCACTTGATCGATGATCCTAGTCAAGTGTAAAGGCATTCTTTACCGGTTCTCACCTCTCTCTGGACGGCGGTTTGAGGGCGTGGAAGGCTGTTCCTGAGGATTCAGCCACTGGGAAGGGAGAAAACACGGCAAAACAGGGAAGTAAAGCTTCTGTCCGTTTTCACTTCTACATTTCAGTTTATGCTCTGTTTCAGTTGCCATAGTTTCTGTCTCGCGATTGATTTCTTTAATGCTATGCTTATACAAATGTTGATTTACATTCCAGTAATGTAGAGGTTTCAGTTTATATGTCTAAGCATTTGTTAGATGACAATGTTGTATATTTTGTAAATGACTTGCAAGCTGAAATTCTGGAGTATATTGAGTTCAGTCATGTTTCCTTTATATTGTAACATTTGATTATGTTCTGCTGGGATTAATTATTGATCTGTCAATGTTTAAATGAGCTGTTGAACTTGTTTATGCTGTGTATTGATGCTTGTATTAAGCTGTAAATTCCCAACATCTGGTAATTTGTGTTTTAATTCGATACTGATTGTTGTGACTTTGTGTTGTGCATATTATTGACTGGAATTGGGTGATTGGTGATTCTAGTGAACTTTGGCTTGCTTGCTCGACTGAGGGTATTTTTACTGTTTTTCAATAGTAGTTTGGTAAGATTATTCCAAACTCTCCGATAGGTTAAGTTTGGTACTTTTACCATTTTATGCTCGATTGTTTGGTTACTAAATTCTTGCGATTAATTTGTAACCTGAAAAGCATGTTTATCTGCATTATATACTTGTGCATTGCCTAAGTTTGAATCACACCGGCACACACGTCACACTGAAATTTAAGTGATCGAATTAATTCGGTGTTATGTTTCATTTCTAGACATTGGTTTTAACTCTACATTCATATTGTGTGTTGATCATCTGGAAAAGATTTTTTCAAAACATTTTCTGTTATGTCCATGAGTAAGGGCCATCCTTTTACAAAATCTGGAATGGGTTCGAGGGTCGAATTATCGCAATTCGATGGAAAGGGGGACTACTTAATTTGGAAACAGAAAATGAGGGCCATTTTGGTCCAATGGAAAGTTGCTAAAGCTCTCGATGATCCTTCAAATTTTTCTGACGAGTTAAAAGCTAAACCTGATAAATAGAAGAAATGAATGAAATTGCATATAGTTCCATAATCTTGCATTTATCTGATAACATTGTTAGACAAGTTGATACCAGTTGTAGGGAAAATAATGAGCAAATTGATCGAGCCCAAACCCACACCTCCCAGCCCAAGTAAGGTTCCAACCCAAAACCAATTGACAATAGGTGGAGTAGCCCACTTGGGTTATATGGTGGATTTCTTTTCTTCTCCCAACCGATGTGGGACTTCTTGTTTGCTCCCAACAGTTGTTCAATATTATTCATCTGTTTAATCATCTCACTTGCAAATGTATTACGTGAGTCATCGGAACCTTGATCCACACAAGGAAGAACTAATTGAATAAGAGCTCTCTCAGTCACATGCTGTTTACGGACACTGAAGCCTTCAACGTCCAAAAGTTGAGCAGATCCTTTCATCACATATTTAAAGTCAATCCCTTCATCAACTACCTCTCTTTCTTCGCTTTATTAAAAGCACGTTTAGCTAACGTTTAAAAAACTTTTTGTGCTAAATAAGCTTAGGTATGCTATTTTTTCTAGCCCATTGTTCGAAAAGTTAATAAATTACTTATAGCTAAGTTTTTTAAGCTTAACAAAAGAAGTTGTTAACAAAATTTTATTAACGACAGCTTCCAAAACTTTTCTTTTTATTTATATTTTACATGTTTGTTGTTTAAATTCTAATTTAATTATAAGTTGATATTCTTTCTTTGTAACTATATGACCATTAATCACATGGGCTTTCTCATTTTAGAAAATGAGCGATTTTTAGTTACAAGCTAAAACTGCTGCTTAATCAGCTGAATTAATATTTAAGCGCAAGAAGGTTGATTTTATAGATACCAAAAAAGTGGAATATAGTCTGAAATATTCAAAGAATTTGCTAAAAATGTACTTTCTTCTAAGGTTTTCCTTTTTATTTTAATGACGTGTATAGTTTCTAATCTGATCAACTTACATGTGTTGAAAATTCATTTGTGTTAGTTATTATTTTTAATACGCTAAAACTTATTTCTCATAAATTATTTTGACTCATTCCATATTGTGTGTTTTTCTTTTGCTTAATTTTCTAATATTTAATTGTATAATTTTTCATCTTTAGTACTTTTTGATTCATTTTTTCACATGGTTATGTTGGGGAATTGGATTTTATTGAGAACGCCGTTTCTCTTTTATTTCAATGTTGTTTGGTATTTTTCAGCCTTTGAAATAATCACCTTATTAGATGGAGCACTAGCGAATCAATAATATGCTCCCAAGATTTTTGAATAATCCAATAAATCTTAAACTATTTTTTTTAATATCTACAAGTTATACACTAATAAAAACACAACAAATACAAAATTCGTGCAACGCACATGTCAACGATTAGTATTGTTATAATAATCTGCCTTGATTCTTATGCCACTTGTCACGTGAAGAATTTTTTTTTTTTTTTTTCTGGTGTGGATCATGGGCTGGTAGTGGTGGTGCAATGATTACATAGGTTGTAAGTTAGCCCATTCATCCTCATTCCCATTTGTGCGGGTTTGGTCGGTCAGACAAATCCTACAACGATTGTAAGGACAACCCATCCACTACTACTGATAAGCAGTTGAAAGAGTGGCACAAGTATTACAAAGTTCCTACCTCAATGACCTTCGAAAGGATGTGTCGCCATAAACAACGATGAAGTATAGACATTGGGGCTAAGGTTGCCCTTCCCACCAATTATCATAAATATAAGGGCTTGGGGAGTAGCTTCGACACATATTTGCCCCAATAAATGGAGAATGATTCTCGAGCTGATAATTAAGCCCCTGTTTGAGTCACATTAAAATTTTCATTCTCATTCTTCTACTTATTTTCAACTACACATTCTTAATAAAATAATATTTTTATTATATCAATAACTTATCCTTCTTTTTCAACCATACATTCTCCATCAATCTACTATTCCAAAATACATTCTTCCAAAATAATGTGGCTCAAACACACCCTAAGTGACATAAGTTGGGCTTTCGTCAGCCTTCCTTCAAGGAGTTCAACTTTCTTTATCTCTTCAAAGAAAATGGGAGAGATTTGGTTTGGTTACTAGTGTGAAGCTGAACTAGCGGTTCCATTAGGGATAAACCCTTGTCGGTAAAGAACTGTAAGAATAACTAATCATTTGTTCAGGGGAGTGACAATTTGGCCTGGGCGATACTAAGGTCGACCTAGTAATTCCATTTCAATATCACAAGCTCAGTAGGTGCCCTCCATACTTGTGATTTTATTCCTCCTTGAGTATTGACTTCTTATATTCTTCTTTTTATCGTAGCCTACTTGTCATTGTGACGTACCTGTATGTTAAGGAAAGGGCTAAGAAGGCAAGGCAAAAGACGAACGAGGTTAAGTCGTGCAACGATTCGATGACACATGAAAGTTAATTTGCAAAAGAATGTCAAGAATTGATTTTGATGGACAAAATCATTAAATCTTAAGAATGCTAGATTGGATCGAAAATTAGAAAGAAAAAACTCTCAATTTAATAAGGACATGTTTGAGCCTCATTTTTGGTGTAAAATACATTTTGGAATCGTAGATTGATGGATAATGTGTGATTAAAAATAAATAAATAAAATTTAAGTTGCATGTAATATTATTAAAGAATGAGTGATTGAAAAAAAAAAAAAAAGGGGCGTCAAGAACCGCCATCCCTCTATTGGACAAACACACCAGCCTAGGATTCTTTCTTTTATTCTTTTGAAAAGCACCTGCCTTGGATTCATTGACGTTAAAATTCCCATCCACTACCAGCCATTTGAAATCCCACATCGAGTTTTTAGGAAACCTGATAGAGAGCTGCGCATTATAAAAATATTGGGCCATGACTGGATTAATCATACCTTTCTCGGCCTTTTGGCTAAGATCAAGTGTAGTATCTGTTCTTATCAGTTTAATATCTGATATGTGGGTCATTGGCCCACACGATATTAAATTAATTTTTTAAGGGGGAAAGTCCATAAAGGTAGCTTGCTGCCTGGGCTTTCACGCGTCGCCCATGCGTTGCACTACTGCTTGGGCCAGGCGCACCCCACCAATGCTAGTTAAATTTTTGGCTCTCGATACAAATTGCTTCTTATTTTTGTGTGCCATTTCTATTTTATTTATTCCTGACGTAATTTTCTAATGTTGGTATTGACATTGGCTACGACAATTGGTACTCGATTGATTGAAAGTTGAGTTTGACACATTGTACTGATCGATCTTAATGTTTGGAACAGAATGAATGGTATAGTTCTGATTATAGCTGTCTAATTGAATAAATTCAATGTTCATCTAAAGCCAAAATAGCGAAGTAAAGAATCAAAATAGACCAACAAAAAATGAAAACTAATAATCATCCACTCATACAAGTGTTCAGTATCCTCGATTCTCTATGCTGAATACACTACAAAAGTGGTTCAATCACATCAAACCCGCTCATCTTTACTTCATGTTTTTTGCAAGAAGAATGATCTAATGAGGTTTAGGCTTATATCCATCAACAGCAAAGTTTCGTGTTGCGGCAGGAAGTGCCAAACGAATTCCATCGATTTCGGGTTTTGCTATTATTTGACAACCCAAACGAGACCTGCATAGTATCGTTGAATATATTTAAATAACTGAAGAGGCTAGAAAATCATGGAATGGTTTATTCCCGTAAAAAAAACAAAGGACCTACGTCTCGCTGAGTCCAAAAGCAAGATCTAACATATCATTCTCCTCGTCAGTTGGATCTTCTAGTTTGTTATAGTCGTCTACATCCTGTCAAAAAGCATCAAAAGTCATTACATGTTCGGCAGGGATTATTTCTCTAAGAAAAAAAGAGCTGAAATATGATTTATTAATTCAG
Organism: Fraxinus americana; assembly: GCA_035079005.1. Taxonomy (NCBI): domain Eukaryota; kingdom Viridiplantae; phylum Streptophyta; class Magnoliopsida; order Lamiales; family Oleaceae; genus Fraxinus; species Fraxinus americana. The sequence goes on along the minus strand of CM068723.1, from coordinate 7,124,686 downwards.
TACTGTATACCAAACTTAATGTCGACCATTTTCTTAACAGATACAAATCTCTCTTTAATGGGAGCGGGTGTGCGGGAAATGAAATAATTCGCAAACTAGATGTTCTCAATTGCAGCTACATACCATCACAATAACATGACAGGTAGAACAAGCAAGTGATCCTTCACATGCTCCTGCAATAAAATTCAAATAACTTAGCCAGCCCAATAAATAATATTCAGGAAAAATCTGAGCGGAAACTTTATGAAATTGCATCAAAGATATAACCATCAGGCTCAAATAACATGTCACTACTAACTCGAGAATGTTTGATCGAACTACTAGTCCATTAAAATATGGGTGAAATTTGTTCCAAAACTTCATCTGAAAAGAAGAGAAATTTAGCAGGAAGTGCAAAACTCAGATACCACCAGCACGTTTAGTTAAGCTTAACATTCATTATTATAAGAAAAAGATTTTAAAGAGTCACTTATTTGTAAGAGTTATCTAAGTAACTTCTTGTTTTTATTTTTAAGTAAGATAAAAATCAATATTTCCAAACATGTTGTAAATTGAAAGTGAATTGAAAAGTAACTTTTACATATTTTTTTTTTAAGCTTAGTAATATTTACCTTCAAGCTCTACATCATTCTCGTGTGCAGCTTCTAACATCGACGTGCCAACAGGGACCTTGATATGCTTCTCTTCTCCATCCTTGTCTACAAATGTTACTGATATTCTGCAGTCCAACAGGAAAGCATTTAAAAAGAACAGTTAGAAAATCTGGTCTTCATCCATGCTGTTGCTTCATCCATTCCCCAGGATTCAAGAATGTACCAAAGAACCTAACTACATTGAACTGCAAGGGGTTTCAACCAATACTGATGGATTATCTATAAGCAGTTATAGTTGCTGGTTCACCAATTTGAACTGGCAAAATGGAGACCAACACACACACACAAAAGTGTGCAACTCAAGCTATTTTTTCAAAAAAGAAGAGATCTTAAACATCAAAAATCACCCCACGCTAGGACTTGCTTCGTTATAAACTTACTTATACAATATGCATCTAAGTTCTAAAGGGAAGCCACCATCTAAAATTTAAAGCAAACAAAAAGAATTTATTTTCTCAACCACTTAAGAATCTGATGCATCAGCAATGGAGCTAGACCCCCAAAGTTTTACCAACTAAAACTTTGTGTTCCATTGAACTTTGTTCTTTCCATCCCAAGTTTTCTCCCTCTACCAGTATTCTGTTATTCCCTCCAAATCAGGGCATAGCAGATTTAATTAGATTAAAAAGGCTTAGCAGGTATTATGCACAATATTGGGGCTACTTCAGAAGTATTTTTTGAAAAGTAGGACTTAATTGTCCAGAACACCTTTTCATAGGACTTTACCATCGGTATGTGAGCTAAAACACCGAGCTTTTTTCAATAAGCTAATAATACTATGCATGATCAGCTAGATAGACTAGGTTATTTCCCTTAGTGCTACTACTCCATCTAGGTTTTACCCAGTTCAGATTCTTTCAACTTTTCTTTCACCATGGCTATGCCGATAAAGTTCCCCAAGCACATACCCCTATGAACTGTTTCCAGAACTTGACTATCCCATGAAAAAAAAGAAAAACCAAAAAAATAAAGTCGTATATAGAAGACACGTTTAGAGTGCTTACTTTTGCTTTTCTTCACTGCCTTCATCTACATTCTTCTCAGCTGCAGTGCAATATGGTTCTTGCCTCTGAACACAGGAGGAGAGATGAAGGTTATCCACAAGCTTGTTATTAATTCCACCAAGGGGGACAGGGAGTAATAATAAAACAAATAATTAATATAAAACGACATAATAATTACTTCTATGTTCTTTACCACCTTCATTGTTATCATTTTTAGTTTTTAAATAGTGCAGGAAGCGTAGCTTACTTTTTTTTTGTTCATTCAACGTGCCAGCTTGTCAAATATAATGGGCATTAATGCTTTCACTGCAGGCAATTTGATAAATATAATCCTCAGCACACTCACGTTACATTCCCATTCTTGTTATATTGATGCATTAAGACTTATCTTTGAACTTCCAACATATCTAACTTAACCACATGGAAGAATATACTAGATCAGATTTGACAGTTAAAAGCATATCTTGTCTGTCATGTTATCTTGGCAATATGAATGCTGTAACTAACTGGCATAATATTGGAGTTCTAAAGACCAATATGATTTCTGCAACTAACCAGGGTTCGCAAATAATGATTATGAACCACAGGCGGGTACAATGTCCTTGGCGTAAAAGATGGAGCTGCAATGCAACAGAAGGCAATAAGCACGTGTGATGGAATAAAGTCTCCTCAAATAAAAAAGTTCAGCTTCAAGCATGCCATGAACATGTTTGCTTTTCTGAAAATAGGTCGTCAGAAAATCATTTTCACATTTTGCCATCGTTAGGAATGTTACGAGAAATATATTCTGACCGGATACCAGGAAAGCATATTTCTCCTTTCCTTTCCTCCCCTCTTTTCTCATTGCCAGTGTCTCAATTATCTAGTTCATTAAGAGAAACCCCACACATTTTAAACACCTTCCCCACACATGAAGTCCAGCAAGGTGACAAGTTACATGATCAGTGCCGTCAGGTGTCAGATAGATTTTCCTTCACATCTCTGAGTTTGATCAATATAGGAGGATGATTTGAGACTGCTCCATTTATTTATGCATCTTTCAGTGACATGTGAGGAGTGGAATAGGAGAGTTCTCGTGGAAAGAAGATGCAGAACAGAAACTAAATACAGAATTTTCTAACACCTTTTGTTATCAAGAACTGGTAGGGGGTAGCCAACATTTCCCAGAGAGTTTTTGGTTCTGTTGAATGCGTGCATTATAGAATTCTTTGAACATGTGATTGCAGCCCCTAGTTCCCATTCAGTTTATTATAGTTACCAAATGAAAAATAAGTAACCATTCGCCTTTTCTAAAGACTTCCCAGTATTATTCATATCAGAAAAATTCAGAATCTTACAGCCAAGATGAGGCATATATAATTTATCAGTATGCCCCCTGCTTGATTTTCCAAATGGTGAAAATAACCTAAGAGAGAGCTAAAATGAATTATCAACAGTACTACTTTGTATGTGCCACTTTAGTTTGGACTGAACTCCCTGATACTTTAGTTTCTTTGTACAATGTACTGGAATAACATAGACTTAAAGTAGGAGAAATTTTTAATTCTCAATTAGTAAACAAAAAATCATACCAAAAATGTAAAGAGCACACCTTTTACAATGTTCTTGATTGCATGAGCTCCTAGCCGAGAAAATTTAGAGATGAACATAATCCTCCCCAACCCTGCAGCCTCAACATGCCAAAAAAGGGGGAGGGGGACACTGATGAGAACGGCAGAGGAAGTCACGTTTAGTCATGCACAAAGTGTTCAAACTCTACTCCGCAATATTTCATCCCGTGCTTAACCCCGTGTAACACGCGCAATATTGACAGACAAATCCCATTCAATTTTAAATATGACAATGATATATCTAATCTTTACAAGCTCGTACGAGCTAAAAGTGATGCCAAGTATCGAAGACTTTGGCCTCGAAGGGTTTGAAACCCACACCGTTGCAGAGAATAATATCGCGAGCTAACAGTAAACTAAATTTATTCGAAAATGCTGGATTCTTGAACTAAATAAATGAACCTAAATTAAACAACAAAAAGGTTCTCTAACAGCTTAATTCATTTCATTCAATATCATATCTTTACTTGCAAATCAATTCTCGTTCAGTTCGATAAACAATAAACGGCCAGTAATTTGATTTTCTTAGCAAAAAATAAAATAATCAACCTTAAAACGTGCATTAAGCGAATTTTCCAGAAACCAGAAAGCATTAACAGAATTAAATCAAAACAAATAAATTACCCGAAGTCACCGGTACTACAGGAAAATCGACGACGCTCGATTGATCGACGTCGTCCTGTGTGCGTTGCGTCGCGTGTAGAAAATTGAGTGGTACGCAGAGAGAATAGAGAGAAAGATCGAGTGAATTCCTTGTAAAACTTGAAGACAGAAGTAGTAAACTGAATCCGACGTCGTCATCAGGCCCAAGTAAGGTGGGCCTCCTAAGATGGGTTCACAAATCCGGCCCGGGTAAAACAAGAGTTGGAATTGTTTGGATCCATATCGTAAGCCCGTTAACTTTTTGATAACTTGCCAGAGCCCGTCCAATTTTTGCCGTACAATTTACTGTCATCCATTAATTATAGACATATCATATTGAATTATCATATCCAACTTTTCTCTAATTACTCGTTATGCTTAAAAATATGTGATTTTAATATAAAATGATGTGTCAATAATTAATTAGTGGTCAGCTGATCTCAACTCAATATGCGGTCCTTTAAAGTTAAAATCTGATGCCCTACCGTGAAAGTTAGAAAAATATTAGGTCATCAATAGTTTTATCTTTTACAATATATCTGAAAAAGTGCATTAGATAATAGATTATGTAAAGATATTTTACGATAAATAATTATAAATTATAATTGATCAAGTCTAAAATAACTTGCAAGCTTTGAAACTATCAATGAAAATAGTGCAAATAAGTACATAGCACTCTTAAACAAGTTGCTTAAAGCTACACAGTGAATGAGATTAAATGCAATTACAAGCTTGTGCTCTTATATCCTACATTAACTTTTCAGAGTGTGTTTGGGACACATTCTTTTGAAAGAATGTATTATTGAATAGTAAATTGATGGAGAATGTGTGATTAAAAATGAAGGAAAAGTTATTGATGTGATGAAAAATATTATTTTATTGAAAAATGTGTGGTTGAAAATGAGTAGAAGAATGAGAATGAAAAAAATAATGTGTACCAAACAGAGCCTCAGTTTGTCTTACTATTGTGCAGTATTAAGGGTTCGTTTGACAAGATTTTTAAGATATCAAAATAAGCTTTTGAGATTCAAAAGTTGTTTTTGAATCCAGATAGGTAATTTTTTAAGAAAACATTTCTTTTAATTAGAATGGTATTTAGAAAAAGTTGGTCCAATATAATTTTCTTTAAAAATTATTTCGGAAGAGAAGGTTCTTTTAAAAATTATTTTTTTAAACATTAATTAAGATAACTTTGTCGTAAATTCTTTTACAAGAAACAGACGCATAAACAACAACAAAATGTTGGGAAATTATTTAATTTCCCGTGATGGACCAAAATATGTAATTAACTGTGTATAAATGCTATCTTAAAGTTAAGCCCAAAATTAAAGTGATCTAATAAAGAATTAAGTAATTGGGCTTTAAGCATCTAATTAAAGTGTGGGCCGGACTATATGTGTAGAGACCGGATCCATTAGGGTTTGTATTTGACGATGGGCCGAATACATATGGAAATATATAAAGGGTTATGGTCCCCAATTCATGTGTGATTTTCTCATTCTTTGTGGCATCCCATCAACACAAGAATACAAGAGAAAGCATATGAAGAGGAAGATCCATAAAACTCACAATCAGGAATTAAGATGGAGATTTGAAGCAACCAAACTGAAGATTTACAGATTCAGATTCAAGATTTATTATTCAAGTCAGAAATCAATTGATTAAGGTATGTTTCGCGTTAATTCAGTTTCTTGATGATTTGACATGAAGATCTTAGCAAGATCATAAAGTTTAAGTTTTAATAAAGTTCTAACAAGTGGTATCAGAGCCTATTCATGTTAAATCATTGGGAATCAAGTATTTTTAATTTGGTTCTTGTATATATATATATTTTTTTTTTTGGTTTTCAAATTTAATAATTTCGGATTTAGATTTATTAAATTTGAAAATTATTCGGTTGATTTTTAAGATTTCAGAATTTCAGTTTTTTTTTTTTTTTGCCGCCGCGTGGCATGGTTGCTAGCTTAGCCGTGTTGCGACGGTAGCTGCGGCACGACAATGCGTCTTCAAATTTCTTCTGGCGTTGGTGGCCGGGGACGGCAGCCCCGGCCACATGTGGCTTGGCGGTGCCGGCGCTGCCAATGGTTGAGGTGAAGAGCTATGTTAAATTTTGGAAATTAGGGTTTGGATGAATTTTTGGGAGCGGGGGCTTGGGTTGTAAATTTGAAGTTTTCATGTCCTTGGTTACAATTTCAAATTAGGGTTTCATTTTAAGGATTTAGCCCCTTAAGTTTAAGGTTTTGGTGTTTCTGCCCCCCAAGGTTATAAATTCATCCAATTGGGCCTTTAAAGTTACGGGTTTAATAATTCAGTCTCTCGAGTTTCAAAATTAATTATTTTGGACCATTAAAGTTTTAATTTTAATGTTTAGGCCCCTACAGTTTGCAATTTTGGTTATTCAGCCCATAAAGTTTAAAGTTCATTCAAGTTGGGCCTTAAAGTTATGGATTTTAATAATTCAACCCCTGGAGTTTTAAAATTAATTATTTTTGGGTCATTTAAAGTTCTGATTTTGTAATTAAAGCATCAAAGTTTCTGATTTTGTTCCAAATTGGCCCAAAAAGTTTTAAATAATTAATTTTTTGGATCCCTAAAGTTTTCAATAATTAATTATTGACTCCTAAAGTTTCGGATAATTATTTTTGGATCCCTAAAAGTTTTCAATAATTAATTATTGATTCCTAAAGTTTTTCAATGATTAATTTTTGGATCCTTAAGGTTTGAATAATTAATTTTTGACTCCTCAAGTTTTCCATAATTAATTATTGAGCCCTAAAGTTCTGGATTATTATTTCTGGGTCCCTAAAGTTCTGTATTATTAACCCCAGGCCCCTAAAGTTTCAAAATAAAATAAAAGAATTAAGGATTAACAATTATAATTCAAATTTTGGTATTTCTTTTGGATTACTAATTTTTCTAAATGAATTGATTGAAGCAACATGTCACCAAAGTGACCTCTCTTGCCTAGATTAATTTATTTGGAATATTAGAAAGGTTGTGTGTATGTAATTCATGCGGGTATTGACCGGCCCAAAGGAAGGTTAATATTTGGCCGAATTATTTAAATACATGTGGTAATAAATATGTGACAATTATAAGGTTTTATTTTATGTGAACAATAAATCGGTCCAAAGATAGGTTTATTGTTTGACATGATTTATTGTCAATATTTAATTACTACACTAAGAGTACCACTTACAAATTGATATTTCTGTCCAAAGACTAAATATCAATGTTGTGTTCGGTCTCTTGTGATGGGGTTTACCATTATTTGAATTGATTAATTGTTTAATATGGATTCTTATGTGAACATGTAGATTAAGTATTAGTTCTCTATTCAGTTAATCCATCAACTTCCACAATATCTGCCAACATCAACTCCATTCCTGTGCTAAATGGAACCAACTATTAAGGACTGAAAAGAGAACGTTCTAACTGTTCTTGGCTGCATGAACTTAGACCTTGCGTTAAGGACCGAACAACCCGCTGCACTTACGGATAAAAGTTCTATTGATGAAAACAAGGACTTTAATAAGTGGGATTGTTCAAACCGCATGAGTCTTATGATCACGAAGCGTAGTATTCCAGAATCATTCAGGGGCGCTGTGTCCGATAAGGTAACTACTGCCAATAAATTTCTTGCTGAAATTGAAGAAACGCTTTGCAAAGAGCGATAAGGCTGAAACTAGTACGCTTTTAGCATACTTAGTTTCACTAAGGCATAAAATCAAAGGAAATATTCGGGAGTACATTATGGAGATGTCTCATATTGCTTCAAACTTAAAGGCTCTAAAGCTTGAGCTATCTGATGATTTGCTCATGCATCTGGTTTTAATTTCTATTCTTGCACAATTCAAGGTCAGTTATAACTGTCAAAGGGATAAATGGACTCTAAATGAGCTCATTTCATACTGTGTGCAAGAAGAAGAAATGCTGAAGCAAGAAAGGACTGAAAGTGCTCACTTGGCTAGTACCTCTAAGGACAAGTTAAAGAAAAGAAAGAATAAGAAAGCTGCATTCGGTTCGGTTCAAAATTAACAGCGAAATAAATTTAGTTGTAAATTTTGTGAAAATCTGGGATGTATAAAGAGAGATTGTGCTAAATGCTACGCTTGGCGTGTGAAGAAAAGTACATTTCTCAATTTGATTTGTTTTGAGGTAAATTTAATGTCAATATCAAGACACACTTGGTGGATGAATTTCGGTACCACCACTTACATAAGTGTGTTTATGCGGGGTTGTCTGAGCTGCCAAAGCCAATTGATGATGAAAGATTCATCTATCTGGGGTGATGGCAAATCAGTTAAGGTTGAGGCTTTACGGAATTTAGGTTATCATTAAAAACTGATTATTATTTGAATTTGAAAGAGACATTTACGGTACCGTCCTTTTGGATGGAATTTGGTTTCTATTTCTACATTGGACAACTTTGGTTACTCTTGTTCAATTAGAAATAGTCAGTTTGATCTTTTTCTTAATTCAAATATTGTGGGTGTCAGTTCTTTATCCGGTTACGATAACCTATGTTTGCTTAATACGGTTGCCTCTTATAAAGAAACCTTGTATTTGGATTTACGTGGTATTGAACATAAATTAACCAATGAGAATTCTGCTTTGTTATGGCACAAGCGATAAGGTCACATCTCTCAAAAGAGAATTGAAAGATTTGTGTCAGAAAGAATTCTTGATTCCCTTGATATTTTCAGACTTAAGTAAATTAAGGGAAAAACAAACAAACATAAGGAGATTATGTGCCAATAGGATTTCGGATGTCTTAGAACTAATTTATACGGATATCTATGGATCATTCCCTTCGGCTTCTTGGAATGGTCAACAGTCATTTATTTAGTTCATAGACGATTTTTTCTCAATATGGCTACCTATATTTCATCTATGAGAAATCCCAAACACTGGACATGTTCAAGGCATACAAGACTGAGTTCGAAAATCGACTCAGTAAAAGAATTTAACAAGTCAAATCTTACCATAGTGGTAAATACTATGCCAAGATATGACGAATCAGGAGAACAATGTCCAGGACCTTTTGCAATATTCCTAGAGGAATGTGGAATTTACCCACAGTACATCAGGATCCTCCTAGGTTTAAAGCACTAAAGATTGCAGCTTAAATTCTCAATAAAGTTCCAAGTAAAGTAATTGTTAAGGGGTTACAAATTTTTAAAAAAAAGGTCCCACTATCAGGTCAATTTTCGAAACGGGAAATGTTCGATTTCTTGAGGATGTAGAGTTTGTGAGGGGAGATAAGGTTATAAGGTTATTATTTGTCTTGGATGAAGAATATTTATATATTCCTTCTGTTGCAATTGACAATGATTTGGTTCAGGAACAAATTCTTGCTCCAGATCTTGTTCAAGAAGCAATTTCGGATTAAGACAAGATTACAAAATCCCCCATACACAATCAATAGATTGTTCCAGAAAAACAAACTCAACAATCTCAAGAACAAATGTCATTAAGGAAATCCACTATGAAAGAAGAAAGACAATTCTTGATAACTTTATAATCTTTCTCCAAAAAAATAAGGATGACATGGATTGACGAAAGAATGACTTATCAATCAACTTTCATCAAGCCATGCAGAGGAATAATTCTAAAGAGTGGATTGATGTCATGCATAAAGAGATTTTTCTTCGATTTCTATGAAAACTCTTTTAGGACAATTATGGCTTCTATGACATATTTTGGTCTTAAGTTGCATTAGATGGTTTACAAATTAAAGAAATCCATCTATAAGCTTAAGCTAGTTTCCCGAATAGGTATCACAATTTTATCAAATAATTATCTCATTTGGTTTCGAGATACATTCAATTGATGATTGTGGATATCACAAGTTCAGTGGGAGTAAGCAAATCTTTGTGATGCATCTTTTGTATTAAGGATATAGATACACAAGAATTATTCTTGGTGTATTTTTGGATTACCACAAAAGAGTTGTATCAATAAGGTTCTTAAAAGATTTGTAATGCAGATATGAAAATCAAGTAATACCCCTACAACAATTAAGGGAGACAACTTTAGTCTCAATTAATGCCCCAATGATAAATTTAAAGATAAAGGATATACATCAGATTCATCAGATTCTCTATGCTTTGGCAATTGAGAATTTAATGTATACTCGGGATAGCACACATCCGGATATGGTATTCTTTGTTGGAATGCTAGGCAGATATTTAATTAACTTGCAATGGAAATTTGGAAAGCAGCCATCAGGTTATTCGGTATCTATAGAGAACAAAGGATTACATGATCACATTCAGGAAAATCAAACCAATTGGAGATCGTTGGATATTCTGATTTTGATTATGGAATTTGACTGTAAAATATTGTCACTAGACTGCATATTTTGGATGGAAATGAAAGACCACTTAAGTTATTTTGTGACAATAACAGTCTTGTATTCCAATAGGAATATGATGATATCAAAGTTTATAGACATTGAGTTCCTAATTGTTAAGGAATGAATTCAGAGTGGTCAGGTTTCTATAAAGCATATAAGGACAAACTCTATAAATATGGATCCATTTACTAAATGGCTACCACCCGAGGTCTTTCATGAGCATGGTGCTCACATGGGTGTTGCATCTTTTGATGATATGCCAGTTTAGTGGGAGTTTGTATTTTGGATGTTGTCTTTTGACACATAATTTCGGTTGTGCACTTTCAGTTCATTTCAGAAATAAAGTATTCAGTTCAATTCCACTCTGATTAAAGTTTATGGTTGACCTCATAAGGTATTAAGGAATAAGGCAGGACCAGTTGGAAATAGGCATGTTTAGATCACATTACATGTAATTTCCATGCTACACATCCAACTTGATCTATGTCATTTGATTGTATTGATATACGTGACCATTGATGGGTTTAGTTATGTTACTTATAACGAAAACCGCTTTGATCCTATGTTGATATAATCAATGGACGAGATTGTTCGGAGATGCTTTTGGTTATGATAGCAAAAGTTTTGAGCTCATAAGGTTATACACATTTATAAGGTAGCATATGTGGTCCAAGTGGGAGATTGTTGGGAAATTATTTAATTTCCCGTGATGGGCCGACATATGTAATTAACTGTGTATAAATACTATCTTAAAATTAAGCCCAAAATTAAAGTGATCTAATAAAGAATTAAGTAATTGGGCTTTAAGTATCTAATTAAAGTATGGGCTGGACTATATGTGTAGAGACCGGATCCATCAGGGTTTGTATGGGCCGAATACATATGGAAATATATAAAGGGTTATGGTCCCCAATTCATGTGTGATTTTCTCATTCTTTGTGGTATCACATCAACACAAGAATACAAGAGAAAGCATATGAAGAGGAAGGTCCATAAAACTCACAATCAGAAATTAAGATGGAGATTTGAAGCAACCAAACTGAAGATTTACAGATTCAGATTCAAGATTTATTATTCAAGTCAGAAATCAATTGATTAAGGTATGTTCCGCGTTAATTCAGTTTCTTGATGATTTGACATGAAGATCTTGACAAAATCATAAAGTTTAAGTTTTAATAAAGTTCTAACACAAAAACCTTATCAAAAGGATCCTAATAAACCTTGAAATGAAAAATTGACAAGATTCAAGTTATAGACAAGACATGAGCTCAACCAAACCTAGCTCACCTTCCCACCTTGTACGAGGTTTATCGCCATATGTTGACTATGTTCCACAACACAATACTTTAAGTTGAGGTTCTGTTACGACAGCGTCGTTATCCACTCAAAGTTAGATCATTGAGATAACCGCAATAAAATTCCAGATGGACATACAAATACCAGCTCGAGGTATAAATAACTTAACGTGGAAAGCAAATTGAGAATTATAACTCTAAAATATTCCATTCAACATGCAACACAAGGCTAATTTGCTAAGGACGAGACTAACCAATCATATTACTTAAAACGAGATAGTCAATAATTCAGTTGCGATGATGTCAAGAAAGCATTTACATTTAAAAACAAGTCAAATATAAATATCTAAGCAAAAACTTTACCTTTTAAAGAAACTCGTGGCGCACGTGCGATGCACGTGTTAAAGTTTAGTTGACTACCTAATAGCGTGCAGTGATTTCTAGTTATTTTACACAAACTTGGGACCAGATCTTCGTTTCAAGATTGCACTATAAGTAATGTAATGTTTGTAAGGGAATAAGAAGTTGTCTTCTCTTTTTAATTTCCTAGAAAATAGAGATGAAAACATATGTTTTCAAAATTTCTAACTACCCTCTATCCTTTTTAACAACAAAGTATAAGACATGGTAATTCAAATGCTCAGAAGAAAATGCAAAAGAAGGAATCGCATTACAAGATATATCAGTAATTGTCATATATCTGAGAAAATGAGTGCTTCACAAACATGTGAGCAACACTCTCCAGTACACGCACTTAAAAGTCGCCTTTCTCACCTAATTTCAAGGGCAAGCATGGGGTCAAGAGGATAAGCTATTGCATGGAAAGGCTGCACAGTTGGGATAACTGACATCTAAAATGAAATAAATGATGAGACGAGCTTTATTGATAAAGATAGATCAGATCCTATACTTCGCAAACACACTGGAAAAAATGAAAATCAGAAAATGTCACTAAAAGAAACTTCCACCAAATATAACCACCACAAAACATAGCATCCAAAAATAATAACTGCACAAGTAACATGAAAATGAACTGACAGCTGTAAAAATGACAATTACCTATAACAAAGTCAACAAAGAACATATCATGCAAAAAACAGGTTCACATTTTACTATTTTTTTAAGTCATGTTATATGAGCCCAATTTGAATAATAGCAAGGTCAAAATGGTTACCTCCCAGCTGCCACTGGAAGCACACCTTTGGGGTCGAGTCAGAGGAACAACAACTGTAAGATTCCGAGAGCTAGCAGCAGCAACCATTTCCAGACCTTTGATCAGGAACTCGGAAACTTAAAATTGTCTTCAACCCAGGAGCAGGCTCATCAATTGTGACAGTGGTGAAGAGTTGGCATTGGTTTCATAAATCAGTTATACCATTGAATGGGAATATATCTATTCAACCTGCCTGAAACCACCTTTTCAATCTCAGTCCACCTGTTGCCAAATATAAATCATATAATCATAAAAATGAATTAAATGCCTAAAAGTGGAAAATTAGGAACTAAATGTGTAGTACAAATGCGCAACACAAAAATTACCCAAGCAATTGACATCAATAACCAAAATTCATATTAGTGACTGTCATGTTACAAACTGAAAGAAACGAACATCTTCAAACATGAAATAAAGGAATAAGGAAAACTAATCAACAAAATTTATATATTGACACTTCTCTTATTATGACACCAAGAAATAGAAATGAATTATCAAAAACTCATTCGGAATATAAGTTTTTCATTAAGAAAAATTTCTTTCATAGCCAATTTGGAATCGTGGGAGACTAATACAATATGGTTCTGGTCTTTCACGGAAAGAAGGGTAAGAATGAGGAAATGGGATGAGCCAGATTTATATATAAAAAAAATATAAGGATTTTAATGTGTGAAACCATGGAAGAGCTTAATCAAGGAATAAAGCAATTTAAATATGTTCATGCCAGATTTTTGCAGGATGTAAGTTATATACATTAACTTCAGGCTTTCAGGTTATAGGGGGGATAAACAAAATTACATATCTGATTCACTGATAGCGAACACTGTTAAATTGCTTAACAAATTTCAAAACAAATATAAATTTCTCGTGGCTCTTATCATGCAAGGAATTGAATTATTCCCTCAGGTGACAAATTACAGTTCAAAACACAAAGGTGAGATTTATTCTGCTTTCTAAAATGATAAATCAAACCTATACCAAATCATCCCGGTATTGTTGGTGAGATTTATATGTTACAGCTACATCCATGTTTCTTTAATGAACAAGATCACAAAGAATCTTTATTTATCGCCTAAACATGCCAAATTCAAAGAATAAATAAGTAATTCTAGCCAAATGACAAAATTCTCTAAGGCCATGTCAATTATACATCAAAATATAAACAAAGTAATTTAATAATTTAACTCCCAGAACAGGGAAAGGAAACTGCACCCATTTAATTTGACATAATAATAATAATAATCAAAATGTATTCAATCTTACTTCCATATCTAAACAAAAAGATTAAATTTGGTAAATTATCTAATGTCAGATAAAATCCTCCCACCATTTTGCATATTAATTCACTCTCACATGACTTAGAACAGAATAAAAAGTGTGTTTGTGGTGGTGGGGGTCCTAAATAATGTAGAAATAAAATTTATACAAATAAAAGAGAAATCACCAGAATCGTTGCCGTCTTCAGCAATTTCTTCTTGAACTACAATTGATGAATCCTTAGAATTCAATCCTATGAAATCTCTGTCCATATGTCAGATTTCCAGAAATGTATAGACCAAATTCAAGGAAGAAATATAAAAATATACAAAACTGTCTCCAGTTCTCCCTTCGAGTTCCGGCCTTCCATTTCTGCGAAATTACCCGGCGGAAGAACCAAAAGCAGAAGGGTTTTTTTTTAAAAAAATGAAAAATCTCCCCGTGCGTCGCGGAGATAAAATGCCTCCGCAGCGTGCAGAGGCATACCGACTTGAAGCCATCATTTTCAAGCTGCATCTCTGGTTTCCTTAATTCAGTCGGGATTTCACAATTCTGAGCATTTGACCCACCCAAAGGGAATAGTGTTTTCAAAAGTGGCTCTTTTATTGTACAGGGATAGTTTACGCACGTGCGATGCACATGCTACATTTTAATTGGGTATTTAATAGCGTGGAGTGATTTGAAGGCATATTTGACAAACTTTACTTAAGTAACTTTTAAGTTTAGCCAAACAACAATTTTGTGAGGATGAAGAGGAGGCATATTTTTTAATTCTTCTTGCTTCAGCATAAAACCAACAGGAAGACATGCATCAAATGTGGATAATAAATAGTTGAGGAAAGCAGAGAGCTCCAAAAACATCTGTAATTTGAACCATAGCACAGAAAGATGGAAAAGACTTGCCAACTTCAATGGTTGTTTCTCATGATTCAACTATCTAATTCAAACAAAAAGGTGTCATTGCAATTTGTGACAGCATGTACCTACACAGACTAAACTACATATATAGGAGTTTTATGACCAATGAGAAAAAAGAAACAAGCAAGATGTCATTGTGGAATAGGTGATAAAAATTTTTTACTTTTAATTTTCAGAAGTAGCTATTCCTCTAAAAAAATCTAAATCGTGAAAAATAATTATACCACTTAATTGAGCAAAACACAATCAATTCAGATGAGAAGTTAAAAAAAATGAATATTGAGCAACTATATTTTTCCTGTTAACTAACCCAGCAAAAATAAACATAAAAAGGAGAGAGAGAATTCAATCTGAGAAAAAAAAAAAGATTAACAGACAATAAAGATAGCCCATTATATGCATATTTATGAAGATGAAAAGGCGACATATAGGCTTTCTTGAAACCTTTAAGAAGCTAAATTCCAACAACAAATGCCGAATAATAGTAAGCACTACTAAACATTACAAAAAATACCATAATTTTTTTTCCCAAATAAAGATAAGAGGTTGAGAAGCCTAAAGCTTTATTAGTTAGATATACGCATAGGTTGAACCCAAAACAAATACCAATAGACCAAAGATGGAGCATAAACATTACAAAATAAACAAATACCAATGGAAAAACAAATATAACACGTCAATTTTCACCAACTGAACAAAAATGACATAGGGTAATGAAACCGCAAAAAATATATAGAAGAAATTCGAGAACAACATTTAGAAGTGCTTAGTTTGGAAAGAACTTCTGAATGTTTCACTTTAAGACAGAGAATGAACAAGAAGAACAAGTTAAACTTCCCAATCACAATGCATTATCTTTCCATTCTATTTAACAAAAACTTTATATCTAAAGAATACAATAAACCTGATGTTAACATCCGTTACATTTCTGAGAATGAAAGAAGAATAAAATGAGGGAAAAACGTACAGTTGGACCAGCAAGCAAGGACGTTCCAGAATCGATAATAGCAGCACAACCACCCTTACAAAAACCTGAAGGTAGAATTGAAAATGAAGTGACATGATTGAAAAACAAGAATTCTGTATATTTTAGGTTCAAGTTTTTCGTAACAAGATAACCTTCTTAACTACAATAGCTGCGGATATTACCTGTTGATACATTTCCTATAAGAAAATCTCCCATTTCGAACTGGTATAAGAAAGATATACACACATGAGAACAAGAGGAGATGTGGTGGAGAAAAATGAGACAATTGAGAATTTGATTTTAGTTCATGCAGAATAACCAAACTATAAGTAAATAAGTTATCTTCAAATACCTGCCAATAACCTTTTTGTGGCACGGCAGCATATTTATGGTCTCCCTTGTAGTGTTTGGGGTGAACACCACCAAAGACAATCTCACCACCCTCTTCTGCTTCCGTATCACGATTAAGCCAGAAAGAGAATACTGGCTCATCAACAAGACCTTGATCGACCATGTTGTAACTGCAATTTGGAATTAAAATCAGTTTACCAGTGGGCATTAAGGGAGGTGATCATAGGAAAAGATGAAACACAGAACATTGACTCAATCACTTGAATCAAATGAATACCAGTCTGGCACTTGATTGCCAACCGAAATTTCCTGGAAACCAAGCCCAAAGCATTCCATCAAATTTGGCTAGCTTGGCTCTCTTGTAGCCTCAATAAAAAGCTGAAAAACAAAATTTTAACATTTTGAGTACAATCATTTGAAGTACAGTAGACACAAATTAGGCCTAAAAAAAGGGAACTGACTTGATATTTAACCACAACATCACCAACTCCGACATTATCTTGGCTGAAATGTCCAGAAATCGATCCAGAACATGGCTTCCCTGAATCATGGAAAGTTTTAGTTTATATAAATTTAGGATTGGCAACTCAACATGTTCTAAATCGTCCACAATCATCAAAATAGTATGTAAATAAGCAAATATGTCAACATACCATTCTTTGTATATGTACTGGATTTGCTGGCCTTGTACTTCGAATGGAAATAGCATGCAATCTGCCTGGGAATTTAATTTGCTAAGCAACTGAATAATGAGAACCAAACTCTTAAGGAATAAATATTTTTAGGAATAAACTTACAGAAAGATAACATTTTGAGGAAGGAACCCATAAATTGGAACTGCCAGTATCAAATATCACAGTGAAATTCTGAGGGGGTGACCCGATACTAATCTCTCCATAGTATTGAGCATCCAAGTAATTTTTCAGATCTACTATGTCTCCATTTGAATCACCTAGCTTGAGCTGTGCATTCTTTAAACCCTTCCTATATTTTGCCTCCAATCTAGCTTGTGTGGAAGACCATATTTTGTGTGTGCAGCATGAAGAATCTGTGTGGACACGGTCTTCAATTATCACATAAGAAAGAAAACATTAGTACAAATCCTACCTTATAACCCGAATGTTCAAAACCAATTCATTGTTAAAGACACCATGACAACATTTTTTTCATCAGATACCGAGAGTTCAATTCAAAAAATACGATTTCCAATGATTTTCATAATTGACTGAATCAAAAGAAACCATCAAATTGGTGAGGCAAGGAAAAGTTTCAATGACTATTACCTTTTCAACCCATGCTTCATTGATAATGAAGAAACGGAAACCGTCCATGATTACATAATGCACAAACTGACAATTTACATTCAGACCATTATCCCAGTAAAATTCGTTTGCAAATTACTCAATAATCACCAAAAAAAGGGCAAAAAGATATCAATGGAAATCAATAATAATATCAATACATCTCTTGATGCTCAGATCTCTTGCAACGTTAAGAAATAAAGTAGGTCAGTTCAGGCATTTAATCAAACACATCGAATACATTGCCTTTTTTCAATAAGTCACAGAATTAATACTTTGATGCCATAATAAATTGATTTAGAGCCTGAAATTAACTGGGTGTCCTGAGATTAGGTAAAAAACGCACAAAAAATTATCTTCGAATTGTTACAACTCACCATTGTTTTCGCCTGCGCTTTACTGTGTATATGGAAGAGTGCGAGGCAGAGAAGCAACGTCCTTTGGTTGAAGAAGAAATCTATTGTCTCAACCATCGAGAGTCAGAACTGAAGGAAAAAAAATAGGCGAAGAATGGAGCTTAGTTCCGGACGTAAAGGAACCGGAGGAGCCGAGAAACGACGGAGGAATTGTCGTGGCTTCTACTTCTCGTCAAACCATTAACAGCGAAAATCGAACCAAAGAAATAAACATCAAACAAAAATCGAAGCGCGAATCTGAAAAAGTTTCTGTGAAAGACAGTGAAGAACGTGAGAAGACGATTTCTAGGGTTTCTTTCTTTGGGCAGGAACGAAATCGCGAGAAAGAGAATAGGGGAGATGGTGGAGTATGGAGCTTGCGTGTTGAAATGGAGAGAGAAGCAAGTTCAGCAATGGGAAGAATTTCATCGCCGGATGGAGGAGGAGAAAATCGAGGGTTTGGAAGAATGACGAGCAGACAGCTCGTGTTGGGATAAAGAGGGATTTTTGTTTTTTTTGGGGCCAAAACGACGTCGTTTTGGAGGACGAAATTGGGAACAGTGATTTTCAAAGTGGCTCTTTTATTTAGTAGTGATATGTCTTTAATATAATTCTAATCTAAAATAGAACTAACCTTTAAACAAAAAGTGATTTGAATACCCTACTTAAAGTTAAGTACTTATTAAAAAGGGGAAAATCAATTAACCAAAAAAAAATAATAATAACTATAAAAGAACAGTTGCCTTGTGAGGAGTAGGGTTGGGCATTGATTGAGTTGGGTTGGGTCGATTTTTGTCTCAATCCAAACTCAACATAAAATGATCGATTTGATCACAATTTAACCCAATTCGTGTAAATGTTAAAACACAACCCAACCCAATCAAATATCGATCGAATTGGTCGGGTTGAAATAACTTGTTAACAAAGACTAAAGTAGGCGAGTCGAATTTGATGGATTTATAATTGACTCATGACTTATATAATGTTTGGTTTCCATAGTTGGAATGAACAAAAAAATCTGAATTATTTTGGCACTTCATGCCCGAAAATGTTATATGGTCACATTGATATTAAATTATATGAAGTCAAAATATGTTTTTTGTAATTAAAATGTTTTTGTGTTGAACATGTATTTGCTTATACTATTTTTCGTAAAATGCATTCTATCCAAATCCTATAATATTATTCTAAGAGTTTCCAAACAATATTATAACACTTGTAAAGTTCATAAATATAGTCGAGTCGGATTGGGTTGGACGGGTTTATTCGATTTTTATTAGTTAACACATAACCCAACATAACCCCTTAATACAATCAACTCATCCAACCCGTGTAAAAACGACAAAAAATCAACTCAAATCAGTCGAGTTGGGAGATTTTGACGAGTTCGATCGAATTTTGCACACACCTGGAGTCGTGCAGGCTCACATGGAAATGACTGATTCTGATTATATCCCCGTTTGACACCCATTATTTTAAAGAATGAGTTTTTGAATAGTGATTGATGTAAAGAATGTGTGGTTAAAAAGTAAGAAGAATTTTTGGGTTTATGTGTAATATTATTTTATTTGAAGAATGTGTGATTAGAAATGAGTACTGTAGAAAAATGAGAATGAGAATGGGATAAAAAATGGGTGTCAAACAGGGGCTATAATACTATACACATTTATTTAAAGCGCCGTCTTATCTGTACGGCCAAATACGAAAAAAGAATTACCCCTTCACCCGGTTGTCAGTCATCTTCCTTACATTTTCTACGCGCTTTCCTTTTGCTCCCATAACTAAGGGCCTGTTTGGACTTATCTCAATAAATAATAATATTTTGAATTTAAGTTGTGCATTTTTTCGAATAAAATATAGAAATATTGTTTTTAATTTTTAGATATTCAAAATCATTTTTTCCGTGTAAGTCCACACATCTAAAGGTGAATATTCTACTCATAAGATCTTTTGCACTTTTTATTTATTTTTTTTTTCCTAAAATCTCAGTTGATACTATAATCAAATTAAACACTTGTTTGGCAACTTTTTGAGATTATAAGTCTGTCAAACTTTATTCGCTTATGAACCTATATTTTATGAAATATATCATTTATCTCAAAAATGTTTGTCAAACAGGAGCTAAGATTTATTGCATTAGATTTATATTAGGAGTAACGACAAATCGAGCATAACGAAAAAAATTCGTGTAATAATTTTTTTAAAAACAATTGAAGATATTTAGATGAACATATTAGGGATGAAATTGTTGACTAGATTGAATAAAAACGAGTGTTCATGTCGACAGCGATGGCAAAGCTTTACAATAAATTAAAGAAAATCATATTTACTTATCGGAGCGTGCCTTGACCGAACTTGACACGATGTTTTAGGCATAATAGTACTATGATATTTATTGGATGTTTGACGAAGATTTTGATAAAGAAAATTTAGCACACCGATAAAATTAATGAAATATATAGTTGAAAGTTGATAGTCATAAAATTATTAATTATTAATATCAATGATTAAAATTAAAATTTGAGCAGTTAAAATTTGAACAAAATTTTACCAAATAGAAACTTAAATTAAGCATATATATATATATATATATATATATATATATATATATATAAAAGTAAACAGAGAACAAAATTACCGCGAGTAGTTGTAAAGGATCTAATTACGTTTTTAATCATTTGCAGCATCTTTGTTTGGAGAAGTTTTTTAGTATTTTCGGAGTATGAAAGTTAGATCGTGTTTGGAAGCAATTTTTGTGTGATTTTAATCAAAATTATAGCCGTTATAGTCAACCTGTGGGCCCCACCTGTGAGAGGAAAAGTAAAAAATGGTGGCTGATTTGATAGTTAACGGCTAGAATTTTGATTAAAATCTTGATTAAAATTCTCCCAAACAGAGCCTTAGTACTTTTTGTTATTATTTAAAATAGTGGATCTCATTTTTTTATTCACGCGTCAATCAATTATTGGTAAAAAATAAAATTATTTTATTGAGAGGATTTGTAATTAGAAATGATATTGAAGCGAAATCAAGTTTAAATAGAGTGATGTTACGTAATTTCATCGGGGGTTAGAATTTCAATTTAGAATATAAAATTAAATGACTCGCATATCATTTAATACTGTATAATGCCACTTAAATTGAGCAAAAATACTACTTGTACAGTTATTAGAGGGCGGGCCCACCCTCTAATGACCGTAAGTGTAGCAGTTCTCTAAATTGAGATTGTATCAGTGGAGTTAAATAGCATTTTTTTTTAAAATAATAGATTCAAATGCAGACATGAGAGTTTGTTCTGTAAAATTTACAGCTCTCTAATAACTGTAAGTGTAGCAGTTCTTCAAATTGAGATTGTAAGTGGAGTTAAATAGCATTATTTTTTAAAACAATAGATTCAAACACGGACAGGAGAGTTTGTCCAATTTTACATCATATTGACATCAGCAAAGTGTACGGATACTTCACCCCTTTAAGAACACGGTTATTTTCGTGAAAAAATAAAATTAAAACTAAGCCAAACAGTGCCTTAAAACCTCTCGTCCCTTGTACATATCTCTTATTCCTCTGCTTTCTGTCTCCAGGTTCATGTCTCTAAAATAATATTCCTAAAGAATAAGAAAAAACCCAATTGACCCTGTACTCCGATCTTCACACAGAACTTTTCTGGAGTTTTTTTTTTTCCTTTCCTTTTTTGGTCGAGATTATGAAGATGAAGAACAGAGCTCTCTACTGTGCTTTCTGTACAGTTCTTGCTGTTTTGTTGAATTCTGCTCCGGTGTCTGCAGGTGATATTGTTCACCAAGATGATACCGCTCCAGCAAAACCGGGTTGCAATAACAACTTTGTGCTGGTAAAAATCCCTTCTTCTTTCTTCTTTTTTTCTGATGTTGAATATTCCACCTTTTAAAGATTTTTAGTAGATTGCATACTTGTATGAATTTTATATGCGTGTATGTAATATGTATAGTCCGGTTTTAGCGTTTTCTTTGGGTTTGAAAATGATCGTCTAGGTAACAGTTGAGCAAAAGATTTGAACTTTTTTCCAGATTTATTTGTAGGATTTTCGTCATGTTTGACTAAGCTTATAAATAAGGAAAGAATGCTTTTTTTTTTCTGAATGTTTGAATGACATTTTTTTTTTTCTTATTTCAAGTAAAAAATGTCACTAATTCTGAAATTAACTTTTTGTTTGCTTTGAAAATTCAATTCAATCTATAAGAAGATTATTGATTTTAAAACTTATAAGTAATCTTTTAAGCTATCAAACATGATCATATGTTCATTTATACCTCCTTTTTTTTTTTTTTGGTTTGTCTACTTCTCTTTTGTATTTTAACCACACTCTCCAAAAAAAAAAAAACTATTCAAAACTCCATTTTCTCAAAATTATAATGGCCAGGGGACTAATATGTATATATATATATATTCACTGTCTTGTGGTTGTTATTGTTGTTGTCATAATTGTTTGAGAAAAAGCTTTTAGGATTTCTATGATTACCCTTTTTTGATCTTTTGGTTTAAGATATTTGATCTGTTTGGTCCCATTATAGCTCTCGATGAAGCTAATAATATCTTTCCAAACTTCTAACATTTAAATTTGTTTCTCAAATAGAGATCGACTTTCATGGTTTTCCTATTAAATTTGGATTTCATCAGCAGTTTACTTACAATATCTTCATGCAACGTACCACATAAATTGGACTTCAATTTGATTTCTTTAGAATTTTTGGAAGGTCACTTTTATAGGCCTTATTGATTGCATTAGAAAGAGGTTTTATCTTTGAAATATTGGAATCGAGTACTTGCTGCTTTTGTAAATAGTTTGGTTAGTTGTTCTCTGCTTTTTCCCTTTTTCCAAATTTTTTAATAAGTTGTGGCGCCACTATAGTCATATCCTAAAACATACCGTGCAATTTCTCAAAATATAAAAAAGTAAAATGAAATGCAAGCATTTTTGTGCAATTTCTCAAAATATAAAAAAGTAAAATGAAATGCAAGCATTTTTTAGTGAGCACGAGATCCAATTTAAATTGAGTTGTGGATGCATTTGGTTCATTAAACTAAAATTATGAAATATTGATTTATATAATGCCGTCAGTTATCTTGATGATTTTAGAGGTGAGATCCCTTGTTTACGACAGTTTAAGTTTATGCATTTATCCTTGTTTATGAAGCTAAAATTCCTTGCTGTGGAATAGGTTAAAATACCAGTTTGGATAAGTGGTAAAGAAGTAATGGAGTTTGTCGGTGTCGGTGCACGGTTTGGTCCCACCTTGGAAGCAAAAGAGAAGCGCGCCAACCAGTCTAGAGTCGCTCTTGCAGATCCTCCTGACTGTTGTACAGAACCCCGCAATAAGGTTTTCTTTCTTCTCTGGATAGACTCTTTATTGTGGTCTCCCACAAGGGAAGTATGACCCTTCTTATCGGAAAGTCCAATGAGCATGTTTGGATTAGCTTAGAAAAAGTAAAAATTCAAGTAACTTCTCGTTTCTAGACATGTTTGGAAATGTTGCTTTTAATAAAAAACGATATTTATTATGAAAGAAACTCTTTACTTATTTCCAATTTTGTTATTTAATTTGAAACTGACTTGTTTACTTACAAGGGAACTTAGAAGTAAATTTCTTTAGTATACTTAACATGCTCTAGGCATAGCAATACCTGAGTTCATATTCGCTTAATTTTGTAGCTCACTGGCGAGGTTATCTTGGTTCAACGGGGTAATTGCAGTTTCACTGTCAAAGCAAATATAGCAGAAGCTGCTGGTGCTTCAGCAATACTTATTGTGAACAACCGCACAGGTTTTAGTTCTATACTACTTTTGCCGATGTACTCTTGCCAATAAGGATGATCTCAATACAATACAAAATATGACTTACATAACTACATACAATGTTTTTGAACGTTCGTTAAGTTCCTAATTCAAACCTCAAAAATTTATCTTCTTAATCTGTGATTTACAGTCCAACTAAAGGTAATTATATGTGGAACCAGCTGTAGAACCAATTGCTCTAATAACCACTGAATTGTGAATTTGTGATGATATCGAAGCATTTCTCGCCGTCATAATAGCTTATATGGCCTACTCTGTGGCTGGATAATTGTTTAGAACTATTCAAGATGGTTTGTGAAGTCAACGAAACTGATGTGGACATTAGGATACCTGCTGTCATGATACCACAAGATGCTGGTGCTAGCTTCGTAGAAAGTATCAGGAACAGCTCTCATGGTAAGATTACTCTGCATGGTTTAACTTGGTCAAAGATGAAAAAGAACTTCTCATTTTCTTGTCATATATTTGTGATGCTCTAGCTGCTACATCTAGGCACTATTAGCATGTTTAATAGGAAGGATTGGATGGCACTGCATAATACTTGCAGTGTCAAGGAAGAAAAGGAAATTAAAATCTTATTCATTATAGTCCAGTATTGTCTAATGCTGTGTACCGAACACATATGATTAAGCTTTTGTCAATACGGGGTTTCTTTGTCTGAGCTGAAGCTTAAGGACGTGCCTTTCTTTTAGTTTCTGTTCAGCTGTACTCTCCACATCGACCAGCGGTGGATGTAGCTGAAGTCTTTCTATGGCTAATGGCTGTTGGTACCATCTTATGCTCATCTTATTGGTCTGCATGGACTGCAAGAGAAGCTGCTATTGAGCAGGACAAGGCCTTGAAGGTTGCTTATTTATTAACATAGTTTTTCTGTTTGATTAAGGTTCTGCTAATTGCAGTCAATATTCGGTTTCTCAGATCACTCATTCGATATATTTTGGTTGACTGTGCAGGATGGTTCGGATGAGTACCTTAGCAAGGACACCTATCGCTCTAGTGGTTTTGTGGACATCAACACTGCATCAGCAATTTTATTTGTCGTGATTGCTTCCTGTTTCTTAGTTATGCTCTACAAATTGATGTCTTACTGGTTCATTGAGGTTCTGGTGGTTCTGTTTTGCATCGGTGGTATAGAGGTAATTTGCTAAGCATTGCACAAGTTCTCTAAGAAAATGTCTTATCAGTGGAAAGTTTTCAGTATTTTTTTTGGGAAGAAAATTATAAGTTCGTGGCCTTATATTTCATTTAGCTGGAAAGAGCATTGCCAAAAAAATAAGATGGTAAGCAAAGGAAATAGACACATGTTGACCGAGGAGCATATCAATTTGACAACAAATAAGAAAAGGGATCAAAGAAGAGAAGAAATTAGGGCAAGTAGGAAATCAATTTATTCATCTATTCTCGGTTGTCTATATTACAATGAATCCTCTATATATAGAGCAAGGAAACTAAAACGAAGTTAAAATCGAACGGACGTCTTCTAAAATAGAACTTTATAAAAAATACTAAAACCAATCTAATGTATTCTAATCTAAACATTCATAATTTGTATTAAACTCTATTCTAAAATCATATCTAAACTATATCTCTATCTCCATCATAAGCACAACCATAGAGGGAGAGACAACTTTTTTTCTTAATACTATTATGCACGACTAGTAGGATGTGACTTAGAAATGGTCAGAGATGAAATCATGTAGGCTCAGTTATAAATTTTGAACTGAATGCTGAATCTTTTGCCTTGTGCTGTCAGGGTCTACAAACTTGTTTGGTGGCACTATTATCATGGTATGTATTCTTTATTTTTCTTCCAATCATTGTTATCGTGACTATCTTAGCATTTCCTATTCTCACATTGAGAGATTGGTTCTTTATTAAATCAATCTTGGGGAAGAAAATTGAGAACATGAGAAATGTTTCTTCATACTTTGTCCTTCCCATCTAGGATAATATTTTACCAGTCATTTTTCCCTTCTTGTGTGGAGACTGCTCAGGACAGACTAGGATTTTTGAGGAATAAAAATGGTTAGGTGTTATCAACATAGTGGATAATCCTAAGATTTAATGCCCCAGAATAATTGCTAATTCTATTGGTATATTTGGTATAGTTATGTAGTTAAGGACTTTAATATTCAAGTTTCAAACCAAGGATTCCTTAGTTCATATTTCTCCATTGAATCTTTTGATTTTCAAATTCTCTAATTATGGAGCTTCCGACTGCGGCAAAACTAGTTTAGGAAAAATCTTATCAAAATCTGGTGCTAGTAGACACATGAAAACATGGTCTCATTTAGTATCTTTTTCTGCTTATACTTACTGAATGATTACGAGTTTGATCCTTTTTTTTCGCATCATAAAACAAATACAAGCAAATCAGAGGATTTATTTTACGTCTCCTATGAAACTTTTAACATCTTCATTCCCACATTCAATTTCTTACAGGCAAATTCATAATTGTAGTTTATTTTACCCTTATTATTTTTTTCATCTTTCACGGGCAGTTCTTTATTTTTCTGGGGAGGGACGCACGCTGATATTTTGTATCTTGAAAAATTTCTCAGATGTAATTAACATAAAAGGCTGGTTTGGATGCTTTTGCTATTGGAACGAAGAGAGATATATAATGCTATTTTTCTTTGTAGATTCTTTGAATGATTTAGTTTTTCAAATGCACGGGCTAACAACAGTTCAATATAGTTTCAGATGGTTTGAACCTGCTGCTGAGTCATATGTTAAAGTACCTTTCCTGGGAGCTGTATCATATTTGACACTTGCCGTTTCTCCTTTCTGCATTGCATTTGCTGTAGTGTGGGCAGTTTTCCGACGCGTCTCCTTCGCTTGGATTGGTCAAGATATCCTTGTAAGAACGAATATTCGGTATCCTTTATATTTGTTTCTCAATAAGTAAAGGCATGTTACACTTCAAATTTTTAAATTATGAACTCATCCTATGAGCATGTTTAGGCAGTTTAGCTAAGCTTAAATATATGTAAAAGTTACTTTTTAAGTAATTTTTGTGTCCAAACATGTTCGATATTAACACCCCCCCCCGGGGTTTAGGTGGAGGCCTAAAAAACCCTTGATGGTGTTTTGATTATAAATAGAAAAAACATGTTTGATAACTTACCTTTTCTTTTATAATAGAAAAGTTTTTTCTTGTCCATAACTCAGACATCACTTTCAAAATAAGTAAACTTACTCATTTTCAATTTTGATGAATAAAAGTAATTATTAATTTTAGAACGTACTTTCTTAATTAAAAGTATTTTAAGCTTAGCCAATCACGCTCATAAAGCAGGGAAGGAAGACAATGTTCTTCTTTATTTCCTTCTGTGAATTGCAATAAATAGATGCAGAGATGTTCAGACAATCTAAATAATGCCCCTGATCATGAAATGATTTGCAAGGGCATTTGGTTACGCTTTACATTAACCCGACTTTCCATACAATGAATTATGCCCATCAAGTTCTACAGCTATTGTTAATATTGTAGCATCCTCACTATTTTTCTATCTCTAGTCATCTGTTTAAATGCCGATGACTGTAAAATGAAGAGTTTGATTTGACTTTAAATAAGTATGTTGACTTTGCTAATGCATGCATTTAATTCTGACTTCCATTTTCTCCTTTGAAACCAGGGAATCGCGTTGATAATCACAATTCTTCAGATCGTATATTTAAGTATGTATGTTGACTTTGCTAATGCGTGCATTTGATTCTTACTTTCATTTTCTCCTTTGAAACCAGGGAATCGCGTTGATAATCACAGTTCTTCAGATCGTACGGGTTCCCAATCTCAAGGTTGTTATTTTTACTTATATTATTTGATGAATTCTTGTTGCTTCTAGTTTAACCATTTATTAAAATGCTTAAGTTGATAGTATGCGATAGTGTCAGCTAATCCCATTTAATTAACATAATTTTATTCTGTCTATATATTTATTACTCATCATTTTTTTACAAAGTAGTTGCACAGAATAGATAAAGATATTGTCTGTAAATATGCACACAGGTTGCTTATTTCTAGATGAATTTACCGAGAGATTTTGTCTTTATGTTGTCCTTGAACTACTAATTGTTTGGAAAAGGAAAAAAAACTCTTCCTGAAAGAAGCTACGGTGGACATTCTAGATCAGTAAGAGACCACCCCTGGCCAAATAAAAATGTAGAACATAAAATCAATCAAGAAAGGAAAGGGAGAATTTAAAAAAGAAAAAGAAATAGAAACAACGCAGTCCTTGAGAATCAGTTTGCAACTTACAAGAATATCAGGCAATTTTCTTGTTGGGGCACAAGATAAAGAAGCTTTTTCGGAGCCAACGCTGCAGTGCTAATAGGCCATATGTACATGGAGTGTAATACAAAAAGAATTGGAAGAAATGCTCCATTTCAAGCAGATGAAAAAATTATGCAGGATATGCACATAAATGCCACTCCAAAGAAAGAATAAAAGCAAGAAACGAAATTGCAAGGCTCTAACTTTAATTTAAATTTAAATTTCATCTGTAGAAAGTTGCAGTTAGCCAGTCGTATTTCAACATTATATGAACTTTAGTTGCTTATGCTGTAATATGAGATTAAACAAATATGATGATGAAAACTCTTTGGTAGACATGACAGGTTGCTAAGAATTGATCTCATATTTTGCTTGGCGTGCTCAGGTTGGAACAGTTCTACTCAGTTGTGCATTCTTGTATGACATATTTTGGGTGTTCGTTTCCAAATGGTGGTTCCATGAGAGCGTGATGATAGTGGTGAGCATTAATTTGAATCTTGCAACCAGCTGAGTATACGAGCCACTTGTAGGTTTTAATAGATTAACGATGGCAAATAACAAAATTAGATTGATTTCTCGTGTAGGTAGCTCGTGGTGATAGAAGTGGCGAAGATGGCATTCCCATGCTACTCAAGATTCCTCGAATGTTTGATCCTTGGGGTGGATACAGCATCATTGGATTTGGTGATATAATCTTGCCAGGACTACTAGTGGCGTTTTCCTTAAGGTTTGACTGCCAGGGTTTTGTTAAACTAGCACGTTTGGTTGCTTTTTCTTTCCCATAATTAACGAATACAGGAGTTCTCAATAATCATGGCATCATAATATTTTTTAAAGCTTCTGCATAATTTCCTTGATATTGAGCTGACTTCGTTTCCTGTTGTCATTCTCATTCAATTAAAACAATCAATTCAAAATCTTAGTGAAACACCACCTTTCTTATTGTCGTCCTCTAAATTAGTTTGAGTACTTTCTTAATTGTCGTCTTGTAAATTAGTTGAATTTTTGTTGTTTGACCTTTGTAGTACTCTACTATGCCTCATTTTTTTCTTATCCAGACGTATTCTCGTTTTGTTCACAAAGGATTTATGAACCTTCACATCTACTATTGGTTTTTTAATCTAAACCATCAGGCTCGATAGAGCTCTTTTAACTACTGTTTTTCTAGAGTCTCTACTCTTTTCGAGTATTTTTATCGTCTTCAAAGAAGTTTTAGGGTCTATATTTTGCCTATGTAATATGTTCACATTGCCGACTTCAATTTTTTTGGGAACAAGGCTTGTTAATCTTTTTCATAATGTGGCATCAAAAATGTTAAAATGAATTGACAGTGGATACTGTGTGTTTGATCATCTATAGGAGCCAAGATTTACTGATGTTTTCTTGTGCTCTTGCAGATACGATTGGCTGTCTAAAAAAAGTCTACGGACGGGCTACTTTTTGTGGGCGATGATTGCTTACGGCTCAGGTATAGTAAATTAAATGCTGACTAGCTTTTGATCGATCATTTCTCAAGTCATAATAAGCCTATCTATTTAACTATGGCTGGATATTTACCATTTGACAAGCTGTATTGGCTCTTTGGTAAGGAGGATTATACAATTATTAAAGAAGAAAAAAAGCTAATTTTTTTTATTATACTGCATACAAAACATGTCTTGAAGTTGTTTATATGGATAGTTAACGCTCTAATTATCGACTCTTTAAAATTTTCATCACAGGTCTTCTTGTTACGTATGTGGCTTTGAACATGATGGATGGACATGGCCAACCAGCTTTGCTTTACATCGTACCGTTCACACTAGGTAGGTAACAAGTCACATCGAAAAGAGATTAGTAAGGGGTGAAAAAGCCATCACATTGTAGAGGGTTTTGAACCTTGCGGAGGTTCCGTAGGTTTTTCAAGGCATTGGATTAAAGTATCCAAGCTACCTTGCGACTAATGTTGCCACAGGGGTTACTCATCTTACTCCAATTATAGCCCCTCTGCGAGATAAAACATCTCTCTTCTCACCATCCCCATATTGTATGAGACAAACGTGTGCATTTATTAGAGGGTTGTATTCTATAGTTACTATTTTACCTTGTGTCTTGTTTTTGTACCAGGCACATTTATAACATTGGGAAAGAAGAAAGGTGATTTGAAGCACTTGTGGACCCGAGGAGAACCTGATAGACCTTGCCCACATGTCCAACTTCAACCCATCGAAGAATGAGACTGTAATACACTCCTGACATCTCTTTTAGTGTGTAAGATTCGGATACGATATTGGGTAGATTAGAACAGATGTTGAATCTGGAATGACTAGCGTTGTGAAATGTTATAACCAGTTTCCCCACTTAAAAAAAGAGATTTGAAGATGTATTACAGAGAAGAATGTTATGTGAATTTACCAGAAACTGTTACTTGACATTGGACTGAAGTAGAGTTTACTCTTCAGCTTTGTGTATAACATGCCTATCGATATAGGCCAACAAAAATCTTTGAACTAGATGTATAAGTTGTTCGGCTTGGTCCGGTTGTTGACCATCCTCCTGGCTTGGTAGCCCTAAAACTTTTGGGCCCGCCATTGCGCAGGGTTATATAATTTTAACCCAGCTGATTTTGGATTCGAGTCTGAAAGGAGTGCAACGACTGATCCAACTTGGAAGGAATGGGGGGTTGAATCGGCAAGTGGACAAATAGTCTTGACAATTTGGAACTGGAAGTTCGGTTCATGGTTGTGGCTAGTGCGTATGCAGATTTTGTGGTTAACATTCTTGAAGGATTTTTTCGAATATAAAATGAAGATATTCTAAATTGAATAATATTTTTCTGAGGGAAATTGTATTTTCCAAATTTCCACCCAACATAAAAATTGCAAATATTTACAATACTTCAATTTGATATTGCTGCCTTCCTAGCAATACAAAATCTTATCCAAACTGTGAATGGATATTCTTTTACAGGGGAAAAACAATAAATTAACAGCCATAGGTTTTTGCTCTGGAACTGAAAACCACAGAAAGGAAAACCACAACATTAAAATTGAACCTCCAATGAAAAATTCAAAATTGTGTCGATCAACCTGAATGTGAATCCTCAACATTGTATGTTGCTAACTCTTCTGGTCTCGATCCATTGGCAACTCAGCTGTGACAGAAAAAAAAAAAAAAAAGGAAAAAAAAGAAAAGAAAAGAAAAGTTGGGCTTGTTCCCACTTTGACGATGATAATGGTCTAGTCCTGCCGATGGGACAACAAATCACTATGAGTTGGTGCAAATTTTTGATGGTCCTATCTACAAATCGAACGATGATGAAGCTGCTCCTGCTACAGAAGAAGAATCTGACAATTACCACTCAACTTAGTTGAGAAAAGCAACCAGTTTTATGAATAAAACTTGCAAAATTATTATGAAATTTTCAAATCGTCCCTACATCTGTAAAGCAGCAGTTCAGAAATGTCACCAGTGATGATAGGAGAAGTGAATTTCAATGAAGGAATCCAAAATTATGATGATAAAAAAGCTTAACAATGTGTATTGCTATCAACGCAATTGCAGGAATATAAAAAGAATGGGACACACCAATTCAATCAACTAAGGTCTCACTATTCTTTATTTTTCCTATGCACAAATATGACCTGCTAGCACTCAAAAAATGAAAACCCTTTTTACTAATTTCAAGCCAATAGATGCATTTTGAAATGTCGATTACCAAAATGATGACAGCTACTAGGCACAGAAAACCCATCAACATGCAAAGATTGTACCACGGAAACCTCACATGATCGAGCCTTGCAATTTATTTGCACAAATTTTGAATTATGAAACAAATGTGAAAGAAGCACACGTACTAACAAATCTCCTCAAGGAATCATTTGTAATAATGCTCACCGGTAATGTCCTCCTCTCTTGACCCAGAGAAAGAATTTCTTGCATTCTTTCAGGCCAATCTGAATTCAATCTTCTTGCAAAGTCTTCCACTTCCCTGATAAAGAAAGAAGGAAATTATTATCAGACAAAAGAGAAGATCTAAAACAAGAATGGCAAGGAAATTCAGTAGTATCTTGAATTCCCAACATAAGCAATAATGACATGGTGAGACCTAACTGTGTCTATCTGCATCCGGCAGGAACCAGATAAGAGACTAAAATCACTAAACAATGTGCTTAAATTCTTAAAAGGCCCTTTACTTGCAAACATTTATAAATAATTGAACACGGCAAAAAATTAATACTTGTAAAATATCGAGTTTACCTATCAATTTTTTCTTTAATGGCAGGGTCGATATCATCTTCTAAATCTCCGTCGTCGTCATCAAATTCATCCTCACGTGCAAATCTGTCATCTCCAATGTCCAGCAACTTTGATGTTTTACTGAGGCTGGGTAGAAAATTGCAACGGGCCAGAGCATCTCGACATACAGAATTAAGCTCATTTGAATCCTGAGACAGAAGAGGATATTAATCCAACTTCTCTGAGTCTACGTGTGCACATGGTGCATGTGTAATTAGAAAAGCCAACAAAGATGAACTTTAAATAGCTGTAAAATCAAGTATGAAGCAAGCTAGGCAACTAAGGAAAGCCAACATCGTTGTCCTAACCTTATTAAAATCTAAAGCATTGCTCGAAGAAGAGATGCTGTTTGAAGTGCTAGTGCTAATCAAAGGAGCATTCTTCTGATGGTCTTTCCTCCTGCGATTCTTCTTCTTATTTTTAGAAGTTCTAGACTCCTTAGAATCTGCAAATATAATCCAACATGTAAAGCAAAATCCTTGAAAAATTTACTAAAGAGGAAGATGGAAAGATGAAGAAAACGATTGCATGAATTAAGGATCAAAACCATCTATTCCTCAAGGATAAACTGCAGAAATCCAGCAAATATAAGAAAAGCATAATCAGGTGCTGCTAAGCGAACCAGTTGTAGTAGTGAACTCATATCACTCAAAGAATGAAGTGTGAATCATATTCATTGGGAAAAAAATCTTAAAAACTAGGGAAGTCTAATAAATTTAGCATCAAGAATAGTAGGTTTCTAGAAGTCAAGGTAGATTACGGGACGAACAAAATATTAAGAGAGTGGGAAGAAAACGTATAACTAAAAGTTTTTTTTTGATAAGAAAGAGATATATATATATTGTACGCGCCAGGTAGACGTATAACTAAAAGTCTAAACAAATTCGACCATAAAGTAAGAAATGTAAGAAATTTAATAAATTGCAAAGCACTCGTGTCAATGGATAAATAGAACCTGAACCCCACCCCCACACCTATCCCTTCATTCTCTTTCTCCGCGACCAATCACCTCAGTCTCACAAGATAAGGAAATAAAGAAAACA
This sequence comes from Fraxinus americana, assembly GCA_035079005.1. NCBI lineage: Eukaryota > Viridiplantae > Streptophyta > Magnoliopsida > Lamiales > Oleaceae > Fraxinus > Fraxinus americana. The sequence goes on along the minus strand of CM068723.1, from coordinate 7,091,292 downwards.
TAACGTGTTCACTAACTATTTATTCTTCTTATAAGGTAAAATATATGCAATTTGCTTCATCTTAATCCATTTTATAAAGGTCGTTTTCTACAATAGAGTTCCAACCATAATTTCACAATGTTCCTGCAGCTCATTTCTGCACAAAAATGATAGTAATTACTCCACACCGTCATTCTGCTTATATAATTTATGTTTTGAATTTAATGTGGAATTTATCGTTTCTTATCTACAAGTTTAAAAGAAATAACTATATAAATCATGAAAGTTTCCCAGAATAATTGCTTGACCAAATTTCTAGAGCCAATTATGTATTATGAAAGATACTTTTTATGTTTAAACTATGTAAATTCAAGAGCTCTCCTAACTGAATTATATCCAGATTGAACACCTAACTATTCTATTCCTTTGCAGACTCCAGCTTTCCAAATCGAGCATCAAGACATTCTTTTTATCATATTTTTTTAACATTCATCATATGCTATCAATCTTCTCAAATGCATCTCACCAGCCAGGGCTAGTCCCAAACATGGCGAAACAAATTTAGTAAAAAAAAATCTGGCAGCACCAACAACCTATTTCTTCAATTTTAGGATGGTAAATGCTTCTATTTCCTCGATCAGTATAGAAACAAAAGGAAGTCAAACAGAGACAACTAAATACCTCCATTTCCTCCATTAATAAATGACAAGAGGTCATCAACTGAACGGTCATCCACATGCTCCTCTTCAACCTCGGCATTCTACAAATACAATGAAGAGCAAATGCCTCAATCTTAACTCACGCAGACAACATGGCTTCTGTTGGTCACTAACCACTACTCAAAGATATTGAATTGAATATTACCATTCAAGCACGCAGAACCCTAGAGGATTACCAAAAAAATACAGGATAGTATCTTGTAATCACCTTTAATCTCTCTCTTTCTTTTAACTCTTTCCTCTTTCTAGCATACAATCTATTCAAAAGCCGAATTCGCGGGTCGTCCATTGTGTTTTTGATAGGCTCCAGTTTTTCTTCCTAAATCAATAACACGTGTCAGTGCAAGAAAGCAAACTAAGGAAACACATATTCTTCCAAAAAAACTGAAAAAAAAAAAAAAACACATTTAAGCATGTACACTGATTGGAAGCACAAGACACCTCTGTAAGGTCATCAGGAAGATGAAATATCTCTCGTATCTCTTCTGGAGACTTCCCCTCAATAACCCGTGCAAGTGCACGGCTGGTAAGATCAACCAATGGTTTCAGTTGCAGGCTGTCAGCAGCTGACGTCAACTCACAAAGCCTTTTTGTATCCATTCGAACAAATTTCTCATCAAAAGACTTCCTTTCCTACATCAAAGAAGAGCAAAAAAAGCAAATCTATTATTTCCCCCGTCATGTAATGCAAATTTTCTAAAAAATTCACTCCCAATTTCTTAATACAATATTGACATCTATTAAGCTTTTCTTCTGAGGGCAATTCCTGAATAATTAATAAGAACGAGAAAGAATGTCAGCATAAATAAAATATGAGTTCTGAAATATATAAAGACCTTGTTAGAGTGGCCAGGTGCTTGATGAAACCGGCAGTAGTCAAAAATCATGCTCAACATGGGTGGATTGACCCGTGGTGGAAGGATGATGGGATGATTCTTAGAAGATCCCATGCCTGAGTGTATTTCATTACATATGAAGGGGCAGAAGACAGCAACCTCTTGTTCTACTTGTTGTATTGAACCATCAGAAGTTTGAAGCCACACATAGGACTTCATCATCTGACAATTCACAAAAATCAGAATCATCAAGAATTAAGCACCAAAAGAAAGAACCCTAAACAGTAACGTGTTAATAAGAGTCAATCTTTGTTAAGTTCCCTATAAACTGTAGCATGGCACTTGATTTTTTTTCCCCATAGAGGTTACAAGTCATACAAATATTCTCATAGTTCCACATAAATCTAACATAATGTGGAGCATATTGAATTTTTGATTTGCTGCTCTTCAATTTCATCAAGTTTCATGTTCGAATCTGATGACCATCCACTTTGATAGTTGCTATCTCAGTTGCAAGGGTTCATAGGATAATTTAAATAATGTAATCAATTGAAAGAAGCAACCTTCTGTCTTCAATCATATCCCCTTTGTCCATACTTCTTGTTGAATTGGCAGTCATTATTAGACTGCTATCAGACCATTAAAATTCCAGGTTTTAATCACAATGTTGTTTTCTTATACGCATTCCTTTATAACTCCCGAATGCACTTTACTAGAAGGCAATGACAAATAAAAGTGTATAATTTAAGCCGATGGAAAAGAATAACTCAATCATCAGCAGTCCCAATTGGACAAGGTATAACTGTATCTGAGCATGTGAAAGAGGATAATCCATGATTATTAAAAAAAGGGGGAGAGCTTTCAAGATGCTGATGCTTGGAGTCTAAATATCTAGATCACTTTAATGTAATGGTGGGAAATGAGGTAGAGTTTGCAAAAGGACATGGTTCTTCATAAGCTAACAGCAACTAAGCCACCAGCAACCATAATTTAAAAATAAGCTAGGTAAATAGACCTAAATGTGACCAAGAAGTGATGTTGAGGTACAGGAATACTAGAAGAGACCTCGTAAATATGCTGCAGCCTGTGCATGTCAAGTCCCATCCCCCAGGCCACTGTGTAACTCAAAGCGCAGGGCCTTGTTCACTCCAGCTGTAAACTTCTTAGAAAGGTCAAGCTGCTACCCCCAAATAATATCAAAACCATGCCTTAAGGATCCGAAATCACTTAATACAACTCATTTATCATACTCAATATGTATGCAAGATCTAACTATTTCTCCCATTTGATAAGCAATATCCTCAACGCGTTACTTCCATATTAGAAAAGAACACCGCCAATTATCACATTTCAGGCTGGGAAAGAGGCTCAAAAGATGACACGTTATTGATCCCTCAAGTAAAATACTGAGGCAATAGTCACTGCCCCCAAAGAATATCCAATTTCTTGTACATATATCCTTAGGCACAAATTTACACACTAATTGAATACTATATAAATAAGTGGACCTAATTTCCGTTCATTCTTCCTTTTAAAATTTTTCTCTTCGGAATTTATTCCCTAAAATAATTATAGCATCTCCGTGCGGAAAAAAAAAATTATTATTATTACTATAATTCGGTCAACTGTTACAATGAGGTAAGCCCCTATCACTAGCTCAAAAAGATGTAATGAAAATAATTCAAAAAGGTTCCAGATGAGCCCAAAAAAAATTAAAGATTAGTTAAATGAATGTATACTGTATACAAGGAAAAAAATCACAAATGGGAAAAATAGGAGGATTGCTAGCATTAAATACTTAAAAACTGGCATTTAAAACATACCTCAGGTCTTATTATTTCGCTGTCAACTTCTGTCATTACAACTCAAAATTGCAACAAGGGATGTCCTGATTTAGTTCTTTCAAATGTATTTTCCTGTGGCAAATGGTGCAGATAGTCATGAATATGGTAACTTCCCATTACTGTACGTGTTATCTCTACAAGGACAGATCCACTACATGTTTGTGTTCATTACTGAAACATAATTACATATAATTAGCATCATGGTAGGGCAAAGACATGAAATGTCTTCTTTAAGCATGTTAGTGTGCATTATAACGAAGTTTCAACTATAAAATTTTTCTGGAGCAACAGGAACAAATTTCCACTATTTGTCAAGATAACCAGTGCTCTTAAAAAGCCAGGAGGAGGATAATAGGTGTGGGAAACGACTTTTTATAAGCAAATAATCCCAAATTGAGGGATGCACTTTGATATCTTTAAAGGCAATAATTACAGCTATGAGGAAGTTATTTGGCTATTATATGATGATCATAGTGGTATGTTTAGCATCTTATCCATCTTCACTGTTTACAGCTATGAGGAAGTTACCTGGCTATTATAATTATTTTTAGACTTTTGAAAACAATTGTTGAAATTTTTTTTTTAAATCCACATTTATTTGATTATTATATGTAAGAAACAAATATCACCTCATGTTTCAAAGAATGAAAAAATCCAATAATAAGCAAACAAAATAATTGAAAGTCTGTTCAATGATACTCTAAACGGTGCTACCAAAAATGTAATTCAAATTTCTCTTTTTTCTTACTTATTCGGATGCTTGTTTTATTGCTCAAATTATCCTCAAGTTTCCTATAGCTCACACCTGTACTCATTATTGACCAATTCTTCAAAAGTGATTTATTCTTCCAGACTCTTTTTATCAAACAAACAAAGCACAAAATGACTACTATCTATACTTAATAAAGCAAGAAACTTCGTCAACAGAGATCGAAACCTTGGAATTTACTCAAAATTACTATTCATACTTGTTTGAACCAACAACTCGAACAAAAAAAAAAAGGAGCTAAAGCTTTACACTTCATTGGACTTATCATCTTCATTTCCTCAGCAACCAAACATCTGAATTAGTCAAAAATCCCAAATAATATATAAATATAAATCGCCAAAACATTTAAAAACGTTACTTCGGAAAACCCTAATGCCCATCAGAGCTCAAAGACGTCCCATTTCAAGTCGCCCACAAACCAACCATAATAAACCAGCAAATTACAAACAAAACAAAATCAAGATAGCATATGAATACATCAAGATTAACCCTAATTTAAAACACTAGATTTGATCAGGGAACTAATAAACATTATGCGCGTCGCTTAAATCTGACTGATACCCGCAAACAAATAGAAAGAGAAAAAAGAAAGAAAGCAAACACGTGATATATAGATTTACAGCTTTGTGAACGGAAAGAGAGAAGATAGAGGTACCTGAAGGCAAAGATGGAAAGCTTTGAATTGTGGAAATGGCGGTTGTCGGCGAGAGTGGAGATGGATAAATGTGAGAGTGAGAGGGAGAGGGAGAGGATTTTCTGGGAGAGATGAAAAACACTCATCGACTAATTGGAAAAATTGTGGTACAGATCCCCAACTTATTTTTGAATAGCAAGTTTGTCACATATACTATTAAGTGCTTGTTTTGTAGTACTTTAAAACATTTATAATACGTGAATATAGTGGTGGCAATGGGCCGAGCCGAGCCGGCTCGGCCCATTGACGGACGAGCTCGGCTCGTGTTCGCACGAGCCGAGCTCGTGGCTCGTCGGCAACGAGCCGAGCTCGGCTCGCGCCCGAGCTCGCCCAAGGCGGGCGGCTCGGCGCGCCGCGCCGACGCTCGGCCCGCCGGCTCGCCTATTTTTTTTTTTTTTTTTTTTTTATAAATAAATAACGCTACTACTACAAGTCTATTTTTTCTATTTTTTTTAAATATATATTTTCCAAAACATTTATCGGGGATCGTCAAAACATTTATAATTTTTAAAATAGTAAATATACATTTATTTAAAAAAAAAAAAAAAAGATAAACCCTCCTCCTTTATCGGAGACTTGGGACCCGGCTACTTCAATTTCGTGTAGGCGGAGTTAAAATTGTACACGAAAAACTTTTTACGCGTACAATTTTTTTAAAAAAATTATAAATGTATGAAAATAAAATTTTGTAATGAATGTATTGAAATTAAATATCACTTACTTGATTACATGCAATTTCGGCATATTTATGTTGAATTCGATAATTAAGCGTCTTCCCAATCCTTCACGCATTAACGCTTCCAAAATATCTTCTTTTTAGTCGACTTGAATTTCGGAGAGAACCCTCTTCCACTGCACTAAGCGAGACTCCGAAGCTACGGTGCTAGCAGGTGTTAGTAGATCTTTTGCAATTGCGAAACAATTGGCCATCGGCGTTCATTATTTCGCGAGAATTCGATTACATCTTACGAACTTTCTTAAGCGATTTGTTACTAGGCATAGTATAACGAAAGTAATCAATTAATTCGAGATGGCAACGCATTTTGACTACTACTCGAAGTTTGAGTACATGCGATTGGAAGACATACTACTACTACTAGAGGAACCATATGCATATGCGGTTGAATCATATCTAATTGAGTCTATGTTTTCTAATAAATTAATTACTTCGAGCGTCGTCATCGTTTATATTAGTGGGAGTAGGAGTAGGTACACGAGTAACTTGTGTACCTATTCTTGAAAGCATATAATTCATACATCTCGGTTAACGTTTGTTCCAAATTCCTATAAGTAATAGGCATATTAAAAGTTAAAGCATTTGAAATTTGGTCAATTATAAATTTAGTGCCCGATAAATTATATCGGGGGTCCATGGCAGCATGCTAAAGGAAATAACATAGGTAATTCTTCCCAATATTTTCTAAATTTTAATTCCATAGCATATATAACCGCATGCAAATCGAGGTCATTTTGATATCTATTAAAAGCCCTAACGGTTATATAAAGACGTTCAAGAACCATGCAACTAGTTGGATAATAAACACCGAGACAATATATTCGTAGACGTATAAAAACTTTCCAAAAATTTCTTAATTTTAAAAACCGTATTCAATCGGATTCATTTAAGATATCATAAGTCGTCGTCTCTAATATGCCTATTGTTATAAAATTCGGTGATAAACGGTTCAAAACCTTCCATGATTTTAATAATAAGTAAGTTGAATTCCACCTATGACCTACGTCGGTAATAAAAGTTTTTGTATTAGAGTTAAGACTTGTTCACAAAATTCTTCAAATGATTGTTTTCTACTAGGTGTAATCGTGATATACGTAAGTGCATTCCTAATTCGACTAATTTCGTCCTTCACATGTTTTAAACCGTCTTGTACAATTAAATTAAAAATATGGCACACACATCGAATATGGAATAAATAACCACCAAAATCGGGTTGAAGTACTCTATGCAATTTATCGATAACTACTTTATTTACGAAGCATTGTCAAAAGTAAAAGAAGCAGATTTTACTCTCGCATTTATATTCTTTAATTATTAACATAATTGCATTATATATAGTGTTAGCATTATGAGGATACTCAATTATTTTAAAAACAATAATTTTTATGCATAACCCAAAGTGGGTCTATATAGTGTGCGATTGCGGCTATATAACCTCTCTTATTAATCCTTCCCATAAATCCGAAGTTAAAGATATGACACCCCGTATTTTTCTAAATCCCCAATCAATAATCGCTTTGCATTAAGAAAATATTCAATTGTATTAGAACGAAGAGTATTTCGACTTACCCCAACGTACCTTGGTTGAAGATATTGTTTGACGTAGTTTACGAAATGTTCGTTGTCCACTGTGCAAGTGGCGGCTCCGCATGACGAACTTCACCATTCCCTTTCGTGCTTCCTCCTCCGAATACATCCACGTAGAAAGTGGCGAAGTAGTAGCACCGTCTCTACTAGTACCAAAGCTGTAGTTGCGTTTGTCCACGTTCAAGAAGCCCATGTTTGGCCGCACTTTATGCTTTGTAATGACGGTTGAGGTGAGTGGTTCCAATTTTTTTGCCATGCAGTCGTTGTTGGCCGGTATTTACATCTTGCTTTATTTTACGGAACTCCATCGATCACGCGACCAGGTGTTGCCAATTTGAAATGGTCCCAACATTTTGCACTGCTTCTTCCCCTTTCTCTTCCCTCTTGCATCGGGAATATTTAGTGATGGTTCTTCATCTTGTTCCAAATCAATAGGAACAGGGATCAACATCAACGTCATCCAAATCAATCGGATCGGCATCGCCTTCACGAACGTCGAAATCGTCGATGTCTTGGAATTGGTAGTTGGTTGAGGCAGAGCAAATTCATTCCCAAATTGATTTTGGGCGGTGTTTCACCTTCCATACCGAACAAGTTTTCAACAAATGCTCGTGGATCCATTTGTGAATTGTTGAAATAGAATGTAGAAATGTAGAAATGTAGAATAAGTAGAAATGTGAATTTGTAAAATGAAGATAATAATGTAAAAAAATATAGAAGAGAATTATAGAATTGTTGATAATGATTTGTAAATTGTAAATTGTAGAGTAGAGAGTATAGAATGAAAGTTTGGTGGGAAAAAAATGTTGTAATGGGTTGGGTATTTATAGCACAACAATGGGACAAACGTACAAAAAAAAAAAAAAAAAAAAAAAATTTTTTTTTTCCAAAACAGTGACCAAACGGTCAGACCGATGACCGTTCTAGTATTTCTTTGTGACGAGAAGCAGTCAGTTTGGTGACGATGCAGTCACTTTCCTTTATATATATATTTTTTTTTTAATTCTTGGGTGGGCTCGTTAGGCGAGGCCCACGAGCTGGCTCGTGGGCTCGTCTCACGAGCGGCTCGGCAGCCGGCTCGCCGAGCCGCTCGTGGCGATGACGAGCCGAGCGGGCTCGGCTCGTCTAGTCCATGAGCCCGCTCGGCTCGTGCTCGGGCTCGTTTTTTTACGAGCCCGAGCGGCTCGTGGGCGTGAACAGTACGAGCCGAGCGGGCGAGCCGACGAGCCGCTCGGCTCATTTGCCACCACTACGTGAATATCATAAGTGAGTTGCAAGTCGTGAATCCTACAAATTGTATGAACAAAATTTATATTTTATCAACTTAGCCCCCATTTGGCATCCGTTTTTCCTATTTTTTGAACAGGAACTTAACTAATGTGTGAGCCCCAACGTCTTTGAATCTGTCAACAGTACCTGACACTCGTCCATTATTTCCTTAACTCCAAAAATGCCTTGACAAAAAAATGTACTGTTTTGAGGCGTTTTCACTGTTGCAAATTGATTGGAGGGCAAAATTGGTAGTTTTATTGCAAGAATCTGTACTCTGACGAAATTAATATATAGCTTCTGTTTTTTCAGTACAACTTCACTGTAGTAAAATGAAAAATTTTCCAAAAAAATGAGATTCAAATGGGGGCTTAAATTAAAATTTAAACTTTGTCGGTGCTCTAATCAAGGTTTCCAAAATGGATCCGACATCAACATCTCGGCTAGGTAAAGTATTAAAAGTTGAAATAAGTTATTTAGGTGGATCGACATATTCTTATTGTGAATTGGATGGTTTTTATATCAATTTGGGTCTTGATTTGTTTTCGCAATTTTTGTCATTTTTTTCCCTAAAACTAGAAGATCATTTCGAGAGCTTCGAACGTATTCGATGGTTTAATGTGATGGATGTTACTTAGGCCAACATACAAGACGAGTCTTCATCATTGTGGAGTAGCTTTTTGCAAAAGGATGAGGGAAAAATTTGGTAAGAAAATAAGAAAAGATGAAATATCCTCTATCTATTCTCACTCTAAACATTGGGCGCCCAACTCACTTGGGATACGTCGTATATCCTTTTATTTCTAAAGATTGCATATAACTGGATTGGGACTTGAATCGATTCTTGATTTGTTCTGTTGAACTAGATGATGTAGCCAATTTTTTTTTTTAGATCATACTACGTGGCGTGGTTTTGTTAAGTATGAAATTAATAACTCACCAATCAAGTTGTGCCAAGGATGCAATTTATTGATCTTCATTCCCCAACCTTCCGTTATAACTTTATTGACATTGAGTTCCAATGTCACAAATCTTTGCAAATTTATTACCTAGACCTCGCACAATTAACTTTATGAATATTTCTCTCCAGTATGGTTTTCCTTCACGCACATGTATTATAGAAGAAACATAAATGTTATTAAAAAATAAAAACAAATAAATTTCTTTAGTTTTTATGTTATTTGAGACATTAGAAATACTATTCAATTAAGCAAAGAAACGTGCCAGTTTCTATTGGTAATTTATTATTGTGGTAATTCAATAAATCCAGGTGTTTGAAGATTGATTTTTAAAAATCAGGTCTAAACTTTATTTATTTAAAAATCAAATATTATATTAAAACCCTAATTGATAACCTAATTTCTCTCTCTACTCCCTTTCCCTATCTCTCGCCCCTCCCCTCCTCTTCCCCGTTCTTTTTCTCTCTCGCGCTCCCAGAGCACCCATGCGCCGCACTTTTCCCTTCGTGAATCACCGCGAGTTGTGGTAGTGAAATGACACCGCGAAGCAGAGCTCCGACGATGAACAAGTGGGTGACGTTGCAGATCCGGGGTGCATAAGAGAAGGTGTGGTGGTGGGGTAAGGTGGAGACATTTTGGTGTTGGATTGTTAGTATTGGTGGCAGCAGGTGGCCGTTTTATCTCTGGTTTGATTTGGTTGTGTTTGTAGTTGTTAGTGATGGCTGCGGTGGTGTTGATGTTGGCGGTGCTCGCTAGGTGGTGTTGGTCTTGGTCTTGGTCTCGGCCTTGGTCTTGGTGACAACAAGTTGCGATTTTGTGTGGTGTATATGGTGGCAATGGCATTTGGCCTAATGTGGTGGTTGTGATTTTTGTTGGCAGCGGTGGAGGCGATGGCGACAATGGGATGAAGAGTATCTGTGACCAACTATTTAGTCGATTTGTGACCGAGTATTGGTGATGGATCGAGATCGGGGGATGCGAGTTTGAGTGTATGTGACCAATTATTTGGTTTGCCTTCATTCTGTTGCTCTCATTTCTCTCCAAAATGTTTTAACTTCTTTGTTGTCGGTGGTGGTGATTTTGTGATGGTGTTTGGCAGTGGTGTTGGATTTAGTGGTGGCGGCTTTGTTGGTGGTAGGATTGTGGTGTGGTAGTGGCGAATTTGACAAGATATGTTGGATCTGATGGTGATGGAGGCGATTGTTGGCTTGGGCATGGTGTTGTGTACGGTCAAGGTGTTGGATCATGATCGGAGGTGGAAGTGGAGTGTTGGTTTATCTGTGACCTAAAAATTATATAATCTATGATCGTAAAAGAATCCGTGACTAACTAATTTGGAAATATGTGACTATGTGACCTAAAAATTTTGAAATCTGTGACAGACGAATTATTTGTGACCTGCAGTTTTTTTTATATGTGACCATTAAAAAATCTGTGACCTGTAAATAAACTATGATCGAAAATTAATTTTTAACTAATTAATTAGATATATGTGACCAAATTACATATAATTGTGACATTAATATTGTCGGAATCGGAACAGTCGTCGGAATTAAGTTGCTGCAGTATGGTCACATATTCGATCACAATTTATCAGAATTGGCGTTGGAATTAAGTGCGGTTAGGAAACAGTCGTTGAAGCAATCGTTGGTCCACGAAATAGTCACCTGAGTAGTAAGGGTGGTATGTGTGGGGGTGTGTTAATTATATTATATTTACAATTAAATATCTAATTAATTAATAAATATTTGATTTTTGTAAGTTTGAAACTTAACACCTGATTTTTACAATTGTTAAAGTTAATACCCGATTTGTGAACTCTTCCCATTATTATTATTATTCTGAAAAAAAAATGAGGATGTTGAAAATAAGAAATTCAGACAATTTGGGCCGAAAGACCTTTTACTTAGACAACTAGGCCCTAGGGCCTGATGAGGAACTGTGGCTGTATTATCCTGCTCACATAATTCGACTATGTGGGCTTGTTGGGCCAGAGTCCATTAGGTGACAGAAGATCATGTCAGGGTGGGCTTATTGTAAATGATAAGGCGGTCAAACATGCTCATAAAGCAAAAAAAAGACCCAAACATTCTCGAAGCACGAGTGTGCGACGAAACTTGTATTCAAGGAAATATGAAAATTAAAACTATTTTCCATTTTGTGTCATCCTTGAGTCTTTAACTTGCCTCTAGATAATTCCATGTTTGTGAGAGAGTTTTTAAACATACGAATAAACTTACTCTTTCATGTTGTATTACCTTGTATTTACGAATCAATCATTTCGTAGGGAGGGATAAATTCACAACGTATACTGTTAGAAGATAAAGCATAGCATGTTTGGGAAGTATGAAACTGTTTAAATTATAAATAGATAAAAATAAATAGTAAATAAGTTGATGATACCTGTCAATCATTCTAAATGTACTGATAAAAATTAGTCATATATAGACAACTTATAAACTGAGCTAACGTATAATCCCTTCAAGGCTATTGAGATTCATTGTCATTGTTGAGCGGGTCCTTATAGGCTTTTACTGAATTATTAATATCTGATTACTTCGAGTTTTACTAACAAATAGAAAGATGGTGCATTACCTTTAAATTGGTGTCTTCCCATTTTCTAATGAAGATTGATGTACCAATATGTCAAAAATTTAGCGAGAGAATACTCAAATAGGGACAATAAATCTCATCCCGCTTCAAGAACCTTTTCTCATTTGCTAACAAGAGTTGATATGTTGATATGTCGAGAATTTCGTAAAGAAAACACCCAAATAGAATCCAATAGATCACACATATATTTTAATAAATTATTTTAACAATATCAAATATCGTAAATCGTAAAATAGATAAATTTGAATAATAATCACAAATTTGTGGTATGAAGTATAAACCTAGGTGGGCAAGTCACATGGATTGTGTAACACGTACCTATAGTGTTGACTAGGTCAGCAACCCAAGCGACAGTTAGCCAACCCTAGCGCCCCGATGTTGGATCCATATGGAAAAGCAAGGTTTGCCAACCCATTTTTCCACATATTAGACCAACCAAATAAATGTATACACGCGTAAAAGTATGTGTGTGCATTTATAGTTGGAGATTAGGCTTGAGAGGTACACCTAAATATATATTAGTGCAAAAATGTCATTTCACCTATAGAAGTCTTATCTAAGTGCAATAACAGACAAAGCATAATTTATTTATTTTTGTGTATATATATATACTACGTGCAATGCACGTTTACCTAGTTTATATTTAATAGTCTTGTTTAAGAATTAATTTATTATTAATAAAAATGTAATTTTTTTGGTTAATTAAATAATTAATGATGTAATGTTTATGTAACTGATAAATAATTAGATGTGTGATTTTTATGTTGTGATGTAAGTTGGTGAGAACGAAGAATATAAGTAAAAGTTGACAAATTTGGAGAAATTGCTAAATTGTAAGGGATCTAAAGTTCAGGGACTAAAATGTAAATACTTAAAAGCTGTGCCGAACCTCACGATGAAGATTTGAGAGTTCTCGGAGTCAATTGGATAAAGGAACACGTCAATGGAATCAAATTTAGTCAAAAGATGATCACAAATCAATTTTCAACCGAAAAATTATACTCCGATATTTTAGTCTCATATTGAGACCCATTTTGGCTTAGAAAGTGATCGAATTGGAGAATGATGTTTGAATCAAAGTTGTAGCCAGACGAGTTAGCTTTCCAACGCATTTTTAATCGCCTTAATCGGATATCGGAATATAAAGTTATGATAAAAATATTGAAGGAATGTGCATCTACCTGTTTAAAACAATAAATTCCGTTACATAACCACTTTTAATATATAGAAGATATATATATATATATATATATATATATATATATATATATATATATATATATTTGGCAGGTTGAGTTCGACATTAAATTTATACATCTTGTACAACTTGATATTCTATCAGAATAAGGATCCGTTTGGCATGGCTTTTTAAAAGTTGTAAGGACTTTTTATTGATTTAAAATTTACTTTTGGACTTCGCTTGATTAAATTTATAGAAGTGATTCTTCTAATTAGAATATTTTTTTCGAGAAAATCGATTCAATACTACTTCCTTTAAAAACTATTTTATAAGAAAATTCTCTTTTAGAAATTAGTTCATCTCCTGGATTTGGAGATCCCGGTTCTCGAATGACTTTTTTTTATGAATATCTCTTTATGAAAAATTTGTCTATGCATCGATTGAACTACTCCCGTAGCAAGGTTTTAATTAGATACAGTCTTCGTAAACAAACTTGGAATTTGCGATCTCAGGTAACATTATATTTATACACACACACACACTATGCATACAATAGGTGCGAGAGATAATGGTAGATCCCAGATCTAATTACAATTGTTGGTAATTAGTATGTCATGTCATTCGGTGTTGAAGAGATCAATTCCGATTAGGGTGTTTGATGGGGATTAAAATTAGATTTTTAGTGGATTGTGATAGAAATTTTTGGAATGCATGGTTGAAAAAATGTAGGACCCACGAAATATGTAGTTAATATTGATTATTTGAATTTGACTTAAATTTTATATTAAAATCAAATTTTAATCCGGCCCAAAGATACACGAGTGCACTATATATTTCAATGTGCGTGTATGGTTGGAAATTAGGCTTGAGTGGGGTACCAATTGTACACCGGTGGCCAGAATATGTTATTTCACTAATACAAGTCTTAACTAAGTGCTAAGAAAATAAGAAATTATTTTTTTTTTCCGAAAATAATAATAATAAAGTGCCACCCAACAAATACAGCTTCTCTTCATTAATAAACAATGACGGTCCACCAACTTACCTTCTCACGAGATTTAATGCCATGCAGAAACAATGTGAGCTTTGTCAACAACATTTAATTCTAGGAAAGTTGTTGCTTCCATGTATGACAAATGTTCCATTGATAATGATGTAAAATTTCAAAAATAATTTCGATTATTTCCCTTTTTTTTCCTTTCTATTTTGATGGATTAATGATTTTGATTTTGATTTTGATTTTGATATTTTTATCTAATTTTCTCCATGGTTGTGATATTTATAGTTAGTTTTCTTCTTCGATTTCAAAATTTTCGGAAATTGAAAATCATTTTGTGAATAAAATGCATCTTTTGTCAAATGTCTTACGCTAGTAGAGTTTTAAATTTTTCGCCCTTATTAAGCCACCGCTTCCCTTGGAATTTAGGTTCATTCCACGGAGTTCTTTAGGTAGAATTGTCTGGACTAACGATATCTCATGCAGAAAAATTTAGAGCCTGTTTGGTACGGATTCTCATTTTCAATCACACATTTTTCAATAAAATAATATTTTCCATCACATCAATACTTTTTTCTTCTTTTTCAATCACACATTTTCCATCATATCACTATTCAAAAATCAATTCTTCCCCCAAAAATCCCTACCAAACACACTTTTAATACTAAGCACTAGTGCATCTATACTAAAAAAAAACACAGCTAAGGAGCAACTAGTAACTTTCATAAGTGAATTTTCAAAATTAGAAGTCAATTTTGTAAAGAGTTGCCTTATGCTAGAAAATGTTCTCTATATACCAATTTCACTTAAGTCGGAAGAGCTCGTTAAGGACCCCTTCTGTCCGATTTCTGCTTCTTGCAAAAAAACTTCATAAAAAGGTTATTTTAGGCTAACCTTTTTTAGAAATTTTTTTTTAACAAGACAAAATAATTTTAGAAAATTATTCAGATATACTTAAAAGCAATTTTTTTATTTCATAAATAATTTTTGAATTTTCAAAAAATCATACCAAATGACCCTCATCACGCGTTAAGAAAAAAATTCTTGAATAAGAATCTAACCAAAGCATTAAAATCCCACTACCAGAACAAGACACTTTGTGTCATTTTCCTATCTACCATAACAAAATACTCCCAACTACCAGCTCTGTCCTTGTTCTCTCCTACGGCAATTGTATCATTTAACCTTTTATCCCCTCATTTAAAAGTTAATTAAAATCATACCTTCCCTCCCCTTCACCTCAAGCAATAAAATAGAATAACGTTATTTGTACAGATAAATTGTACATATATGCATCTGTCAAGCTATCTGCACAGATAGCACGGTCCAATAAAATAATCATAACAACTCATTTACATTTGTGTTACCAAAACGGTCCAAGCGACTCGATTCGATTATAAGTTAGAAAAAAAAAAAACCACTTAACTGTTTTTATTTATTTAGGCCATATTTGGGAGGGATTAAATTTTTCTACAGTAAATCAATTCTCATTTTCAACCACACATTTTTTAATAAAATAATATTTTCCATCACATCAATAATTTTTTCTTCTTTTTCAACCACACATTTCCCATCATATCACTATTCAAAAATCAATTCTTCCCCCAAAAATCCTTACCAAACACACTCTTTATTTATTTATACAAAGTTGTAAAATAACTTTGGTACAAGTAGCTCAATTGTTGAGAAAAAGCCCTCCACCCAGGGGCATACCTACATGAGACCCTGTGGGGGCCATCGCCCCCACTCAATTTTCAAATTTCCTGATTTTTCTTCAGATTTTTTTAATTTTTTTTGTCCAGATTTTTTTAGATTTTCAGATTTTTTGGTATCGCCTCCAAACTTCTTTTTGGGTTTGCCCCTTCCTCCACTCCACGCCACTAGTGTGTATATATATACATGCTTACATAGAAAATTCAACACAGATATTTCTTGGCCTTCAGCAAAACGGAGCCATGTCTCTACCAAAGCCAAAAGCTGCCACCGCCACGTTTCCATCAATAGAAAAATGCGACATCTCCGCTGTGAACCACCACTCTATAGCCGCGGACCTCGACGGCACCCTCCTAATCTCCCGTTCTTCCTTCCCTTACTTCATGCTTGTGGCCGTGGAAGCCGGTAGCCTCCTCCGCGGCCTAATCCTCCTCCTCTCATTCCCTCTTATAGCCATAGCCTACATCTTCATCTCTGAATCCTTAGCCATTCAAATGCTCATTTTCATCTC
Organism: Fraxinus americana; assembly: GCA_035079005.1. Classification (NCBI taxonomy): domain Eukaryota; kingdom Viridiplantae; phylum Streptophyta; class Magnoliopsida; order Lamiales; family Oleaceae; genus Fraxinus; species Fraxinus americana. The sequence goes on along the minus strand of CM068723.1, from coordinate 7,074,886 downwards.
CTTTTCTGGCCTCAAACTCCGAGATATCGAGCTTGCTTCACGCGCAGTTCTTCCGAGATTCTATGCATCAAACGTGAGGCAAGAAAGTTTTGAAGTTTTTGATAAATGTAAGAGAAAAGTTATAATTACTGCAAATCCAACAGTAATGGTTGAGCCCTTTGTTAAAGATTTCTTGGGGTGTGATAAGGTTATTGGGACAGAAATTGAGGTGAATCCAAATACAAAAAGAGCTACTGGATTTGTGAAGAAGCCTGGAGTTTTGGTGGGAAAGTGGAAAAAAGGGTCTATTTTGAAGGAATTTGGAGAAGAAAAGCCTGATCTTGGGATCGGAGATAGAGAGTCTGATCATGATTTCATGTCCATTTGCGAGGTTAGCTTAATTCTCTTTTTACTTTTCTTGAATTTACATCTATTGATATGTCACTAGGAGTTTGTTTTTCAACCGTTTTAATTTGATAAATGTATGATTGAAAAATCGATAAAAATTCTAGATTTTGTCTTGAATTTTTACCAATGTTTAGCTGAACAACTTATATAACATGTAATAAATGTAGTGATTGAGACAATAATTTTGCTGCTTGTATGGATAAAATCTTGTTAGATTCGTTACATGTGATGCTGTCGCAACACCTGGTTGGTCACTTTTTTTTGGTCTTTGTCCAATAAAAATTGTCAACTGTATTTATAAACAATCTAACAATGCTTCAATCGGTACATGTAGCATGGTCTTTGAGAAAATATATCCTAAGTACACGGCATTTCGATTATATATATATAATAAAGAAAATTCCATAAAAATATATATATTTTTTTTTAACATAAAAAATCTAAATGGGTTGGGGCAGCTCCTCATTTCAATCCTTCTCAAAAACTTATCGAATTAATAAGCATTTTGTGCTCCTGCAGAAGGGTTACATGGTGCACCCTAGCAAAACCGCCACTCCGTTGCAACTTGACCGCCTGAAAAGCCGCCTAATCTTCCACGACGGCCGCTTCGTCCAGTGCCCAACTCCGTTCAATGCCCTCATCACCTACATTTGGCTCCCATTCGGTTTCATTCTCTCCCTTATCAGAGTTTACTTCAATCTCCCTTTACCGGAAAGGATTGTCCGTTACACATACGCCATGCTGGGAATCAAACTCGTGATCAAAGGCACGATACCGCCTCCACCATCGCCAGGTTGTCCCGGAAACCTCTACGTCTGCAACCACCGCACAGCCCTCGATCCTATAATCATCGCTATCTCACTCCGTCGAAAAGTCTCATGCGTTACATATAGTGTAAGCAAGTTGTCGAGGTTTCTCTCGCCGATCCCGGCAGTAGCACTGACCCGTGACCGGGAAGCCGACGCCGCCATGATCAAGTCACTCCTTCAGAAGGGCGATCTAGTAGTTTGCCCGGAGGGAACCACCTGTCGGGAGCCTTATCTGTTGAGATTCAGTGCTTTGTTTGCTGAATTAAGTGATCGGATTGTGCCGGTGGCGGTGAACCTGAAAGAGAACATGTTCCACGGCACCACCGTGCGCGGTGTCAAATTCTGGGATCCTTATTTCTACTTCATGAATCCCCGGCCGACTTATGAGGCCACGTTCCTTGATCGATTGCCGGAGGAGATGACGGTAAAGGGCGGCGGCAAATCGTCGTTTGAAGTGGCGAATCATGTACAGAAAATCTTGGCAGGTGCTCTTGGATTTGAATGCACTCAGTTGACAAGGAAGGATAAATATATGCTGCTTGGTGGGAATGATGGCAAGGTTGAATCAATGTATTCAAAGAAGTGAAATGCTAATTTGATTATTCTGTTTGCAAGATCAAATCTTGATTGGATTAAAATTAAAATTATAAGTCTGAGTATTGTAAAAGTGTTCCTGGGATATATATGAATTTATTTCTCGAATTCTTATGAAATATTAGAAAAAAGTTATAGTCCAGTTTGTACCTTTGAATAAATAATGAAAATGACTCGATCTCATATTTGGCTAAGCTTAAAAATTCACTTATAAGTAAATGAATTTTTAAAATGTATACGTTTTATGAATAAAGTTTCTTGTACATTAATTGGTTGACGTAGAATTTGACACTCCATGTATTTTCAAATGCAAATGGACTTGAAAGTGTATTTTATTTTAAAACAGTTCACTCATGCCACAACGCGTGGCACAATGTCAAATTTTATGTCAAATGAAGTGTACATGTAGCATGATTGAAGTTTCATTATTTGTATGAGTAATAAATAGGGGTAATTGCGGCAGCGGTCCAAACCTTTCACTTTTTTACAAATTTTACCTCAACCTTCATTTTGTACCACTTATAGTTTCAAACATTTCATTTTGTTGCACTACAAGAACAAATGGATGGAATTGACCCATTAGACCGTTAACTTAGAAATTGAAAATTTGACCAAATTTAAAAACGTAAAACAGTAACTTTACATTTTTCTCGCATTAAATAATTAAAAAAATAAAATAAAACTCACCGTTTTATTCAACCCCATCCCACCATTCCACCCACTCCATACAAATTGAAACTGGAAAGCCATTGGCCACTGTCGGCCAGAGGCCACCGTCGACCACCAGCTAAATGGTATCTCATCAAAATTCATCATATGTTTTAGCTTTTGTATGCCGACATTCCTCAAATCACATAAATCTCCACACTTTTTTGTGCACAATCAATTACATTTGCAATTCACAAGTGGAAGTTACTGAGTTTTGGCTTTGGGAAGGACTTTCATATGAATTTTGCTCTAAGTAATTTGTTGTATTAAGATCTAGATTGCAATATCTTCAAACCCCGTAATTTGCAGTAATAAATTGCAATTGGAAATTGCCTTAATTTGTTATAATCAGTTGCAATTGCTGTAATTAATTTGAGGAAGCCAGTGGTCACGCCGTCGTTTGATGGAGGTGACGGTGACGGTGAGTTGGCAAATGACGATTTCAATTATGAATGTGAGAAGAAAAGTTGAGATGGTGACACCACCAGAGATTGGGAAGACTGGATTTTGGAGGACATTGTGCCTCTTGTTGGCTTTAAATTTGAGCAATTTAGTAGGGATTTTGAAGAACCTCTCTTATTTGCAGTGAAAAACATCTCAGGTATCTGGCAGTGGAAAAGTTTTTGTCATTTGGGTCCATTTTGGTTCAAGTTTTTTTTGGTTTGAGTTCTGTTACCCCTCGATTTCGAGGTCTAAAGAAGCAAGGTCACGTAGCACGCCACGTAGATAGGATAGTCAACGAAAAGTCAAAAGGAGGCCCAACGGGTCAAAGATCCCAGTAAGACAATAGGCCGAGGATATGTGTCACACACATGATATGAAGAGTCCCACATTGTCGACATGACATTGATTTAAAGAGTACTCTAAAATACAGCATGGACTTCAGCCTAAAGGAGCCTCGGATTGGAGGTCCTCGTGTAAAGAGTCTCAACTGAAGGGCCTCATCCACTTATATATTGTAATGGCGAAAAGCCTCATGAGCCTCTATTTTGGACTTGGACCTCGGCTTAGGCCCGCAAGCCCATTTACATTTTCATTTTCTATATATACGTGAATCCACTTCATTATTAAGGTATGTTCTAAAACCCTGTCATCTTCCCCTCTTCCTCTCTTGCACTTATTTTTTCCTCGTCCGGCAGTTGACTTGGTCGTCGGAGTGCAAACGGTCGTCGGACCTTTTTCTTAACCGGCGGTTTTTGCCTCCTAACGGGGTGTTTAGTGTGCAGTGATGTCCACGTGGAGGGGGCGTGGCGGAAATTCTGTTGAGCTCATTTTTTGGGGTCAACAAGTTCCATTCCAATGGCCGACGGTAGCCATTGGGCGATTTGGGGTAGTGGCGGCAGTGGTGGGGTGGGAAGAGGTGAGGTGGAAGAAGATGAGTTTTTTATTATTTTATTATTTTGTTATTTTAATTATTTAATGTGAGACAAATATAAAATTACTGTTTTACCCTTGTTTATTTGGTCAAATTTTCATTTTTTAAATCAATTAACGATCAAGTCTATCCATTTGTCCTTGTGGTGCAACAGAATAAAAGATTTGAGATGGTGAATGACACAAGTGAAGGTTGAGATAGAGTTTACAAAAAAAGTGAAAATTTTGAGACCGCTACTGCAGTTATTCCTAATAAATAAATAACTAACTTATAAATTAGTTATAGATAGAAACACCTTCAAAAATCTCTTTTTGACGTCATCCTATGTATTTAGAGAGAGTGGCATTAAGATGAATTTAACATACTCTTTATATATGTAAAAGGTAAGAAGGATGTCCTTAATTGAGATTTTGATGAGTTTTAAAGGATTATAAATTATAATGAATTTCGTGGATTTGAATAGATTTTTACAAAATTCATAACAATCTCATTAAAAATGGTGAAATTTCAAAATAATTTATCAGATATACTTTTAAACTTGAAATCCATCCAAATCTTTTTAAATCCCTTTATTAATAATTTTTTTATAAATCCATGATTACGCTCAAAGAATAATGCGGTAATTATAGTGCAGATTTGGGGTGTCGTATCCACGGGGAGATGGAAAAATTATCAACAATTCCAAAAATTGATGAATTATCATCTTCAATTTGTAGTAAAATTCAATGTTTGAAATGTGAAATTAGAATCAATAACTTGAGGTAGTGAAGTATCGGAATTCCCTCAATTGGATTAGATCGATCTCATCAATTATTTATTTTATAACTCAATTAGAGAATTTTCATCATAACTCTCTAATTGGAGGATTTATCGTGAAAATCAATTTAATTTACAAATGTAATCCTATAATTTAGACTTATGATATATTCGCACAATTTTATTGGAATAAGATCAGAGATCGAACATATACATCAAGCATAAGGCAGTAATCAATCTACCAATAAAGTAATATTGAGATTAAAATTCAACAATTATTTCAATAATTCAATAGAAAGAGCACGACTAGATCTACAAAGGACTTGGTAAAAGTTAAACCAATCTCAACAATAAGTAATTGAAATTGAAACTTAACAAATAGTTTAATTTAACAATGGAAAAAACATGACTGAATCTATGAAAAATCTTGTAAATGTTAAACCGATTTCAATGTAAATTAATGAAAAGAAAAGTCTAAATACTAGAATTGTTCAACAGTGAAAAGAGCAATTACATGAATAAATTGTTGTGAAATCTCGGAATCCAATGAGTCAATTCATTGCTTCACCTTGGTTTTTAGTTCTTCATGAGTTTTTTGAGCAAAAAAAGATGAAAGAATGATGAATAATGAGGAATGATGCGTTTTGGGGTCTTTTAGGGTTGAAAAATCGTGCCACAATAAGTTACCATAAGTGTTTGATTCGTAGAAGGAAACTTGAAATTTCGCGCACAGAAATGACCTATGCGACCGCACAGTTCAAACCCATACGATCGCATAGAACAAAGTATTTCAGCCTCTTGATTCGCTGAAGGCTTCTGTGCAATCGCATGGATTTATAACCATGCGACCGCATGGTTTTACCTTTTTGTTCCGCAATATAGTTTTTAGTATTTTAGCCATAACATTCTCTCCTGATGTTCGATTGAGGTGATTCAAAATGTGTTGGAAAGCTAATTCAAAGGGATACAACTTTTCTTCAGATGTTAACTTCCAATTCGATAGTCCACCATGTCAAAAAAGAGTGTCAATATGAGGCTGAAAACTGGTGCAAAACTTTTCAGCTTGAAAGTTGATATGTGGTAATGTTTTGGCTATATTCGATCTCTTTGACTCTTTTCCTTATCCAATTAACCTCTAACACTCTCGAATCTTCGTCACAAAGTTGGAAACAAGTGTAGAGTATTTGCACTTTAGTCCCTAACTTTCACTTTCTCCATTTTGGTCCTTTTCACTTGTTTCTCATTATTTCCGCTACATTAATCACCTTGTCCTGCAAAACGTAAATCACATAGAATTAAGCTATATTCCAACATATTAATAACAATTTTCCATATGTTTGACAGTACGATAAGTGTGTAAAAATGCACTTATCAGACTCTCCCAAATTTGAATTATTGTTTGTCCTCAAGCAAAAGAATATAACTCAACTTTATGTAAAACATGGTCCAACAACATGCCGTGTCTCAGGATTGGAATTCGGTAATCAAACAAATGACTAATTACAACAGTGCAAAAATTAAATAAATCTCCACCTATTACGTGCATAACTCGACGTGTGTGTGAAAACTTATGTCAACATATTAAGATTGTGATTTATTCAACACCCGACCCATAGTAGTCAAATATATACTTACCTCGCTCGAGAGATACACACACCCTCAAACTTATGTTTTTCACTCAATTTTCCCGAGATGCATCATAAGTTGAACTTATTCAGTTCTATTTTTACCCTCTCCTAGTTTGGATAAACCTCACTCTTACGAGTTCACACTTCAATAAGTCGAGATTCTCCTATATTTTTTATTACTTCAACCATTAAGAGTAAACTAAGTTACTTGTTTCCCATCAAATGTGTAGTTTTGTCAACCAAATGCCTGAGGTTTAATCAATGTCAATGATTATATATTTTTTTTTCATTTTCATGTTTTCTCCATTCTTTTTTTTTTTTTTTAACATCTTATCATTTGCTTTCTATACAACCCATGTAGCGAGTTTTAAATCGATAACTCCCAAATCAGATGACCATAGGGCACCAAATTTTAAATCACCCTCACAAGCTTAATCACCCGAGTTATATAGGCTTGAAAAAATGATTTTATTCATTCAAAGATTAGTGCAGTGTCCATTTTCTTTTAAATATTCAGTTTCTAAAACTAATATCTAATTTAAAACTTTCACCTCATTTTCATCTCATTGGATTTTAGACAATCCACACAAGAGTTTTATGCATGAAATCCCTACCCATCTCAATATTTCCCTGTAATAGTTCAATCATCTCCAAACTAACCTATAGTTGGATTATGGAGTAATACACCAGAGGTTACTTGGGTTTAGTTACTACGTTCAACTATCCTTTACATAATGAACCGTGTCTTTAACTCAATATGCCAAGCATGAGTACTGTGCATAGAGAATGTCAAAGTTTTACATAAACAGATTTAGATTAATATAATACTACACTATTTTCATTATTCATGACTGATACTTATTCCAATAATCACATCATAGCCGACATAGTTATCAAGCCCACACAAGCATACAAAACTATGATCATAATCTAATGCTAAGAGATAAAAGTTAGAAATAAATGATTTTTTTTTTCACACAAACATGCAAATATTGCAATAAAATGACGTATGTTCCACCTCTAAACTTAATTGAAACTCCATGATACTTATGCAAATCACATGCAATTCACAACAAAATCCAACAGATCCTCCCCAACTAAAATTTTGCATTGTCGTCAATGCATAAAAACGAAAGTCAAATGAAAAGATATCACAAAAAGTGATGTTGAACGATAAGAAGCCTCAAAGTACTCAATGGACCGGTAGTGCAAAGAGTTAAAAAAAAAAAAACCCTTTTTCTTGCCCTGTGGCGCCAATCGTGGCACTGCGGCACCCAATTTCGGATGGAAATTCAAAATTGCGTGTCTTTCAATATTTTTATCATAACTTTTTATACCGATAACGGATTGAGGCGATTAAAAATGCGTTGGAAAGATAACTCAGAAGGCTACAACTTTTCGTCAGATATCATTTTCTACTTAGAACGTTTGCTATATAAAAATGAGTCTCAATATGAGACAAAAAATTCGAAGCATAACGTTATTAGTTGTAAATTGATGTTTGATTGCACTTTGCATATATTTCATCAATTTGACTTCTTTCTTCATCCAATTGACTCCTACCACTTTCGAATCTTCATTGTGAGGTCCGATACTATTTGCACTTTAGTCATCCAAATTTGCATCTCTTACAATTTAGTCATCCTCTCCATTTTTGCCAACTTTTGCTTATTTTCTTCAATTTAATCAATCTATATCACAATAGCAAAACACACATTAAAACGCTTTAAAAGTCGTATAAATTAGTTAAATATCAAGTTTATATGATATCTAAAGTATGAGTAAAATACACTCATCAGTTAGGAACAACTAACTTTTAATTGATTCCATTAAAATTCATTAAGGGCTTGTTTGAGCCCCAAATTTTTTTTTTTTTTTTTGTAGAATATATTTTTGAATAGTAAATTAATAGAGAATGTGTGGTTAAAAATGAAATAAAATTTTTTGACTTTCGCGTAATATTATTCTATTGAAAAATGTTTAGTTGAAAATAAGCGCACGTTTGATCCACATTAATTTTTTCATTCTCATTCTTTTACTCATTTTCAACCACATATTCTTCAATAAAATAATATTTTCCATCACATCAATAACTTTTCCTTATTTTTCAACCACATATTCTCCATCGCATCACTTAAAAAAAATGCATTATCTCATTTTAATGTGCACCAAACGAGCTCTAAGAGAGAAATACGATGGTCATTATTTTTTACTATAACAAGTAAAATAAACTAAACACATAATTTAGAAAGAGAAAATAAAAATGTAAAGAAAAGAAAAGAAAAATCCAAATACCACCAATTTCAAATCAGTCAAGGCATCCCACCACCCAGCCGTCACAAAATGCCACAATCTTTTGAACCTCATCCACCACAACACCCAAAACCATCATCAACTACTGCTCTCACTCATTCGAGCCTCTCATTCTCATCTATTTGCATCGCCTGTTCAATCTTCTATGTTATCTCTGGCAAACAATTCAACAATATCGTAAGCACATTTTCAAACTCGCAAATAGGATGTGTATGAGTGCTCACTATTTTGAGTAAAATGGCTAAATTTGATCAATCGAGACTTGCATTAGAAGAAGAAAGAAGTAATAAATATGCATCAATCTATACAATATATACCTTCAAAGGAGTTTGATATGGGTGGCAATAGGTTTTGATCCATTTCAATGGCTAAGGATAAGGCTTCGACAATAGTGTTGGAAAAATGTGGAGTGGTGGCGGCATCTGAGAATATGGGGCATGTTATCGTGTTTATAGTCAATGTTCAATTTTTAGAAAATTTCGATAAAAGTTAATGAAAAATATGTTTAAAAAGTTGACAAAAGTTTTAGTCCCATAAAATACATGATAAAATTAATTTTGGACTTTCACTTAAATTTTTATTTATTTTTTAGTTGAATCAAGCATGGGCAGTCTGTTAAGGACTCAAATGTTATAATACTGGAAAAGTAAAGACCTAATTACACTATTCAGCAAAGAGTGGGACCCAAAATGGAAATTTTACTAATTATATTCCCAAAATTTTCATAATGTAGAAAATAGTGAGTACGAGTCTTTTGTTCTTCGACATCTCGGATCCTCTCCTTCCACCTAGAAATGGCGTCGATCCCGTTTGGATTCACTTTTCCAAAACCCTAGATTTAGTTTTCCCGTTCTTCGATCTTTCCCTCTCTCTCTATATATCTACGCTTACATTCGGATATACGTACCCGAAGATGTATATGGCATATGGATGGCCGCAGGTGATTTCATTGGAATTACCGAGTTTCCCCTCCACACAGCAGATCGTCTACCTCAAGGTAGCCAATCGCTTGGTCCTCGTCGTCTCGCCTTCTCACATCGAGCTCTGGTCCTCCTCTCAGGTCATACACCTATGTATACATATGTATTTTACGTACATTGCGGTTTAATTGTAATTGATTGTGTATATGTGTGTAATTTGTGGAATTGCAGCATAGATTGAGATTAGGAAAGTACAAGAGAGATGCAGCATCCATTCGGATACAAGGGGAGAATTTGCAGGCTGTTTGGAACCCCGACTCTAAGCTAATCGCCGTTCTTGTAAGTGTTGCATTACTGGTGTACTGAATTTATCTGAACTTTAGGGATAAACTAAGTCATCGTATAGAGCACTTTATGCGAGCGTCCTGGTGAATTTTTATTTATTTATTTAGCCCCTTTTGTGTACCATTATTTCAAAAAATTGTTTGCTAGAGTAAGATTTTCCACCGCACATTCACCCAATAAAATATTTTACATACAAACCAATAAAGTTAATTTACTTTTCAACCATACATTCTCCAAAAAATACTATTCAACACACCCTTATTTTTAAGAATTTGATCAAATTTGGGATATTTGAGCTGCTGTATCGCCTGTTGTTAAACTGGTGCCAAGTGTGATTCAATCTATCACTCGTGAAGGAAAAACATTTTTTTTTGAACTACGATCTTTATTTGATCTTCTACTTACTGTGTGTAATGGATTTTCTGTTGTGTTTTACAGAAGCCAGTTACTTATACTCGTTCCTTTTTGGCAGACATCTTCATTTTATCTACACATATTTAAGGTTCAATTTACTGAAAAGAGGATACAAATTGGCGGGAAGCAACCAACTGGTTTGTCTCTGATAAATATTTCTTTACTTCTCAGTGAGCAAGTTCCCTTTGCAGATAACAACTTGACTGCGTAAGTGCCCTTCTTCTTACATTACAGAGGATTTTCAAAATTTTAATGTGTAGCTTTGAACTTCATTTCTTACATAATGGTATAGCTAGTGAATGTTGATGGACCAGCAATTTTAATGAAAGATCTGAGTTCCACACAAGCTTCTCTAAATGTAAGGAATGCCATTTCTGGATCAAACTTATCAGAAATCAATCATTAAAATCTTGTTAGAGAGAGAGAGAGAGAGAGAGAGAGAGAGCAGTAGGACAGGTGGTAAAAGAAATGACATTAATTTGCAGAGATTTGGTTGAACTTTCGTAGAACCAATACAGCCTGTGATGGTTGTTAATTAGGCATCGCTGACTTTATCAAGAAGGAAAAATTCAAGTCTATGTGTCCTCCTCTTCTTTCACATAGCATTATATTGTCTGAACCGTACTTTAAAAATAGCCTTTTCTTTAATTGTTCTGAAACTAAATGGAAAATGGGTCAGCGCTTAATACAGAGATGGCATGGTGCTACCCATCTGGTTGTAGAAAATTCTGTGAGATTTTAAGAACTGAATATACAGCTTGAGGTTAGAGCTATCTTGTTAAAATTTTGGAACATTGCTAAAGTCCATAGTAGTAACTAGTAATCACAAGTAACAAAATGCAGAAAGCATTCTGAAAAAATCCGATAGTCGGACAAGGAAGTTCTTAGTTTCTTATAATAAACTTTAATGGAAAATGCTGTCCACGGATGACGAAGAAATCAAAAAGGGGGTTGGGTGGTTGTTGTGGTGGGTGGGCAAGAAATGGCTAATGGTGATTACAAGAATACGAGCACCAAAAATATTTTTTGCTTTTGGATTTTTTAATATTACGGATTTGTATGAAGTTGTTTATCTTGGCCAAACCTAGGGGAGCTCACTAAATAAATACTTTCTTGTACTTTCAAAAGAGTGCATGTGTGTACTTTTGGGCGGTGGTCTGCCCGAAACTATGGAAATGCAAGAATGTTTTCCAGGAACTTCTTGTATGATAAATTGTGTGGTTTATGCACATATATGTACAAAGTATACAACCTAGTATGATTGCTTATAAGTCTGGTTCATTGACGTAACTTTTTCCCTTCCATAGTTAATTTACTTATGTTTAATATCTATAGAATTATGTCATAATTGTAACCATTTTCAATGTGCTGTAAAGGAGGTGCGTGTTAAGGCAAGGATTTTGAGATATTGAGCATTGGCAATTTAATGATTTTGTAAGCACCCTAAGTGAATATCAAGATATCTATAAGGGTCTAATCAATTTGGACCTACAAACATTAGACGTTTAGATTAATTTATCTCATTTTGTCGATAAAAGTGAAGTTTGAACTTTTCATCAACTTTTAGAATAGAATATTCCCTCGTCTGATGGTCCTATCTATCTGATACATCATAAAGTTGATCCACTGCCAAAAAAGTTTCTTCATTATTAAAACCTGGAGATTAATGCTTTCTGCCACTTTTCTTTCGTATTGCATATGGTTGAGTTGGATAAATGTGTAGAGAAAAAGTTGATTGATGAAGTTGTCTATCCTTTTTATGGACCTTTTTAATTTTTACAGTTTGTCTTGCTTTTTTTAATCTCATTGTAATTTTGATTTTCTTTCTTTATGACAGAAGCAACATTATTTGTGACAACAAGCACATGCTAATTGGACTTTCAGATGGGTCACTGTATAACATTTCCTGGAAGGGTGAGGTATGTGAATTTAGTGGTCATCATCAATCGTCATTTTTTAATTTAAGAAGTTTGTGCTTATATGATCAAGCCATTATGTTCTCTAGTTGAACTTTTCAGCATGGGTGATGGTTTAAGTGTTCTGCTTTGTTCTTAGCTTAAATAATTTGAAGATTGTTATAAATTTTAACTGACGTAACCTGATGCAATAAATTGGCTCATTATTATATATTGTTGTTGAATGCAGTTCTGTGGTGCTTTTCATCTTGACTTTGGGCTCTTAGGTAGCAATGCCACTAGTAAACTGTTGCATTCTTTGGGTAATGGTCTTGCTTCTGGTGCAACTCAAGGGGTTCGTGCGTCCAACCATTTTGTCTCACAGAAGTCTGCTGTGATCCAGCTTGAGTTCTCCATGCCTTTGAGGTTACTGTTTGTGCTATTTTCTGATGGACAACTCGTGTTATGTTCTACAAGTAAGAAAGGTCTAAAGCATGCAGACTCTATTAAAGCTGAAAGGAGGTTTGCTTCTGGTGATGTGGTATGTGCAGCGGTTGCTTCAGAGCAGCAGATTCTTGCTGTTGGCACCCAAAGAGGCGTTATTGAATTATATGACCTTGCAGACTCTGCTTCACTTATTCGTACTGTTTCCTTGCATGATTGGGGGTAAGCCTTTTCCATTTGCGAAGAAGCTTGGAATGTAGCCTGTGGTTTGATGAGATAAGTTTCTTAGAAACTAGCACATGTATTACTAAAACTTGAGAGATCCAGTATCTTAACTTTAGATCTGCTCCTTATCGCTACTAAAGCATACCTTATGTTCATAACAGGAGCGACTTATTGACTGTCCGATCACTTTACTTGAGGATTCAGTTTATGGTTCTTTTTCGTTGGATATGGAGCTTAATGTAAAATGGTTGAAGTGGTTCATTATGCGATGTGTATTGTGAATAAAATTTTGTATGGTCAATAATGTTGGAATGACCTAGTTCTGTGATGTGACTTAGAACAGGGGAAGGTTTCAATATTAGTTTGAGAAAACTCTTATTTGTTGCCCTATCATTATGAAGACTCACTAGTAATGATATCTGATATAGAAGATATATACTGAAACTACCAGAACAGTGCCGTTTACCATAAATAGTCTTGTAACGTAATGCTTTTATGATTAAGAACTCATTGAAATCAAGGCTGAAAATTCTAAATTTCTTCATGATATGTTAATCTAAGCCAGTTGGTCAAACTTAATGCTGAATTTTGTTCCTGTGACATGTTCTGGAAAGCATATTGAAATCATTATTTTAATTGAAGATCATGAAGAGGAAACTACTTCCTAGCTGTTATTCTATTGCAATAATTCGTGCTATGAAGAACACCTGTGTTGTGGCAATTTCACCTAGAAGGTAATCGGTTGCTCCTATAGCACATCCTTGCACAATGCTCAAGGCTCTCAGCTGAGTAGCAGGAGCAACTTTTAATTTATATTAGCCCAAACACGAACTAAATAAGTTCTTTTCAATAAACACATACGTGAATCGAAACATTAAACTAAAAGCCCATAAAAAATGAGCACCTAGGAAAAAATGGCATTCTAATTCTGTCCAAGACATTAAGGAGATCTTTAATTTACAATTTTTTACGGAAGAAAAACATTTAATATACCTCTCTTAATTTATATGCCACATTGTTATATATCTTATTTTATTCTAAACAATCTTCCAATTTTTTGGCTCATATTGGAGCAAATTTAATGCCTTCATTGTTTTTATTTTTTTTATAAATATTTTGCAGATATTCTGTAGAAGATACTGGTCCTGTCAATTGTATTGCATGGACACCTGATAACTCTGCTTTTGCTGTTGGGTGGCAGTTAAGAGGACTTACAGTTTGGTCTGTTTCAGGGTGTCGCTTAATGTCTACAATCCGTCAAATAGGTTTGAGTTCTGCTTCATCTCCTGTAATCAAGCCAAACCCTGATCACAAGTATGAACCGATGATGGGCGGTGCCTCACTGATGCATTGGGATGAATTTGGATATAGACTTTATGCTATTGAGGAAGGATCTTCTGACAGGATTATTGCCTTCTCTTTTGGCAAATGCTGCCTCAATAGAGGTGTCTCTGGTACAACTTATGTACGCCAAGTTATCTATGGTGAAGACCGTTTACTAGTTGTGCAGTCTGAAGACACTGAAGAACTCAAAATCTTGCACCTCAATCTTCCAGTTATGGGTCGACACCTGTGAAGTTGGTTTTTATTTAATTTCTTGCACATTGTTGTTTCTCACAATATTTTTCTTATGCCAGATTTCATATATTTCCCAAAACTGGCCAGTTATGCACGTGGCTGCTAGCAAGGATGGACTGTACTTAGCAGTTGCTGGTCTTCATGGTTTAATCCTGTATGATATACGACTGAAAAAGTGGAGAGTGTTTGGAGATATTACTCAGGAACAACAGATACAATGCAGGGGATTGCTATGGCTGGGAAAAATTGTTGTTGTCTGTAACTATGTTGATTCTTCCAACACGTAAGCGCATCTAAATTTTTTTTTTCTGGATGATTTTTTTATGTCCTATTAGAACCACTAACTATATTCTACTGTTTCTCTGGAAAATGTTATGTATATTGGACATCTTGATGTAATTATGTATCTCTCAGCCTCAGCCAACTTGCTTCTTGCTTAGGCTTTTGGCATCTTAAGTATTTAAGTATTTTTATTTTTTATAGTAGCTTGGATGAGACAAAAGGGGTATTAGAGAGCAAAAAATTACGTAAGAAGATATGATGAAGATTTCTGTTGTGAAGAAAAAAGCATCTGGAGTAGGTTCAATTTGGAAGTATTAGAGGAATAAATTTAGCACGTTAGATTTGGAAGTATTTTAGGTTTAAGTTTGACATGTTTTCCGGCGTCGCAATACATGGATTGGGTGTTGCCGAGAAGTATGGAAGACACGTTAAAGGCATGGAGGAGAAAGTTTCGAGATAAGGATAGCAAACTTGTATGGAACCTTATTTCGGGTTGCATCGTATGGTGTGTGTGGAGAGAGAGAAACAGCCGTTGTTTTGAAGATTTAACACGGACTATAGAACATATTAGAGAATTGTTTTATTTGACTTTGTATACTTGGTTTAATGCTGCAGTTACTAGGCATAAAGACGGGCTGCCCAATTTCATGTTGTTACTTTCTGATATAAAGCGATAATACATTAATGTGTATTACGTATTGATTAATAAAATATTTGATTGCCTTTAAAAAAAAAAAAGTTTTGACATGCTACTTTTCGAAGAAGAGTTGAATTACTTTAGGTAGATAGATTTGCTTGTAGAGAAAAAATATTGGCAGACATTTTAAAATTTTGACATATGGATATTGCTCACCTATTTGGTTACCATGAAATATTATGTCGAGCACATCATACGAGTCTGACTCTTCGGAAATTGATATGACTCTGCTCCAGCAGTTCCAGCTTCTACTCTTCCTACCATTGCTGCTTGCTTGCACAAACCTCGTTCTCGAAAAAGCGTTCCTGAGCGCTGGGTTCTAAAATGTGGCAGTTCACCTTTAGACATTTGAATCTACAATTGTACCCAATACTGTTACTAGAGTCCAAGCAATACACAACATACATACCTATGTCCCAGCAACGTAAATTGAGACACATCCTTTGTTTTGTAGAATGATTTTCTCGAAGATTAATTAATTTGTAATTTATTGTTAGTGATTATAGAAAAACACTAGAATGATTGTGAACTTTTTATTAAAATGAATGCATATTGGATTTAAATAAATCACATTCCATACTTTTTTGCCTACATATGTTCAATATCAGAGCACAAGGCCCATAGTTTGAAAGTATTTGAAGGAATGCCTTTGTCTAGCTTACCTTCTCAATATTATCAGATTGGTTAATTAATCATGTGTAAAGCACTAGATAATGTGGAGATTGCTTGGTAGAAAACATCATGCAATTGTGCGGAAAGTTGGGGGCGAAATCTGATTTTAGAACCATGGTTTTTAAAGCATTAAAAAAATTCTTAAAATGTTTAATTGGAATCAGTGTGGAAAGTCATAGAATATAATTGCTTCTATCAAGTTTTGGAAGATTGATCGAAATCAAATTGTGGGAAAGTGAACTTGTTAAATGACGAGGAGGAGCAAATAGTGGTTTGATAGATTTTTTGTTGTCGGTTTTCTCTGTAGTTTTTTCCACAATTTATTGAAAAATGTTTCTATTTGTTACTGAAAAGCTCAAAATCTTTGTGAATTACTTCCAAATATTTTATTGAAAATGCCTATATAACTTCGAGTATAAGTCTTCAACTTAACTCATCTTCTACCCCAACAGGAGAATAATGTCTTATAAGATCTGAACTATGAACGTCCAATTTATCCGTTCGTTTCTACCACAATTCTTTTCTTAACATTCCTTTCTTTTAAAGATAATTTTTATCTGCAATTCATTAACTATTGTGCATATCTATGCTGCAAAAGCTTCCAATATTATGCTTTTGAAAAGTTTCATTTAATTTAGTGCAAAGGCTGTTATAAATCGTCTGTTTATACCTGTAACATCTGGTTCCCATCATATTAATTGTCATTGCAGATATGAATTGCTTTTCTACCCGAGATATCACCTCGATCAGAGTTCCTTGCTTTGTCGGAAAACATTGCTCGCTGAGCCAATGGTCATCGATATTTATCAAGATTATTTACTTGTCACGTATCGCCCGTTTGATGTTCATATATATCATGTAAAATTATCTGGTGAATTGACACCGTCCAGTACTCCTGATTTACAGGTAATAAAATGCTTTAAAGATGACACACTTATTATCTTAGAATTAATTAATGGATACTATGTTTTGATAGACCGTATAAGCTAATTATATTAAAAATTACTTTTTACATGATACTGTTGTAATAAAAATTTATTCTTCAAGCACTTTTAAGTGATAAAATGACAAACAGCTTTCTACAGTACGAGAGCTCTCAATCATGACAGCAAAGAGCCATCCTGCTGCTATGCGTTTTATCCCTGATCAGCTTCCAATGGATTACATCTCAAGAAATGATCTCTCTTCTCAGTCAGATTTTGTAGCAAGAGAACCTGCCAGGTATCTGCTTATACTTTCCACCTGATAAATAGCGCATTTCGGTGCCATGTTCTGGTGATTGACCAAGTGCCTTTTAGGTGTTTAATACTGAGGACAACTGGAGAGCTTTCCCTACTTGATTTGGATGATGGGCGAGAGATAGGCCTCACTGACTCTGTTGAGTTATTCTGGGTTACCTGTGGTCAATCAAATGACAAAACCAACTTAATTGAGGAAGTTTCCTGGTTAGACTATGGACATCGTGGAATGCAGGTGACAGTTTTCTGTAGCAATTAATTCTTCCGATATACTATTTTATTGTACTTGTCCGATATAAAAAATTATTGGAAGCTTATTATTACAGGTTTGGTATCCGTCTCCAGGTGCTGACCCTTTTAAGCAGGAAGATTTCTTGCAGGTATTCAAGTTTTTAATATTGTAATTATATGTTCCCTTTGTATCTGAAATGTTTTTGCATGTATGTGATTTTCTAAACTAACCCATTAATAGAACCTTCCATGTTCATCTGTGAAGCTATCGGCTAGATGGTGTAGGAAATGCGTCTCAGAAACAAGTTATAAAGTAGTTAGATACAGTTTTCAAATGTTTGGTTTCAAAGAAATGGTGATATGAGATCAAATCTCGAAACATTGCTCTCTCTGACTCCTTTGTGGTATGATAGGTTACCATCTATTGGGTGCATAACTGCATATTGTCTAAATTCAAGAACAAGCATGTTGGCAGTTCTTTACACTACTTTTTAAGCTCTGTCTAGAAGGACAGATGATAGGGAATGGGTTAGGATAGATTTTGGGACTTAGCGTACTAAGCTTAGGGTCTTTTCAAGAAGATTGTTTAATGTTGCTGAGGAAACTTACTAAAACAACTAAGTGATACTTGCACTCTTTTAATATGCTTGTATGAGAATTCTGACTTTGGGGGTTATTTCATTTGTCTCAATTATGTGCTTTTCTGTGAACCCTTAGTTGGACCCAGAGCTGGAATTTGATCGTGAGGTATACCCTCTTGGTCTACTTCCTAATGCTGGTGTTGTAGTTGGTGTTTCCCAAAGAATGTCATTCTCAGCTTGCACGGAGTTCCCATGTTTTGAGCCGTCTCCGCAAGCTCAAACCATATTGCATTGTCTGCTTCGGCATCTTCTTCAGGTACAAGTTAGCTACAATATGTTACGCTGTGTGATCTAGTAATGCATTACTTCTAGTGGATATATTTATTGTTTTGAAACAAACATTGCATCGCCTATGAAATTGTAGAATGGCCAACTTCAACATTTTAGTCTTAGATTTGTAATAAACTATCTCATAGATGGACAGTTATAAACATGATATTTATTTAGTGGTGAGATCTTCAGCAACAATAGGCTCATTGATTCTTATGGAAAATGTGGTCGCTTTTATTTTTGGCTTCTTTTGGCAGCAACAGATTTAGCCCTTGTTTTGTGGACATTTTTTTGAAAAAACATTGATTTGAATAGTGAATTTTTGGAGAACTAGTCACGGCTAAACGTGGGTTGCACGTTATTTTGAAATGCTTTATAAACACTGTAAAAATGATATTTGAAAATCAGTGAATATAAAAAATAGTTAAAAAAAGGGTTTATGTGAAATTGACTTTTTATACAATTCAATTATTTATTTATGTGTATGATAGTAATTAACATTATTTATATATATTATACTATAATTCAATCAATTAATTTTTCAAATTCATGCATGTACACTTTATATATTTTGAGGGCTGTTCAATTACTCTAAAAATATTATAATTCAATTATTTATGTACGTGCATGTATGCTAATTAACATTTATTTATGAATATATTAAATATAACATTAAGGCCCTGTTTGGTCCAAATTTTTTTCATTCTCATTTTTCTACTCATTTTCAACCACACATTCTTCAATAAAATAATATTTTCCATCACATCAATAATTTTTCCTTCTTTTTCAGCCACATGTTTTCCATCACATCAACAGTACAAATGCATTCTTACCTTCAAAATGTGCATCAAACGGGGGCTAAGTCATCAAATTCATGTACACATGTTTTGGGAGCTATTCAATTATTCTAGGAGTAAATAAATTATTCAAGTTCATGAACACGTATTTATTTTCAAGATTATTCATTTTATCATAAATTATTGTAGAAGTATATAAATTATTAAAGATCATATAATTTGGGAGCAATTCAATTAGGAAAATGCTACTTGTACATTAGGGGGTACATAAGGGTGTCCATAATGGACACCCGGCACCTTCCCATTGAATGAAGTGCCGACCCCACCTGCACTTCATCCAATGGGGAGGTGTCGGGTGTCCATTATGCACACCCTTATGTACACCCAGATGTACTTTTAGCACCTCCCATTCAATTATTATAGGAGCAGATAAATTATTCAACTTCATGTACACTTATTTAATTATAATATTATTCATTTAATCTACGATATAACTCCATTTGTCTAAATGTATATAAATTATTCTTTTTCTATATTCATTGATTCAAATTAATTAAATTCCATATTGGTTCATGTACACCCCCTTGTTTAAATGTATATAAATTATTATTTTTCTATATTCATTAATTCAAATTAATTAAATTCCATGTTGGTTCATGTACACCTCCTTGTTTAATTTATATAAATTATTATTTTTCTATATCTATTAATTCAAATTAATTAAATTTCATGTTGATTCACTTACACCCCCTCTGTTTAAATGTATATATATTATTCTTTTTCTATATTCATTGATTCAAATTAATTAAATTCCATATTCATTAATCAATTTGATTATTCTCATACAATTCAATTATTGATTTGCGTGCATGTTTAATAATTAATATTCAATTAAATCTATATTGAAAAATGAAAAGTAAGGTATTATTGAAATAATTAAATTGTAGTAGGGTTAAAATCCTTCAGAAAATGATTCTTACTTAATGCGATATTTAATGTATTATAGATGTGTATTTAAAAAGTTGGTAAAAGTTTGGGTTTATGTGTATGATATTTTATTGTGTAAATGTGTGGTTAAAAATGAGTATGTAGAAAAAAGAGTTTTGAAAGAATGAAAGACAAACAAAGGCTTAATAGTACATCATTTGCTTTTCTTTCACATTTTATCTCTGAAAAAAAAAATTATTTTTTTATTTGGCAGAGGGATAAGAGGGAAGAAGCTTTACGCCTGGCACATTTGTCAGCTGAGAAGCCGCATTTTTCTCATTGCTTGGAGTGGCTTCTTTTCACGGTGTTTGATGCTGAAATTTCCAGGTGATCTTTAGGGACTTTGCATTATACCAAGCATGTGGCCTTTATTTCGTTATATACTTGCCATAAAACTTCAATAAATTATGCCCCTATTTTCTAATAGTAATTTTCACCCGAGCTCATTTTCAACCACTAATTTCATAGGACCCATGATTTTTATCATCTTTTCAACTACATATTGCATTAACTTTTATCAAAATCTACTAAAAATCTGATTTTTAGCTAAACCAAACAAGTGTATTGTACATAGATAGTGGTCATTGATGATATTCACTTAATTCCTTAATCAATTGGAATAGTCCAACCAATACTTAAACATGAGTTAAACCAACTTTACTTCCACCATGTTGGGAACATTAAAATACTATTACATAACTCCCCTGCGTATTTTGATTGAATCAATTATTTCATCAAGTCACGTGTCCTTTTTTTAACTTTTTGACGTGAGATTCTATGATTTGTTCTTGTCTTCTCTGTGTGTGTGTTTTGCGGGTTTTTCTTAAGAAAGTTTAGCGAGTGGCAATTGTTTTGAAAAACTCTAATTTCGCTAAGAAAATACCATGTTGTCAAAATCGGACAGGTTGATTCAACCGAAAAAACCAGGAACAGTTCAGTAAACTGGTTTGTTTATGACTTAAAATCATTTAAACTAATAATTGGGAAAAAACTGGCCAAAGGCAAGGTTGAACCACAAACTGGTTGACCCAGCATCGGTTTTTCTGGTATAGCCAGTTAATTTTTTAATTAAAAAATGGATCTTCTCAGGCCCTATAACTAATGTCAAAAGAAGTTAAAGACCCAAAAAGTTATTATTTCCCTACCATTTGCTGCATTCTTTTAGTTTCTTCCTTGACCTTTTTCCTTTACCGGTGTTCAATTTTCGATGTGGGATTATTGATTACAAATGGAAAACTCTACTTCAAACCTTTTAAAAAAAATTGGGAATACTTCAAGAAGTATAGTGCTATTTTTATTTGAAAAATTGAACCTCAAAATAAAATATTTCTTGAATTTGATTTTTCTTTTCGTCACACTTCTATTTTTCTCATTTAATTTTCTATCTATAACACACTAAGCCTCAGTTTGGGTTTCATTTTTATAACTAAAAAGTTACTATTAAAGAAATAAGTGGTGGATAAGTGGTAGTACTTGTGGATCTTACGAAATGTGTGGTTAAAATTAAATTTTGACTTTGCAAAGCAACTTTTTAGTTCAATAAAAATAAAAAATGAAACCCAAACAGAGGCTAAAATGCTATATAAATCACATGTTGAAACTTTAGCTATATTTATCGCTTCATTTCTATCGAGATTAGAAAGGGATGCAATGAAAATTAAATGTGGCCAAGTTTAGTAGTTTTTTATCTACATATATTAATTAATTTGAAAAAATTAACTTATTTTTTGTTGAAATTTTATGGTATATTTAATTTTTTATTATAACTGGTTAGATTTCTGTTTGACCCTTTTCCTTTTTCGGGTCAATGCCTGAATCGGTTTATAAACAGAGAAAATAAAATGGATTGAACATCCAAAATGATTTGCTAAAAATTTTCTACAGACAGAATGCAAGCAAGAACCAGACAGCTGCTTCAAATCATGCTGCAAATTCTTCTCTTTTGGAGAAGACGTGCCATCTAATCAGAAGCTTTCCCGAATATTTTGATGTTGTTGTCAGTGTTGCCAGAAAAACTGATGGTCGACATTGGGCAGATTTGTTTTCTGCTGCTGGGCGATCAACAGAGTATGTTACTCATCTTTTTGTTGTATCTCAATCCTCTTACTATATGAACTATGAAGTTTACTGCAATAGCCTGTATAAACTTTTGGGGTATGCAATTTAGGTCCTTTCTTGTCTCTACTTCTCTTATTATATAAAGATTACTGCAATAGCTTGCTTGAACTTTTGGGGAAAGATAAATCCGTGATCTTTTCATACAGAATGTTATAGATTCTGATCAAGGACTTAACTGAAATCACCTGAATAGGTGAAAATGTTATGTTTCATATTAATTTAATTACATAATTGGAGTAACAAATCATGAATAGTTGTATATCTTATATTGTAAAAAAAATTCTATTGAGACCTTGTTCACACTAAATCCATTTCTGGAGTTTTTAATTTTTCAGAAAATAATGATTACTTAAAGATGCTCATACATGATATCCATCTTAGCCTAGAAAAGCAACCATGTGAACTCACTCCTCAAAGTTCAGTTTAACAATTATTTTCCAGAAGGAAGAACTCTGTAGAAAATAGCTGAATTGAAGTTCAGAATAGTATTTGTCACCATTATTAGTGCTTTTTGCAGAAGAAATATCTATTTTGTTTGGTAAATATCCGTGTCACCATCATAAAGAATATTTGGAAACTTAGCGTATTGTATGTGATGAATTATATTTCAATGGAGCAACTATTATCTTATCTAATGCCATGCCAATCCTGCAGCTCTGAAGGGTAGAATTTTTATAGTACTATTTTGCTTTTGGTATCATGCCAATCTTGCAGCTCTACACGTTAGGATTACTCTAAGCGGAATTATAAAAGTATGAACTTTATTAGGAAAGACAGTGTTAAGAAATGATTTCACTTTTATTCAATTTGAAGTATGATAATTTATTATTCTGCCTAGTCGATTTGAAAGATGATTTGAGTACTGATTTCCTTTCGTTTTCAAAAAATTGAACTTGAAAATGATATTTGACTTTTTGGGAAATCTTGATGTGAGAAGCTATGGCTTTGTCATTACATTGATGGTGTGATCAAATTATATTTCCAGGTTGTTTGAGGAATGCTTTCAAAGAAGATGGTATCGCACTGCAGCCTGCTACATACTTGTAAGTGCTAACAGAAAGATCATGGGTTGTTCAAAAACCATTTGGTTTTAAACTATCATGGACTCTGACAACCCTAATTTTTTCCCATTTTCATTTATCGAGTGAAAAGAAAGAAGGCATCTGGATGTAAAAGATCTTGCTTGCAGTATTTGCTAACTCATTATATTAGGGGTTGTTTACAAAAAAAATTGATAATTTTTACCAGATTTTGATAAAAGTTGATGAAGTACTTGGTTGAAAAGTTGATGACAGTTGTGGGTCCATGAAATATGTATGCGGTTGAAGTTAATTCTTGACTTTGACCTAACTTTTTAGCCACTTTTTAAGCTGTACCAAACAATCATTTTAGTGTCTTATATTCTCAGTGAAGCAATCACTGAAAGATACAACTATTGATTAACTTTTTCTTTACATTATATTTTTGTTAAACTTCCTTACATTGCTAGGCACCTTAGCAGAATTTGCGAGTTAACTTATTTTTTAATCATTATTTGTCGGTTAGACAACGTTTTCTCATTTTTTAAGCATTTTCATGCCAGAAAATGCATTTGAACTGCTGACTCATTGTTCTGTAACTGTGGGTGTAGTTTAAATGTACAGAATATATGATATTATTGTCCTTGACCTGTGGTAATGGAATTGTGTCGAAGAATGATTTCCTAGCCATGTGGTCTCATTGACAGTGGTGCCTTAATTTATTATAAAGTAGCTTCTCTGTAACATCTTCTGTTTACAGATCATCATGTATGCTGATCTGGGTCCTTGTTTCTTGTGCATATTGCCATAGGTTATTGCTAAGCTGGAAGGTCTGGCTGTGAGTCAATATTGTGCTTTGCGTCTTTTGCAGGTAATGGTGTGTTGTTTCTCTAATCTCTTTCACACACATTCCTATATATTTGTGTGTGTATAGGGGGCAACTCCATCTCTTACATGGACATGCCTATATATATATAGGTTTACATTCGGACATGTCAACGGCCTACGTAGAAATGCAGTAGGGCTATCAGGCTTGACTTTTCATTTCCTGCAATAGCCCTACACGTAACTATTGTTTATGTATGTTACCAGAAATTTCTTATCTAATACAATATATTTGAATGGTCTTCGGAGCCTCAAACTAATTAATTTATTATGCTAGCTCCTGCTACCCAGTTGCTCTACACCTGCTATATAGCATGAGTATTTTCTACACGAGAATACACATTAGTCCCATCATACTTTACGTTTGATGTGTCTGATTTTGGACAATAGGTGTGGCACTAAGTAAATATGAATCTTACGCTGATGTTGTTTCTTAAGACATAAAGATACTTAGGGAGTATTTAATGTTAAGAAAACTAATGTCACATGTACTTATTACATAGAAATGGATAATTTGAACTGTTATCAACTAATCCACTAAATAATTTCTTTAATTACTGCAAATGATGTAATGAAAAAAAATCATGTTGTAAGAACATATAACTAAAATTAGACAACTACCTTCAAAAGAATTTTTCCCCTTTCTATTGCTCTTTAATGAATTTATGAAGATGCTTAGACGCACGTCATTTTTTTCAATTTCCTTCACAAATAAGTTGTCCTAGAGCAATAATATATGTAACTTATTACTTTAAAGCAGTAGATGTTAAAATGCAACATGTATATGTGCTTCTGCTTATCTGGCTCTATGCATCTTCTGTTTCCTAACATTTGTCATACATTCTGATGAGGAAATCTTCGTTGTTCAGGCAACTCTTGATGAATCTCTATACGAATTGGCTGGGGAACTTGTACGGGCTCCACGTTACTTTACATGCTTTTCAGGAAGGTTATCATACATATATTCTTGGATTAATGGCCTTCTCTTTTTGTTTTTGTGGTTATCAGGTAAGGTTTCTCCTAAGATCTGGAAGAGAATATGAATCTTCTACCATGGATTCTGAGAATCTTTCCCCTAGATTCTTGGGCTATTTCCTTTTTCCTTCTAGTTTTAGGAGGCAATCCGTGGATTTGAAAAGGTAAACGTGGTACCTAATAGATTACTTTGCAATCATTTGAGTTCTCTATTCTAATAATTTCAAATGACGCTAACAAATGTTTTCTCTCTCTCTTAATAGCAGTTCCTCGTTTAAAGAGCAGAGTGCTCATGTTGCTTCTGTAAAAAAAATTTTGGAAAGCCATGCCAGCTTTTTGATGTCCGGGAAAGAGCTTTCAAAGCTTGTTGCATTTGTCAAAGGCACACAATTTGATCTAGTCGTAAGAGAGCCAAACTTTTTTAGTCAGGTCACATATACTCTGCCACTATTAAAAATTTGAGAAAGCATGATGATTATTGCAGGAATTTCTTCAGCGAGAAAGATATGGAAGTGCTCGCTTGGAGAATTTCGCTTCAGGGCTTGAACTGATAGGGCAGAAGGTAATTTATCTGGATATAATTGTTCTTGTGCACCTTTTGTAGGTCAATTCATGGTTGTGGATGATGGAAGTTTGCATGGAACCCCACACTTTCTTGGTAGTGTATGCATCATCAAAATCTTGCTCTGTTAATTTATTGTCGCGTTTGCTTAACAACAGGAAGTCACTAGTAATTTTTGTGGCCCACTTCTTGAGCATCTATAACTTTAGTAGTCTTTGTTTGTGGTTTGTTCAAATTGGTGCTTAGACTGGTGTTTGTAGATGAAAATAAACCGAGCTAAAGTTGACACAGCTAGCATCTTGAGCTCCTTAATTTTGAGCTCAAACTTCCACTTGAGATCTATTATGCTCAATTCGGATGCTTGAACCTGGAAAATACAAACACTGAAATTTCAGTTTAGAAGCAAACATCAAACGTGTAATCCAAAACAGTGTAACAGTAAGAATTAGTTGGATAAATGCTCTCTGTCTTTTGTAAATTCATAATACAGAATCAAGGAGAAAGTAAAGTTGATATTTAGACAAGATGGAACAACCTTAAATTACCCAAACGAAAGTAACACTAAAAGAAGAAAACGTTGTATACTTAAAACAATAAACAAAATAATTATGGTGCTCCAACTCGAATAAATAAACTGGTTAGAGCAGCTTCAGCT
This sequence comes from Fraxinus americana, assembly GCA_035079005.1. Classification (NCBI taxonomy): domain Eukaryota; kingdom Viridiplantae; phylum Streptophyta; class Magnoliopsida; order Lamiales; family Oleaceae; genus Fraxinus; species Fraxinus americana. Next base: position 7,048,466 of record CM068723.1, on the reverse strand, counting down.
CACTTCAGAGCAGACTCAAATTAATTGGCTCGTTTGTACCCCTACTTTCGTGGTGTCTGCTCTGTTTCTCTCTCGTGCTATTGCTTTTGTATGCGTCCCTGATAATCTCTCTCTCTCCCTCCCCTTCTTTCTTTTTGGAATAGTATGGTGTCTCCTGTATTTATATTAGTTTTTTATATGATCTTGGTGAATACATCTGTAAAGGGAGATATTAGTTTTTCCCATTACCATAATCCGAGTTGAACATTAATTTTGACGTGATTTACATTTTGAAGTATTTTTCAAGATAAAAAAAAAGCATATAATTTTGATGACCGGTAACAATTCAGATTGTGTTTGAGAAAAGTTTGATTGTACTCATTTTACATTTCTTCAGCAATTGAATTGTTTCTTGTGCTTTTTGTAGCTTCAAATGGGAACATTGCAAAGCCGGTTGGATGCAGAATTCCTCTTGGCACAGATGTGCTCTGTCAAGTTTAAAGAGTGGATAGTGGTTTTGGCCACACTTTTGAGACGCTTTGAGGTACAGTTGACACTCTGTTCTGAGTTACAGGATATTATGCCATTTGGTGTGAACATTGTGAATGTTATTGGATCTGATTTAGCCCTTATCTTGCATTTTGTTTATGGGCACCAAATGCTAGAAATTCTATTAACCATACTTCTGAAGTTCACGTGACGTGACTAATAGAAATGCAACACCAGTTCCCAGTGATTTATTTTGTGACGGGCAACAAATAAATTCTAGTTAATTACTTAAGTCATTGATATTATCGCCAATAATGCTCAGTTTTAGCTCAAAATACACTGCTATTCTCTGTTTGGCTGTTTTATAAGTGGTCAAACTTCATTTTCAACCACACATTTTCTATCTATTTATAAATTAAACCATTTTTTAGTCTTCCCAAGCGGAGGCTAAGTAGCACGAGTGATATTAGTACTGAGTTTCATCTAACATCGTGTTCATTAGTATCAGTGCATATGGTGTTGCATATTTTCTTTTTAAGTTTGGCCCATCGTGAGCTTGTGACTCCGAGGAGGACATTCCAAATGAAATGGAATCAGTTTCAGACAGTTGACATATTACTTTTTCTCATATTCTCTCAGGTCCTTTTTGATTTGTTTAGACATGATTTGCGGTTATGGAAAGCATATAGCATTACTCTACAGGTACAAAAATTTTATAAACGTCTCTGTTAGATACCTGTATTACGCGTCTTACAACGTTTTGGTTGTGTACAATGTCCAGTCGCATTCAGCGTTCACCGAATATCATGATTTGCTGGAATCCTTGGAAGAAAGACTTTCCTTGATTGCTAATTCAGACGAGAAATGAGCTATCAGTATACCTGAAATCCATGGTTCAGACGCTTAGCTCAAAGCAGGCCAACATTTATAGTTCAGTGATGAGATGCGTGTACATCTCGAGAGTAAACCTTTTGCTCTCCATGTTACAGACCCATGCAAATCAGTGTAAGCATTTTGTATATATAAAAATATACTGTAGCTGCTGCCTAGTTTAATTTTCAAGTGTACTATTTTCTACTTCCAAATATCACAGAGGTTTTTTTTCCTGGGTGGGGTTGGGGTAAAGAATTTGTAGGACGATAACAATAATTTGTTTGAATAATACACACAGGATTCGTGCTGCACTTGAGTATTTTCTATTATTAAAAATATTCTTCTAGTTCAAAGTCATCCATTTACTTGAGCCTCCATCGAGTTTCTCTTCCTTCTCTATCTTCATATACACATGGTAGATTACAAAAGTTGATCTTCACCTTTTGTTATATTTGCACAATCAATTTACAATGACGAAAATCGTGTTGTGTAACCGTAAAAAAAATAAAAATAATTTGTCACATTTTTAGATGAGAACTTCTTTAATCTACACATTATATTCCTCGACTATCCAATCATACACTATTCTCTTGATTTGTCAAATGGGTATTACCGATAATTAGTAGCACTCATTGTCATTATCATCCATTGCCTCTTCACCAAATTATTTTGACTCTTTCGTCAAGCTTACATTTGTCTAGTAAATATTTTATCATCTACCAACCTATTACCTCATAACATGAATCATGGAAGTTCTAATAGTTAAAAAGTTTCACGGGTGGAACTCTGTTTTGCCCTTACAACGATTCAAGTTATTCCTAGCTTAAAACCAGCCTTCTACCATCTTTAATATAATGACGACTCACTGCATATCTCACAATCAAAATTGACTCGCGTGAACACTCGAACGTTATTCTATGGCGCACTTGGTGCTAATGCATTCATGTCATCATTGATGTCCAAACTAACTTGGTTCCAACTAGCTAGCATGCTTGCACCAGTGTACAGTCCATTTGAAAGCATTTTTTTGGGAGATGGAGCACTTTTACTTCATCTCAAGCATTGAGGATAGTTAGCCTGCCCCAGAACGCGATCCTCGTGCTTGTCATTTCTTATGGACTTTTAGGCTCGTAAAATGTTGCAATGTTTGTTCTTCACTCAAGTAGAATCATCCGTTAGTCTACGACATAGTCAAAGGGACATCATAGAATATTCAATCCCACAATATTGATTTCTTGCCTCAATTCAGCTACTCATATAAAATCTCGATAAATTGATACATTCGATTAAATAATGTATTTTTTTTATCCCTATCAGGACCAACTGTCTAAATTAAGCTATACATTATGAGCATGTCTGCTGTGGATTACACCTGGAAAAAAAGGGATTTTTTGCCCGTTTGGTATCAAAAGTGGCCGTCCTTTTTGACCACTTGTGAGAGAGTGGGAGCTGCCAGCCAAAAGTAACTGTCAAAAAATGGCAAAAAATGGAAGAGAAAAGCCGCACTAGACAAGTCCTACATCAAGATCCTTACAGTACTACTTAGAACGTAATTTCATATGACATTAAATATTTACAAATAGAATAGTAACTTTCATTTGATGTAACTGAATTTTCAATGAAGTGTCGATTAAGTCAATAGAATTTAAATTGTTTCCATTGGGTATTGAACTTCAATTTAATTTCAATTTTTTTACTAAAATTTTAACTTAAATTCAATTTCTAGCACTTTGTCACCTGTCTTTCTGTCTCCCGAATTAATGCATACCACACTAAACATTCACATAATGTAATATTTAATTTTACCATTTTCATGTATAGGGCAACACATCGTAATTGCATGAAGGATCACTTTTGGCATAATTTTCCATTGGGGATGACGACACGTATAGAGTAATGAAATTTGAAATTAAATATGACCACCCAATTCAGAGAAACTAAAGTTCGATAACTCAATTAAGATTTCGTTTAAAGTTTAGTAATTGCGGAACTTATCCAAATAGAATAATACGTAAAGCGCACGAATAAACATTTTTTTTTTTTGGAAAAGGAGTCTCATTAATTTTATTTAAAAGTTCCTAACGCCGAATATTTGCTATATTGCAATGAAAAGATATTAGATACAATATTTTGACATAAAAGTTTTTTAATTTATCATAAATTAAAATTCACCCCGTAATATTGGGATTCTGAACCTTTCAACTTCGTGACATTGTGAAAAATGCCCCGCACAAACTAATGTTTATCTTCCAAAACGAATCTCGTGCATAACTTTTGGAAGATTAAACATTTCGACGTGCTAAAAATCAAAGGCTTGAGACGCTAATATCACAAGGTTGGAAAGTTTTTGGGACCCAGGAGGAATTTTCCCTTTTCTTTTATATTTTGGACAAAATTTATGGACCTTTTACATCCCATTTGGCTCCAATTACTCCACTTTATAATAGTAAATTTTTGGAGAATGAAATTTTTTTGAGTTTACCTATAGGCTCTGTTTGATCCACATTTAAAAAAAAAAAAAACATTTTTTCAATACTCAGGCCCTGTTTGGTCCACATTATTTTTTTTATTCTCACTCTTCTACTCATTTTCAACCACACATTCTTTAATAAAATAATATTTTCCATTACATCAATAATTTTTTCTTATTTTCCAACCACATATTCCCCATTATATCTACAGTAAAAATGCATTCTTACATTCAAAATGTGCACCAAATGGGGGCTCATTTTCAATAACACAATTTTTAATAAAATAATATTTTACACGTAAATTCAAAATTTACACGCAAATTCAAATTTTTTTCTTATTTTTTAACCATATATTTTTTCATCACGTCACTATTTAAAATATATTATTTCCTTAAAAATGTGCATTAAACAGAGGTGTAATATTATTTTGTTAAAAAATGTATGATTTTTGATTAAAAAAAAAAAGAGTAAAAAGAGAATTTTAATTTAATGGGCCAAACGCGGGCTTATTGTGATGCATTCTAGGACATTTTCGTATTGCTAGCAAACGACGCCGTCTATAATTTTCACTTTTTCCTTTTACCTAGTACACAGGTACAACTGGTTAAATTCATATAAATCGAAAACCCCATCTCCACTGTCCCCTTCTTGCCCCTTCTTGCCCTGCAAAACAAGTTGAATCCGCCATGGCGTTTCCATACATGGAAGCCGTTGTTGGTATGTTTTTCTTTATCCATTACATGTATACATATTACGCATATAAAAATTATTACACCTTCTCCGTTGATATTTCCTCTTTTTTTTTGGAAACTTAACTCGTTGGTGGTTCCTGGAATTCGTGTTCTTCTATTGTTGGTATTTTATATTTGTTATTATCGTGCTCGAATGGGTATGTTATATATGACTGGAAGTGGGTGTTAGGGTTCTGAGTACATTGATTATGAACCGAGTGATAGCTCTTATAATTCTATTATTTTGAACTGTTTAATGATACTAGAGTATCTCTGATCCAAAATCTGTAGTCGGGGCAGTGTTCTCGAATCCGTTCCAGCAAGATGTTTGTGATATATGAAAATGAACAGTTCTTAATCATCAATAATGTTAGTCTTGGTTGACCAAAATAGTTTTGTTCCTAACATTTAAACCAAGCCCTTCTAAATGTGTTACTATGATTTTGTGTCTCCAGCCTTCAAGTTAGATTACTGATCTTCAAATTTGCTAATTGAACATTTTGATTGTAGTGACGTGTCAGGAAAAAAGATATGTGAAGAAATCCAATTTTCTCCATTCATTTATTTGAGATTTTCCTTTCTCTTTGACCCCACCCACTTTTTTTGGGCCTTTGGAGGAGAGTACAGGTTGAATTTTACAAAAAAGTAGCTAACTTTGGCCTCTGTCAGAATTGTAAAAATTTCCTGCATGGTATACATTATGTGGGATGTGAAATTGGCACTTTCAACGCTTTTTCTGCATTTATTTCCGCACTTTGTCAAGACCATGGTATTTCTATATAACTTGTGATAATTGATTGAATGTACAATTTTGTTAATAATCCGATGTTTGCTTTTATAATTCCTCTCTTCTATTGTTTTTAATTCAAATTTACCTGTTTACCACACCATATTTGTTGTCTGACTGCTTGTTTCTCTCTCTCTCTCTCTCACCTTTTTTTTTTTCTGGCTTGGAGAATATACACTAATATAATAATTGTGCTGATTTGCTGTTCTATATCTGGTTTCACTTCTTTTTCCGCCACTAATTTGGCTTTGGAACATTTCAGGCTTTATGATATTTGTGTATATTTTTGAGACTTACCTTGATTTGAGGCAACATGCTGCTCTCAAGTTACCAACTCTTCCAAAACCTTTGATGGGAGTAATTAGCCAAGAGAAGTTTGAAAAATCTCGTGCCTATAGTCTTGATAAAAGGTTGATTATTGCTAATTTTTGTTCGAAATGTTTTTCAAGTATGGTCTGGTTTTTTCATGCATGTATTTTCCAACTAACAACAAGTCTCTTTGTTATTGGTTTTTATTTCTGAACTTCAGCTATTTTCATTTTGTTCACGAGCTTGTAACCATACTTATGGACTCTGCAATTCTTTACTTCGGGATATTGCCCTGGTTTTGGAAGGTAACTGCTTCCGTGTTTCTTGGAGCTCCTCTGTTTAAGAACTTTCTGTTGACTTCTCCTTTTATTCTCTGACTGTAGAGGTCAGGAGACTTTTTGGTACATTTTGGTCTCAATGCAGAAAATGAGATATTCCACACACTTGCATTTTTAGCGGGCGTTATGTTATGGTCACAGGTGCGTATACATGTCTTCTTATTTGCTTAGAAAGTAATGAAATTTTCTCATTTACAAAGGTTGGTCACAGTTACTGGATCAGATGGTCTGTCTTTGTGTTTTGTGAATTTGCTTTGCCTTGAGAATAATGAATCAACTTCAAAATAGCATTAAGTCATTTTGTAATTTTTGAAAGAGGTTTTTGCGGCTTTTGCCTGATAAATCTTGATGTTATCTTTTCCAAATTTTGTGAAATTTGATTATTGTGTTGCATACTTCCAATTTTTTTGGTCACTGTTTAGTACTTCAGTTATAAAGGGCTCTGAAGCATTTCAGAAGCTGGATGCTTTCACGAGCATTCATCGGGTTAAAAAATAAGATCACTAGAACTTCTTCTTGTGCTATAGAGAGGCAATATAATTTTTAAATCACATATTGTGCCTCATTATTTGAAGGTAAATTATGATCTCTATCATGGCCAATAGCATAAGATTACTTTCAATTTCTTGCCGGATGTACAGTTGTGACATCGTGATATCTAGGATACTAGGAACACAAGCATTTGTCACAATTCAATGGATTTAAGTATCTGTAAATGAACATCTGGTATTGACGGTTGTTTTAAATCCTTACACAGATAACCGATTTGCCATTTTCTTTGTTCTCAACTTTTGTAATCGAGGCTCGCCATGGTTTCAACAAGGTATTTACTCTGACTCTTTTGTGCCATTTTTAGTACTATGAGAACTTTTCCGGCATGTTGTTTCTTTATATCCTATCTCCCTAATGATCAACTTATTTCTTTGAAACTTGAATTTTCTTTTTACAGCAAACAATATGGTTATTCTTTAGAGACATGATAAAGGGGATTGTCTTAGCTATGGTGATTGGTCCACCTATTGTAGCTGCCATAATTGTAATAGTACAGGTACATTTTCTCCGTAATAAATCTGCTAATGGTAATAGTTATTTATGCATCAACTTGATATTTTTGCTACATTTTTAATTACATTTTATATTTTGATTTCTTTCTCGTTAAAGTTACTCAACATTTATAGACTGGGAATAATCAATTCAGCAATTATTGACAGAAAGAAAGAGATTAATCACTTACGTGAATGGTAATGTCTTTTGGTTGCAGAAAGGAGGTCCCTACTTGGCCATATATCTGTGGGCTTTTATGCTTGTTCTGTCTCTTGTCATGATGACAGTTTACCCAATTTTGATTGCTCCACTTTTCAACAAATTCACGCCGGTAGGTTGGGTTATCTAATTATTTTTAACTTGGAAAAAATTGGCATTCTATCTTAACTAGCCAATAAGTGGAAAAGTTGTCGATTATTTGTGGCTGACTTCATCATCTGTGATACCTTTTTGGATTGTTCTTTTATTTATTCATTAGTTTTTTGGCCAACAAATAGCTCCCAGATGGAGAGCTTAGGGTCAAAATTGAAAATCTTGCTTCGTCTCTCAAATTTCCCCTGAAGAAGCTGTTTGTTATTGATGGATCCACAAGGTCAAGCCATAGCAATGTAAGGATTTTTCTTTGTATATCGTGATTGTTTCCCAGCTTTCTTTTAATGGGTGCGTTTTATTTGAATTTTTATAGACATGTGAAGTAGATCATTTTTTCTTATTTATATCTTGGATTTTCTGCTGTGCAATAAATATGGTCTTTATGACAATGTGAATCTGCGCTTAGCCAAATGGTGTTACAAGTGTAGGATAATATATGCTTTGATTCATAACTTCGAATAAGTGTTGCAAGGAGTGGCTTTTTTCCCTTTCTTTTATCATCCTCTTTTTTAACCTTTTGAACAAGTTTTTTTTAACTTATTTTTGGACTCCAACAAAAGAAGCCTCATTCCATATAAATGTAGAATCTGCAATACTTGTAGCCTTCATCTGGTTTGTGTATGCGAAACAAAGCTTGTAAATAACCCACCCCCCCTCCACAAGTAAAAAAGGGATGAAAGAAAACTAAAAAGAATGACTTTGTTTTGGAACCCATTGATTGCTGCAACTTTTAAACCTGCGGCACTTGTCTTCTTACATCTATTAGCACCACTATAATGGGGGGCAGATTAGTTTTTGGCTTTTGTTTTATATGGTCTGCACGTATGTAGAGTTGACTTCTAGATCCATGGCCTTGCACCTTACATTATATCTTCAACCATGCAAGATATATGAAGAATAAAATAAAAGAACAATGCTACATTTTTTTGGAAAAGTTGATAGTCTTTCTAAATTAGAATGAGTTGTCCCCGTTTTATGGAAGAGTAATGCTGTGTGTACAAACTGTGGATGAATCCCCATGTGAGGTGGCATTAAACGGTAAGGCCAATAATCTAGGTCTCATAGCCACAATTTAATTGATCTTATCATTTAACCCAATATCATGTGGGGATCAGCCCAACTTTGTACATGTTGTATTGTTCTCTATGGAATTAGCAATCCCCTCTTCTACAAGCCAACATAAAACACCACCAGCACCTCTCATGTTCCATATCTTGCATGGTTGTCAAGGAATCTGATGACTTGTTTTAAAGTCATTGATCCTGAAGTAGAGTGTTCTAAACCTTGTGAGCCATAAAAATAGAAAGCTCAATTTATTGTTGTCCTTACTAGTGTTCTGTATTAGCAATCAATTTTGACTATGGGCTATTAGTTGCTGTTAGGGCTTGGCCTAAAAGTAAAATTTATTCTTTATGGTGTAAAAAAACTGTATTCAATTCAATGAAGAGGTCGTCAACATGCGATAGGATGACCTGAAATGAAGAGGTGAGATGTAGTATGCTATTACGGAACACGGTGAGTATGATTCTAGCAGTCAAGGGCAAGTAATTCCCAATTCCATGTGATGACCTGAAATTAGATTTGAAATCTAGTACTCTGCTGTTGAGTATATGATATGATTCTGAACTGTTGTAAGTATTTATGATGTCACGCATCGAGATATATGGCTGTTGAAGAAGGAATCAAATGGATCTGGAACTGACCCTATCACAATTGAGTGAACTCACCTTTACAATTGTGACAATATCCATGTTTCTTGGCCTATTCAAGAGAAGAGAAGGTTTTTCTTGTTTCTCACTGTCGATGCATTATGTTTTAATATCTGTTTCCTCTTAACTTTGGCCTTTTTGAAATGTTTCCTATTTGGCTCTCCTCGTGCACCTATTGCTTCCGACTTATCTAAATCCCGCATTTCCATAGGCATACATGTACGGATTTTTCAACAACAAGCGCATTGTCCTTTACGACACATTGATTCAGCAGGTATGGAAGTACTATCGCTCTGTACTTGGAAATATGATCTTCATTTCCTTTTATTATGCTTCGAGTAAATTGGTGAAGATGATACTTGTTTAAAAATAGCTTAAGGAATATCCTTTTTAATCCCATGATTTTCTTTTTTTCCTTTCTTCCCTTTTTTTTAAAAATAAAAATCTTCAATTCTTCTGTTGCTTTTCACTTATTGACTGATGTTATGCAGTGCAAAAAAGATGAGGAAGTTGTTGCCGTAATAGCACATGAACTGGGTCACTGGAAGCTTAATCATACAATGTACTCCTTCATTGCAGTTCAGGTATGTTAGTCAATATCTAGCAGGCAGAATAAAATTACTTATTTGGGTATATAGAATGGTGAACTAAATGTTGTTGCTGTTCTCGTTGTGCGCTAAAAAATATTGCATTTTTCATGTATACTCTGAATGATTATGGTCTAACTATATATTTTATGGAAAGTGTGTGAGAACTTAAATGGTTGTCTTCTTATCTTTTGTTCAATATTAGTTAAAATGGTACATCGTATACTTGAATGACATTTTCCAATTGTTTCCTTATCTGTTGATCTTAACTTTATTTATTATTTTCATATCAGTAAATCTCATCCTGTAAATGCATTGATAACGGTGGAAGAGGCCTAATTATTATCCAACGAGTTAAAATGCTTTTCATGTTCCTGGAACATTCTCTGAAATTTTTAATTTTACTTTCCTTTGGAACATAACTTGATGGTGGTAATTAGAATCGTTAAGAGCTCTACTTATATAATTTTTGTAAATTGGACTACTTAGTGATCTGTTGTGAGGTTGATGATTGTAAAGGCTGGTTACCATGGTTGAATTGTCTACGCAATCATATTTTGAGATTATTTGGTGGCACTATAAAAAAATTGAACGAGAAAAATAAGATGTAATTTAAGGTACCAAGGGACTTTTCACTAATATTGCTGGAGCTTCGGTACCTGCCTCATGTTGTGCTTATATATATCAAGATTATCTGGCTTTTGAAAACATGAACTTATATTCTTGTGCTATTTATGGAAGTATTTCATCATATCCAGTCTTTCTGATGGTCCCTTTGAGCCCTCCAGGCTAGGTATGCTGGAAAGAGTAGTTGGTTGTGAGCAACAGTGTTGGAATAGTAATTAAAGTTTCTGGAATAACCGTGGATTCTTATGCTTAATAAATTGGATAAAAGCTTTTCATTGGAAATGTGGCTGATATTTATACTTTCAATTCTGACCGTGCTCTTATCCAAATGCAGATCCTCACATTTTTGCAGTTTGGAGGGTACACGCTTGTAAGGAACTCAAAAGACCTCTTTCAGAGTTTTGGGTTTGATACACAACCTGTTCTAATTGGGCTTATCCTATTTCAGGTATTAATACGGTATAGTTAAACTTTCAGCTTGTTCTAAAAAATTTAAGTTGACCATCTATTGGCTAGTCTTCTCATTTTCCTTGAATGCCCTACAAGGAGCTAGATTTAGTATTTGGGCAGCTTATCATTTCCGCAATAAGCAATAATTGGCTAGTCTGGTGAAACACCTGTCGCATATGTGTATATGTACGTTAGAACATAACATCTTCGACGCTGGTGTTATGACTATAATTTGGTTTTTATGGCTGGTGTTTTCAGTGGATGCAGCAAGTATTAATTGATTGTTTCAAATGATGCTATATTACAAAATTATTACTGTTTTATTGCTATTAATATGTATTATATATTAGTATTATTGGTAGTAATAGTTGTCATAGAACTTTCATGTCTTTATGGAGTGAGGAAAGCAAAAATTTTCTTGACTATGTACTATAACTCTGTTGATGTCGGTCGCAGCACACCGTGACACCTCTTCAACATCTCGTGAACTTTGTTCTTAATCTTGTAAGCCGAGCATTTGAATTCCAGGTAACCTTCTGATGAGTACCATAGTTTTCTGATTTTTATTTTTTTGTACTAGACCATTTTCAAACTCTTACTAATCAATTTTCGCATCTTTTTTGTTTCTCAAAGGCCGATGCTTTTGCCAAGAAGCTTGGATATGGGTCGGCACTTCGCGCTGGTCTTGTGAAACTGCAGGTGATTTGTCTTTTGCTTTCCCCATATGTTTAAAAATATTGAATATTCTGCTTCTTTATTTTTTTACTATTCAAAAATGGTAATTGTGGAATCTCCATATATCTCGTTTTCTAAATTCAATTATAATGGTGTAAATTAACTACTTACAATGAACATGTGAAAGCTGGTGATGCGAACACATGCAGCATGTTTGGTAACAGTTGAGGACAGTAGTAGACAATAAAATGGCAAGATGTTTAACATTTTTTCTTTCTTAATATTGTGATTATTGACCAATCCACCTTACCAAGCATGTCGATAAGCTTCCGTTTGAGCTCCATTCTCTAAAAACTTAGGGGCCGTTCTCTTTGTGTTTCAATTTTGTGTTTTAAGTTTTGAATTCATCTTGGGTTTTGTGTTTTAAGTGTTCATTTTGAGATTGTTGAAATTGTGTTCTTTTTGACATTTTGAAAATTTGTTTTGAAAACACCCAAAGCGATAAATTTGTCGTTTTGGGTTTTCTTTGTAAATTTTTAACTTGTTTTCAAAAAAAACGCTTTCGAAAATAAAAAAAAGAACGCGTTTTCACCGTTTTGGAAAATCGAAAACAGAAAACAGTTTGAAAATAGTAAAGAGAACAGACCCTTATTTTTTCCCAAACTCATTTTCAACTACACATTCTCTCAATAAAATAATTTTGCATGTAAATCCAAAATTTTTCCTTACTCTTTGACCGCACGTTCTAAAAAAAATGATTATTACTAAATTTATTTTCTCAAAAAATGGGCCTCAAACAGAGCCTTAAGGCTATCCATATTTAAGTGGTTTATTATTTTTATAGAGGTCTTCCTTAGTTTTCTCTATTGACCAAAGTTGGAAATAAATAAGTTACTTATTTTGACATGAAGATAAAAGTTACTTCAAAATAAGATACTTTTTTTTTTTACTCAAAAGTGAGAATAAAGTAAGTCATCCAAAGTCGGGAAATAAATAGTTAGTGAAAAAGGATCTTTTTCTTAAAATTAAGTTTAGCAAAAGATGCTCATGTCGAAATTACTACATTTACCAACTCTTTGGTTGTTTGACAGGAAGAGAACCTTTCAGCCATGAATACCGACCCCTGGTATTCTGCATATCACTATTCTCATCCTCCTCTGGTCGAAAGATTAGCTGCAATTGATGAACCCGATAAAAAGGCAGATTGATTGAGGACTTTTGGCACACTGAAAATGAGTATGATTTAGTGATTTTGCAGTTCGCACTGGACCAGTGTAATAATGAGAATTTTATCTGTAGTTTGTTATTTGCTGTCATGTCCTGTTAAAATTTTCTGTTTAGTCGTGTAAAAAATCGTATCCTAGATTAAAGGGATAAGTTTGAAGGGTAAAGAAATAGAACAATGAAACGAATTTACCTTTGTTAAAGACTGTTTATAAACCTGTTTTGACATTAAGGTTGTATTGCGGATTTTCGATTGATTAAAAAAATGAATAAACCATTCCCTGGTTTACATATTGTGAAACTATTGTTTGATCGATATGTGAAGGCGTGCTAAGAATTTTTTGGTTTCTGGTTCTTGCACCACTGATTAGCTCCCAAAAAGACTGACATCTGTGTCACAATCACATTAGAATTCCCTTCATGAATTCATTATTTTTCTTTTCTTTTTTTAATTGGAACACGTCGAAGTTTAGGTGGGATGTTTAGGCCTCCACCTAGACCTGATTTTTGGGGGGGGGGGAGGGGGTGCCGGGGTGGCCCCGACTTGATGAGTTATTGATAGTGTTTTAAAAAGTATAAAGCGTGATTAGATGGTAAGGACAAGCTTCAAGCGTCAAGGCCAAGGTGAAGCAGATCCCAGCCATGTTTGAGTTCCTCGAAAATTCACTTTGGAGGTTAAGGCTCCCTTGGTTGGGCATACTATGACTGTTTCTTTCATTATTTTGATATGAATGTATGGACGAGCGGATGCAGCAACTTGAAAAGACCATTTCATTTCTTTCTACTGGCCAAGGTGAAATCAAGAGACCAAAACTGAATTCATGTGGAGAATAACGTACATGTTTGAAAATTGAACACAATGATGGATCAAATAGCAGGAGTTGAAGAAAAAGAAGTCTTGGATTGTATGTAGAATACTATCATCCAATGGAGGAAAAATGAAGGTGGTGATATTGGTGAAACAGAAACTCAAGACCCCACCTTCTAATTTGAAAGAAACCCACACGAACCAATCTGTTATATGAAATCATCGCTGTATAAACTGTAGTTTCAGCATATTTATTTTTGTACAATTTTATATCTATTTAATATTTTACTTTAAAAGAGTAAGTAGTTGGATGGTCATGTCCTTATTTCTTGCTAATTATTTAATATTATAGGTGTCAGGACTTCCTCTTAGGGCCACTGAGGCGAGTGTCCGATCGTAAACCTCAGGGCCTTGTGAAATTAGTCGAGGTGCAAGCAAACTGATTCGGACATCCACGGTTATAATAAAAAATATAGGTGTTAGTGACTATTATCTAAAAATTAGTCAGACAATTCCAGATATCTTGTATCTCTATCTAAAGAGTTATAAAAAGAAAAGAAATGAAATGTAGTAAAGAAATTAATTGGTATTATGTTTTTGGACATTTGGTTATCTGGGAACTCAATTTAGAGGTCAAAACACTTTCGATAGAGCTAGCGATAATTTTTTTTGTTTTTTTGATGTTTCAATACAAAATTGTCGAATCATTTCTAATGGAAATAAATAACGTTACTCCGACTATGAGAAAATACTTTACCCTAGCCTATCTATTTCCTAATTTATAGGGAAATTCTAATTTAGATTATAGATTATACAATGAATAAATATTTGGTACGTCTCCAATAGGTATAGACATCGTTTGGCTCCCATTTTTTCCCATCCAAACAAGCCTCTATACCTCAGAATCTTGGAACGGCCCAATTCCACCGACTATTATCCTATTAAATTTCAAAAATAAAAAAATAAAAAATCTCAACCAATCATATTCGAAAACGTGTCCACATTCAGCCGCCGTTTTTCCACCCTCTCTCTCACCTTCTAGCAGCATCATACACACCATTTCCAGGTAATTCTCGAATCTTCTCATAAGCTTTTTACGACTTTTGGTGTTCTTTCTTCCAGGTAAAAATCTCTCTCTCTCACTCTCACTCTCACTCTCACTACAGACGATTATATATGTATACCTGTCTATGCAGACACGAGTTCGAATTTTGTTCAATTATAATTAGCATTCGGAATTAGATATACGACTGACTTTTAATCTAGAGTTCAGTAGTGACATTCTGGGAGATCTTGGACGTTGACTGTTTGAATCGGTGACGACCCGACCAGTACCGTCAGTATTTTAGGTGGCTCTTGGTTTAACTGTTATAATTAGGATTAGGAATTAGAGTTGAAATTTGGGGGAAATTTTGGGCGTTGACTCTTTAAATCGGTGGAGATCTGACCATTTCGGTGAGTATTTTAGGTGGATTATGATTTAATTTTGTTTATTTTTCAGATTCAACTAATTTTTAGTTTGTTGGTATTTACTTTCTTGATTTTCTAGATTGATGTTGTATAGGAATAATAATTTATGTAAAAAGTTGTAATCTTGAATGAGAATTATTGGATTTTTTTTTTATTAAAGCAAAGAGGATGAGAAGGAAATACAATTCCTCTGCTATTTCACTTTTACTTACAGTGAAAGTTTCATACTCGAAGTTTGTGACCTTTCTTAAACATTGTGGGAAATCAAACATTATATTTCGTTCTCATATCTTGGCTGAATCTTGGTACTGTAGTGATATGCTGATGTATAATTGTTTATACCCTTCTAATCTGACCAACAGTGTGAATAGAGTTGAAAAGGTCTGGAGGTGATATCTGTCTAATTATTTTATTTCGATTTGATTTGATTCAAAATACCCTTCGTCTCTTTGAAAATTGTGGCTGTATTGTTTTGTCAGTACTCAGGTTACTGTAGCCCCAGCCACAAAATTTTTGACATGGATGTTGTGAAAACACATTCCATTGTGCAGATGTGCGGTGCAGGCAGGCTTCCCCAAGGGCATGTTCCCGAAGAGGAGTCCTCTGTGTAAGCACATGTTGAGAATGCGTAGCACCATTTCTGCCTTACCAACCTCAGGAAAACCAATAAAAATCGGTACACACATGACTCAATGAATGAATGGATTTCATGTCTTCCCCTTGCCTCCTGGATTCACTGTGTGAGTGGAAGGCACAAGGTTCTTTTTCCTAACAACCTCTACTCGATCAAAGTAATGAGAATGTGTCAAACTTACAACCTCAAAGTCGAGTTACCTTAGCTTTCCTTCTTTGTGAATGGTGTGCTTCCCAAAGGCCAAAACTGTGCAAATCCTTTGTGAAAATCTTTGATGAAATTGAGATGCCCATGAGTTGTAATTGATATGGTTTGATTTGTGTATGAGAGAAGTGATTTTTCGAGTTGAAATTTGGAAGAGAAGTAAAAATTTGAGTTTGGGTTTGAGTGTGGGATAAGAGGAATAAGAGGATTGAGGTTTAATGTGTGTACGATTGTATGAAATTGTGGAGTTGTGAAGATTTCATGCTCACTATACCGGTTGCAGAACATAATTGAGCCCCTGTTGTCCTGAAAACTACTTTGTTTTTTAAGCTTACATAACATTATTACAATAAGGATTGAGGAATGTGTGCTTGCATTAATTATTGATTGTAATACTTGGAAGTTGAAACATTCTCTCTCAGTGGTATATTATTTCCCTTTACTGCCATGTATCCCCCTAATTGACTGCTATGTACATTCTGTTGAGGGGATTCCCCCCCAAAAAAAAAAGTATATGGGTATTCTTTTTTAGTATCTCATGTATTTTCTCTTGCTGTTATTGCTTCAGTTTGTATATTTAAATGAGTCGTCAACAAGATCCACAAAGACCTTTCTTCTCATTTGGAAATCCCTTCCAAATGATATACAAGGGCTCAAACCTGTCCCCGAAGCTTCTTGATCTGTTGAAAACTTTTGAGGTGACACTGGCTGAGAGGCTTAAAAAGCTTAAGCCAGTTGACAGGGAAGATGTCCTACGTTTATCATGGATGAGATATGCAATGGAGTCACTTTGTGCCATTCATACTGACATAAAAACCCTTATAACCGCACTTGAATTCCCGGTCTGCGATTGGGACGATAAATGGATTGATGTATACTTGGACAATAGTGTGAAGCTGTTGGATATCTGCATTGCTTTCAGCTCCGAGATCTCTCGCCTCAACCAAAGCCACCTTTTTCTTCAATGCGTCTTGCATAACTTGGAGGGGGCCACAAAGCAGTTTATGCGAGCACAATCATCACTTGATGGATGGAGGCAGCATATTAGTTCAAAGAACCCCCGACTCGAGAACTGTTTTGCCATCATGGATAGTCTTGCTGAAACCACAGACCTGCCTAAAATTAAGAACTCTGCAAAGGGGAAGGTTTTGATGCGAGCGATGTATGGTGTTAAGGTGGTAACTCTTTTTATATGCAGCATATTTACTGCTGCATTCTCGGGTTCTATGAAGAATTTGATGGACCTACATGTTCCAGAGACTTTCTCATGGGCAGAAGCTTTTACTGATCTACGGGCTTTCGTAAATAATGAGATAAGAAACATTTATTCCGATGGAAGGGTCACAGTGTTGAAAGAGCTTGAAGCTGTTGATACAACTGTCAAGAAGTTGTACCCGATTGTACAAGATGGATTGGACCCTGTCGAAGCTGAAGTGGTGCAGTACTCAACTTCTGATTTAAGAATTCAGACGGAGAAAGTTTCGCAAGGATTAGATCTGCTCGCAAAGGAAGTAGATAGTTTCTTCCAAATCGTTCTGACTGGTCGTGATGCGTTGCTTTGTAACCTTAGAGTTGGCGGTAATGTCACCAACACGATGCAACCTACTGACGATATACAAGGTCAAGCAGTGAGATAAACTATGCATGTAAAGTCTCTCCTGTATACATATGGGTTTAGCTATTAGGTCATGTGTTGTTAGTTTGATTATATACTAAATACCAAGTGTTTGTTCCTGGTTGTAAGACGCTTGAACTCATATAATCTTCAATCATATAAGTTTGCATTGTCTGTAATTCTTGTTCAAGAATCTGCTGTCCCCCACATTTAGCCCGGCTCACGAAATTTGTAGAGCCGGGTTGTGCCGAACCTGATTGTCTAGGTCTGTGACGCGTTTTTTTTTATTTTTTTTCCTGGGTAGTTGACTTAAGAGTTGATCGATTGCATTTTGCTCCAACCTGGCAACCGCTGTAAGCACATAATGATCCATGTGGCCATTTGTATGATACTTAAATGCATTAATAAAAGGGAAATGATGGATGCCCCGGCTCAATGACCGGGGCATTTGACAGGGCGCCGAGGTAGCGCCCTGTTATTGGAGGGGGGGCTGACTTCGGTCAGCTCCCCCTCCAATTGTGTGGTGCCACCTCGGCACCTGGATATTGGCCCGGTCATTGAGCCGGGCCATCTAGCATGGTTCTTAATAAAATGCAATAGGCTCAAATTGACTGGAAAAATGAGGTGGAATTGATGGCAGCCAGCTTTGACTGATTTGTAATCAAATTATGTAACAAAATCCATAAAAATCAAACAATAAACAGGCAATCGACATTAAAGAATTCAATCAGTCATAAAGATATTGAAAATCAATTTAAAAATATAAGACGACGTTAGCTATGAGAAGTAAAATAAAATATACAGTTTTACAGATTTTTTATATAGCTTAGAGTGAGTCTCTTAAGAAGTATGAATTTACTAGCATAGTATGCACCCCGTTTGGTCTCATTAAATTATAATACATTTTTTCTTTTTTTTTAACCATTCATTCTCTAAAAAAACCTATTCCAAAAATTATAATATCAAATAATAGGAGGTCAACCAGGGTTTAAAGAAAAAAAAAATCTGCCAATTGAATTTAATTAACAAAATTAGATTTATTTTTGTTAAAAATCATCTGCTTCTCATGTTCCGTGAATAGCCAGGATATTAAGGAATATCTAAAAACAAATTTCGGGAATCTGTTTGATTGTATTTATGTTCCTTCTGTTTGAAGAAAGGAAGGATCCCAAAGAATCGATCTTTCTTTTAGTTGTTGAATCTCTCTTTGATTGATCAATGTATGATATTCAGAATCTTCATTACTAATGGAATCCAAATTATCTCTGAATTGATCAGGAGATCCTTTCAGTTGATTATAATCTGTTACTTGAACGAAACTATATCTTGTAGAATATATTGAATATTGACCAAACATTCCGATAAGTTATTTATCGTCCAAACATTACAAACTTATGCATAGTATACTTCTGGTCCATTTAAAATTTCATTCACTTCAGAGTTCAATGAATTTTTTGTTTTAACATGGTAAGTCAATTTCGAAATTTTCCAGTGTAGATGGCAAATCTTAACTGAACTAGTTTTACTTTAAAATTCTTGCAACAAAATTTTGAAAAATAACTGTTAGGGAATAAAGAGAGATTTTATAGAAATCGTCGTTCCGAAAGTATAAAACGTTGATGGGTAAATTGTAAATCAACTTTTACCACGGTCTAGGGGGGATGGGTTGGGTTCTCAAATCTCAACCACGACACGCGGCCGCCTCGGAAAAATCGTTTTTGTTCACGGGTTATGTCAAGTTATTCCAGCTCAAAAGTTCACACATTCAATCAACTTTATATCTCCGGAAAATACTTTTCTTGATTAAAATTTACAAGTTTAGTCACCGAGAGTAAAAATGAGTAGAACAAGAAAAAAGTTATTTCACCCCAAATTAAAAAAAGCAATGAAGAACCAAGAAATGTCGAAAAGCTCTCCTTTTTCTTTCACACGCACCGACGACCACACAAAAAACTCCAAAATTTTTGTCAAGAACCGAGTCTTTCAACTAGGGTCTTGAATAATTTTCATCTTTATTTTGGATTTTTCTGGGTTTACTGATTAACTTTTTTAGACATTGTCTTTCGGGTATGTCTGTGGAATCAAGCTCTGGTTCAGGAGATCGTGGTGGACATAATATCAAAGGCGTTCCCACTCATGGTGGAAGATATATGCAGTACAATGTGTATGGGAACCTCTTTGAAGTTTCGAGAAAGTATGTTCCTATCAGGCCTGTGGGCCGTGGGGCTTATGGCATCGTCTGGTAAGAATCAAGAATATTTTTTTCTGCTTTCTTGAATTCAATCATAGATTTATTGGGAAATCATTTAAGTTTTTTGGATGATTTCTTAATAAGTTAATAGTGTGCCAATATTTTGGTCAAAACTGTTGAAATTGTATGTCATAATTCTGCAATTTTCATCGTATTTTGTAATTTCTGTGATTACTTCTGTAACTGTATGATTATGTAGTTAGTATAGATTATTTACATTAATAGATCTCCTTTTCTTTGTTGTTTTTAGACAGAAAAGCTTTGAAAAAAATTTATATCCTTTCATTGTTTCTGCCTCTTTCATTTTTAGATTATAGCCATGTTAAAACAAGTTCCATTCGACTTTGAATTGAACTCGCGATTTCTATCTTGTGTGAGCGGCTTTGTGAAACTCGTCAGGCCAAATTTTGTTTTATGGACCATCACAATCATCCCTCAAACAGCTGCCTATTATAACAAATTTTGTGACAATAATGATATGGGCAACTTCTCTATTGCCAGCTGGCGTGATGCAGGGAATCTGGTAAGGTATTATGTTGATGCAGATATGTATGTAGTTTATATATAATAGTCCCATTGAAAAGCAATTCCTCCAACATTTTTCCTGAGACAGCTATCAATTCAGAACGCCGGTTCGCGTACTTTACCAATTCTTGCCCTTGTCCAATAGGTCCAAGGTTTTCCTT
The DNA here is from genome assembly GCA_035079005.1 of Fraxinus americana. NCBI lineage: Eukaryota > Viridiplantae > Streptophyta > Magnoliopsida > Lamiales > Oleaceae > Fraxinus > Fraxinus americana. The sequence goes on along the minus strand of CM068723.1, from coordinate 7,028,133 downwards.
TTTAATTGGCTGAAGTATTTTTAGACCAATCTTAGCCTTGTTTGACCGGTTCCCAATGCTTCTCTACAAATGTTCTTTCCATTTTTTTGTTTACCAATTCTGCCTCTAAATACTCTTATTTCGTGTTATGACTACTTTATCCTTGCTTCCACATTGTAGTTTCAAGTTAATTGTCATTTCATACAACAACTATGAAATGTCGCTGCTTACTTTGCACCTATTTCGTCCTCAAGCAACTTGCAATATCTTCACCTAAGATCATCCTCTCGGCAGTTTTTGGACTAAAACTCCAAACTCAACTTAGTGTCAGTCATGACCTTGAGTTTGAGGTGATGTTAACAGTGTCCGTTAGAATTTCTTTAAATGTCTTTTAGGCTATCACAATGCCCGCCCCAGTTTGTCTCTGACTCTCTATATAGGAGATTCCCAGCGATATCGTGTCATTATAGAATTGTTAATTTGTGGTCTTGTAAACAGGGTCATTCTCTTAATTCGTAGACAGGAAAGAAATACAGATTCTCCTATTGTTTTCATTGTTTTTTGTCTCGTTCATCTTTCGTTTATAATTTCTTGTGTTAGGAATTCAAGTTTGTGTTTACTTTCTTGGCCTGTTTGCTAAATGATAATGTAAAGAAAGGTTCACTTCCATGAATCATGCTAAAAGGGGAATGGATAAAAGACAATTTGGTTTGTTCTGAACTGAATTAAAGATGTGTCAGTTATATTGAGGCACAGAATGATGAACTCTAGTTGCTTATGAACTTGATTTCAAATTAAGTGCACAATAATTACTTATACGAGATTTCATTTCCATTAGAGGCTTGCTACACTTCTTTTATCACCTCGTTGCCTCCAGATTGCATATACATTGCCTGCGTTTCAAATTGAGTGATACCTTTCAGTTTTTCGCTCGTATAAGGCAAGTTGGTATTGTAGTGTTATATTGTGTAACATTCATAATTCTGGAAAATTCCACTAAATAAGCAATAGATGGCATAAAAAGTACTAATATTTGGAAGTTAGCAGTTTCAAGAAAGTAATTCATTAACATATGCTATTCTTCTAGAAGAGACTGTTTGATTTAAAAGCCAATATGACGCACTACATTATTTTCTCTTGCATCATCAGTAAAAAAATCTCCTCCTAGTTGTCCTCGTAAAATTTTAACCACCTTGTGACTTTGGGGAAGGTGTTCAAATGAGTGTATAAAAACTTTGGAGTGATGGTGCGTTACATATGCAAATTGTGCAAGTGAATTTTGTTTTTTCATTTGCTTCAGCGCTGCCATGAATTCAGAGACACGCAAGGAAGTTGCCATTAAGAAGATTGGCAACGCTTTTGACAACAGAATAGATGCCAAGAGGACGCTACGGGAAATTAAACTTCTTCGTCATATAGATCATGATAACGTAAGTGTTGTTACCTATCCATCCTTGATACCGAAACTTGACTAAGCTATCTATTGCTGCCTTAGTGATTGTTCGGGAGAGATTTTCCGAGTGAAAAATGACTTTTTGGAGAACGTGTGGTTAAAAAGTAAGCAAAAGTTATGGTCTCATAGAATGGGTGGTTGAAAATGATTTTTATAAAATCTCTCCCAAACAAACCCTTAATTTGTTCATTTGCTTGAAACCTTAGTTCTAAAAGTTTGTTTCTTCTGGAACCTCAAGTGTTTGCAATAGAATTTGTAGGTCGAATCTTTGTCTTACTGCTCAAGTTTTATACTTTCGCAGGTAGTTGCTATTAAAGACATCATACGGCCTCCACTAAAAGAGAACTTCAATGATGTCTACATTGTTTATGAGCTAATGGACACTGATCTTCATAATATTATCCGATCGAACCAACCATTGGCAGATGATCATTGTCGGGTTTGCCTCAAGTTCTTGCTTTGTTTATTTGCATTATTTTAATGGATTTAATAGAACTAAATGCTTAGGAATTCTAACTTCAATTTTGTAGATTAGTGACTGCAATATTTTAAAACTGGAAATTTCTGTAGAGGTGCTTCCGCATTACCTTATCAAATCTGCAAAACTTACATGCATGTCTCATGCATCTTTTTTACTATCCTTTTCTCCCCCTCTGTAATGGCCCGAAGATATAGGAAAGAATGGCAATAAAAGAGAATAAACACTAGAAAGCTCGGTTGCATATCACCTTTCATTTACTTTAAAAAACATTTTTGATTGATTGTTTTTCTATTGTTATGATGAAGTTTGGCTGAAGTATTTAATGGATTGAGCTCTTGTACTTAATCCTGATCAACAAGTACAAGTGATATACCCAATCTGTCCAAAAAAACAAGTGCCACCAATCTACCTCTTTTTTGGAAACAAAAGTAAATGAAGTACCATATTTTTGTAAAAATTAACTCATAATAAGGTCTCTTTCAAAATGAGCTGGTGATGATGACATCTCAATTATAACTGTAATTATGCTTTATCACTTAATAGGTACCTGTTTGTCGACAATCAAACAGTTTTCGCCATTTAAAATTTAAGTTTTCTTAATCATACATTATCATTGTATATACTCTATGAATATATATAGACAAAGTTTTCTGTTCTACTTCACTAAATTGTCTTACCAGGACAGCTTAATTTATTTTCATTCTAATTTTGCAGTTCTTCCTTTACCAAATTTTACGAGGACTCAAGTATGTGCATTCTGCAAATGTCTTGCATCGTGATCTAAAACCAAGCAATTTACTCCTCAATGCAAATTGTGATTTAAAAATTGGTGATTTTGGACTTGCACGGACTACATCCGAGACCGATTTCATGACTGAATACGTAGTTACTCGCTGGTATCGGGCACCCGAACTGCTCCTAAATTGTTCAGAGTATACTGCTGCGATTGATATTTGGTCAGTAGGTTGCATACTAGGTGAAATCATGACAAGACAACCTCTGTTTCCTGGAAAAGATTATGTCCATCAGTTGAGACTTATCACAGAGGTACGTGTTTACAGCAATAGTGAATGCATATTGGGTGGCCTATCCAGTATCTATTTGCTTCTTAAAAGTGACTTGAATTCTCACAGTAGGCCAAAATTCGTAAAGGTTTTATATCTTAGAAGTTATAAATTGATTCTGTGCTAGTCTTTTTATGTGGCTGTTTTTTTTTAATAACTATCTAAATGCACGATAAAGCCCGCATTCTGGTTTTGATCAACTTTTCTTTTTTATTCTAAAAGCTCATAGGCTCACCAGACGATGCGAGCCTCGGGTTTCTTAGGAGTGACAATGCCAGAAGATATGTTAGGCAACTTCCTCAGTATCCAAGACAACAATTTTCTGCGAGATTTCAGAACACTTCTGCTGGAGCTCTGGATTTGCTAGAGAAAATGCTCGTCTTTGACCCGAGCAAACGTATTACAGGTATGGTATGACTGCATTTAACGTTTTGAGTGATTCTGAAATTCAATGTTATATTACAACTAGGGGACTATGTCAGATCTCTTGATATTTTAGCTCAGTGCATGCTATAAACCATCGGAAAGATCAATAAGATACAATTAGGAAATCGAATACAATAACAATTATCTAAAATTCTGCATGTATCTGGCTAACAAGTCGTCCAAGAGTAGATAAACTGCTTTGGGAAAAGATGTTAGACGAGCACTAGAAATTAAATGACATTATATCTTCCGCATTGATGTTCAATTATTTCTTGGTCATTTGCAGTTGAGGAGGCTCTTTGCCACCCATACTTGGCGCCTCTACATGATATAAATGAGGAGCCAGTATGTCAAAGACCTTTCATTTTCGATTTTGAGCAGCCAACATTCACCGAAGAGAATATCAAGGAACTCATCTGGAGGGAATCGGTAAAATTTAACCCCGACCCAATTCATTAAGGACCATGATTATATGATGTTGACTACATGAGTATTCTTACATCTGTTGAAATCTGTATTGAACACATAAAACCTCAAAGAATTGTTCAGGTGATATTCGAGTTTGAGATAAAGTGGTCTTAGGTTCTTGTTAGAATCTTACTTGGCCGTTATATCCAGAGTGAATCCTGTACAAAAGAGCTGAAATAACGTGCCCTTAAAAGGCTTCTCCTTGTTAAAGATTATGTGATCTCCTTCATTTTATCGACATTTTTTGGATTTTTTAATAATTTGATAGCAAGGACTGCATTTCACATTTATTTGTAACGCCCTAATCGTATCTAAGGAGAATATTATGCAAATTCTGTTGTTGCTTTCATTGTTGTGTCTCAAATTTTTATTTCCAGAACTTTGTTTTGAGACGGGGCAATTTATACTTGGAGTTAGCTGTATCGTTGGTTAGAAGAGTTAAGAACTGTCTTCGCATTGCGGGGAGCTCACATTGTGGCTATCTTGGTAGTTAGCTCAGTAGTCAGTTAACGCGGGGTGATGTAAGAGAGTGAACTTAAGTAAGGTAAAAGGCTAAAGGAGAAAAGGCCCCTCTAAAGGAAGGGCTAAACTCCTTTCTAAGTAGTAGGGGCTAGCAAGCGTGAAGCAACTTTGGAAGATTAAGGCACTACTTCCAATTCGCTAATTCTCACAATAGTTGGTCGATCGAAAACACCTGAGTAACACATGCACAATAGCGCAACCTATCGGACAAGATCACTTACATATGGAAACTTCAAAGTGAACAGTTGTCATTCTTAGTCAAGAAGAGGACTTCGATCCTTGTTTATCCCTAAAAATCTTTCCCAAAAATGTCGGTCTATACCTAACAGGGGAGTATATCTAGATGATGCAATACTTGCCTCAGTTTCTTGGTTTTCAACTTGAGGATCTTTTTTTAATTATAAAGGTTTACAATTTCTCAGTCTAATCTTGGCAGATTCATGTGAATTGTTGATAGTGTTTTGTTACAAGTCTTTCATCTCATGTAATAAGGATAGATTGTTCTGAAGCTTGAAATGAGGGCTTTGACATTGGGTTCAAAATTGATTCAAATGTAAGTGCTAAGTCCATGCTATCAAACAAGGAACTAGATTTGTGAACCCAGAATCCAAGAGTTACACAAGTTTAGGACAAAATATAAAACTTATAGCAGTACATTACATTAAGGTATTCATACTATAAGAACATCTCTGTAACTCTATATTATCAATTGCCAAACTGTCTGAAGGAAAATCACACATCCCGACTTTCTCGAGACCTTGATCCGGCAGCAGATCACACGGTGGAGGAACCACGGCACTCGTAATACCTTGGACATCAGTACAAGTCCACGGGTACTTCTTGGCCTTCTTAGCCATACCTATAGTTGCATTAGAAATGCAAATACCTGTAAACGGATCACCTGAAATTCCTTCGAAACGAGCCACCATCGACACATTCTCCGCTACTACATCCCGGTAATTGATCCCTTTAATCTCCGGTAAAGCTTTAGGATCATAGTGATTATCAGGATGAGAGCCATAATTTCCAGTCATCCAAAAAACCATTTTCATAGTATGCAAATTCATGCCTTTTACATAAATGTCTTTTACATATCCTCCTCTTCCAACTCCTGTTTTGATCCTGACCCCTGATTCTGTGTTAATGGCTGTGATTTCGTGGGCTCTTACATCCTGAATCCCACCTGACATTTCACTTCCTAATGCAATGGCAGCACTGTAGGGGGAAATGCACGTGAGCCGTCTGATCGTCAGCTGTTTCGTGGGCATACCATATTTTATACCGTATTCATCCCAACCGCTTTTGACTGCTATACAATCATCTCCAGATACAATGTAGGTATCCTCAATTCTTGTATTTGTGCAAGAATCTGATAATGTAGGAAAGTATTAGCAACGTGGTTTCTATTAGGAATTAAGCCTTAATCCAATCACGGGAGTATATAAGAGTAAAACGAAATTAGAAATGCACACGGTAAATACACAGATCTATAGTGCTTCCCCCTCAATGTGAGAGAACTGCGTCTACTCATTGGCCTGGATGTTTATGATGAAGATGAAATTGAAGTTTGAAAAAGAGCGGCCTAAATAATGTTTCTGTAGGGGGGGGGGGGGGTGATATTAGGGTGACTTAATACACCTAAAAACTTCATCGAGGGGATCAGTGTAAAACTTCATTTAAGAGATAGCATAAAACGACTAATATAGTTAGGCTCCACATGGCCCAACATAAGTTCGGTTCGGTTTGTGAAATCGACTCACCTGGGTTAATTCCATCTGTATTTGGGGATGTAACTGGAGCTAGGATTGTAATGCCTTGAATAAGAATATTGCTGCAAATTTACACCAAAATATGTGAAATTGTGAAATGATCTTACTGAACTCAAAAGGATTAGGCCAGTGAATTATGATTATTACCTGCTGTAAACAGGATGAATGTTCCATGTTGGAGAATTCACGAAGGTTAGATTTGATATCTGAATGTTGTCCGAATGCATGATTTCAACTAGGTATGGTCTTGTGTACTTGAGCTTTTTCCTGTGAAATTGTTGCCACCAAAGAGCACCCTGCCCATCGATGGTGCCATTGTTACCTGATGATGAAAAGCAACCAATGATCAACACTATTCGAGCACACATTTACTCGTACGCACATGTGCACGTTACTCAAGCGCGCGTATCAGAAACTTATGTTGTTACCTGTGATAACAACGTCTGTAAGGTTGTTTCCGAATATAAGACTGATGTATCTTCCACCAGCGGCGTCCCTTCCATGGCCATACGACGGTAAGGGATCAACCACAGGCCAGCTGTTTATATCCTGAAACAAAATGATTGTTTTCGTGTTAAATGAATGAAAATGTTAGTATTGATTGCAAGTGCACGACTGGTAGTGTGTAAGTAGACTACATGCACAGCTAGAGGCGTAACCCAGGCCAAGTTTTTATTAAAATTCAAGAATGAAAACAAACGAACACTATAGCATAGCAGTTGGTTTCGTGAACGGCCCCACAAGGGTCGGTTTCCCAGGCTAGCCCACTGCAGTACCCGCGTTGGGCTGCACTATGTCAAACCAGTCCACTTTACACCTCTATATACAGTATGCAGCCATCAGCCCTGCTTTTGATATTCACATGCAGATCGAACCAGTCCATCTGCGTCGCCCAAGCAACCGAATGCACTGCTCAATACTATTGGTATGCTTGGTTAAGTAGATTGGCCAATTTTTTTTTTTATTTATTCATCAATTTCAAAAAAAGAAAAAAAAAAAGGTCAAAATTTTGAGATTATAATGTCCAATCTTAGCAACTATGGTGTCCATAAATATACGCCAACTGAAGGTAGTTCATGCACAAAGCTGAACTAAAGGGCATATTGCAGCTCAAATATTAAATGTACAAGAATGTTCATTTAGGTCCTGTTTGGGAGGGATTTAGATTTTTCTACAGTAAATCAATTCTCATTTTCAACTACACATTCTTCAATAAAATAATATTTTCCATCACATCAATAATTTTTTCTTCTTTTTCAACCATACATTTCCCATCATATAACTATTCAAAATCAATTCTTCCCCCAAAAATCCCTCCCAAACAAGCTCTTAGTAAAATCACATAGAAACTAAAATCGTGTAGCTTAAAAAGTTCCTTTTTAACTACGTAGTTTGAAACTATGTTAATTTTTTTATTGACTAGACTTGATCTTCTGCTCACTGTATGACAATATGCAGTGCTGCCACGTCATATCTCCACCACTGATGTAGCAACATCACATATTGGATCACACTGGGCATTATAACTCTTGCCCATTATGGACATGAGATCAAATCCAGACAAAAGTTACTTATTTTCACCATAACATAAGAGATACTAACAAAATAGGTAACTTCTACACTAAAAAGTTAGAAATAAGGAATTATTTATTTTGACAACAATCTAAGAGTTGCATTTAAAATAAGATAAAAAGCAATTTACTCAAATATGATTAGAAACAGACTTTACTTAAAAGTAAGCTTTAAGTACTACAAATTTTATACCTGAGAAGCCAAAAGAACTGCATCCCTATGAAGAAAAAGAGTGAAATGACTGGTGAGATTGAAGCTTCCTGTCAACCATTTACCCGCAGGAACAAAGAGTTGAGCCCCACCATCTGATGCATATTGGCTCAAATGATTTACTGCTTGTTGAAAAGCCTTTGTATTTAGTGTATTTCCATCACCAATCCCACCAAATTCTTCTATTGATGCACTGTGGGCTCTGCAGTTAATTGCTGAGTACTCAAAACTGTTCAAAATTTTTGCTTTTCTGCATTCAACTTTTTTTAGATTAAGCACTCCAAGAATCACCACAAGAAACTTGAGTGCCTCTGTAATCTGTATGGAAAAAGAAAATAGTTAAAATGAGTGAATTGTGTACCATATTGACTGGTTTCTAGTTCTTGATTTTCTTCTTGGATGGGTTTGGGACGCAGTACTGGATAGACTATCTAATCATCTCTACCGAACATGCCATGAAGAGGCAACGATAGTTATGTAGTAATATTCTCATATAAAATGATTGGTTAATAGTTTTAGAATTTGCATGTTTAGTACACAATACTCGAGAACTTATTCTTTAACAACAATACAGTTCAGTATTTTTCCCAAATGAGTTGTGAACAGAAGAAATGAGAGTAGGTGGATAAAAGCTAAGAGATAATAAGAAAAGTGTAGACTTACTGAAAATCTTAAGGAGATTCTGCATAAGCAGTCCATTGTAGGGAGTGGAATTGGAATGTGTTTGGTGTTATATAACTGACAAGCACAAGTATTTATAGAAGTTAAGCTGGTTACTGTATTTAATTATAATTAATTATATAAATCACTTATTTATTTGGTTAGATTATTGTAGGCTCTTTAACAATATATAGACAAATGTTCTTTCTATATTAAAGTTGCCTTTTCAACTGCTACAGTATTTGGATGTGCTTACAAGCTAAAATTCCGTTGTTAAATTGAGTAACTTTAAAATCATGATTGCGAAGTAAGTAATTTAAAAGTAAATTTGACTTACTTTCGAACACTACCAAACACTCTTATTGTTCGTTTCCTGTGTACACTCAATATCACGCCTAAAAAAGAATTCGAGATTCTAGTCTGTTTAGCTCGAAAATTTCACCATTCATAGGCCCTGTTTGGGAGAGATTTACAAAATTCTACAGTAAATCAATTCTTGTTTTTAACCACACATTTTTCAATAAAATAATATTTTCCATTACATCAATAATTTTTTCTTCTTTTTCAACCACACATTTCCCATCATATCACTATTCAAAATCAATTCTTCCTCCAAAAATCCCTCCCAAACAAGCACATAACAAGATCGTTTAGAATATTCTCGAAAATGTCTCATAACTCTAGGTTTTTCATCTTGGACAAGGGTGAAGCCTAATGACCTAATTCATGTGTGATGAGTAGAGTAATGGACAAATATAGGTACATTTGAGCATCTTTAGTATTTTACTGACAAATTACTGTGAGCCCGTGAGTGGGGGGTTTATGGAGGTAAAGTATTTTCAACCTTGCTACTTGTACAAAAAAAGTTTGACAAAAAATTTGACAAACCCTCACAATGTGGGGGGTCCACTTTTTATTTTCAATTTTTTATTCACGTGGCGCAGACAATCATGTGAGGGTTTGTCAACTTTTTTGTCAACCTTTTTTTGTACAATTAGCTTTTTTCAAGTATTTTTGTTGTGATCCACTGGGTGTACAGGAAGGCACCCAACAGAAAGGCAACAGATAAGACACATTAGGTGCGACCCTTTTTTTTTCCAATATTTTAAACTTACATGGGACCCACACCCATGTGAATTTTTTGTTTAAGTTCTGTTGCAATCCTTCTGTACATTAGCATTTTCTCATTTATGTTTGGGTTGTTGCAGTTGGAAAGAAGTTAGTGGGGTCCCATTTTCTCAACCTTTTGGAAGTTCCCATATTCCATCTCGTGAGCCTCAATCCCACCCCACTAATGCCGACCCACTTCACGGGCATCATTTAGGCATGGCCCACCAATTATCATTATATAACTATTTTTCACTACCTCATTTCAGTGCATGACACGTGTGAAATTTTTATTTGGTTACCTTATATATTTATCTTCGTATTATTCTACGTGTACATCAATTATTACATAATGTACGAGTGGTATTTATGTAATTGGTCTGTGGTCTTGATATAACCCTGATGTACATGTGACAAAGCTCTTAACTTCAATATAAAAATCAAACTAAATTCACTCGTGATATTCTAATTCAATCACATATTGCTTTAATGGACGAAAAGCACAACCCTTGAAACATACTACGACATCCTTAGAATGGCGAAGAGCCGATATCGAGGTGAGAAATCTTTCCATCGATATGAGCTCTTGGAGAAGATCAACATATTATCGTCAGAGTAACTTTTATTTGTTAGTTTTTGATATGAAATCCGACGTTGTATGAGATTTCAGCTTGGATCGAACTAAATATAATTAAAAATTCTGCATTTCTTTTGATTGTGGTGGTCATCCCTAGGGACTAGAGAGGCAAATAGCTTGGGCGTAAAGAATTAGAAAGGGTTGTGATATCATTCTGAATGGCCACTAGTAGTGGGGATTTTGTGGCTGTAAAATTTCGCACTGTGCACTTCACGAGTGCCAAAATTTTGTAGATTTAATTTGTCTCCTTCACGGACCAAGTTTGCTTTTTCGTTTTCTGTTTTAATTTTCCATTACAAACGGATGAAAGACATTTGACGGTGACATTAAATCGTTTGTGTGCACGCTGAGATTGTGGAATATGTCGACTAATCTGCAAGAATATGAGACATAAAGACAAGAATAATCAGACGCGCAAGCCAAACTTGGGCTTTACCTTGAAGTGGAAGGATGGTTGCTTGAATCGGGCTTTAACTTGAAGTGGAAGGGTGATTGCTTGAACTTATAGGTATTTGAAAATGTTACTCCTTGCCTCCGAAGTCTAATGAAGTAAAAAGAAGATCCAGTAGGTCAAACCTACAAAGAAGACGAATAGGTCGAGGTCCTCGCACAACGTTCGAAGTGTTGGGAATTTACTTAACATGCACAGCGAAAATAAAACAACTTTCAATTCCCAAACGAGGATCTGCAATGTGTTTAGATAGAAACTGTGATGAGAATGATACCTTTGATGAATTCCACAAACTCTTTTGCTTTTTCTTGAACTCCAATGATCACGATCTGCAATCCAAGCTGTCCAATTATCCAGCCTCCAATGGTGATCCACACAGAGAACAAGAATGACGGCTAGAGTTTTCTTTTCTTATGCTAACAAGAATAATGAATTCTCTGCAGTTTACAAACCCTAACAGCTTATTAATATAAGTCCAAGTGGGCTGGCCCATCTCTAAACTTAAACCGATCCGATATTTAATTAATCAAATTAATTAAATTCGGTCTATGAATTAATTAATCCAATTAATTAATTCGGGCCTATTAATAAGTAATCCAATTAATTAATTATCCAACACTTGTAAAATAATTAATTGGTAAATCACATTCTTCTGATTCTCTTTTGTGTGTGACCCATTAGATTCCCGATCACGATGCCTAACGACGTGAAATATTATTTTGATTTAATCAAAATTGATAAATTAAAATACTCCTTTTAATTTATCACCAATTCACATTCGTCGTCCCAAATTGACATCTAGCAATGTTCAGGGCAATACATGTGACGAGAAATGTCACGTAGTATGACAAAACCAAACTTGTTCATTTACCGTGAAACTATAATCCTTTCCTCAATAAGATCCGATCAATTATGAGATATGGATATGTGTCAATCTAAATTATTGATCATATCTTTTATCCCACTGTTAAGTCAATATAAGTCGAAAACTCTTTTTCGACTTATGAGTTCACCTTGGTCAAGGATTTCATTATTAACTTAACTGGATAAAATGTAGATCATAATTTCTTACTATTTAAGAGTGACGAATCCTCTATTGATCATTCACAACCTTCATATGATTCTTGACATACCTGAACGATGCTGTATTAGCGACCCTTGACAGAGCAACATCCAACACCACCAAAGTATGACTGCCCTCATATAAGGTACTATGATGACCTCAAGTCAAAGGACCAATTCCACTACCGAACGTTAGAGATTAACCACTAACACTTAGATAGTTATCCATGTGGAATCTCCCAACGAGTCTCCAATGTTTTGTTCTATAACAAAACATCCACGTGTTCATTCAAGTGTCACCACACTTTAACTTGTGAGATCAGCTACTTACTTCACAAGTAAGAATGCCACACGCGATGGTCTATCCGTAATAATGATATCCGTATCTCGTTATTACTTCGACCACGGACGATTTAAGATTAAGTCATATGTAATTTGTATCTCACAATCACAACTCCTTGTGATTAACAAATCACCAAAACTTGAATCTACGGGTTCTGTTATTTAATTTATTAGAATATTAATTCAATTAAATAATAGATATTGCCATAGATATGCATCGAATATATATTTAAAGTGTTTATGTCCAAAGTTGTTTGGATCTAGGGCATAACACTTACACGAAGTCCTCACACTGCATGACGAAGTCCAAGTTGATGCACTCCTTCAAAGACGAAGCTACTTAAGGAAGCTGAAGTCCAATTGAGAAAATCATCTCATATCTCTCCGACGTTCTTCAACTCATTCGAAGCTCATAGAGCCAACGCTATTTCTTGTAATAGATTTAAGGATTTACTGAAAGTGAGTGATGTAACACTTATAATAAAGTGGTCAGTGTCTATTGTATCTGACGGCTGACCTCTTATCAATGTATTAATTGTATGAATAGAAAGTGATGTGAAGCTTTAGTTAGGAGATGAGGCCACGTGGTTTCAATCCAACGGTCATAACATCGGCCAATGCAGTATAAATAGGTCTTCTTTGTAATTAAAAGGAGATGAAAAAATAGAAATCGAGACTGACATATGTTCAAAATATACACTTGAACTCTTGAAAGAAATATATTAAAATTTTCATCATCCTTCCACATATTCTGGTATGTTATTACATAGATTAGTTTTGGTTTCAATTCAGTAATCGTTGTTGGTGCGATTACTTCCGTTCCACCCGTCGGAGCTCGAACAACATTGTCTCTCGTCGTAAAGTACCTCCCGCATCCATGTCCTAATTGCTACCGTCATCATTCCGATAGGAACGTGTCAAAATCGGACTTGACTTGGTGTGAGTGGGTCCGACATCTGTTGCTTCATTTTTTGGGGTCAACAGAAAATATGCTCCAATAATCCACTACAAGCAATAAGATTACACCGTGCCCTGTTTAGCTTGACTACGATTGTGCTTAGTGACGTCAAAGTGGATCGAGCTTTGTATCCCAAGGCAGTCTCTCAACGGGCCATGCCAATGAGCTCGCGGGCGTTTGCCCCGAAACCTAATTAGATTTGTAAGATTTAAAAAAAAAAGGGAAAATCCCTTTTTTTTTTTCAATATATCAGCTCAATATTAACATTTTACTTTTTGTCCCCCCCGGCTCCGCCGCTGGGTGGACTCTTGACGGCTTACCTTGGATTGTGAAGATGAACCACAAATGTACCACAAAAAAATATGCCTAGTTCAATGACTAGTTAAAAAATCCTTACACATATATGTTCTATCAATCATACTACAAGTATACTAACTTTGACATTGTATCACGTGACAACATCACACTTGACAGTTTTTAAAAACAACACACTTTCCCGCCAAACACAATTTGAATTTACACATGGTGTCAAGAAAACAATGTACAAGAGGCTTTATTCTATATTCTATACATGAATCTGAGTATCACGCTCTAAAATCATACTCGTCGAGTTGTCGTCATTCGAAATTATTAGTCAAAAAAAGGGTGGATAATATTAATTGACTTTTGGTTGGCTTTGCTCGTGATGGAACTAGGATTCTTTGACTGAATTTTACTACAAGTTGGCCCTCAAGGACTTTTCCTTCGCTTCTTTTTGAAATTTTACTACAATCATTTACTTTTAAAAGGATGCCTGGTAGAAAAGTTTAATACAATCATTTACTTTTTGAAATTTTAATACAATCATTTACTTTTTTTGAAATTACATATATGCCTGGTAGAAAAGTTTTGGCCACAGCAGGTTAGTTATTCTTTTTTATTAATAATGGTAAATTTCATCCAATTATGCTATTTGTAATTTTGTATAGAAAGGACGATCCAGAAGCAGTGCCAGAGGATGAGGTGAATGGAAATGATTCGATAAAAAAGTTGACTGTTTTAAAAGCAGTCCAATGATATAGTGTTATCTGACATTATGTAATCCTTGATGTACATGTAGTAATGTCAACTTTCATCTAAGGCCATTTAATATTTAGCAAAATTTCAATAGGATTAATAAACTTAAATTTATATCCAAAATTATCGAAATTGTTTAATTGACAGCTTATATCATAACTGTCAAGATACCTACATGACTAGTTAAAAAATCGTCTTGTTAACGACACTCATAATTTTTATCGATTTTTCAGTCACAGATTTCATTAACTTTTATTCAAAATTTACTAAAAATCTATTTTTAAACTAACCCAAATAGGGACTAAGTTGTAAAGCATCTTTGGCCTACGTAGGATTCAACAGTTATTAAAACGGAAATTGATTTCAATAATTTATGTTCCAGCAATTTCTAAATCACGGTCCGTTTAGGTGGAAAGAAATTCCAATTCCATGTTAGTTGAAAAATAAAAACTCACCAAACCCATAGGAATTCATTTTCCATGAAAACAAAGAAAATGTAGTTTAAAATGGTTGTACCTTGAAATTCGTTTTCCATTTCCAAGTTGCAATCAAACGGTCAAAGTAGAATTCGTTTTTTTCGAATGTGACATTTTCCATGAAAAATGTGGCAATCAAATACTAAAAACGAAAAAATTTTAAAAATCCGATGCAACTCCGAATTAATAAAAGCACATACCTTGTAATAAAATAAATTCGTAGATAAGTTAATTGAATAATTAGGTTACAAATCACAACACACCTTTTCTCATTTACAGGTAACTATATTTCTTTATCTAACTTACCGACTAATCGACAAACCTACTCGGCCTAAAAATTTGCTTCAACAGAGCCATTTTAGGAACATTCCAGTGTTCCACATGCCTGGAAAATCCCGGAAAAATTTAGAATAAAGATTCACAAACAAAACATAAATTTGTTCTTTAAATTGCAATTTATATACCTGGATACTTTTCCAGATTTTTCATCAAAATAGTACTCTGTATAACCAGTAGCTGCAATAGAATTCAAGAATGAAATGTCAAAAACTTATTTCTAATTATGCATAGTCATGCATGGTAATTAACATCTTTTGCGTTCAAGGGCGTGTTTTGGGCATAGTAATGCAAAGATTGCATAGTATAATTGGCAGGATATTATCCTCTTTTTCTTCATTGATATAGTCCATTAACGTTGATCCTTCCTATCAAACAAGCCATAGAGATTAGTTTGATATACCTGAAAGAATGGGCTTCCACGGAAATGACATAACACAACTGAAACGCCAGTGTCCGATTCCTTTATTCTGTTTCCAAGCAAGAAAAAAGAATCATTAGTGTTCTGTACGAGTATGGGAAAAATTCGACTAGCCTTTTCTATTCAGTTAGTGGCTGATGTAGCGAAGAACAAGTATGCACGCGTTTGCAAAGAACACGACGTAGCTTGGTGATCATAAAAAACTTGATGGGCTAATTTCCTACAAAGGTTCAAGTCTTGATTAATTAACCTCAAAATCCTCCCATTTCATAAGCTTCATATTTGATTTGTCAATTAGGTATCCAAAATTCGTGCAATTCCTCTTGAATCGACTTAGCCCTCGGAAGGAACCTGCAGGATCAGCAAACTCACAGTCCGATTCATAAGCGTCAAGGGTCAGGTTTCCTAAAGAGCAAAGAAAAGGTCAGTTTGTCCCCTGAAATAGCATGCAAAGCTCATGTAAGGATATGCACTAACAATCTGAAACTCCAAAATTAGCTAAACGAGGGTTAGTCTCAGCAAAGGTGTTTTAACGGCAATGTCATTACACAATCATTCTCCATAAGCCATTTCTTGACATGTTGTGCACTGATCCATTCCATTTACTCTCTAATTTTCTCATTGATCACTAAGAGGAAGTTTGGTTTAAGATTCAAAAAATAAAAGTTACCTAGTGTCCATTTTACCTTTTTCTTACTTTTAAGCCAAAAAATGAAAAAGTCAACTTAGTTTGTCCATAAAATCTCACGTCACTATCAAAGCAAGTAAATACTTGTCTTTAACTGCTGTGATCAGTAAAACAGATTACTAATTTACATGGAAGTAAACTTTTCAAGATGAGCCAAACATGCTTTAAATCATCTAGCAATTATTCAAGTTCTGTGTAGATGAACCCCTTATGCACATCTGTAAAGCTATATACAAGAAGCAATAGACTAGATCTCATTACACAAGTTCCATCTACACAAATGAAACTGGAGTACCACTAATTATACCATATGGGCGTTGAAAACACAATTTAGTGGAAGCAAACCAGAGCATACAAAAGTCCTACATTCAAGTCCCACCATCACCCATTTGTTAAAGATCATGTGTGTTGTGCCAGACGAAAAAATAAATCCAACCTATATGCAAATGGAGGCGTTCCCCAGTCTAACAAGTTAAACACTTTAGATGGAGTTGTTTCCCGGATTCCAAACTTCATCTCCAGTTTATACTCGGAAAAAACTCAAGAGAAGAGGAGAAAATTCCGCAATTTTAATATGTGAGTTGAACTAGATTCAGAAAAATAAACAAATGCAATTTATACGCGTCACATCTCTAAGAGTTTAAGATAGTTCAATTAGGCCTCTCTGTGAGCCTATAAATAGGACCTCAATAGTCCAGAACTAAAATCTCTTCATCTCTCAGCTATATATATTCGAAGTTTAGGGTCCAAAAGCTGTGACTATTGTGGGACTATCGCGAGTTTTGGACTTGAAGATCAATGTTCCCATCTGTCACCACCGTACACGCTTCAAACAATGTGGCAAGCATATAACTGGAAATGACAACAAAAATAGCCTGCACATAAGAGTGTGTTTGTTGCAACCACACTAGGTAGAACTCACCCTTAAGACTCACCACAATGAGAGTGCACTTAAATGGTTATAAGTCCATGTACTCTTTTCCAAATCGACATCCATGCAGCCCATATCCCCTGTTAGGTTGCCTTGTTCTTAGCGAGGAGCATTCAAGAAGGGAGTGTTCTCGAATAACAAACTCTTAAAATCGACTTGCAAAGATAGGGTAATAAGTTCACGTCCAAAACTACGACTAAATTTGAATAAATAAATAAATTTCAAACAAATTAGACACGTTAAGTACCTGTAACAAAGTAAGATCTCTGGAAATCCTCTTTGATGGTACCCACGACTGCGGCACGATCAATTGTACCAAATTCATCAACAGCAAGCTCCAAATTTCTTTCTTTATCGTCAATTTCTTTTGGAGAACGCATAAAAGAGGCAGCTATGCCGAGAAATTCTGAGGCATACCATGCCATTTTGAGCAGCCCATTTTGGGGCTCGGCATCTCGATTGGCGGGTGAATTGTTGGTAGAGTTTTCTGCTTGGCATCGCAGTAGCGTGTTCCTTCTAGGGCAATAATTTGAACGGAAAACGAGATGGCGCCGGGGCGGGTGAGGGATGAAAGCTGGAGTGATGGAAGGAAAAGAAAGAATAGACTCCATGTTTAACGGAATTGCAACTGTTCAAGTACAAAGGGAAATAAATTTGACTTATAATTTTGTGGATAAGATAATAATGGACATCTGGGTTATATAATAGGTTATTACAACGTTACGTAATATCACGTGACATTTTATCATTTGTCAGTTTAAAAAATAATTAATTTTTTCATTCAATATTTTTCTTCCACAGCATATTATGTAACTCATCATGTCCAATTTTAATGTACGAGTAACAAAATCCTAAAAATGTATTGTTAATAGTTTTAAAAGATTGTTTAGCTGAAAGGTTGTCCACAGGAACTTATACGAATGTAAGAATCAAAATGTCTAACTAGACGAGGCTAAAATCAAATTCTGAAGATAAAAATAGATCGATACTCTAAGAAATGACAACAGACAACAAGAATACGCTTTCACTCTTTGAAAGTCAATTGTCGGTGATGTGGTATCGAATAGATTTTCACTTATTTTTCTTCTTTAATTTTTAGTATCGTACAATCTAAGTAAAGATATCTACGGTTCCACCCTGTATGTCTTCTTTCGCAAACAATTTAGAATTATTTAGACTAATATATGAGATATGTAACATGTTCCCCTTACATTAACTCCAAAGAAGTCTATTTATAAAAGAGTAATGTTATTCATCCCCAGTGAGAATGAAGACACAGTTTAGGTGGTTTTAAATGATACGTTAAATGAAATGTGAAATTAAATGACATATTTAATTTCACATATCATTTAATGTCACATTAACGTCATGTAAACTGTGTTTTCATCCCTAGTGGGGATGAATAGCATTACTCTTAATAAGATGTAATACACATGGTTTTGAAAAATAATTCAAAAACATTTTATAATATTTTTCTTTTTGAGAGATACTAGACGAATTAATAATTTGATGAACCGCGGTTTTCCTCGTAAATATCTTCTGCTTGGAAAAATTGAAGCCATGAGAATTATGCTCTAGTAGGGGCCAACTTACTGTCGCTTTTATCATGGAAAAAAAAAAGAATAAATAAAATATAAAAAGAATTGACAGGTATTTTGTGTTTTACAGTAGCAAGAAGGAAACCAACGTTCACCACTATAGCCGTTTGAAGATGTTAACATCGGACATGTGACCTAATTAAGACACATTGTTACATACACTCAGTTTATCTTAGTTTAATTAAGACACATTGTTACATACACTCAGTTTATCTTAGTTTGAGATCGACTTTATAAAGTCAGCTCGTAACGTCGTGGTTCGAGAGAACATAATGATTATAGGATTATGTTAGTTGTACATAATCATTTACACAGTTAATTACACCCCCCTCACATGGAGGGGGCCCACACACAATAAAATATTTGTGGACCTCCCTCCATGTGAGGGGGTGTAACCCCGTGTGTAAACCACCGAGTGTATATCTAGCATAATCCATGATTATATATTCCTTACACACCGATAAAATATCTAATCAAATTAATTATTACATTCAAAACTTACGTCAGTGTCGACTTATTTAACAAATCATATGATATAGTTTCGCTTACTCACTAGCTCATTAATTGCTAGAAACCCACTTAAAGGACAATTTTATGATAACTTGACAAAGCCGACCTCAATAGCTAATGGAAATATGCCAGTAACGTACTTTTTCAGTTCGGCGCTGAATTTTCCTTTTCTATAAAAGGGCGTGAGGTATCTTTAGACAGGAGGGAGAGCATTTTAATATTTCAAATATCTCATTTGATGAAACACTTGTAACTTAGAAGTGTTTATCAATAAAAATCTTTAGTTTCTCTTTATTTTGCTTAAAAAGTTGACTTAAATTG
Source organism: Fraxinus americana (assembly GCA_035079005.1). Classification (NCBI taxonomy): domain Eukaryota; kingdom Viridiplantae; phylum Streptophyta; class Magnoliopsida; order Lamiales; family Oleaceae; genus Fraxinus; species Fraxinus americana. The sequence goes on along the minus strand of CM068723.1, from coordinate 7,008,635 downwards.
ATTCTTACACTTTGTAACGTCAACAGAAGGCATAAACAAGACAATGGAATTGGTGGAGGTCGAAACTGGTTGATGTCGAGGTATCAACAGATGAGTCGTGGCTAGGGGTGAAATACCAGTTGAACTCGAGTTAGTTCTCTTCAAATAACATTAAAGCACGGAGAATAGATCGTAGGGGATTAAATAGCGAAATTGGACACAACCAAAATTGTTGAGCAAAACCATGGAATAAGATGCTCCACAAAGAAGAAATACAAAAACTGTGGCACTGAAAATTCTCGTATATTTCTTCCATCAGCCTCCTCCTTCTCGACCATTCAAGAAGTGTTATCTTACAATCTAACGTATAACCTGAAGCCCCCGAAAAAGAACACTCATGGACCTTATAATCCACTTCAATGTGCCCAAACTTCCTTACCTCAAATGCATGGTTACACTCTGATTCATTATGATGTTGACTCTGCTTGAAATCCATCCCTTTACCAAGTTAATATTTTGGGGAAGTTAAAACTGTCTTTTCAATTTCAATGGAACACGAGTGCTCTTTATCATCAATTAACTATGTTTTTTTTAGGCTAGAATTAGTAGGGCTAGACAAAACTCTCGAATCGAACTCGACCAAATCGGACCCGAACCGAATCGAGCAATTCTTCTTAAATCGACAGGTACGGTTCGGTTCTAGACATAGAACCGAAGAATCGAATAAAACCGAATATCTCTAATTTTTTAAATTTTTTATCTTAAATAAATCAAATTATTTTATTTTTTTCTAAATGAATTTGTTAACTAATTATTTAGCCCAAATCTAAAATATGATTTTACTATTTTCAATTTTCAGTCAAGCTCAACTTAATCAAATTGACTTAAATTTTATCTAAATCTCTTATTCTACCGTAATGTCGTTTCTGCCGTTCTATTATTGTGAACTCGCTATCTTCCTCTTCTTGTGATTTTAACAGTTAAAGTTATGAAGAACTCAACAAAGAAATGTGCTAAAAATATCACCAGATTGGACTACATTATTTTGTAAGAGTTAAGATTGAACATGTCATAGTCGAATTAATGTAGCATTATTTTAAATAACTTGTATCGATTGTGCTCTGCAAGAAACAAGGTAATGGCTGCAGAATCTAACAAATAAATTAATACAGGTGAAAATTCAGAATAATCTATCCGCTTTTCTCATACAAGTCCTGATCCTGAAAATCTTAAATCTTGCTTGCGAGTTCAACTCATCATTAATTCATCACAACTATTAACTGAGATTTGTTAATGGCATCTCAAAAAGCTCTCTGACATGATAGGCTACAGAGATCTAAAGTTAAACAAAAATGCTACTTGTACATCAAGGTGTACATCACACTCACATGGGGATGGGACCCACTTGTATAAAATATTTTTTTATTGAAGCGGGTCCCACCCCCATGTGAGTGTGATGTACACGCCGATGTAAATCTTGATGTGCCGGTAGCAAAACCGAAAGTTAAATTACCACTTCAATTGCCTTAAACATAACTATCCATATTAACTACTACGTATTCGAGAATGTATATTACATTCTTGGTGGAACAACAATGCACTATTATAAAATAAAACATTGAAAAATGAAAAACAATCTTTTTTCAAGACCAAAAGTATACCTTCGTGAAGAAACATTTCTTACTGACAGACAGGTGCGTGCGTCCCATTGTGTAGCATGTGCAGTTTGAGGATGAAGTCATACCATTTGAAGTCCTTAAGAATAACCACCTGCAGGTGTTCGGCTGTGTCTGTTTCCGATTTTAAGCAAAATTCCAACAGTTGTTACAGTGTTCTCCCACAATATTTGACTTTGTTGTGTCATAATGGGTCCACAATTTTGGAAAAAAAGGGTCCAAAGATCCCTTTTCTTGTTGAAATAATTTCTGTTATATATTTATACAATAAATATAATATTTGAAAGAAATAATTAATTAAGATGAAGTGCCCAATTGGTGAAAAGTGTGGAATTTGTGTGAGAGGTCAGGTGTTCGAGCCACGCCTCACGCACTATATTAAAAAGTTTTTGATTGGGCCTTGGGCTCTTGGACTTTATTGATTCTAATAAAATAATTATTTTTTTTTAATCATTTTCGGAATTATTTAATGAGTCAACTAGCCAGTAGAATATGACAGTTTTAACTGCCCAGTATTAATACTCATTACCATTGGTCATTACATCTGCAACTTAATACTAGATCATGGTGAAAGAAGTTACATCTCTTTTTGCCTATATAAACAGACTTTTGGGTATTAGAAAACAACAAGAAAAACGAGATTATATATTTTTATATAGAAAAAATATTGTTCTTAGTTTTACATATTTCTGGAGTACACTTGAGAGTTCTGAAAACCTTTTGTGATTGCTGCACAATTGGTTTATTTGATCGTTGTATCCTGGAGATGATTGTCCACAGAGGTCGCATCAGTTATCGACGGGCAATTTCGCTTTAGGACATCGTGCTGTCACGAGACTCGATCTTTTGATAAGTTTTTCTGCACTTTACTGTTATTTTATCCAACAATCTAAAGCGAAATTAGTTTTTAATGGCTGCAGTAGATATATCTGTTCCTAAGTATTCTGAAAAGCCTGAATTATTTGATGGAAAGAATTTTAAGAGATGGCAAATGAAATTGCGATTTTATTTGACAACTCTTAAAGTTGTAGATGCTATTGAATGCGATAAACCCGTTTCTGCAATTGCCGATGAGCCTACCGATAAGGAAACATCGATTTAGCTAATTGGGAACGTAATGATTATATGTGCGAAATTATATTACGAATTGCTTGACGTTGGATTTATATGATGTTTACTGGTCGTGTAAATGCGCTAAAGAATTATGGAAGTCATTAGAAAAGAAATATGCTGCGAAGATCTTTGGAACTAAGAAATTTGTTGTGGGAAAATTTTTAGATTTTAAAATGGATGATATTAGAACGGTGGTAAGTCAAGTTGAAGAATTACAGATTATAATTCACGAAATTATTGTTGAGGGATATAAAATATGTGAAGGTTTTCAAGTGTCTGCTATAATTGAAAAACTACCACCTTCTTGGAAAGAGTATAAAAACAGTTTGAAGCATAAAAGAAAAGAAATGTCACTGGAGGATTTGATTATCAGAATTAGGATTGAAGAGGACAATAGAATGGCAGAACGTAGGGAGATACCAGACTTAGGTACAAAGGCCAATCTTATTGAAGGAGGTTCTGATAGTAAGAAAGCTGTTGGAAATTATACTAAAAGTCAGAATTTTAAAGGCAGATTCAAGGGGAAACAATTCATAGGAAAGAACAATCGGTCTAAACCTCAATTTAAAAATAAAACTATTGGTGATTGTTTTGTTTGTGGTAAATCGGGTCACTTTGCAAAGGATTGTCGAAATAGAAAAGGAAAAACTGTGAAGCATCAGGTACATATAGTAGAAGATGGGAATTTTTCTGCTATGGTGACAGAAGTTAATCTAGTGAGCAACATGACAGACTGGTGGGTAGATTCTGGAGCTACCAAACACATTTGCTGCACGAGAGGTGCATTTTCTTCATTCACTCCTAATAGTGATGGAGAATGTCTGTTCATGGGAAATGCTTCTTCCTCCAAAATCGAGGGGAAAGGAACTGTGACACTTAGATTTACTTCTGAAAATGTCCTTAGTTTGAAGGATGTCCTTTATGTACCTGATATAAGGAAAAATCTAGTGTCTGGATCTATTTTAGTCAAAAAGGGATTTAAAATTGTATTTGAGAGTGGTCAAGTTGTAATGTCTAAGGGTGGTACTTTTGTTGGGAAAGGGTATGCAGATGAGGGTCTATTTAAATTAAATGTTTCTGTGATCAATAATAAAGCTTCTACTTCTTCTGTTTACTTGCTGGACTCTTATGATTTATGGCATGCTAGACTTGGACACGTTAACGTGAATTCTATTAAAAAATTAATGAGATTGGGAAACATTCCTAAAACTGATAAGTTCCCAAACTCAAAATGTGAAACGTGTATTGAATCTAAGTATGCTAGAAAACCATTTCCACATGTTGATAGAACTACTTCAGTTTTAAGTTTAATACATTCTGATTTATGTGATTTAAAAGGATATGTTACCCGTGGTGGAAATAAATATTTTTTAATTTTCATTGACGATTACTCTCGTTATTGTTACATTTATTTTCTTAAGAGTAAGGATGAAAGCTATTCAAAATTTATTTCATATAAAACTGAAGTAGAAAATCAGTTAGATAAAACCATTAAAATTTTAAGATCTGATAGGGGAGGAGAATATTCAGGTGAGCTTGATAAATTTTGTACTGATAATGGTATTATTCATGAGACTACTCCACCATATTCTCCCCAATCTAATGGTGTAGCTGAAAGGAAAAATAGAACTCTAAAAGATATGGTCAGTTCAATGCTAAACTCTTCTGGATTACCTTTTAACATGTGGGGAGAAGCACTTCTTATTGCATGTTATATTCTTAACAGAATTCCCAGTAAGAAAAATGATAAGTCCCCTTATGAATTGTGGAAAGGTAGAATACCTTCATATAAATAGCTTAAAGTGTGGGGGTGTTTGGCTAAGGCATCTATTCCAGCACCTAAGAGAACTAAACTTGGTCCAAAAACTGTTGATTGTGTATTCATAGGTTATGCTTTTCATAGTAATGCCTACAGATTTTTAGTAATTGACTCTAAAAATATTTTGATTGAAAAGAACACAATTTTTGAAACTAGAGGTGCAGAATTTTTTGAAAATAGACTCCCTTTTAAAGAAAAATCTGCAAGACCAAGTAGTTCTCTTAGTGTTCCTCCTAGTGTTAGAGAAGAGCCTATTGAATTAGAAGAAGCTGAAATTAGGAGAAACAAAAGACCTAGGACTGCTACTTCTTTTGGTCCTGACTTTCTAACATACTTAGTAGAGGATGATCCTAGTACATTTGTTGAAGCTATGTCTTCACCAGATTCTATATTTTGGAAGGAAGCTATTAATAGTGAATATGATTCCATTATGTCTCATAACACTTGGGAATTAGTAGACTTGCCTAGAGGATGTAAAACCATTGGGTGTAGATGGATTTTTAAGAAAAAATTGAAACCTGATGGTTCAATTGATAAATTTAAAGCAAGACTTGTAGCTAAAGACTATAAACAAAAAGAAGGAGTTGACTTCTTTTATACATATTCACCTGTTACTAGAATTACCTCTATTAGGATGTTAGTTGCAATTGTTTCATTGCATAATCTTATTATACATCAAATGGATGTCAAAATTTGCCTTTTTATATGGAGATTTAGAAGAAGAGATTTATATGGATCAACCTGAGGGATTTGTGGTAGAAGGCCTTGATGATAAAGTATGTAGACTTCGAAAATCTCTTTATGGCCTTAAACAAGCTCCTAAGCAATGGCATGAGAAATTTGATACTGCCTTGACATCTAATGGTTATGTGATAAATGAAGCAGATAAATGCATATATAGCAAATTTGTGGGGGATTGTGGTGTTATAATTTGCTTATATGTGGATGATATGCTAATAATGGGAACTAGTTTAGATGTGATTAATAAGACTAAACAGTTTCTGAAAAAACACTTCGAAATGAAAGATTTGGGTGTTGCTGATATTATTCTAGGGATTAAAATAGTAACACATTCCGAAGGAGTTACTTTAACCCAATCACATTATGTAGAAAAAGTTCTTAAGAAGTTTAACCAATATAATTGTATTCCTGCTAAAACACCTTATGATGCAAGTCATCATTTGAGAAAACATTCAGGTCCTAGTGTTTTTGCTTTAGAATATGCTAGGGTGATCGGCAGTCTCATGTATCTCATGAACTGTACCAGACCTGATATAGCATATGCCGTCGGTAGACTTAGCAGGTATACTAGTAATCCTAATAGTGAACATTGGGATGCTCTCATTCGAGTCTTGAGGTATTTGAGATACACTATAGACTGGGGAATACATTATACTAAATATCCTGCTGTACTTGAGGGATATTGTGATGCTAATTGGATTTCAAATACCAACGAAACTAAATCTACAAGTGGCTATGTTTTTACATTAGCGGGTGGTGCCGTATCTTGGAAATCTTCTAAGCAAACCTGCATTGCGAGATCTACTATGGAATCAGAGTTCATAGCATTAGATAAGGCAGGTGAAGAGGCTGAATGGTTAAGGAATTTTCTTATGGATGTTCCTTTGTGGTCCAAACCACTTCCAGCTATCTATGTCCATTGTGACAGTCAAGCAGCTATTGCAAGAGCTCAAAATTCATCCTATAATGGAAAGTCTAGACATATTCGTAGAAGGCACAATGCGTGCGTGTTTGCTTAAGGATGGGGTTATAGCTATTGACTATGTGAAGTCAAGTGATAATATTGCTGACCCATTAACAAAAGGATTAGCTAGAGAGCTAGTTCAGAAAACATCGAGGGGGATGGGGCTAAAGCCTATTACAAATTAGATCACCTATAATGGAAACCCAACCTTGCGATTGGAGATCCCATGGATAAGGTTCAATGGGATAACAAAGTTATTGGAGTGATCTGTGGGGGTACTACATTGAATTTATTTCAAACCCCTCCCTATGATGAGTAGTACAAACTGTATTGATTAGAGGATGAGCTAATACTCTTAATGCTTTCTATAGCTGATATTCAGTGGGGTGTTTAAATACAGTGCATCCTTGATAGAAGCACCTATTTGAGTGTGGAAGTGGGGCCGCTTCCTATGAGAATTAAGGCTAATTCTCTAGAGCACTCAAAGAAACCGGGAAAGTTCACGGCCGAAATGAACACAACCGTGAGAACTCAATGATTGTTTTAGAAGTCATGTGTGTGTTCTATTGTCTCAGTTTGCAAATTATAATTGTGGAGTTCAAGACATAGTTCACTCTACAGTTAGCAAACTCGATAGAATATACAAGCTAAGGTTCAAGTCGATAGACACCTAAGCCTGCGTGATTTCTACCGTACTCCAGAATAGTATTTTTATTTATCTTATTTCTTTCATGTGGGGGATTGTTATATATTTATACAATAAATATAATATTTGAAAGAAATAATTAATTAAGATGAAGTGCCCAACTGGTGAAAAGTGTGGAATTTGTGTGGGAGGTCAGGTGTTCGAGCCACGCCTCACGCACTATATTAAAAAGTCTTTGATTGGGCCTTGGGCTCTTGGGCTTTATTGATTCTAATAAAATAATTATTTTTTTAATCATTTTCGGAATTATTTAATGGGTCAACTAGCCAGTAGAATATGACAGTTTTAACTGCCCAGTATTAATACCCATTACCATTGGCCATTACATCTGCAACTTAATACTAGATCATGGTGGAAGAAGTTACATCTTTTTTTGCCTATATAAACAGACTTTTGGGTATTAGAAAACAACAAGAAAAACGAGATTATATATTTCTATACAGAAAAAATATTGTTCTTAGTTTTACATATTTCTGGAGTACACTTGAGAGTTCTGAAAACCTTTTGTGATTGCTGCACAATTGGTTTATTTGATCGTTGTATCCTGGAGGTGATTGTCCACAGAGGTCGCAGCAGTTATCGACGGGCAATTTCGCTTTAGGACATCGTGCTGTCACGAGACTCGATCTTTTGATAAGTTTTTCTGCACTTTACTGTTATTTTATCCAACAATTTCTCCCAGACAGGCGAAGTAAATTGCAGTGAACTTTTAGCCACAAAAACTATGAAAGGAAAAGGCTAAATTATTGATTAGAAAGAAATATGTAATGTGTGTTCAATGGCATCATGAGGGTCGTTTTTTCCTTATGAGACAAAAATATAAGCAAGCATATCTCGTATTTCAATTCAAGAATCCAAAGTAATTACTAATAATGTAAATCCAATCTAAAGAAAACCAGCAGGAGATGCCTTGACTGACCAGCCAACCGTTCTGGCGAAATCAGATTCAGTTCCTAATGGGATAAGCTGTATAGAAGCGACAATAGATAATTCTTCCTCTGAATTATACCAATAGGCACGCTAAGAACTAAAATGAGCATCACAGTCTAAAAGGAAGTTCTAGATAATGATTTTAAAACAAGCTGATCACATACACCAATAGCAGTTGTATGCCCACCCGTCAGATCATGACTAGAAACAGATTTACTACCCCAGATGAAGCCATTAACAACCTGCAAAAGATGAAAAAGATGCTACATTGTAGCAAGTAAAGGGTAATAAGAATGCACGATTAAAGTTGGGATACAACATTTAAGAGATCTCCAACAGACTCTTTATTAGCGCAATTCTCTTTATTTTAGATAGCCAATTCCCTTTTTTTTAGGAGTCCGACAAACTTTTTTGATTTGAAATTTAAAATAAAGAGTGGATTTAACTTTTCAAATGTAGAGAGCCAAACCTACTCTTTATATAATAATTTTAGTACGTTCATTCATTATTTCACAACTTTCCATACGCTTCTTTGAATATAAAGGAAAAATCACAAAATAAAAAAGAGAGAAGCTAATTAAAGAAAATGAGAAAAAAGAGCATTTGGGTGGAAGCTCTAAGAATCCATTTCATTACAAGAGTTGAATTTGGGTGGAAGAAAAATGAATTACAGAAGATTGAATTGTCTAAAATTGTTTTCTTGAGAATTGTCAATTAATTGTATTTGAATGATATAATTTTTCACCTAGAAAATGTTGAAATTTTGGATCTTTTGGTATTCATGTAACTTTGTTTTCCATGGAAATTGTCCATTAAAAAGAAAAAGAAAATTTTACTATTGGGAAAGAATTTATTTCAATTACCAAAAAAAAAAAGAAATTCTAGAAAACCATTTTCTCACCAAAGTGGTGAGAAAACCAATTCAATAAAAACATGAATAGGGGCCACGTGGAGGGGTTGGGAGGAAAATATTTTACCAAGAAAAAATTGGCTATCAAACATGACAAAAGTTGGAACTTGGAAAACAAGTTCCATGGAAAATAAGATGAATCAAACGGGGCCTAAGTATGGCATTTATGCAAAGCAGGAAGGGGATTTTAGTGCTAGCACGAAAGAGAAGAATTGTATTCTGCAGGGACGAATTTAGGACCGAATTACAAGTCGAGCTAATACGTCAAAAAAAATTACACAAGAAAATTTTTTTTTACATAATTTTTTTTTCTACTAAAAAAATTGAATGGGATAGCCCGGTCCAGCCCCCCTAGATCCGTCAGTGGTATTTAGAATCTAGACACTCTAAAATATGCTCCTCTAGAGCACGAGTCAAATGAGATATGACATTTTGGTCTTTTCTTCCCAATTCCAAATAAAACGAAAAGAATTGTACTAAAAATGCCGAATTTTGAATTAGTTTTTGCATTCTGCAATCTGTGACTTTTTTTAAAATCTTGATTATTGTCTAATTCAATTAGTTGGTTATTATTTGTGGAGTCCTTACACCAATGAGTTTCATTACTTAGAAGAGAGCAGAAATTTAAGGTTTTTCTACCGTATTATTCCCATTATCTCGTGCAATATTGTTTTGAAACGATAATATTCAGGACTAGTACAAGAGTATTAAGCGGTCGAGGTAGGTAAAAAATAATAGTCACCTACATGCAATGCATTCGCCAATAATATAAACAAGGAAACAATAACTACATTTGCATCCAAATGAAATCTAGGATGCACATTGTGAAGAGTTCCATCAACCCCAACAGCAATAATCGGGGGCGGACGTAGAAGTTGAAAGTTATGGAGCACAATCGAACTTACAAATAAATTGGGAGAAATTTTACAATCGAAAATTTACGTCCAAAAAACTCATAACACATATAATTTTGCAAGCGAAAATTTACATTGAGAAATTAGTATTGCAAAAATAATAAATGTTAATGAAATAATTGAATTTTTTTAAAGAAAATGTGAGTTAAACGTCTTTCTTTAAATCACACGTTTAACGAATTGTTAATTATTTTCGATATTTGTTTGGATTATTTGATATGCCTATAATGTAGTTCTTGAAATAAATTTTGAGATGACATAAGCAATTTGTAGATTCAATTAACGTATGATCGTCGAAATTTTTCTTAAGTTAGCATATTATCGAAATTTTCCAAATACCAATTTTGAACGGCTTACTTTGACAAGTTGTAGCATTTGCATATTATCGAAATTTTTCAAATACAAATTTTGAACGGCTTACTTTGACAAATCGTAACATTTGCTACGATTGATCGTTTCGTACGCCATTAACGACGTAGAAAACTAAAGCGTAAGCACTTCGAAATAGTATTAAGAATGCAATATTTCACCTTTATTTGATAGAGAGTTGAGATTTTGTTAAAATGAGAGAAAAATTAAAATTTATTGTGATTTTGCCAATATTTGATGGAGATTAAAATCAATTTTTTAGTAAATTTTGATAATAGTTAAATAGTTATGGATTCCATGAAATATGTTATTAAAATTCAATAATTCTATTTGTACATAATTATTGGCCATAGAAATTGGCCAAAAATCTCACATGGGGTGGGCCCCATGTGAGTAAAATATTGAAAAAAATAAACCACCCCCCACCTCCTCGTTGTGAGTGTCTGGCCACTCTGCTTCTGTACAAGAAGCAGAGCTCATTAAAATTAAGGGAAAATTGCAGCCACAGTATCAAACATTTCACTTTTTTGCAGAGTTTGACCAAACATTTGATTTGTGCCACCCCACAGTACCAAACCTTTCAAAAATATGCACCGGGGGTCTGAATGGATGGTTTCCGTCCAGTTGACCAAAAAAATCAAAATTGACCAAATTCATTAAAGACAAAATGATAAGTTTACATTTTTTTCATATAAAATAATTATAACAATTAGAAAAAAAAAAACAAAAGAGTCGTCTTCTTCCTCAAACCATCCAAAACCGCTTCAACCACCACCAGCCGGTGTCAGCGCCGCCTCTTCCTCCTCAACCCCGTCTTCTTCCTCCCCAGCTCGAGCGATCCCTCTTCCCTTCCTCTTCCCCCAACTTTCACTCCGGCCACCACCCAGATTCAAGAATGCTCCGGCCTCCACCGCCTCCTCCTCCTCCCACCACCACGACCGTCGTCGCCTCCTCCACCACCACAACCTCAACAAACCCGCGAACCACCAACAGCAAGCCAGAGTTTACAAACCTGTGAACCCATACCCCACAACATCTACCATCTCTGTAAATTCTCTGTAGATTCGGATTTGGGTTTGAGGGGAATTCGAGGAAGACATGGTAGATACTGTGGGGTGTGGGTTCACTGGTTTGTGCCGACACAGAGGTGGTAGAGGTGCCAGCACTGTTGTTGGCCGGAGAAGAGAAATCGAGGTTGGGTGGTGTAGGGTGGCTAGCCTTTTTATTTCTTTTTTATATATATAATTATTTTATATGAAAAAATGTAAACTTACAATTTTGTCCTTAATGAATTTGGTCAATTTTGACTTTTTTGGTTAACTAACGGTCAACTAGACGGAAACCATTCATTCGGATCTCCGGTGCATATTTTTGAAAGTTTTGGTGGCACAAATCAAAGGTTCGGGCAAGTTTGCAAAAAAGTGAAAGGTTTGGTATCATGGCTGAAATTTTCCCTAAAATTAATTGTTAACTTTGATTTAGATTAAAATTTATATTTCAATCGATACCAAACATGATTTTATATATTTGAAAAAAAAACAAAAAAAAACTTAAAAGTTGGATGGGACCACGTGCCCCCGAGGATCCCCCTGGCAATAACAGCATCAACACCCTGGCGTATTGCCTGTTATATAATAATACTATATTAATGAGTGTTTGGTGGGGATTAAAATTATATTTTTATTAGATTGTGATAAAAGTTTTGAAATGCGTTGTTGAAAAACTGTGGACCCATTAAAGATATGATTAATATTGATTGTTTGACTTTAACTTAAATTAAAATCTGATTTTAATCCGAAACAAACATGGCCTAAATGTATTCTACCCGGTGTGGTGTGAGATATCATGGCCCACGTTACTCACCTCCCTTGTTATGTCAAAAGCAAACAAGGCCCTGACGTCATAGACTCGCATATCTGACCAAAGTATAATAAAAAAAAGATGAGTAATGTTATTCATCCCCAGTGGGGATGAAAACACAGTGTAGTTGGTGTTAAATGATAGGTTAAATAAAAGGTGGACTTATTTAATTTCACCTACACATTAATATCCCATAAACTGTGTTTTCATCTCCAGTGGGGATGAATAGCATTACTCAAAAAAGGTCGCCTAATAATCAGTTGGGAGGTGAATAAGCATATATACAGAAATACTACCTTAGAAACAGAAGCCAGATGAGCAGTAGGTCTAGTTTTGCGTGCAATGTCATTTGGATACATCCCAACACTGATTATAATATATTTCCTTTCAAACAGTTAGATATGTAACTACTAACATTTGTAAACATATACAAAACAAAAAATTCCCAAAACTAAATATAGGCCTTGTATGGGAGGGATTAAAATCGGATTAAAATTGAAAATATAGCCGTTATTGTTGACTTTTATTAGACGAGTGGGACCCAATAACGGCCATATTTTCAATTTTAATTGGCTTTTAATCCCTCCCGAACAGGGCCATAATGTTTTCCAGAGAGAAAAATAACCGCTAGTATAAATCACAAACTCGTTACTTGAGCTGGATTGTCCAGGATACCTACCAACATATAGCTCTTCCACATCGGCATTCTTGTGGATTTCAACTAAGAGGATTTGCTTATTTATTTCCGAGTAAAGAGTAACACGTCGCAAAAACAATCATATAACTTTGTGGAAACACGAGTTTTTCTTTATAAACAGTAGCCCGAACCCAACTAATTACTTCTCATTTCCAATCGAATAATTAATTTATATGTATATTATTTTTGTACATCAAGTTTAATATACAATATTTGTAGTTGTGTCAATCGAGCCGAGCGGTGACCCACGAGCTGCTCGGGCGAGCGCTCGCCCCGCTCATGGGCTTGTTTAATAGGTGAGCCATGAACCGGCTCGGATCGTAGCTCACCTATTAAAAAATAATAATTAAAAAATGTCAGCGACCAAAGCGTTCAGTGACAGTTCCTGTCATTGAATTTTGTTTCAGTGACCGCTTCGGAATGGTCACTGAACTTTTTTCAGTGACCGAAACGGTCAATAAATTTTTTTATTTTTTTTTCAATTCCATTTTTTCCCTATCATTAATCCATTTTTTTCCACCCAACTATCAATTTCTCATTCTCTACTCTTTAAATTTCTAATATCTTGATTATCTTTTACATTATTGAGTTATAATCTTGATTTTACAATCTATTTTCTACACTACTACATAATCTACATTCATTTATCAATTCTACTTCAACATTCAATTTCAATTATTTAATATCAATTATCTAATTACAAATTTTCAATTTACAAATGGATCCACGCTCATTTGTTTAAAATTTGTTCGGTGTAGGAAGCGAATCACCTATCACGCCCCACACTCAATTTCAGAATGAATTCGCCGATCTAAATGAATTACCTATTCCAGAAAATATTCAGAATTTTGATCCTCATAGAAGTAGTAATCCAATTGATTTGGATGACATTAATATTTTAGAGGCGAAACATGATGATGAACCTGTATTAAATATTTCCGATGCAAGAGGGAAGAGAAATGGGAAAAAACAGGTAAAATATTGGGATCATTTTAAAGTGGTTTAAACCGGTCGTGTGGTTGATGGAGTTCCAGAATCCAAAACCGTATGTAAATACTGTCAACAACGATTGGCAGGCAAAAGGGCATTGGAATCACCCACCTCAACCGTCCCTACAAAATATGTGCGGCCAAACATGGGCTTCTTCCTGCTGGTCAAATGCAACTACAATTTGACCGTCCAGGCAAAGGTGCTACTACTACGCCACTTTTTACGTGAACGTATTTGGAGGAGAAAGTTCGAACGGGAACGGTGAAATTCGTTGCCGCAATTGAGTTGCCTTTAACAATAGTAGACAACCAACATTTCATCTCCTACGTGAAAGAATATCTTCAATCGAGGTATGTTAGGGTAAGTCGAAATACTCTTCGTTCTGATACAATAGAATATTTCATTAATGCAAAGAAACAATTGATTACCGGTTTACAAAAATATGGGGGTGTTATACGTTTAACTTCGGATATATGGGAATGGATTAATAAAAAAAGTTATATAGCTGCAACTGCACACTACATAGACCAACTTTGGTGTATGCATAAAAAAATTATAGTTTTTAAAATTATTGAGTTCAATTACAACGCTAACAACATATTTAATGCTATTATGAATATTGCTAAAGAATATCGTTGCGAGAGTAAAATTCGTTCATTTACATTCAACAATGCTAATGTAAATAAGGTGGTTATCGATAAATTGTATAGAGTACTGCAACCCGATTTCGGTGGTTATTTGTTTCTATTCGATGTGTATGCTATATTTTTAATTTAACAGTACAAGATGGTTTAAAATATATTAAGGATGAAATTCAACGAATTAGGATTGCACTAGTGTATATCACGATTTCACATAGTAGAAAATAAGTATTTGTGGAATTTTGTGCCGAAATTGGGGTGATACATACGAAAACATTTATTAGTGATGTAGGGTATAGATGGAACTCCACTTACTTATTATTAAAATTATGTGAAAGTTTTGAATATTTAGAGACGAAGACAATACTATTTTGAATGACTTCGATTGAAGTTTAGCTTTTAAAATTAAAACAAAATTGACAAGTTTTTATGATTTTACAAATATTTTGTCGGGTGTTTATTATCCTACTAGTTATATCGTTCTTGAACGTTTTTATATAATTGTTAGGATTTTTCGTAGATATAAAAATGACCCCCGATTTTAGTTCAATTATATATTCCATGAAATTAAAGTTTAGAAAATATTGGGAAGACTTGCCTATGTTATTTCCACGCATGAATCATGGACCACCAATATAATTTATCGGGTACTAAATTTGTAATTAATCAAATTTCAAAAGCATTAGGCCCTGTTCTCTTTATCGTTTTCGGGCCGTTTTCTGTTTTGAGTTTTTCAAAACAGCGAAAACGCGTTCTCTATCTTATTTTCGAAAACGAGTTTTTCAAAATGATAAAAAAAAATACACAGGAAACAGAAAACGATCAAAACATCGTTTTGGAAAATTTCAGACAAAACATGGCAAATTCCCAAAACACGCAAAGCGACCTCTATCCCTCGCCCAACTCTCTCCCTCACAGAAATCCCTCGCCACTCTCTCCCTCTCCCTGCAAATCGACATCCTCTCACACCCACCACCCAAAAATAAAATCAATGACGGATCGAAGGCCAAATCGAACGATTGTAGACGGATCTTCAAATCAAGGGCTTTTTTGTTCTTGTTGGCCGGATCGAAGGCTTCACGACAGGGAGTTCAAAACCAGGTTTCGCGTCTTCAAAACCAGGTTTCGATTCCTTTGCTTGTGATAATAGTTGGTTATTTGATTGCTATTCCGTGTCATAGTACTTGGTTCCGATTTCGCACTGGTTTTTAATTTGTTTGCTGTGAAACCTGAGTCGGGTTGGATAATAGGTTGGGCAGTCAATTCGCAGGGGGAATGCCTACTGGTGGTGGCGGCGGAATTGAAGGTTGAATTCGTAGGGGGAATGGGTAGTTGGTGGTGGAGTTGGTAGAATTTCTGGGCTACCTGTGTCTTGCTAGGTTTGTAGAATTGCTGGAATGGTGATGGAGTTGGAATTGATAGAATGGTGATGTTGCCTGTGCCTGTGTCTGTTGCCTGTGGTTTGATTTTGTGGTGTATGTTTTATGGTTTTGGTTTCTGGGGGCGAGTGGAAGGGGGTTCATGTCAATGATATAGCAAATACAAATAATAGGCAAGATATCCAAGATGAATTTTAATTGGTTTCCTGTAAATGCAGTTGCAACTACTTGAATGTTTCTTTCTACTTGAATTTTAATTGGTTTCCTGTAAATGCAGTCTTTGCAATAAATGTGCAACTTTTTTCCCTAGTGAAGTGGTGTTAATATTGATCATCAAATGGCTGAGGTGATTGGTCCAAGATTGTATAGTTGCTGCACTTGTAGAAATCATGTCGCACTTCACGATGATGTCATTTTTAAAGCATTTCAGGTTAGAGACTACCTATCTATTCTGTTTCTTGACAAAATTTGCTCTGCATTGCTGGAATTGTTTTTGCTTTGCCTTTGTTCTGGGGCAAAGATAAAAATTAATACCTTATTCATTCATCAGAAGACTTGAGGAAATCAGGACATTGAAATTGAGTTTTTTTTTCACTATTTCCTTTTCATTTCTGATTGGATTTCTTTCATAGTTCAGGCACGTCTGGTTAGCTTATCACTGACTAACATGGAAAGATAAAGGCTCTAGATGAACTGTTGAGGAAGCAAGCTTATAATGTTAGGGAATTTTCATCTTCTAC
Organism: Fraxinus americana; assembly: GCA_035079005.1. Lineage (NCBI taxonomy): Eukaryota > Viridiplantae > Streptophyta > Magnoliopsida > Lamiales > Oleaceae > Fraxinus > Fraxinus americana. Next base: position 6,992,207 of record CM068723.1, on the reverse strand, counting down.
CCCCATTTGATCTTGTCATCTTGACTACTCCATTTTACTTTCAAAGGCACCTAATCTAATCATAGGTCTTTCCTGAACTGAGCATAACCATATACTAAGATTCATTTCCTTTATTATTTACTGCAATAGAGTGCTTGTTTATTCCATCAGTTATGAGTACGCTGCGAAAATTGTGTACAAGAGTTTGAAATGCCAAGTTTCGGCTGTAAAACAAAAACAAACTGAGTCTCGTTCATTTCATTGCTTAGCAACTAGTTTAGAGACTTTTCCCTCACTTGTTCTACGTCAATTTAAATAAATCTCGACAAGTAGTTGAAATTTGTTGATTGAATTGTCTGTTTTACCATTTTTTAGGACATCATACCAGGGCCAAATGAAATGACACCAGAGGCAATGGAGAAGAAAGAGATGTTGAAAAGAGAAATGCAAAAGCTTCTTAACGTGTTGTGTGATAGAGAGCAAAATGTCTTAAGACTACACTACGGCCTTAATGGCTGCACAACCAGCTGCAGCCAGCTTTAGAGCCTCGGCCATAGCAAATATGAACTTGGATGCTTGTCTTACTGGAGTCATCATTGGAAAAGCTGGCGTCAACTGTCATTTACAAAATTGAGTCTTTAGTCACTAGACAAATCAAGCACTAAAATACTACATTGTAATTAAATATGCTACGAACTAGATATTGATTTATGTAAATAACACTCATTTGGAATTAAGAGTATATATATGGTGTGCAATATATAACACTCATCTCTTATTACTGATGATAGTTATCGTGTTTAGACGATTAAAATTGTGTTTGGCAAGAATTGTGAGAACTAATATGAACTCGATAAGATTAATTTCAAAATATTTATTACCATGTCAACATGAGATTAGTACTCTCCTTTTGTTCAACTTGATTATGTTTGGTTGTGACTTAATGCTAGTTAATTTTTGTCACAAGTTACATACAATAACAAAAACAAGGACTTGTCAAATGTAATTTAGGTTGTGTTTTTAATATCTGAAAAAAAAACATTTGAAATTTCACCAATTTCAAAATTTATATGTTATTTAATACTATATTAACATTAAACCATTAAAATTTATTGAATAATCAGATTTTTTGAATAAAATATTATTTTAAAAAATTCTCAAAATTTCAAAGTAAACGCGTTTTCCATTTTCATGTTTTCAAAAACAGTTTTTCAAAATGACAAACAAAACGCATTTTCAGAAATTTCAAAACAGACACTCAAAACACAAAACACAAAACGAATTCAAAACACAAAACACAAAACTGAAATACAAAGAGAACAACACCTTAACTTTTAATGTACCTATTATCATTTATAGAAATTTGGAACAAATTTTATGTGAAATGTATGAATTATATACCGAACGAACGGGTACACATATTAATCGGGTACCCTCCGGCTCTACACCTACTCCTCCTATTGATATAACAGATGACGACGTTGAAGTTTTAAATTTATTCAAAGGCATTAACTCATATAGATATGATTCAACTGCAATTGCATGTGGTTCATCTAGTACTAGTAGTAGTTTGTCTTCCACTGCATGTACTCAAACGTCGAGCGCAAGTCGAAATGCGTTGCCTACTGAACTAATTGATTACTTTAATCATAATATGTCTAATAACAACACAATTAAGAAAAGTTCAGAAGAAGCAATTGAATTCTGGCAAAGATATGAACGCCGATGGCTAGTAGTTTTTGGGATGGCAAAATATCTACTAACACCTCCGTTTAGCACTGTAACTTCAGAATCTGCTTTTAGTACATGTAAGAGGGTTTTTTCCAAGGTCAAGAGTCGACTGAAAGAAGATATTTTGAAAGCATTAATATGTGTAAAGGATTGGGAAGACGCTAATTTTTTACTGCAAGATAAATATACCGAAATTGCATGCCGTCAAATAAGTGATATTTAATTTAACCATATTCATTAAAAAAAAATTAATACCTTTATAATTTTTAAAAAAAAATTGTACACATAACAAATTGTTCTTGTACAATTTTTAACTCCGCCTACTCGAAAATTGGAAGTTGAAATAATCGGTCCCAAACCCAGATAAAGGAGGAGGGTTTATCTTTTATTATTATTATTATTATTATTATTATTATTATTATTATTATTATTATTATTATTATTATTATTATTATTATTTTAAAAAAAAGAAAAAATTTTAGAAAATGTATATTTAAAAAAATGTTTAAAAAATGTATATTTTTTTTATTAAATGTATAGTAAACACACACACACACACACAAAACGCGAGCTAAAGCTCGGCTTGGCCCACGAGCCGCGAGCTCATGGGCCGAGCCAAGCAAGGGTGTTTTGTAACGAGCCGAGTCAAGCGTTACAAAACAAGCACTAGCCGAGCTCATGGATATATGGGTCGAGCCGAGCACCGCTACCTATTTGTAAGAAACTTGATCGTTGATTTGAATGAGTGTTGTTAAAATTAATGATGATTATGCATATCACATCAAATGATGTCAATCAAGCTATCGAATTTAACATACATGTAACAAAATTTTTTCGGATGGAATCAATCAGGCAATCTCGAGTCGAAACGATATCATTTCTTACAATATTAGCTAAAAATAAAATCCTTCAAATTTTTTTTGTTGTTTAATATTTATCCATAAACTTTACCAGGGCATTAGAAGTCTCCATAGTCCATTCCTAACCTCCTTGACAGCAGTAAAAGTCCACATGCTCCCAGGTGACGAAACCAGGCGAACTCTCTCCTACTAATCACAGAAAAGCGTGTGTATAGCGAGTATCAGCATTTTACATGAGCCAAATGATATTTTACGTGGCAAATTTCTCTGTTGATCCCCAACCTATCATCGTATCAGCATATTGGTCCCACATTTTAAAAAGAGCAATTTTTTTAATAACAAAAAAATTTAGCCACCGTTTGATCCCATTTTCCCACGAATGTGTTTTTTAAAAACTCATTTTTAACCACACATTCTCCCATAAAATAATTATACACGTATTTCAAGGATTTTTCCTTACTTTTTAACCACACATTTTTCAAAATCACTATTTCTTAATACATTTTACTCCAAAATGGGATCAAACGGGGGCTTAATGTAACACTAACGTGTCTATTTCTATAAAATTAGTCTTGCTTGAATTGGTACTTTGGAATGTGATTTAATAATCTATGCCCTTATTTAGTTTAGTTAAAAATCAATTTTTTGCTATTTATACGTGTCTATCTTTATGAAGTTTATCTCTGCGTTTCAATTGAGAATTGTTTCTATGACGGTTACATTACAATTTTATAAGGATTTGGACATTTTCGACACCATTAAAGATTTACAAGTAAAAAGTCGAGAACTAATTGTTGAATTAATTTGCTACTCGAACATTCTATCCTTATGAAGTTAGTCTTGCCTTCTCACTTTCAACGATTTTACCTAAGAGGTTGAAATGATAGTTATTTTTAGACGATTACCTGACAATTTTATAAAGATTTAGACGATTGCAATTACGATGAAAAGTCGAGAACTAATTGCTGAAATAAATTGCTAGTCAGACATGGGACCAAAGGTGCAAATGTTCCTATTTTGTACCCAACATATCTCCCCGTCTCGTTCACCTCTCTAACAATTCGGAATGTATACATACGCTTTCAGCGATAATCCATTTGTACATATTGGTTTGTACATAATGAATTACTTCATCTCACATAATGCGCGGGGCCGCGTGTATTTAAAAATTCCGAGAATGCGGTCCCATCCGTAAAAAATTCGATAAAAAAATTCGGTACGTGATACTACGCTTCAATACACGTATGTTCATCTGCCTATACATAAAACAGTTATACATTTATGTGCGTGTGTTTCATTCTCTCTCTTTAAGCAAAAGATGGATCTCAGAGGAAAAAAAAGTACGAGAATCTAAACCCTAGTTTTGGTTTTCTCTCGATCCAGGTAGAATCAGGAGCCTAGTTTAGGACTTTTTTAAAGATAATTTTGTACCGAAAGACGGGGTGATATTAGCGATAATTTTGAGGCTTATAATTATTTTGCTTTAAGATAAGAGGGCTGTGGTGTTTTTTTTTTCATGTATGTACATTGAATTTTACTGAATTTGGGAATGGGTTTTGATAGAGAATTACACAACGGATTAGCTAGCATTTTTTATTGCTCTGTTAGCTTTTATTTGAATGTGAACAAATGAAATCAACTCGAAAATTCGAGGTTTGACATATTTGTGACTAGTTTGATTGGATAGTGGGAGGGTTTGGAGTGCTTAGTTTGAGGTTCATGAGAAATGGAGGGTTTCGATTGAGTTTGGGGGTATTTGCTTTGTAGAATTGTGTTTTTTGCTTGGTCGAAATAGATTGGTGGATGGCGTGATCTGTGATTAAGGGCTAGTTTTTTATTTAGCCCAACAGCAAGAAATTTTAGCTGGGAATTGCAGAATGAGCTTACAAAATGAAGATCAGAATTCACAGGATAATGTTGGGGAAAAGTTGCACAAAGTGCAAAAGTAATTAGCTTGCTCCTTTAAACGGGTTTGTTAGTTTTCATTTTGTGTTATATTTATTTGGGGGAAAATGACAAACAAGTTGTTCTGATGTTATAGGAAGCTGAAAATCTTGTACACTAGAGAGTTCCTTTTGTCCTTGGCTGATCTGGATATTTGCAAGAAGTTACCAAGCAGGTTCGATGAATCTATACTACGGTAAGAATGCTCCCCCCTTATCCTATGAGAATTACTCATGCCTAGTTACACAATGGCTCCAAAGAATATACCGATTATGTTATCTTCTAGACCTGTTAATTTATTGAATTTCTTTCCTGTTGTTTCTACTTCTATTTAAAAGGTACTATGGCATGCTTATATATGTATTGTGTTGCTTAAAGCAGTGAATTCGAGGATGCTTCGCAGAGCATACAAGATCGACCAAGAAATTCAGGGAGCTTTCCGTTGCAGGGCTTCAGACGCAATGAGTACGGCTCATCACCACCTACTCGTAGCGATTCTAATAATTACTCTCAAGGCACATTTGGGAGGTGGGAAAGCCGTTCTTCTGGATGGAGTGATCGAGACAGTGATTCACAATCTGATAAGGATTCAGGTTCACATTAAAATTTCTCTGAATGAATGGTGATATACCTTGTATTTATTTTCATTGCTCACTTATTTTGTATAATTGAGTAAAAGCATGCAAGTATAAATGTGGATCCTGCTCTAGAAGTCTCATTGAACTACAAATCAAGAGTTGACACTTAGAAATTTTGCTTGAAGCAAGGAAATTGAACCTCAGGACATATCATAATTCTATATATAGGCATTCAGGTCCAAGTTTGTAATAAGTTTTTAATTTTCTTTTATTGGGATAATTGAATCAAACCCAGTTAGAAGGATTCCAATCCCCACTACCGCAGTTTTCAAAAATGAATAGTACACTCTGCCTTTGTAGACTGTAGTGGTCTGCTCCAAAATGTTCTGAGGAAGGGGATTACTAATTCCATTTTTAGGACAGCGAGAGTCATAACTTTGTTTGCTTTGACTTGTTGTCCATCCATAAAAACGTATAAAAATGTAAATTAAATCCAAAATGTATAGATTATATGTATATGACATGTATGCAAATGTCATATATGGATTGCATAATGATGTCTACATGGCATGCTTGAAACATCATCAATTATGTTTTTTTTTTGTTATTTTTTGAAATAACATTTTTTCTTGGTCAGTCGTACTTCAACTTCAAGCATTTCACTGCCTTAGACCGGTATTCTCAAACTAGGTTTTGAAACAATGATATGTTAATATTCCCCGGACTACTTTTATGACCTTGTTTAGTGCTATACGCTGGAAGAAAAGATAAGTAAGTTGGTTAATTACAGAGGATGAATTTGTGCGGGGCCTTCTGGTGAACTATTATTATTTTACGTAAAACTAGAGATTCATTTCCTTTTGCCACGTAATCTTGTTGAATCAGGTAAAGAGACGTGTATATCATTTAAATATAGTCTCCAAAATGCTTCCTCACGTGTGGACGTTCATTTTTTTCATCAAAGTCTGACACGTGCACAATTTCATTAATTAGGTGGCGACGAGACTTGAACAATGCTCTATTACCATGTTGAGCCATTTGATTTAAAAGCTCAAGTTGTTAGAGGTGCCCTGTATATCATTCAAATATAGTCTTCGACAAATCTCACATTTTACTATGTTTATTTCTTTATTTGGCTTTGTTGAACTAATGATCTGCTTATTCTATAATCAAATTAGCTGTGGTTAGGATGATTATGTCCGTTCTATTCTTCTTCCTAGAATTCTATAGTTTTTGTGAGTGAACGGAGCTTGAATACTGTCAAGAGGTGCTGAATTCTCACGGTCCTTGTATTCTTGCTTAATTTATAGTTTAGCACAATGATTGGGTGCCTAGCTTGGTGCATGTTCCTTGGTCAAACTCATTAGTCTTCTGCAAAAAGTTTATGCGCACAAATTATAAATTCTTTAGCAGATAAATCTTTTGAACTTCCAGTCTCTGATCTCCATGCACTATGAGTGCATGCATACCATATTTACCCCTTTGTTCCTGTACATGCACCATTTTATTCACCTTCTAGTCTTCCACTATTCACGACATTTTTATCAGATAGTTATTCTTATGGTCTGATGACTTAATCACACTTAATTCTCAGATTCTGGAAGGCGATACAGCCATCAGTTTCGGAGATCTTGGCAGACTCCTGAGCACGATGGACTTCTTGGAAATGGTTCATTTCCTAGACCATCTGGTTATGCAGCTGGAATCTCAGCTGCAAAGATGCGAGCGAATGAGAACTATCAACTTGGCAAAAAGAATGACCTATATCAACCTCCGCGCCCTTATAAGGTTAGGTTCCCTGTAAATCCCATTTGATTTCTGGTAGCTAAGTTTAATGTGTTTGGTCAGTGAGCTATATTGTTTCTTTCTTTTTCTGTCTTAATTGTTCTAAAAATTTCAGTGCACCCATTTGCCATATTAAGAAATTTGTGGGCATTTCATTTAGCATAATCTCATGCGATTCATAATTATTTCAGGCCATACCTCACACTCGGAAAGAGACCGATTCCTATAATGATGAAACATTTGGTTCAACAGAGAACGCTAGTGAGGATAGGGCAGAAGAAGAAAAGAGGAGAAGAGGTATTGTTTCTTTCTACTTGGAGCCATGTGTGGTTGCCTGGTTGGTACCTTTGCTTCTTCTAATTCATTCTTTTTCTCATTGGATGAGTTTTATCTTGACCTCCTTTCCAGATTCGTTTGAGTTGATGAGAAAAGAACAACAGAAGTCTCTTCAGGAGAAACAAAAAATGAGTCTGGAGAAGCATACGGTTGACAATGCCTCAGGCGTTTATGAATTTTTCGAGGGTAGCAAAGAGGAAAGGGGACTTCTGGGAGGGTATAACGAATTGGATGTTTCGACTGCATCTCCTGTTTTGAGTGATGAATCTGACAAATCGTCTTTTTCTTCACACGCTTCTAGACCACCTGTTCCACCAGGCTTTACTAACAATATTCTGGAGAAGAGTACTGGTACGAAATCTTTGGTTCCTCCCCATTTAGCAGAGGTATGTTATTTCCAGTTACTCTCTATGATTGATTGCTGGATTGATCTCTGGCCAATAAGCCCCTTTAGTAACGTAGCCTGTCATTTTTTCTCCTTATAATGCTTGTGGCTTCCTTGTTTGTATAAGCTGATCTGATTGATGCTGCATGCTGGAATCTGCTAGCCTAGGTTTTTTTTTTTTTTTGCTGAATTATTAGTTAGTGAGGAGCTTGGAAGGAATGCAACTCAATTTTTCAAGTGTTTCCCTCAATTTGTTGTGCACTTTTTGTTGATTGATAGATCATAGATGGCTTTGTGATCCTCTTTCATTGCCATCAATCACTCAAATGAATTAATTGATTTTCGCTGCTGGCCAGCAGAATTATATTCTTTTCTCATCCCCCTTTATTTTATTCTAGGGTGGTTGGGTGGGGGATGGTAGAGGAGAGTGGGGTGCTTTCCATTTCTATCAAGAAAGATAATTTTCCATGAATATTTTTTATTTTCCTTGTTTAAAATTGCCCTACTTTGATAATCGTCAGATTTTCTATATTTAGTTAGGCCCTGAGAAAGTGGTGGCAAACTATTATCTCATTCTACCTTAACTATAGTAAGGAAAGCCTATTCTGAGAAACACAAGGTGAAGATTGGATGCACTATTATTGCTAAGAATGTACATGCAAATATCAGAAAAAGTGTGTACCTCGCATTGGTAAATTTGTCGAGGGGAATATTTGTATATCTAGCCAGGATCTTAATACTTTTATATGTTATTTTATGTTATTCAGTGGTTGCTGATAAATTTGTATTGGGTGTGAATTACTCACTCTTTTCATATTATGCTGTAGTAATAGCTCTGTCAGAAACTTATACGTCTTTTTTCTTCACTTGTATCTAATTTCTTTTGAATTTACAGATTGGGAAGCCTGTAGCAGGGGAAAGATTTCTGTATTTTAGAACCAACCTTGTCCAAAATGGCAATCTCGACGGTTTTCAGCAGCAGTTATCGAAAGAAATTAGCTTAGTTGATGGGCAAACTGAAGATAAGAGTAAGCTTGTATCACTTCCAAACGAGGGGCAAACTGTAAATTCTCACTCAAGTTTAGGTGTGCCTAACGAGGAAGTCAGCGTAGAAGATCAGTGTGATCCTACTAGTTTTTCGGATGACCATGGAATTTTTAACAAATCGGAAATTATTGAACTCGATGCCAAAGTATTGGAGGACAAAGTTGTTGGCAAGTCCAAGGAAAACTATTCATCAGTTCTGGAAAAAAAATTTGGCATTGCAACGATGAATGATGGTGGCTCTGTAGATTCAGCTGAGGTAGTCATACTTCTAATCACATTGTTTTTAAACAATCTTTTACTCTGTCCAAGTCCCGTCACTCTCGTTTGCAGTCTGCAGTAGCTCGTCTTTCTCAAGTTGACTTGTACCTGTGTCTATGAGATGTATAATCAGGTTATAGATTGTTAGATATGCTTCCCCTCATTATTAGTGGTTGACCAGAAATTATGGTTAGTGTAGAACACATCTCCCACTTTTGTCTCCAACTTGACTATAGATCTTTCAGATATTCTTGCATTACCAAATTTTTTACCAATATAGTCCAGGACCAGTCCAATATTTCTTCCTTTTATCAACCAATTGGTTTATCGAAGACTTTGTCACATATGCTAAGCTTAAATATTAGTAATATTTATTGTAAGTAACTGTCTGTCAAGGTATAGGGTGATTGATCTTTTAGGCCTAGCCAAATGAACAGGTGTCTCTCATTTATTCATTGACATTCATTTAGTCCAACTTTTTCCTTTTCTTTCCTAACCTTAATATGAATTGCTTGTCTCTACCATTACTGTACTTCATTTCTTGCTTTTTACCTCTAGTATCACATTGGAAAAGTTCATGACACGTGGAGTGCAAAATTAGCTCAGCCCTCGAAGTTTGCCCTATGGTTTTTTGAAGAAGGTATGGATAATGAGTATTTTTGCGTTCAGTGTTGCAAGAAATCCTAGAAAGATGTAACTTACATGGTGTTGTTCCTTTGCGATGCACTACAGAAGCACAGCCGGCGAATGGCATCTCAGCTGGAAGGTCGAATGATTTACTCCCGTTAATTGTCACTGGTGAAAAAGGAAGATCACAAGTTCCTGCTGCAAAAGCTGAGCACTTTACGCGTGAATGCTCCTATGAGAGCTCCGAACTTTCTAGTAAGCTTACAGCTGACATGCCCTCTGCAACTAATGGCATCTCTGAAGAGGTGTTCAGCAGTAATAAAAATGAAGTAACTTCGACTGTCCTTACCTGCGAAGACCTTGAACAGTCAATTTTGTCAGAATACAGTCAAAAGAATTCAAACATAATGCCACATGCGAGAGGCTGGAGTGCTTCCAGCACAAATATAGAACAGCCAAGAGAACATGATGATCATGCATCTCAGGACCTGCTTTCATTGTTGCAAAAGGGATCAGACCCAAATACAATGACAATGGGTCCCAGTGCTGACATTGGCTTTACAAACATAGGACTAGTTTCCGATGAACATGATACTGGAACTGCAGTTGATGAGCCTAAAACTGAAGAGTGCACTAACAATATACATTATTCTGGAAAGATGCTGACACTTGAAACACTCTTTGGAACCGCTTTTATGAAGGACCTGCAATCAGTTGAAGCACCTGTTTCTGTCCAAAGGGGCTCAAATGGGTCTGCACAAATTGATGCCCTGGAGCCTCGTGGATTATCCTTTCCGGTCATGGATAATGGTGTTTTTTCCTCAGCAATTGATGAAATTGGACTTCAAAGAACAAGTCATGAACATAGTGTTTTGAGCTCACATCACAGAGAGCAAACCAACCTGGCTACGGCTGGGAATTGGCTAGGATTTGATGATTCTCAAATAAATTCATCAAAACTCCCAACTGAAGTAGTGGCCAAACATGGTGGCTATAATGGGACAGTTGAATTTCAGCTGCCTGAAGGGGAGAGCTTAATTTCTGTTGATTCTTTGACTCCCCAACTGTTGACATTGATGCCAACCGGAAATTCAAGTAAAAACGATTTCTTGTTTTCAAAAGAGCACGTTGACGTAGCAGAGAATCTGGCAGCTATAAGTGCTGTCATCAAAGACAAAAGAACTATAGTAGGTTCGGAATGTATGCCCTTTGAATGTGGTCCTTATGAACAGACACATCCTGAGATTCCATATCAGAATATTCAGGTCCAACCATCACCTCCCCAATTTCAGCCCCTGCATATGAATCATGGGAGGCCATTATTCCATCCATTGGATTCTCATCCTGCTCACATGAGTTTGCAGAAGAAGTTCATGGGTCCAGAGAGTTTGTTCAATCATGATACTCCAGCCAATTCCCAGTTTCCTGCAAATATTATTCGCCCTCCTTTTCATAATCCCAATTCAGGGGTTGCAGCGTACGATCTCCATGCTCATCGTTCAATACTGCATCCAATGCAAATGCCAGACAACCGTACCCAACTGTTATCTGACTTTCCGAGGGGTGCTCCTGTGCCTTATCCTGGCAATCAAACAACCGGTTTTATTCAGGACAGGAACCCAATGCAAGGGTTTCCTTGTGGACCTCACCAACCCAACATTGGCAGCCTTGGGATGTCAGTGCCAGGTAGAAACTTCTCCTTTTTTATTTGATATATTAGAAAAGCTGTATACATAATCAGTCAACTGGCCTTTCAGATATTTATTTATATATTGAGAGGTTTCTTGAGGTCTAGGTAGAAGATCTACCCTTATAGGATTTGAACTAGATTGAAAAAATGTACGATATCAGCTGTAGCCTGTAAATAATAAAAATTTAAGTGGTTTAATTATAGTTAGAGAAATCTTTAGAAATCCTAACATTTCAAATACTGAATCACATTTTGGGGAAAATTCTATGTACTTGTAAAATTTGTTAAATTAAGTAGGATAGTAATGAGTAGAGACATGACATTAACGGAAGTTAATAGAAACCATAAGAAGGAATTCAAATTTGTTATTACATTGTTTCACCTAATTTTTAGAATTTTCTGGTGCATTGCTTCTTTTCTAATAGTGGACAGTGATATTTAACTGCCTTATCAATGAATTAGAAAAATATGCTTGGTTGTGTAATAAACCTAAGAGGAATAGCTACCTATCTGAAAACCAAAAGGGTGAATTTTATGTTGGATTCTTAAGTTTTATTCGTCTGCTTAAAGGTTAAAGATTTAGCACCTTTTCTATTCTTCCATCTGGAAAATTAATCTTTCTTTATTTGAAGAAATCAGTTACAGGTTGTTGGCTTTTCACGAAATAAGCATCTAGTGCTTATTGTTCTTGGTCTGCTTTTATGCTTGAATTTGTATATTATGTTTTTGAGTTGGACGAAAGTTTTGTAGTTTAATATTGTTTTATAGCTCAAAACTTGCAGAAATACAAGCATTTAACTGCCAAAGCATGACTCCCACTGTTTTATGATTTGTGCTTGTGCATATCTATATAATGATTGAAAGAAGAATCAACTCAATTTGAGATTGTTTCCTTTCTTCCTTTTTTCCCATTTCGGTAAAAATTTACGAATGTTGTTCCCATGATTGTTCCAGCTCCTGATAATTGTTTTGGCAATCCTCCTGAAGCATTCCAGAGGCTAATCGAAATGGAACTCCAGGCAAACTCAAAGCAGATCCACCCATTTCATCCTGCTCATAACCAAGGAATTTATGGTCGCGAACTAGACATTCGTTTCCGGAGGTGAAAGTTTGATCATTTCACGTGGACTTTAAACAACGGTCTTAGCATTGAATGATCTTGTCCTGGCATACCTGGTTGGATTATGTATTTATGGATATCACAGAATTGGCTGTGATTTGATACTTTCATTTTATATTTTCTTAGGAGTTACGAACAAATGAAGGTAAAAGAGGAAGCGCAAAAGCTTTACAATAGAGCTGTGCAAGATGTAACAATTTTCAGCAGTTTTTCCTTCCTTTTTAAAAAAAGGGAGGGGGGAAGGGGGGCATGTCTTTCTGCTTGAAAATTCATTGCCTTACTATTCTTGCATCACTATTGCAGTCCACTGGATTTCTGATTCTGGAAATCCCATCCGAACAAACTGATCCTGTGAAACCAGTGTTAGTTTCAAATGTTTTGTATCTGAATTTTGCATGTGGAGTGATCGATTCTCTTTCAGGTATGCCCTGAAAGGAGAACGCAAGCTCAAATTCCAACAGGCATCTATTATTTAATTCACCCGACCTGATTGTATCCATATCGGTTTCTTCCTGTCATTCCTTGTTCAATGGCATGTGTGGGACAATTGGTGCATGAAGTCCATGGCTCTATTGTAAAGCTCATGATTTTTGGGCACATCAGATGATACAACTCTCTTGAAAATAAAATTTGCTCACCTCTAATAACTAATGTTTTTAAAAATCGTCTTGAACATCGTCCTTGAAAGCTTCAAGGTTTGCATTGAAGTTGGAGCCGTAGATTAAAAAAAAATGATCTTTTTTAATACAATGAACCGATAAAATTGGATCTAGTTCACCTAAATTTTTTTGTGAACACAGGTTCTGGGATTTCCTTTTCAAGAGTTTTACTATATGCATGATTTGACATAGTATATCAAAGCATGAATTCAAGTGTCATTGTAATTATGAAATTTTGTTCACATATTAAACCTTTAAATTCAAGTGACATGATGGGATATTTAGAAGATGAAAATGTTTCACTAATTTTTTGAACATTAGTATCAGTTACAAACGACTGCCATTATTGGTAATAAAACAATAGCGATTCATACAAGCTAAATTGTCTAATCGATGATAGGGTGGCTTTCTCCCTCCACATGACATTGCTCTATCAAGCTTTCGTCCACTGCAAAAAATTCCCCACAATTGCCTCCTTTAGGAGTCTGGACCATGAGATTATCGAAAAAAAAGATTTGTCTAAGCCATTTTGTTTCTTTTTGTCCAAGTCACTTTTTTTCGTCCAAATTGCTTTTCTTTTTATCGAACTCGCTTCCTTTTTTCTGCAAGCATTTTTCTACAAGCATATAAATGCGTCGCTCTCTGACAGCTAAACTTTTATATGAGATGGTTTCAATGGGTTAAATAATAGAACGGCTTAGAAACTCGAATAAATAATCCGAAATCTCGACGGTACAGCAGGAAAATAGTCTACAACAGGAACAAGATTAGGAAATACTCGAGACTAGAAAATTACAACACCAATTACAGTGTGTTGGTGAATTCTTCCTTAAAAAGTACTAAAAGATCATCGCAGTTTTTATTTCAAAAGCATGTCACTCATTTATACATCGAGTTGAGAAACAATCAATGGCCTCGACAAGAAAAGGATCGAAGCCTACTTCTCATTCATTTGTTGTCGCCTCCTCCGATGGGGCAGTATTTCCATCTACGCAAAAATAGAAGCTCGTTAGAAGGGAAGAAGAAAATTAGTAAGAGATGCTAGTTTGGGGGAACACCGGGTAACCGAGTTTTACCATACCAAGAGCATTTTCAAGATACTCTCTATTTTTAAAGAGCGTATTCTATCATTTGGAGAGCATCTATAAATTTAGAGAGTTAAAATTTTGAAATACTCCAACAAGCTCTTTATATTTAACACTTAATTTTACTACTCCCAAAAAATATTTATTATTTTTCTTTATCTTTTATTTTAACTAATTTTTCTTTAGATTATTTTATTGTTTTCCTACATTGAAAATTGAAACACTTTGAATGCATTTAATTATAGAAAGTGAGTTTGGCTCTCCAAAACTCACTCTTTAAATTAAAAATTAAAATGTTAATTTAAAGAGTTTATTGGAGTTTGATTTTAAATGTTGACTCTTTAAAATTGAGAGCATCTCATGTTTACAGAGTCTCTTGGAGATGCTCTAACGGGTGTCAAATGACTCTCAAAAACAGGATGCACTCGTGAAAAAACGAAGAAAAAAAAACAGCAAGAGAACGACAGGAGAAAAAAATAAAGTATCTTAATGAACATGGCAAATCTAGGAAGAAAAAGGATCAATTATAATGCATACCTTCACCTACTGATGGAGCATAAGGAGATTTGCGGTATCGTGTTTGCTGTTGAGTTGGCTAGAACATCAAATGCAAAAGGAAGTAAATGATAATCAGCAGACGATCATAAATATTGTGCAGAAATCTACTAGTCTCAAGGCTCATCAACTTTCCGATGATAACACAATGAAGTGAAAGATGACCATTTTCCATCTCAGCACTAACATTTATTTAAGCTTTTGTATGTAATTAACCTTCATTGCAACCATGATAGTTTTTGAGGAGGAGAATTATATTCGTAACTCATATTTGGCAGAAAGAATCAGAATTGGCGAAGAAAAGCTTTAGATTTTGAATGAAAATCAATCAAGGAAGCCATTCAATTACTGAATATACTATTGGATGCAGTTAAATCATCCATTTATTCATGCACCATAAAGCTAAATCAAAATTTTAGCTTTCTTATAATATATAAATATCATCACCATCACACAAATAATAAATCCATGTTCTAAGATCATATTGTCAATCAGGCACTTCTGGGTCCACCACTATTTGTAATTTAGGTGAAGGAGAATTAAATGCGACTTTCAAATAGTAAACATTGAAAATAATAGGTGGGGGAACAGCTTGAGTTGTGTTTATACCTTCGAACTGTAAATGTTTTACTGTCATGAAACATTGGATATACATATACTAATTCAGATTCTCTCTCTATTAAGTATCATAATTGACTTCTCACAATCAGAAACACTAATTTGCGGTTGATGTCCAACAGTAAGATCTGCTTGCATTAGAATACCATTATAGACTCATCGGTATATATCAATAAGTAAAGCAAGCGAAACTTTCACAACAGTAGCAACCATCATTTAATCATTTTGAGCAGACATTCTGCTTTTGCTAATTCTCTGGTTAGCCAAAGAATTAAATTAAACTTGTTGAACCAAAAGTAGCAATTTGAAACAGAAAACTCAAGCCACAGTATATGAAAGGTCATCGCACTTTGCTCAGAAGTAGTATGTCCAGAAAAAGTTCACCTGTAACTTTGGTCGAAGAGCCTCGAGTGGCCCTTTGGGCTTCTCTACACCTTGCTGTAATCATACAACATTGAGGGATGTTAGGTACTTATAGAGCATGCCAGATTTTAACTTCTGTATGCTTCAAGCATGAACAAGACAGAGAAGGTGCCATCAAGAGGAAGTACCTTTCCCAAAGCCCAATCAGCAGAATCAAAGTAGGCACGTTCATGATCCTGACATCAAATACAGATATTTTAGAAAGGATGGGGCTGGACCTGCACAGTATTCAGGTTCTCGGCACCTGCACTTCCATTAAAAAGCAAATCAAATAACGGTATTACCTTTGAAATTAGTGGCGGTTTCTTGGGCATGATTCCTCCATATTTCTTCTTAACGGCTTCTTCCTAATAAAGAAGGGGGGAAATTTTGTCTAAGATAATGACACATACAAATCTAGGGATACCACAAAAGATAATGAGTTGAACAAGACCTCCTGTTTGGTTGATGGCATGGACTTTTCACTGTCCTCCATAACTGCTTCTGTTTGCTCTTTGACTTCCTCTGTGCTGGACATATTGTTTCTAGAACCACCCCAGTGAAGAACACCTGCAGTAGTAATTTCAGAAGTGGTTGTAAGGAAGTCATTTTGGAAAGAGATCACTTATTAGCTAAGTACTTAATTTGAAATAAAATTTGGAGTACTTGCTTCAGAGAGGAGATGATAGAGATTCAATTTCTTGATTAGCAGCATTCCCCATCCAAGTCAAAGAATTCTCATAAAGGTTTATTAGTATACTGGTCTTAACTCATCCAATGAGAACACCTTAAAGAACATGCATTCATTGTAAAATGTTTTCACTTCAATTGTTAAGAAGGATTGTCCTCAAAAAGAAGGCATCAAGTTGGCATTATCTCATATATTTGCCCAGGTTATAGTAGTAAAAAAATGTAAAACAATAAACATCCTCAAAAGCAAATGACAATGATGGCAGTTTTATAACCTCCTAAAAGGCGAATGCCATTTAATTGACGGTACTTTTATAGCCTCCTTAACCTTCTCGTCCATCTTTCTTCTAAACCCCATTTTACCAATTTTGTTAGTTCAGACTCTTAGGCTTCCCCTTTTATAGGCAAAACTTCGCCTTTTGCATTCTTGCCACTCATACCAAGATTCTACCTTGAGTCGGTAAAACTGTTTTAGCTGTTAATAATAGAAGGGATATACACTGTAAGTTGGATACTTGAAACTGCACTTTGGAATTTAAAAGTGTAGGATTAAGCACGGCTGAGACTGAATTCATAGCGTTTATTTTGTTACATTTAGGCATGAGGATGATATTGAAGCCATAATAAAGGATCTGATTTCACAAAGAGTAATTGCTATAAATTTTAGTATTTAAGTTAGATTACTAACAACGGAATGACTCGAACAAGTAATAGATAAAATTGTTACCGATTACACTTGAGGGCTGGCTGGTTCTAAAGACGAAAAGAAAACCATAAACAACCACATCAGAAATTCAAGAGAAAATTCTGTAGCTAGAGGAAGATTACCATCAACAAACAACAAATTCGAGAAAAAATAAAAAAATCAAAGGAGCTAGAAGATGAGAATCTCAGATCGAAGTAGCGTTGAAATTAAATCATTCACAACAATCAGATCGAGTGCGAAATTAACATATAAAGACCGATTCTTCTACGCAAATAAATCTGAAACTACCTCGGGAGATGAAGAAGTTGAGTAGAAATCACTGCAATGCAAGATCTCCTTGTCCCCTCCGTTGCTCTATCAACAAGTCTTAAAACAGACCTGGGTTATAAATGAGTATTCACAATTAAGATGGGCTTTTTTTTTTTTCTTTTTTTTTTTTTTGCTTCTATTGGGTTTTGACAGTGACGTTATTTGAAGGGAAAAATTCACAACTCAAAAAGTATTAATTATAGTGGAAATTACATGAGAACAAATGTTTAAAGATCCACTTTTATAAATCGTTTGGACTTTATTTATTAATTTTCAGGTTTTTATCATTTTGATTAAATAATAAATCTTTTAATTAATTGAAGCCCGTATCCCATTAATTGAGGGTTTCAAATTTGTTAATATCCCAACTTCCATTTTTATTCAAGTCATATCTCCTCTCCACATTATTCGCTCCCAAACTCCACCACTTTTCCAAATTCAACTGTGATAAATCTCCAAATTCCACCCAAACTCCGGTGCATTCCGTTTTGTCTACAATGTGAGAATCTCCGGTCGGCAGCAAAAAGCAATAGCGAAAACAAAGAATGAAAAGAAGGGGAAGAAGACGGTGTAAACATCGGGTCGAACAAACAAAAGGAAGATAATGGACGCTCCCAAGAAAACTCCGGCAACAAGGCAAAAATCGCATGAGTCAAGTAGCAATCGGTCAGGGAAGAAGGATTGCCGATGAAATTTGACGCGAGGAGAATTAAGCTGGACATAGCATCACGGCTGTATAAATATCGGGGCATATACAAGCCTATAAAGATGGGGAAGCATAAAAAAGGGGAGGAGATTGTCATTGAGTGATAGATAGAATTTTATATTTAGTATAAAATGATGAACAAAGTCTGTATAGTTTCTGATTGTCGGCCTCTTTCTATTTCTTTTGCAATAGTTGTGGATTGAACTTTGGATAATTTTGTGTCATTTTCAATTTAGATTTACAGTAGTTTTTGTGAATGGAACAAGTTGTAAATTGTACATTGGATAATTTTTTGGGTGTCATTTTCATTAGAGCAAGTCTATATTTGATGATATAGCTTTGGTCACACAATAAGTGTTCACATGTCATAGTATATGTCATATAATGCAATATGATGGTCACCGTGAATAGTACATTGGTCACACAGGTTTCTGAATCATTTTGCACTGAATCTGCAAAAGTCACAAACTATAATTTTTGGTGTATTTTCATTTGAGCAAGTCTGTGTTTGATTATATAGTTTTGGTCATGCATGTCATCAGATCATAATTATATGTATATACACGTCACAGTCTGTAATACAGGATTGCCACCAGGTCACATTTCATACTAGTTACGCAATAGACAGGTCACATGGGACACTACAAGTGACAAAATGTTATATCAGGTCACAGATAACGCAATGGGTAACTGCTTGTGCTCATATGGACACGGATAGCAACACGGGTTGATGAAACATTTGCAGTCGATCTACAAAAGTCACAGACTATAAATACATATTATTTAGATCATTGGGTTACATTTTCCACAAATATTAACCCTTTTTTACCCTACAGTGAATAGTGCATTGGTCACACAATAAGTGTTCACAGGTCACAAGTCTTAGTATATGTCACACACTGCAATCTGATGGTCATAATGAATAGTGCATTGGTCACACAGGTTTCTGAAACATTTGCAGTCAATCTGCAAAAGTCACAGACTACAAATACAAGTTATTTAAGTCATTGGCATTGGGTCACATTTTCCAAAAATATTAACACGTTCTTTTTATTTTCCCTACATTGAATAGTGCATTGATCACACAATCAGTGTTAACAAGTCACAGATCCTTGTATATGTCACAGACATAGCAATCATGATGATCACAGTTAACATTATACATAATTAACCCTCCAACTCCAAATAAACCAAATGCATAATTCTTATTTCAATGATTATTTCACGCGCATTAAAATGCTATATAAATTGATAGCTACAACAAATTAAAGAAATGTTAATGAATAGCTGAAATTGTGATGTATACGGTCTAAGTGTCATCAACTCATTTCCAGAGTTGGTTCCAGCAATGGGTATTTTTGGTGCCAGCAATGGAAACGTTTGTTTTCAATTGGAGCATTCAATTGGAATTTCAACCCAATCGAAAACTGTGTACAAAAATTGAACTATGACCGGAGATGACAACCTTCGATTTGTGACTGAAAATCTCGTTTATACTGCCGTCAATTGTCAACAAAGGATGGAACTCTGTGACCGGAGATGATGACCTTCGATGTGTGACTAGAAATCTCGTTTGTACTACCGTCAATTTTGTCAACGGGATGGAACTCCGTCGAGGCTAAAGCTGAATTTGTATTTTAGGAAGGTG
Source organism: Fraxinus americana (assembly GCA_035079005.1). Classification (NCBI taxonomy): domain Eukaryota; kingdom Viridiplantae; phylum Streptophyta; class Magnoliopsida; order Lamiales; family Oleaceae; genus Fraxinus; species Fraxinus americana. Next base: position 6,972,489 of record CM068723.1, on the reverse strand, counting down.
ATTTGGTATTTTAGGGAGTCCTAATTGCACGCTTAATTTAAATAATGTAATTTGATAGAATAATTGTGAAATATAATTAATTAATTAATGAAAAACCTAATTTTTGCAATTTTTAAACTTGATGTCTGAATATTGATTTGGTGATAGATAATACCTGATCCATGAAATTTTCCCTTAATTATAGGCCAATTCAATTATCAGGTATAAAGTTTCAAATTCAAAACTCAGGTGATAAATAAATAAAAATATTTTATTAATTAAATATATTAAGGTCACAATTATACAATTAATGATTACTAGTACGTACTTATAAGTCACAACTTAGTTATTGGTCACTGATTATTTGACAGTCACAAATCAAAAAATAATTGGTCAAATACATCCAAACACCCCATTCCCACCTCCGATCTCGATCCTCCATCAATACTTAGATTACAAAACAACCAAATAATTTGTCACAAACACTTAAATAGTTGGTCACAATCTCTCTTCATCATACCTCATTGTCGTCGTCGCTACACCACGACACCACCGTCACAGTTTATGCACCATAGATCACGATACACCACCATTACACACTACCATCGCAATACAGCACCCACCGCACCCAACCCAACCACCGGACACAGCACAGCACCGTACAGCACCCAACTAAACCACCGCACATCACCACCAACACAAGGCACCACGCCCAACCACAACTGCGCCCAACCGCCGCGCATAGCACCACAAAACCCAAGTACCACTACACAACACCATCGCACTCAACTACTGCACACAGCACCGCAACACATAACCGTCTATCACCTCACCACACAAAAATAAAATGAAGAATAATGGATCTGCATCGTGCTCATCGACGATGAACTACTGCGCACGAAGGAAAGCTGTCATGATGAGTTACTGGAGTGAGTGCCGTGAGGAGTCGTCAATGTAGGTTCGCCGCATTAAATGAAGCAGTCGGGAGATGGATATTTTTCAAAATGAATTAGGATTTGTGAGGTGGGTAAAGTGAATGTAATTTAATTTATTATTATTATTATTATTAATAAAAACTAAATTATTATTTGATTTTTGAACAAAATACTTTCAAATCTGATTTTTGAAATAGTAACTTTGGTTCTATGTAATTTCCACTATTTGAACACTACAATAGGGTCTATAAGTACCGAGCAAGTAGAAAATAGAGAAAATTACACCCATGATTTTCAACTTCCAACTTCAAAAATAAGTTTTAGGATTTATTTATTCGAAAATCAGGTTCTAATTCAACTTTTTAATATTAATAATATTTAAACATGTTCATTTGAAAAAAAAAACTGATAAAGGTAATTAAAAACGGAATATAGGTAAATATTTGAATAGGGAATTTTGAAAGTTGAAATTTATACAAGAAAGAAAATAGAAGAATCAATAATAATACAAAACGCTCAGTTACAAGAGAGAACCCGTCGGTTGGTAAAAAATCTAATATAACAGCTTCAAAGTTGATCCTAATATTATCGAATTAGATCGATTTGATTGGTTTCAAGGTATTGTTACCAATAATTTTTTAAAGCACCAAGGATTCAATTATTGGGGATGTCACCCTGACAGAATGAACCTATAGCGCTTAAAATGATGTGAGCAATTATACGGGTAGGAGCCAAATAAACAAGAGAGATGCTATAAAAACAAGTTCAATGACAGATTTTCAAATAAATGGACACTTGGCGAATTCTTATTGAAAGTTAAAAAAATAATACAAAACATTGCCAATCAGGGACTGACATTTTAGTCCCTGGAACAGGCTCCTGTCACTGAGCCTGTTCGTTTGGCTTTTTCCAATAAACAAATGACATCCAACAAAAAATTTCGAGTGGGGTCGGATTCATGATTTTTTTTGCCAAACCCTCATCAAGTCTTCGACATCGTAACTATTCTAGTGCCTCTTCCCAATTAACACGTGATTTTTTATTTATGTTTTTCTAATACGGTAACTTTTTGAAATTAGGTGTCATCGTGCCCACAATTAGATATAGATTTTAGGAGTATGGTTACTGGTGAATTGTTGAATACCTAACCGACGGAATCACAACGACTACTTGATAATACTAACAATATTAAAGATTAAAAATAAAGTAAATCTTAAGTTATAGTACCGATCAACTATAAATAATTTTGTATATCGATTATGCTTTTAGAGTGTCACAAGAATCTTTAGAAATAAATAAAGTCATATTTCTACAACAAAATCGATTACCTTTTAACTGTAAGGTGGCCCATATACATTGATTTGAACATTTAGGGCGGCTATCTTCTTCCTAGCTTGACAAAAAGTATCAAATCAAAATCAAATTCAAATTAAATTGATTGATTGATGTAAACCAAAAAGGTTATACATCATGATATGAAAGAAGCAATAATCTTCAATTCTACTTTTCATCATGTTGAATTGGACTAGCATTTATAGTTATTAGATCTCTATCTTCAATTCTATTTTTTATTAGGGCTTATATTCAATTTTTGAGAATTTTTATTTAAATAATTTTTAAAACTTACTTATCCCTTGTTTGAGTCATATTTTGGAAAAAAAAAAAAAAATCAGTCTACAGGTACAGAAATTTGAAATGGACAACACAGATTCAAATATGGAAAAAAAATACATACACACATGTGCACTGCAGTTCTAGGGAACAACTCAAAAAAAAATGTGTTTTTGAATTGTGATTTTTGGAAAATGTGTAGTTCAAAAATAAGAAAAAAAATTTCGATTTACATGTAAATTTATTTTATTGAAAAATGAGTTTTGAAAATGAGCCTTTGATAAAATGTGGCTCAAACAAGGCCTTATAATTAATCAACTATTATGTGTAAATTAAAATCTCCTAAATTTTTTAATTTTTAGTAGATTTTAATTTAAGAATTTAGATCACTTGGAAAAAAAATTGATGCTTTGAAAGCTCTCCATTAACAAATAGTTGGAGTCGACAACGAAAGCTTAACCACATTACTATATCATACGAAAATGTTATCGTAAAATTCGAAAACTTAAAAAATAACATACGGCCATTAATAGTATGTTGCAAAAATGTATCCATGCGTCTAAAATTTAAATAAGTGAATAGGCAAATTATACTTGTTTTTTTTTTCTTTTTTTTTTTCCAGATAATATACATTTATTTTACCACTTAAATAGAAAGAAATTTTTATCTTTTGAAAATCTAACCATATTTAGTTTTTATTTTTGAAAATTGCACCGTTAATCCTCAATCTATTGCTTGAATAACGAGTTGGTTCATAACTATTATTATAGCCGCACAGTCAATCTTAGCAGCAGGTATTGTACCAATCTTTATTTAATTTTCACGTAGTTCTTACACGTTCAACTTTATGAACTCTAATTTGTTTCCATGCCTATAGCTACGTGTGCTTAAAAAATTGAAGTGAAGTATAATATAAAATGGTTGATTTTTTTTATGTGGTAGTGCGTTGCACAATTCTCAATATCTAAAAATAATTAGTTTGCTTTGAATTTTCGATTCTAATAAGAATTAAATCGAATCGTTCAAATTTTAGTTCGATGTTTAAACTTAATAAGAATTGGATCAAATTGAATTGAATTGAATTATTGAGTTTCAATTTGCCGTGGTACTTTTCCCTACGAAAAACTCTCAGCAAAAGGGACAAGAACATGCAAAAAGACCATCCGGCACCCTACAAATTTCACGTGTACAACGTTAGCCGCACGCTCCGATGTTTGCGCGTGGTTATGGATACAAACTTCCAACGGAAATCGACACTGCTTTATTTTATACGTGGGGTGTTTGACACCCATTTTTGTAAAAGAATGTGTTTTTGAATAGTGATTGATGGAAGAATACGTGGTTAAAAAGTAAGGAGAATTTTTAGGTTTATGTGTAATATTATTTTATTGATAGAATGTGTAATTGAAATGAAGAAAGAGAAAAAATAAGAATGAGAATGAGAAAAAAATGGATGCCAAACGGGGCGTTAATGTCTACAAATATTTTCAGAAATTCCTTCCACTGTTACAGAAACGTGCACCGCTTCTCATGCTCGTTCATTTTCTATTATACGCACAGTGACACGGAGAGAATATATGCATCTCTCTCTCTCTCTCTCTCCTCTTTGAGTTTTCTGATCAGTAATATTCCCATTATTTGAAAAGCAGAAGCTCAAGAAATGAAGGTTCTTATTCTTGATTCTACACACGATGCAGTCTGGTTTTGATTCAGTTTTAGTTTCTACCCCTTTATTGTTCTGATTCTTTATGGGATCTCTGTAAACTGGCTTCTTTAGTTATTATTCAATTTAAAGAATGATTTTTTCTTTGGATCCACTATAAAATCTTGCATGATACCTTATGGGTAGTTTTCTTCTTTACATCCTTTATTTTAATTTCTTGAATTTTTGAAGGTTCAGAAATTGTATTCTTCCTATCGATGTTTAAATTCTGAAGATGTTTGCACCACAGAATAAGGTTTTTTCAGTATATTTTCATCTGGTTTAGCTAGATGTTGCAATAATGGTTCAGTTCTGATGTTTTTGATCTTTTATTAGCCTCATTTTTCATATTTTATTTATTTATTTTACAGAAATTTATATTGAAGTTGGAATTACAAGACGTGAAAGACAAGAGGAGGGCCCTGAAAACTGTTTCCACTCTCTCAGGTACGAGGAGATAATTCTAGTTCTATTTTTGTTCCGGTAGGATTTTAATCGAACATGTAGGCTTATATGTGAAATATTTTGTATTGAACAACTTACAAAAGTTCTCCTAATTTAGGAGTCTTTTGAAAAATCATATGAAAAGTATTTTTAAAGTAAAAAATACTGGATAAAATTAAGTGTCACTTTTAAATTAAAACAAAAATGAAAAGTGATACAATATTACTTTTTAAGTTAAGTGTCACTTTTTTACATACAATATAACTCTTATAAAATGTGATAGAAATTTCAAAATAGGGACAAAGTAAAAAAATAATGACAAATAAAAAAAAGTGATAGAAATTCAAAAAAGTGACAACACTAAAAAATGTGAAAATTTTTAAAAATATGACAAACATTTAAAAAGTGACAAAAAATTAAAAATGTTATAAACACCAATTAAAACATTGGAATCAATGCAATAAGCGACTAAGGGTGCGTTTGATTGCAAGGATGGAAAATGGGTGGAAAGAAAATGTTTTAAAGGGAAAAGATTTTCGTAGAAAATGTTTTCCTGGGAATTGTAATTAATTGTATTTGATTGGTATAATTTTCCACCTGGAAAATATTGAAAGTTTGGTATTCGTTTGATTTCGTTTTTATGGAAATTGTCCATTAAAGTGATAATTTTTTCTAACATTAGGTTTATAATTTGTTCCAATTGACAAAAAGTAAAAAAAAAAAAAAATCTGAATTTTTTTTTTACCATACCGAATATCATTCGTTTGGTTTTGTTTTACATGAAAATTGTTAATAAAATTGAGAAATTTTTTTTACCATTGTGTCTATTTTTTTTCTAGTTGCCAAAAAAAAAAAAGAGGCTGGAAAATGAAAAACCAACCAAACCACAAAAAAACAAATTCCATTCACGCATGGAAAATGGGTGCGTAAGTGGAATTTGTTGAAAACCAATTCTAGGCAAAAACTTGTGTATCAAACACACAAAAAAGGTGGAAAGGGAAAACACTTCCCATTTTCTAGGGAAAAGGGTGTGTATCAAACACACCATAAACGTTTCATACTTTCATTTAAGTCAGTTATTATCTCGTGTGGAGAATATAATGTGATTTTCCCTTTAAACCAACATTGTTGAAATATTATTAAATCTCAAATCTATAAAAAGAAAGTGACACTAAAAAAAAGTGATAAATACTTTTAAAAAAAACGACAATACTAAAAAAAAGAAAGTAATAGATATTTAAAAAAAAAGTAACACTAATTTAAAAAAGTGACAAACATTCAAAAAAGCTACATAAATTCAAAAAATGTGACATACATTCGAAAAAGTTACATATTCAAAAAAGACAGCACACTCACAAAGTGAAAAAAAATCAAAAAAGTTATAGAAATTTTAAAAAGTGACAAAAACTTAATTTTAGGAACACAATGGTCTATAAGTTGGAAGGGACAAAATTTTAAAAAAGACACAAATTTAAAAAGTGACAAATTCACGTTCGTGTCAATAATACAAAACCACCATGTTGTTTGCACGTGAAAAGTATGAATTGTTACATACAATCGTGTATGAGATCATAAATCAACATTGATCTGCACTGCTTAATCAATCTATACACCACCGCCCACCGGAAAATCACATATTCAGACTTTTGTAGGTGTCAATGCACGCACCATCAACATTTCAATGTGGTCTATGCACTTTAAACTTCTCACTTGTGTTTCCTATCTTGGTTTGGATAGTCATTTCTTCCCATTCCTTTATCTCTTCCATTTCCCAATTAAAAGAATATATATATATGTTGAAAGGACGTGCATATCATATGGAAGCGAGTTTGCTTTTTCATGTGAGATACAAGGCGATTCCCTTGAACAACATTGCTCTTTTTCATTTTTAAACACGGAGAATAATAACTAAATATTAATTATTGTATTAATCTTCAACAAAAGGGAGAGTAGCTCATATGGTAGAGGGGTCATTTTGTATGTAAAAGGTATGGGGGTTCAATTCCATGTACATATTAATCATTGTATTAATCTTCAACAAAAGGGAGAGTAGCTCATATGATAGAGGGGTCATTTTGTATGTAAAAGGTATGGGGGTTCAATTCCATGTACTTCCATTTTCTCGTTTATTTTTTCAATAAATAAATAATAACTAAACAATTATTTGTTATGAGTTTTCGTTTTTGAAATAATTTTTAAAAAAAATTTATTGACTCAAATTATTATTCATGTTAGGTTTTATCAATTTATTTTTTAAAATTCAAATTTGGATAATCTAAGTGCTGCACTTTATTCTTTTAGGAGTTTGAAAAACAATTTTTCATTTGGGGTAAAAAATAATTCTAGTTGTAAAAGTCATTATTTTCAAAAGTTTGCATAACCTTCGTTTAAGCTCGAAACTTGTCTTTACCGTTTAATCACGTTTTATGTATAAATTTGTCTTGTCTCACTTAAGTTCGTAAAATACTTGAAATTTGATCATACATATATGATTGAAAAATATATTTTTTCCTCATTATTATGGGTTGTATTGGATTATATTTTCAAATGTATATGACTTTTACACTTTAATGCATTTATATATTGTTTGAAATTTTTTTAATATTATTTAATTAAATATTAATAAACAATTTTAGGCTGTCAAAGGTCAATAACCGCCCTAACTCGCTAAATATTCTAAATCCACCTATGGTCGCATCATATTGATAGAGTCCATATAAGATATTTTTTTATAATGCCTTCCATTTTGCTTGTATGTCAAAATTTTAAAACAATTCATGGTTGCATCGGATATGCTTTTATGAGAGATAGGTTGGTATGGTGTGTCTTCGTTTCTTTTTGTCATATTTATTTATTTTTATTTTCTACTTGTTTTATATTGACGGGTCCCATCAACTTGCATTAGAATTGTTTTTTATAACAAAAAGGTTAAAGAAACAGGGTCGGTGACCGACCCAAAAACAGGAGGCCAAGGTGGCGACACATCGGCCCTTCATTTGAATTGTGGACCATCAAAATCAACGCCCGAATGGAAGTCACATCAAACCCCTATTTTTGAGTCGGTTACCGACCATGTGTGTATAGCAGAGTTCTTTTATAATACATTCCATTATGCTTATATGACAAAATTTTTAAAGCAATCCACGATTGCATTTGATATGATCGGATGAGATTGGTTGATAGGATGAGATTTTTCATTTTTTTTTTTGCCTCATGCAAAAGGACCAATTCCGCCAATTAATTATATGCACAGAGTAATGTGTCCACTCCCGCTCTCAATTTCAATTACCCATACAATACCCTCATCCGAGTCCAAGCGACCCAGAAATAGGGGTGGGCAAAATTAATTGGAACAAATTGAACCAAAATGGGCTAGCCATCTTGGTCTGGTTGAAAGAAAATATTGCAATTTCCGGTTGTTATAACCATGAACCGGACTGGTTCAGTCTTCTTGCCTTTTCTTTTGTAACTGAAACAGTTCAATCCTCTGCAACCCTAAATCATGAAGTAAAGTCGGAATAATTACCTTTTCTCTCGCTTGGTCTCTCCATCTTCACGGCCAAGCTTCTATTCTCTTTCAATTTCTCTTTTTTGGTATAACTTATTCGAGGAATTTCTTTTCAACTACTTGACTGTGCATCTTTTTTCCTCTTCACATACTTTGCATGTAATTTACTCTAGTAGTCTTCATATCCAACGACTTCTTACGGTTACATATTTGCTGATTTTTTTTGGAAACAATCAGGTACGATTTTCAGTTTTCATTTTCGTTTAATTTTTTCCAATAAGTAAGATACTGATTTGACACTGTTGATAAAGGAAAATTGCGGAAAAATTGTCTTGAAAAGTAGCAAGTTTTGTTCTATACATGTCTGGTTATTTGTTCTTACATTATCATTTAACGGTAACCTTGCAAGGCAACATAGAAAATATATTAGTAGCATTGTGTGGGAATAGATAAGTTGGTTGCTGTCCCCCTCCCGTTATGGTTAGAGATCAGACTGCATACATCGAGTTTCGAAACTAATAGCATGAGATTAAGTTTTAGAGGCTTCTCCAAAACCACAATTGTTGTTGGGTTGTTTGAATAGTTGTCCTTCCGAAAACTAGTGTATCCAATATCAAATACTGTTTTGTTAACAAATTTTGTGTCGTTCTTTGGTAGGAATTGACGAAATTACAATCGATGTGAAGGGGAAGAAACTAATAATCATAGGAACGGTTGATCCCGTGAGTGTGGTAAGCAAGTTGCGCAAGAAAAATTGGCCAGCAGACATTATCTCTGTCGGACCAGCAAAGGAGCCCCAGAAGAAAGAGGAGCCAAAGAAAGAAGAACCCAAGAAGGAGGAGCCGAAGAAAGAGGAAGCCAAGGAAGAACCAAAGAAAGACGACCCAAAAAAGGAAGAATCAAAGAAAGAAGAACCGAAGAAAGAAGAAGAGAAGAAGGCAGAGCCGGCCCCAGCACCGGTACTGGCACCAGCACCAGCCCCAGCTCTGGCACCAGCACCGGTATTGGCACTGGCACCAGAATCAGTGGTAGGTGCGGTTATGCCATATAGGCCATATTATCCTCCAGTGCATACGCAGTACTACGTGCATCCCAGCATGGACGAGAATCCAAATGCGTGTGTAATCTGCTAGTTGGTTTCCACAATACATAAGCCTTCTCTCTTCTTTTTGTTGGTGTTATGACCTGTATATATGACTATATTAGTCTATATATTCAGTGTTTTCTGTTATGTATATAGAACGAAATAAGGTTCTGTTCATCATTTTTTTGTTTTTCCTTCGTATCATTTCAACTTGGGTTCTTTCCTCTCTATTGTGCACGTTTGGTTAAGGCTTGAAAAATTACTTATAACTGAATAATTTTTTTTTTCTTTCAATTATATAACTATTTGTTGGTCAAAGTTGCAAATAAAAGTAATTTATGTTGGAAAAAATGAGCGATTTGTGTGTAAATATTTATCAATTAACATAATCAATTAAATAACATAAACACAACATTAAGAAATATAATTCAACTATAACATAAACACACGAATTTAATAGTAACACGAACATAAAGTATAAGGGCTTGTTCGATAGAGATTAAAATTGAAAAATTAGCTGTTATTGTTGATTTTTATTAAACGAGTGAAACTCAATAACAGTCATATTTTCAATTTTAATTGGAATTGAATCGGAAACAAGCAGGCTCTAAGTAGATAGAATTAGAAATGCAAACTTTAAGGAGTCAAATCAAGTATATTGTTCTAAAGTCGTGTTGCCTCTGTGTAGATACTTTCGGTACTATAGGCTCCAAGATAAAATCCATGTGACTCGCAGTCAGATTTCCTTATGTGGGCACGACCATAGGAGATAAATAACGAACGTTTATCGAATTGTCAAAATCGTATAATAAAAATCTATATAGATCTATATGTATTCAAATTGTATCTTAAGTCGTTTCGTGCAATGAAATATTCTCTTGTATAAAGTTTCAACCCCACATTAATCCACTCAAATATAACTTACGTTTTAATATTAAGCCCATGTTTGAGCTACATTATTTTTCTCATTCTCATTTTTCTACTCATTTTCAACCATACATTTTTCAATAAAATAATATTTTTCATCACATTAATAACATTTTCTTCTCTTTCAACCACACATTCTTCATCAATCTATTATTTCAAAATACATTCTTCCAAAATAATGTGGTTCAAACAATATTTTTAATTTTGTATTAAATCTGAAAATTAAAAAATTATTAATTTGAAACTTAAAAACTTCTAATTTCATGTTACAACAATTTATTAAACAATCAAGTTGATAGTAGAAACAAGAAACCCTATGCTAAAGAGACTCAGGATTCACCAAGCCAACTTGATGACTATAGTATGTACTCATCTTGTGAACACATAATGCTAGAATTGGGCATAGGATGACTACAGCCTAGATAAACATGTTAATAATCGTGCCCCCGACTTCATAAAATTATACATTGTAATTCATAACAAATTTAAATGTTTTTATATTCCATAAAATTGTTTCAGATCTCTCAAATAGAGTATTCTCGAGTAAACTCCTTAATGGTTGTGATTGTTACAACTCGACGTGTATTTAAGCAGTACCTTAGCATGTGTCAACTTCAAAATCCTAAAGATGGTTTACTCGTAGCAAAAGCCAAGCTTACGAGGTTCGTTCTTTTTAAAATTGATCAAATTAAGGTCACACGTTAGAGCTTTGATTTACTCATAGTTTTTGAATGAAACTCTTAGAAGTTTTTTCGACACCCATTTCTTAAAGAGTTGGGATCATGCTACACATTTTGAAAGATTTGAATCCTTTGTTGTAAAATCCCCTTGTTTTAGTTAGAGTATGTTTGAGTCTCATTTTTTGCGCTGAATATATTTTGGAATAATAGATTGATATAGAATGTGTAGTTAAAAATGAAAGAAAAGTCTTTGGATTATGTGTAATATTATTTAATTGAAAAATGTATGGTTGAAAAGAAAAGATAAAAAAATGTATTTAAAAAAAATGAGAAACAAACATGCCCTAAATGTCAAAAGATTATTTTGTCCTTTTTAAAATTAATCAAATTATGACCAAGCGCTTGAATTTTTGTCAATGAATGGATTTTGGACAACAACCATCTGGAGGTCCTCTCATCTCATTTAAGAGATTTGGTACATATTTGCTACAACATAAAGGTACAGGATCGCACTGCACTTTTGAAAGTTTGGAACTTCTCTTGCAGATTAAACATAGAGTGTGTTTGGTAGAGATTTTTGGGGGAAGAATTGATTTTTGAATAGTGATATGATGGGAAATGTGTGGTTGAAAAAGAAGAAAAAAATATTGATGTAATGGAAAATATTATTTTATTGAAGAATGTGTGGTTGAAAATGAGAATTGATTTACTGTAAAAAATGAGAATATGTACCAAACAGGCCCATAGTGTTGAAAAATGATTCCTTTAATGTTCCATTTAAAATTAAAATTTTAGAAGAATTGATGAAATATATTGTTATGGGTCGGTGTCAGACCATCCACCTCGACGCCACGTGTCAGCAGCGGTTGCCCCACTGTAACATGCGTCAACCGAGGTGATTACCCCATGAGACGATCTGAGTGTGCACACCGAAGTGATTACGTGAAGGACGAATTGAATAGGCCCCAACAAACGAATCGGACTCATCCGCCAATATATCGCGGATGCAAAGGCCCGCACTCTGCTTCTGTAACGCTGCAACGCCTCACCTGCCTTGCCTCGCTTCATCAAAGATCTTTTTAAAGTCAAATCGTTGACTGATGGGACGCATGACATGACTCAAACGGTCAAATCAGCTGCTCTTGTCAGAAATATTCAATGCCAATCAGCCTATGGAGGGATGGATTGAGACCTAGGATAGGACAAACTCTGGTGATCTGGCAACACGTGTCTCCTCATCCAACAGCTCTCTCCTCCCCATCCTTGATATAAATACTCCCCCCTTATGCCTGAAGAAGGATTGGAATCCAACACACTTAAAAACTACCACTACATTGTGAAATTAAGTATTATCTTCTCTCGATTCTTGAATATTAACACTTTTAGATACACTCTTTTGTCACCACTTCCCGGCGAGTGTTCCACCGTCGGTGAACTCTTATCCGGTTGAACTTTAAATTGACTTGATCGTTAGAGTGCTTGCGGCAGCTTCCAACCCTTCCGGGAAAGGCCACGAGTGACTAACGACGTGCCACGTCTGCAGGAAGAGCTGACTTGAAAACATTTTCTGTTGGCTACGTGTCGGAGCCATTTTTCAAGGTCAACATATATGATTAAAAAATTGTGAATTTCACAAAATATGCGTATAGAATTAATTATTAATTTCAATTTTTTAAAAAAATAGATTTTAATCACCAAACATTACTTTGAAAAATAATTTTCTCTTTTATAAAATCGAGCATTATAATAATTTTATATTAATAGAAAAGCAAATATGGGGGCGAAAATCGTCACTACAATCGATCACCTGTATTTCTCCTCGTAGTTTTCGCAGATACAGTCTTCTCCCTCTCTCGCCCGATTCGACGAAGCATAACAGAAAGGGGAAATCTTTTTAGAAAACAAAAATCAAAGCTTAATAACTTGCTGCAGATCGCTATCTCATTCTCATTCAATCACTAAAAAGGTACCATTTCGGCTTCTGTGTTATAGCTTTTCATACTTGTTACACGTATATGTACGTATAAGCACACATTTTTGCTTTTATGACTGCGTAAGAACTAGATGCGATCGGAGGTAGAAATTTCTGTTATTGATGTTTATAATTCGCCCGTACAATTATAGTTGATGAGTTGATTTCCGTTGAAATGACTAGAAAATTTCGACATTTTACTCAGTTCTCATTTAAATTTATTTATGTAAACGAGGTTGACATTTTTAGATCAAAATAATTACAAGCTACAACTGCAATTTAGTTTATGAATTGAACTAAGGGGACGATTAATTGAAAAGTCGATTTTGGTTGGACATTTTGATTTGGTTTTAGGTGTCAACAGAATTATGCGAGGATTTTGCCACTGTTGCAGGGTGATATACGTGGATGGAAAAATTTGACTTTCTCTAAATTAAAAACCTGCCATTTTGGTCATCCGTTAAAGTCCATCCTTTTGCAGCACTTGGAATTGACATTAACTTTCTTTGGTTAGATTTATGCCAAAAATCCGAACGCAACCATTTTTGCGGATTTGACACCTATGGAATACTAATTGGAGGTTAACAATTAATATAAATGTCGTGATACGAAATTGTAATTTTGAGTTTCTTCCCATGGGCATAGACACCACATTTTGAAAAATTCACATCATGATCCATTTTTAATATTGCATATAATTGTGCTCTGCTGTCAATTCACAGTCGATATTTGATAAGCTTTTTTTGCTTGGTGATTGACACCATTCCCTTTTGAACTCGATTAAATTAGTAATGATTGGTCTTCAAGTGTTAGCTACTGATGCCAAACTTGTACCTTTTTTGGTTACGTTGATTATTTATTAGATGAATGAGAGTAAAGATGGAAGGAAGACCAATAGGTTTTCTAAACCGGCATCTAAGTCGGTATCGACTGACTCCTATCCACTTGTTTTGGACATTGAGGACTTCAAGGTGATGCCTCCAACACAATCTTAATGCATCTGTATGAATTTAAGTCTTCCTTCTACAGCTAACTATTGCTAGCAATTTGGATCCTGCAGGGCAACTTTTCATTTGATGCCTTGTTCGGAAATTTAGTAAATGAGTTACTGCCTTCTCATTTAGAAGAAGAGACTGATGCCCCTGAAGGGCATGGTGGCAATGATGTTATGCCAAATGGTCATTTACGAACTCCATCTGACACGGGAAAATCAGCAGTAGGACTATCAAGTCCATTGTTTCCTGAAGTAGATGCTCTACTATCTTTGTTTAAGAACTCGTGTACGCAATTGATTGATCTCAGAAAAGAGGTTTTTATTTCGACTTCTTGATGAACTTTTTTGGATATATATATATATATAACCTACTGTAACATTTTCTAATTTTATTAATGCCTGTTCAAAGATTGATGGTAAACTCTCAAACCTCAAAAAGGAAGTTGCTGCCCAGGACTCTAGACACCGGAAGACACTTACTGAGGTTAGTTTGTTCAGACAATATAGGTATTGGTTTTTAATGTACATGAGTATGTTTCCTGTGCATTGATGCTTGCTAAATATTCTGAAACTTCATTGTCAAGCATTTATCCATTTGAACGGAAAACATCACCAGACAGCCAGGGGATCCACAAATATCTGTGTGTTTCCTGCTAGATCTATACGTTCCACATCTTTGGATCCACTGAAAAAAATTTGTGGAAGTACAGTTACTAATAACTATTTTTCAACTTGATCATTATGCATAATAAGACTTTTGGTGTTGACACCTTGGTCAGTTAATAATATCTTCTACAACAGAGCATTGTAAATCCCCGTCTTACATGCCTTTTTTTTCCCTCACATGACAATGGAGGAGTAAATAGAAAAACACCAACTAAATTACAAGGTATAGAGTTGAAAAGAACTATATATCATTGGAAGCTAGTTTCCACCAGTTCTCGGTTTTTAAGTATTAGCAGATAATGGGGCTGTGGAAGTTTCTATATATATATATATAAATATGGGATATAGTTACGAGTGCAACCTTGTAAATATTTTTGTTTTGTGTGCCTTATTGAGCAGCTGGAAAAAGGTGTCGATGGATTGTTTACTAGTTTTGCAAGGTTGGATTCTCGTATATCAAGTGTTGGCCAGACTGCTGCTAAAATAGGAGATCATCTGCAGGTAAATTTTGTCTAATGCTTAATTCACCTGATCGTTATATTCTTTTTGTGTTTAAAAGTGAAATTTATTATTCAAAGAATTATGTTTAGAATTTATGGAGCGTGAGATATTATGTGTCCACTAAGCTACAAATCAAGAAGGAAGCACTTCTTTCCAATTGAAAAAATAACAAAAAAGAAGCACCATTAAATTCCTTAGATGTGGCAGCCCATAGCAATGTGATGAATTTTGCCTTTTCCCATAACTCAAAAATAACTTGCTTTTAACCTTTGAAAAATTTATTACCCAGTGAATGGCTGATACACTGCTTTCCATGTCTAATAACTCTCTCTCCTGAACCAAAATCTATTGGCATTTCAAGGAATAATATTCTGCTGCATCTTCTGCGAAACACCCAAGCTAAATCTTGGAAAAATCTGCCCATGGCATTGTTACTTCAAAATCTCGAAACAGATAATCAATGCTATCCAAATTCTTTCCATTACACACAGTGGAAGAAAAGAAGAAAATATTTGGACATTTCCATTGAACTAGATGACAAGTTTGATTATTCTACGAAGACCTCGCCAAGAAAACATTTTTATTCTGGAAGAGATACATGGTTTCCAAATGAATTTAAAAGGTTTTAAGATTGGGTGGGTGACTAGGAAAATCAACCAAATTTTGGTCAATATGATTTAGGAAAATATAGCCAAGGACTCCACTGTCAACAATCTTTTATCTGAATGATGACCCTTGAAGAAAATATTTTCAAGAATAGCTAGGCAAGTCTGAAATTTTCTGTCATATAAGTTCAAATGAAATTGAATTTCCAACTAATGATTCCATATTGAAGAAAACCGACTGAGTTGCCGGGAATATTTCTTAGCAAGGATATATTGTAAGACTTGGACAACAAGAATGCAAAAGAAACATTCCCATTTTATACATCATCTCAGAACCGAATCGTGTCCCTCACACCAAGTTCCATTTTGTCAACCTGATAAATGAGATATCCCTGAGATATAAACTTTAAGGAGTTTTTGAATGATCCTCACATGTTTTCGGAATCACCTTCCATTTGGGTCCAGACCACGTTAGCTCCTTACAACCCTTCCCCTCAAACAAGATTGTTCAAAGGAGAATCTCCTAAACCACTTTCCTGTCGAAGGCAAAATTTCATCATGGTTCACGATGACATCCATTCCCAACCATCTCCAGTCCTACACTGTTACTTCTATGAACAATGTCCCAATCAACCAGGCGATTCTTATTGCTACTCCCTCATCAACCCATAAAATATCTCTTGTCAATTTTCTAATAGAACATGGCCTTGCCTGACATTCTGATAAGCAACATGTGAATATAAGAATGTTCGATAATACTGACAGAGACCATCTAACCTTTTCATTACCCTCTCAATTAGCCAGGAACAAAATTCAATGGACATATGATTAGCTCCAAAGAAAAACCTGAGTATTTCAAAGGCCAATTCCCTATAGAGCTGCCCCATCTCTATCCCAATTCCTGAACAAAATCCAGTGAATCTTTAATACACACTACAACTCTAGTTTCCGTGTTCATTGTAAGACCTGATGCAGAATGAAAAACTTTTAAAATACCTAAAAGGTTAATGTAACAAATCCTCAGAAGCCTTCAAGAAATAATGTGTCATTCGCAAACTGTAAATGTGACACTAGGACTCTCTTTCATTTATCTTGTCTTCTTGTCTTTTCACTAAATATTGAATATAATGCCTATAAAAAAGTTAATTGTACTTAAAACTATCCAACACGTAATCACTGGCTCTTGTTTTTCCAGTTTAAACTCGATATATCTCAAATTTCTTTATTGATTACAATATTGGATAATATACAATCACACATCTTAATTTATTTCACATATATTATTCAGAGTGCAGATGCTCAGCGGGAAACCGCGAGTCAAACGATAGACCTCATAAAGGTAAATTTTTGATACATAGGCATATGAAGGTAGCTTTCAATCCATTCAGATGATGATTAGCTGTCTGTTACGTCAAAACTATTTCATTGATTTTCATTGTGCAGTACTTGATGGAATTCAATAGTAGTCCGGGTGACCTAATGGAACTTTCACCTTTGTTCTCGGATGACAGTCGCGTTGCCGAGGCTGCTTCCATTGCACAGAAATTGAGTAAGATGGCCTTGCTTTGATAAGAATTTGCACAAATTTACAATTTTTTTTGTTGCCAGAATCCATTACTGCAAGGATTTTTTATTTGTTTTGTGACCTGTTTTTTTGGCTCCTTGAACCAGTGAATGAAGTACGCATCAATGCCATGGGTTGTCACCTTTATAATTTTTTTGTTGTCCTTTTTCATTTTGTCTTAAAATGGCTAAGCAAAATGAATCTACAGCAAGGATTTCATATACCTTCTTTTTTGCTTCTTGAATTAGTAAACAGGATACATATTTACCAAATCTATTGATTGTCACCTTCTTATGACTTTGTTTTGCTTTAAGATTCCATCTTTAAATGGCCAATCAAAATGAATCTATTGTCGAAGTTCTGATTGGCATTTATTGCTATTATAAAAGTCATGATGTTGTTAATGAAGTTAATTTCGTATAGAAGATTGAAATTCAATGGAACCCTTGGAAAACTTTTGATTTCAGATTTAACCTAACTTTTTTTTTCCTCTATATGATTGAAGATGTAAACATGTTGCAATTTTCCTTGGGATCTTGTTGTAATTTTGAACTAATTCATGGAGTTATATGCAGTCCAAAATGATTGAAATCAACCATAGATATATTATGGGGTTAACTGATGTACATACATGAACATTATTTGCCCTAACTTAAATGCCTGACATATTCAAATGTCAACCAGTGGCCCATAAAGGTCTATCCAGCATAACTTGTCAATTGTATCCTGGCTACTATTTGCTTACAAGAGTATATAACTCTTCGTGTAGCATCATGATAGTATTGACTTGATCCTTAGAGTTGAGAGTAAAATAATCGATTTGAATAATAAAAAATAAATAAAAAAATGATAGGGGATCAGGAACCTGGATTGTGACCACATTCTTTTTTTTTTATAGGTAATCACGTAATTTTATAAATGAAAATCAAAAGATAATACGCAAGGAGTGCATTATCAGTTTAAACAAGATAGAAACGATAAAAAATTCGGCAACCCTTCTATCGGACTAATGGTTACAGTCTTAAACCAACTATACAAAATCAAGTAAAACAGTTCTCTAAATTGCTCAGTCATCCGTATTTGGTCTTCAAAGTATCTACCGTTTCGTTCTCTCCACACACACCAAACGATGCATCCGGGAATGAGATCCCAAACAAGCTTACTATTCTTATCTTGAAACTTTCTTAGATGAGCTGTGGAGAAAATCTTAGTTCTTTCTTTGATTTTGAAAAGCTAAAAACATTTTGCTAATAAGCTCGAATTTAGGATCATTTGCTGAGGAAGATATTGGAAGACAAAGCATGGCTGTCTCGTCAGTTGTGGGAAATGCAACTGCAAGCAGAGGATTGGAAGTTGCTGTTGCTAACCTCCAAGAATATTGCAATGGTATGTTTGCTATTTTTGTGTGGTTGACAGTACTAGTTGGTTATACCAGTGTTGACAAATTTTTGGGCTACTCTCAGGGAAGTATAGTAGTTTACTTGCAAAAAAATCAAACAGAATACCCCTTTTTTTTGGCAAAAGGGGAATTATTTGAGTAACGTTCTTCAGGCCTGAAATTGTCACTGTAGTAATGTCTATCTAAATGGGACTTGCTCATTGTTCAGAAATCTGTGGAGTTGTGTAGTCTTCTCTCTTATAGTTAATATCGTGTCATGCATAGTATTTGATATATTTAAGAAGTAGAAGTCACAAGTTTTGGCACATTCTCTACTTGTCAACCAAAAAAAAGGAGGAAAAGAGAAATGTATGAATGTTCTCCCTGAACATGTCAATGAAATATGTATGAAAAATCATTTAATAATATCCATCACCAAATATTTAGTTTGTGAGTGGTGCAATGACGAGCAAAAGAATTCTTTCGGATATCCTGTCTTCCTAATGTTTCATTTTGTGCTTTTAAAGTTAATCTAATTTTGTCTGATTGATTTTCCTTGAGTTTAGTTCGATTATGGGTATCATTTTACTCTGGATAAAAAAATCCTATCTTTCTGGGGCATGGTTGTTGGATCATAGATGAGCAAAATGCAAGGAAGAGCCAAAGCAAACTGGCTTCAGTCTGATTCCAAAGCCCGGCACCCACTTAAAGCTCGTGTTATGTATCCAAATCTAAATTATGTAGAACCACCTATCTAAAAGCTTAAGCTATAATGTATCCAACGAATTAGTTCCAGCGGAGTCAGTACCTAATTGAATAAACTGACATAACAAACCACTAAAATGGAAATGATATCAATAACTTTGCAAATTCTTCAAACTAATAGCTTTTGCAGCATCTCTATTATTGCATGTCAGTCAAATTTTGCTCAGTTGTTTGTGATGTCAAAGGAAGAAGCATATATACCTTATTCGGTATATAATTCCAATATATCTAGATTTCAACATGGCTGGGAAAATTCTTTTGAGAATAATCTGATGGATGTGGGGCTTTATTTAATTTAATTAGGTTATTATGCTCCTGTTTGAGCTTCATTTTCAAAAACTCATTTTTTTCCTCAAATTCATTTTCAAACATACATTCTTTCATAAACTAATTTTATACATAAACCTATAATTTTTTCTGACTTTTTAACCACACTCTTAAAAAATCACTATTACAAAATCTGTTTATCCCAAAAAATGGGGATCAAACAGGGGGCTATATGTTTGAAGGATCACCACACTTGAATTTTACTTCCCAAGATGAATGAATAATATCACATGCACACAAATTAAATGTTCAACTACACGTAGAAGGAAAAACCTTATAATTAGATACATCACTTTCTCCTTTCTTTTTTGTATTAAGCTTAAAGACACCAAGCGTCACTTTATTTAATATGCATTACTTCAAGACAATTGCTGTTGCACGGTTGCTCTTTTAATAATATGTTTGTCGGGGAGTTCGGATACTAACCTCGTATGTTTTTCCATTTTTCTTATATCTTTGTCGGCTAGGAAAATGTCAATATTCTTTTTCCTGTTTTTCTCTAAAAATACAAGATGAATTATTGGATGCAATTGCCATTAACAAATCTGAAAAGTTATGCATTATACCCAACATAAATGAGCTCCAAATTCGCATTTTTGGAAATCGGAATAGTGTGCAGTTGGAAAAGGAAATCAATCAGAGATGAGCTCCTGTACCAAGGGTCTTTGTTTTGCATTTCCTCAATGATTTTGAATTTTTTATCAATTGCAAATGACATTATTAGAATAAGGTTTAGTTTATTGTCTTCTTTTGTAAATTATATATTAATCATTTTTCAATGCTCTGTAGAACTGGAGAATAGATTGTTGGCCAGATTTGATGCAGCATCGCAAAGAAGGGAATTATCTACAATGGCAGAGTGTGCAAAAATTTTGTCGCAGGTAAACTATTTGATATTTAGCTGTTGCAAAATAAGGCTTATTATTTCTTTACTGCAAAAATGTTATGTAAGTTTTATGTAGGGAACTAAAAATATGCTATATTTGAAGGAAAAAAGAAACGAGCCTTCATCAGATTCTTAGTGTCGGTGCATCAGTATTTGTAATTAAGGTGTTAGGATAACTTGGTTCTTTCTCTTATTTTCTTTTTGTTGAGGTGAGGTTTGGAGAAGGTACTTATGATCTGTGGAAGTTATTCTCTTGTATGTATGATTCCTCATTTCCTTGAATGGATTCTTGCCTATTTGATTGCCATGGAAGGTTGCACTCGAAAGTCCTATTTCACCTATCTCAAATTGCTTTCTGTACTTCCTTAGTTCTTTCAATATGATTAAGTTTCATGCCATGTTCCTCGAGAGATTGCTTAAATTATTTGCTCTTATTATTGGCTTCTTGTGATAAATCATAATGAAATATTAGATCTCTGAGAAAATATGTCCCTGCCTCCTCTCACTTTTTTGTTTGCAACTCAGTTTAACAGGGGTACCAGTGCTATGCAACACTATGTGGGATTACGTCCAATGTTTGATTTGGAGGTTATGAATGCTGACACTAGATTGGTTCTTGGCGACCATGGTTCCCATCCTAGTCCTAGCAATGTAGCGAGTGGTCTCTCTTCATTATACAAAGAAATTATAGGTTTGGATGATTCCATTTATCTAGACAACTTATATCAAATCAAAGTTGGCAGGAACATTATCATTTGAATTTTAACAACTTGCTTGCAGAAACTGTGAGGAAAGAGGCAGCCACAATAATGGCTGTGTTTCCTTCTCCAGATGATGTCATGTCAATATTGGTCCAGGTATTCCCGTGTTACCCCTCTTCTATTGCATTCGAGGGAGGGCAACTCCTGAAGTTTTGTACTTGTGATTGTGGGTAAGATTGGTTCATAGTATTAAAATAATTATTGGTATTCTATCCTTGCCTACAGAGAGTGCTGGAAGACAGAGTTCCCAAACTTCTTGAGAAGTTGTTGATAAAACCCTCTCTCGTTAATCCACCATCCATGGAAGAAGGTGGACTTATATTAGTGAGTGACGTTGACAAGGCTACAAATTGTCCAGTAACATTATTGTGAATTCGATGTTGATGGTATATTAACCTTGCTTTTCTGTGTTTGCCTGTGATTTCAGTATCTTAGAATGCTAGCAGTGGCATATGAGAAGACACAGGAGCTTGCTAGAGAGTTACGTGGTGTAGGGTGTGGTGACTTAGATGTTGAAGGTAAAAATGTAGAACTTTTGATAGTCCTTATGGTGACATACCTTTATTTGTAACTCGGAAACACATTTGAATCGCTACGTGATACCTTGTTCAACGTACGTGAATTGATTAAAACAGGGGGGCGGATTTGCTGCTTTGATATGTTGGTTCTCCTCAATCAGAAGAGTACATGTTATCTGCATGGTCTTGTGTAACCAAGATTGACTGTGTTAACTTGCTGATACAATAAAGATACAGTGTCCTGGCTGAATTAAGAATGGGCTAATTTGATAGCTGAATTTAGAACTTACTTGTAGTGCATTAAGTGTTGCCAAAGCCAGCTTGGCTTTTGTTACCTTTACTTTTTGTTAATATACCTTCCATTGAGCAGAAGAGCCTTTAAGATTTGATCTTGAGCAGGATTATAGCTGCTGATTGTCAAATGATGTGTGGGAAAGCTTTGGTTTTGAATGTCAATGATTCCACAAACTTTTAGGATAAAGTATAATCAGACACTTACGTAACATACCATGTTGAAAGGCGGTGCACAAATTGTGGTGGTTATTGTAAAAGCTGAGGAAGGGCTGAGTATGTCTAGTGGGCTATTGCAAAAGCTGGAGAAGCTTTCTAACTTGGCTGGATTGGGATGATGAAGACTTGTGCTTCCAGTATAAAAGATAGGTGACTGATCTGAGCTCCTGGTTTACACGTAAAAATGTGTAATTGAGATTTGTTTACAGGCGCTAGTCAGTTTTATGTGTATGAAGATAGAGTTAGGACGAGAAAGAGCATAACTAGAGGGAAAAAATTTAGCAACTAGTTTAGGTTCATCTGAACGATTAGGGCTGGGCAAAATGTCCGAACCGAACAGGAACCGAACCAAACCGAATCGAGCGGGTTTTTTAAAATGAAATACTCGAACGGGTATTCGAATCGAGAACCGAATGGTTTGGTTCGGTTCTTGGTTCTCGACCAAGAACCGAAGAACCGAATTTTTTTTTTTATATTGGATAAATCAATTTTTTTTATTTTTTCTAAACAAATTAATATTTTTTTTCTTATTAAATCTTATTAGTTGAACAATTTAGAGTTTATTTATGTTTGTTAGTTGTGTTTTTTTCAATTTTTTCTTATATAGTTTCTTAGTAGTTAGTATGGAAAGTCAACCAACTGATGATTACATTAAATAATTGATAAGTATTATCAATACTTTAAAATATTTTATCTTTGTGACTTCTAATTTATATTTCACTTTTATGTAGACTTGAAGGTTTGAAACAAATGAATTATTGATATGAATATCGAAGTTTTATTAGTAATATTTACTTTTTGGTATTTGTATTTGAAACTTATTATTTATATGTTATTAAATTAGATTACGTTAATTTGTAAAAGTTAAGATAGAACTTGGTATTTGTATCTACTTTTTGTTATTAATATTGGTATCCACTTTCAGGTGTATTTATGTAGTATTATTTTAAATGTTAAAAAATTTAATTATAGTACGGAACCGAACAGAACCGAACCGAAACCGAACGGTTCCAAAATTATATTTGGAACCGACGGTTCCATTTGCTAAATACCCGAAAATTTCTGGAACCGAAAAAAACCGAATCGAACCGACCCGTGCCCACCCTTATGAACGATACTAGTGGATACTATCTTTGTACAATTTGAATAGTCTGCCTAGTGATGCTTCAAACTTAGGAGCTTTGTATTGAAATGGCATATCTTCAGGAAAAGCTGGAGCTGAAGTATGTTAAATCAAGAGGTGAAGATTTTAATTTGACTTGCTTGTCAACAAGGAAACTGCCTTTGTAGGCTTAGCGGACATTGTGTGAAATAGTAAACTTAATAGTTTCTATGACAAAGATTTTATTAACTTGGACACTAAGGGTAAACTGATAGAAACGAAGCAAAGAGGAAGCTTCTGAAGTTGTGTGTCCATTAATGAAGAGATGGAGCCGAAAAGAATGGATGGGATTCACATAATTTCTCTTTACATACTTGTAGTTCAAGTAATCTGTTCTGTTTAATTTTAACTTCCACTCCATCCTTTTAGATTGCCAGAATTTTTAGCTTATTTTTTGTAGACCAGGAGGAATTTTCACTTGATAAATCTTACACTTTCACTCTCTTCTCCAAGCAATACAGTAAATTAAAGATATTTGGTTTCAAAATTTTAGTTTTATACTCTCTTTTCTCTTAATTAAATGCTGTTAGTTTGTGTAATGGTGAAATTATGACTTGGTTAATCTTCTTCTTCTGGTCACATGGATACGAGCCTATTCTTTGTTGTATATTTCACATTTTCCTTAACCATATGCCCCCTTTTAGTTTTGAGAATTACTGTATAGATGTGTAGTAGGTGCAAAATTATTTATTTCACTGTCTTAAAAAAAGCAGTTTTATCTGTTGTACAGGCCTAACAGAGTCTCTCTTTCTTCCCCATAAAGATATATATATTGAGTACGAGCAGGCATCTCTTAGGCAGCTATATAAATCAAAGGTTTGAGTGAAACTCACTGTCCCTCTCTTCATCTCTAACTTCATCTTTTAAGCTGCCCTTCCCAAGATAGAGCTCAATTCTATACCTGTCTTTCATAC
Source organism: Fraxinus americana (assembly GCA_035079005.1). Classification (NCBI taxonomy): domain Eukaryota; kingdom Viridiplantae; phylum Streptophyta; class Magnoliopsida; order Lamiales; family Oleaceae; genus Fraxinus; species Fraxinus americana. Next base: position 6,948,096 of record CM068723.1, on the reverse strand, counting down.
ATTCTCTTTTACAATCATAAATTGGTGCTATAATGCAGATGGAGGAACTACGTGCTGAAACCCAGCAGTCAAATGAGTCAACAGGAACAATCGGGCGCTCAAAAGGTGCTTCCATAGCATCGTCACACCAACAGATATCTGTCACTGTAGTGACTGAGTTTGTGCGCTGGAATGAAGAAGCAATATCTAGATGCACTCTGTTCTCATCACAGGTACAATATTTTCAATGTTTCGTGTTAATTTCATCATTGGAGGTTCATACTTAGGATCAGTGACTTTACCATGGTGGCTGTGGCCTCAGATTCAAATTTCAATGAGGTAATCCAGTATGGATTGGAAACTCAACAAAAAGCAATTGTGAAGCCAACTTTATAAATTTCTGTCCAATTTTTAAGTATTCTATAGGAATCAATTGTCAAACTAGATTTGGGCCGCTCTGTATGATGGGAGAGGGGGTATTACCTAGTGCTTCTGACTGGAATGATGCTTGGGTTTGGTGCTTAATGGTCACCCTATGAAGTAATGGAGATGGTGGTTGACTTGTAGGAAGCACTCAATGGGGATGTATGTGGTGGGTGGGGAGGGGGTTAAGTCTTCTTCTCGCTTATTGGTAGATTTCATGACCCTCTAAAATGTATTATTGAGCAATACGAATAGAGCTTTATAGTCTTTTGCTACGTGGAGAAGCTTACTTAAAGAAATTTGGGTGTAGCTTTTCTACTTGTCTTTTCCAAGATTATTGCAATCAAAAATTTTCCTCCAGGATCAGTCTTTTCAAATATTTGCGATGGACGATGGTTTGGACATATGCAATGTGTCTATCGATCCATCATGGATAGTATTTCTAGCTATGCCTCCCCAATTTCATGGAGCTTGTCTCAAACCTTTGTTACAATTTGTGTGCCTAATAACCAAAATCATTTCTCATCTTCCAATTTTATGCTCCCTTCTGTTCTGTTAGCCGCATCTTAAACATGGGTTTGCTGGTTGCTTATCATAGCACATGTAGCTTATCATGATTGACCTGTTGTTATTCCACAAAGCGACCTTAAATTTAAAAGAATATTGAGGCACCCTTAGATACTAGTACTATCAAGATCGGAAATGTAGAGTAAAGCATATTTCAACTTGGTAAGTTACACCAGATAGCCTCTTGCATTTTTTAATTACAAGCAATTCTGCTATATTGTCACTGTAAATGAAAACTATTGAAGAAAAGATGTAAAGGTGTGCTGGCTTGCTTTTAGTTTTTTTAATGGTTAACTGTACTTACCACAAATGTAAATTATCTTAAAAAGTTCCCAGTATGTTGGAATCTTGCATAGAATGTTTTTATGATTCCTCCTCCTGAGTTTTAGATCTTCAAAGGCGTTTTGCTCATTATCTTGTCGTCGTGCAGCCTGCTACCCTTGCCGCTAATGTAAGAGCTGTTTTTACATGCCTTCTAGACCAGGTAAGTTAGCCTGTGTCTTATTCACATTTTGGATCTTCTTTTCTGCTGGATATCCATGTCACCTACTTTATGCATTCCCCATCCTGTCTCATTCAGGTCAGTCTATACATAACAGAAGGGCTAGAAAGAGCTAGAGACAGCTTGACTGAGGCTGCAGCTCTCAGGGAACGGTTTGTATTGGGAACTAGTGTCAGCAGAAGAGTTGCTGCTGCAGCTGCTTCAGCTGTAATTACTTGATTCCTTTCCCCTTTTGTACATTTTAAGTAGGTTGTAGACCATGATTAGAAATATGAAGCAAGATGAGCTTCTTTCTTTAAACATAGAGTGGCCGAATCATGAGAGCTTAATGATCATGTGCAGGCAGAAGCTGCTGCTGCTGCCGGTGAAAGCAGCTTCAGATCTTTCATGGTTGCTGTACAACGTTGTGGAAGTAGCGTGGCCATTGTCCAGCAAGTATGTGTTTAGTATTGTTTGTATCACTTGATAATATGTTTTGACACGTGAGAGGTCTTCCCTTAACTTCCATTGAGATTAGAATTCTTTTACTGCAGTATTTTGCAAACTCTATTTCTCGGCTTTTACTGCCTCTAGATGGTTCTCATGCTGCTGCCTGTGAAGAAATGGCATCAGCCATGTCCAGTGCAGAAGGTGTTGCTTACAAAGGGCTTCAACAATGCATCGAAACGGTTATGGCTGAGGTTTGAGATCGAGAACTTGTCATAAAACACATGTTCAAGTCCTGTATCTCATTTTCTTCCATGATTGAAGTACCTGATTCTCGAAAATCTTATTAGGTGGAGCGACTGCTGTCAGCTGAACAAAAAGCAACAGATTATCGGTCAGCTGATGATGGGATTGGTCCTGATCACCGGGCGACAAATGCCTGCACAAGGTATTCAGAAATTTATTACAGACTCCATGCAAAGTGGGAACACTACTGCGTGGCAGTTATTGCATTGAGTAATGTTACATGCTCTTGCAAAAATTTTAAACAAAATGTAAAGAGTAACCTATCAACTGTCATCTAGTCATTTTGAATTGCATAGGTCCCAGTTCATTGAGTAACCATTAACCTGCAACTACTATACCACTGTGTACATTTAATTGTAGGTTTTGTGAGTGCCGTTAATCTTCTGTCACCTACATTCAACTATGAATCAAATTTCAATTACAAAAGATTTCTCCTGAATTACTACTTGTGAAAAAAAAAAGAAAAAAAACTTAACCGTGTAACATTTATCAACTAGCAAAAGCACTTTGGTTTTGCATGGTTTTTTTATGTCGGAAAGAGCCAAAAAAAAAAAAAAGGAATCTAAAATATACACTCATTCTTGTCACCCTTGTATTCCAAGCTTATGATTTTCTGGTGAGCTGTACACATGTTGGGGGAAATAAGGTCCATATTCAATTATAACGCAATAATTCAGTTATTATTCATTGATCAATACTCAATTGGATTTACATTCTTCTATAGTGTGCCATGTGTCAGCACTAATGAGCGACACGGCTAATGAATGGCATGTATGTTTAATATTATCTCCAAATTTCATGCATTTCTTTTTGTGATCAGAGTTGTGGCCTACCTTTCCCGTGTGCTTGAGGCTGCTTTCACTGCTCTGGAAGGTCTGAACAAACAAGCCTTCCTGACTGAATTGGTACAGCAATTTTATTTTCTTCAACATATAAGTTTTATTTGATTCTATGGATTTTGCTACCTACGTTTATCCAGTCTGGGAACATATCATGCCAGTAAATGTTAATAGCATTGTTTACTGATGCATATAAATTTTCAGGGTACATGATGCTACTTAGCCCATGTTTGATGCCATTATTGCTCATGTTGTCCCAGTTTGGTGGACCATGTTTTTCTTTTTAGTCAAATAGACTTTGAATGTTTTGGTATTGATTTGCATGATTTTAGGTAATCGCATCTGAAGAACAAGAAATTATTTATAAGACTATCAATCACTATGCTAACTACAATTTTTTTGTAAAATAACTCTTCAATAGACTGGTTAGAGCAAGTCAGTCTCACACAGACACAGTTTGATTTATTACACTCACATTTACTTTTGAAGTGGTAACCATTCAGCATATTCACACAGGGAAATCGCTTGCACAAGGGACTGCTTAATCATTGGCAGAAGTTCACTTTTAACCCGAGGTAATTCCTTTCTATATGTTGCAATTGCCAGTCCGTAACTTTGGAAGTCACATGTGTAGTATTGCTAAAATTCTCTGCTGATGGTATGTCCATACTGATGACTTGACATGAATGTAACTGCATTTGTTATTGCAATTTTTATGTGCCATTGTTGTTTACAATGGTTCAATATGATAACACACCCACGAAGCTCTAAAAATAACCTGGCAAGTTTGCACGGTCATGCAAAAAAGAAGTTAATGTGTTGGCATCGTTTGCATCTACAGTGGAGGACTACGGCTGAAACGTGATATAACTGAATATGGGGAATTTGTTCGTAGTTTCAATGCTCCTACAGTTGATGAGAAATTCGAGTTGCTTGGCATGTAAGTTATGGTATTTTGAAGATGTGTGCCTTCTATCTCCCCCTACCCTTAAGAGAATTCTCGCAACAGAATGTAGGCAATACATTATCTTTTGATTTACTGACATAACATTTGTCTCCAGCATGGCCAATGTCTTCATTGTTGCTCCTGAAAGCCTGTCGACTCTTTTTGAGGGAACTCCAAGTATTCGAAAAGATGCACAAACGTATGTATTTATTGATCTTTTATGCACTAAAGTTTGATTAAACTTGCCTCACATATTATTTAAAGAACTATAAGATATCTTTGTTGTACGTATTTAATTAAGAAATGTCTTTAGATTCTTACTAAAAAAAGTAATTCTGTGCATGTATCTTCAGTACCCCTATGAAGTTCTGTGAACTGTTTACTTTTTTCTGAACTTTTATTATAAAAATGTACCTGAGGCATTCTCTTGAACAGTTACTGAAACAACTTTGAGACTCGGAGTATGTATGGCTAAGCTTAAAAGGTTTACTTTAAGTAATTTTTTATTAATCAAAATGTGCCAGTAATTAAGAGATACTTCCAAACTAAGTAACTCTATCAACTCAAATATAAGAAAAAGTACACTTTAGGAAACAAAAAGTAACTTTTTTTTAAGCTTAGCCAAATATGCTTAATAATTCCAAAAAGTAATTTTTTTTTTTTTATTGTTTTTGGGCTTGGCCAAATATGCTTAATAATTACATTTCAAATGTTAATACTTTAAATAACTGCAAACTCAGGTTTATTCAGCTCAGAGAGGACTATAAGAGTGCAAAACTGGCAGCTCGACTCAGCTCCTTGTGGGCTAGCTCTAGTTAAAGCAGAGATTGCATGCTGAAGAAGATAGAAGTCAAGAATTCAATAGTTGGTCACAACAAGGTGTTCAACTGGGATGGCTTTTACATCCCATATGAGATTCTTGTTCAATACCTTGTGTGGAACAAAAAGATGCTACTTTGATTGCGAGTTCAGCAAACCCGTCCTTAGAAAGAGTTAAGCAGTTTCTCTGTTTTCATCTCTAGATTGTATTTTCTTATAGTTAAAAACTTCCTTGCTATCTTAGGAGTTGGTTCGAGAGAACTTTCATAATGGACTTGCTTATCTGTTGTGACTGCGTGTATTTCTTGTTATGTGATTTATGGAAGTAAAGTTCATACATGATTTTGTATCTTTATAAATTGATTATGAGCAATACATGCTGATCGGTATACATTGGCGTAGTTGTGCTGAGATTTTGAGTTGATCCTCCCAAAATTGGATAGAAGCTTCTCCAGTGATAATACTTAGTACTCGAGCCTATTTTATGTTATAAACCTCGATGAAGCACACAGATAAGCCAGTTCTGGTCCTCTGGAAAAGTTATTTTGACCGAAGAGGGAGAATGCTCATATTCTTACTAGCCAAAGTGCAAAGCCTGGTATCCTGTCTCTGGTTAGTTGGCTTTTCCGGAGCCATGCTTTAAGTAGCAAGTACCTTTCTCCAATATCTTTAAACCCATAAGTTTGGGCTGGATTCGTCTGTCCTTCTGTCCTTGAATCCCTCGATCCATCTAGTCGAGAAGCCTGGCATGTTGTTATGATCCTTGACAGGATTTTTGAAAAGTCAAAAGTTATTTATGAGACAAAATTTATTTATTTTCAAACATGTTTGGATAATTTTCTAGTAGTGCTTAGTAGGATTAAAAAAACTTTTAGAGAAAGTTGATTTAAGATAGCTTCCTTAGGAAGCTCTTCTATAAGAGGTGGAAGCAAAAACCTTAGCATCTTTGTCAAAGGTTGATTTCATGCTCTCTTATTTTGATTAATGCATATGATTTTCCACGAGGTATACAAAAAATCACTCGTATGGAGCCTGCATCGGTGCTCCCATCACTTGGCCACATTAACAATGGGTTGTGCAATATTTCTTCCACTTCTTTTTTTTTTTTTTTTTTTCTTGATATTCAGGTATCTCAGCTTACACCAGATTATGTCCTGGACCACCAATCCCCGGCCCCTCAGCGATGGGTGGAAGTTAATATTTCTTCCACTTCTTTACAATGGTATTGGCTTGTCTGGTGTTGCTTTTCAAGAGGTTGGGAATTGATTTATTGATTGTTGAGCACAAGGTTCCAAAAATCATGTGAGTGGAAGTCAAATTTTGCTGTCGGTGGGGCCCTTTCCAACGGTTGGAATTCCAGTTAAAATTGGATTTTAATACCCCTAATAGTGCTAGAAAGCATATTTACGAGTGTGGCTAGGGGCTACTCTGATCCGCTTTTTCATGGAAGCTTTTCCTATAAAGAATTGAAGGTCTAGCACCTCTGTCTCTCTTGTCACGCATTTTGAAATATACGATTGTTACACTTGTGCCTGTTTGGCCCAACCTGATTTTAGGAGTGAAAGAATAATGCTATGTAAATTACTTGTGCTATATTAACAGTTTAGGTGGTGTGCAAGTGTTATGTCATCTTAAATACGACACATTTTCCTATTTTTGATATGACTAGTGGTGCATTGTGTATTGCACGATTACCGTTATATTTTATCTAAGTAATTTTGTTAAAATGAAAATCTATTTCAAAACGATTACCTAACCTCACACCCAGAATCAATGGACGATCACGGGGAGAGAGTTTCAAGACTGTTATTGGAAATCAAAGGATATGTAACAGTTCCAATTTTTTTTGTTAAATCTAGTGTGCATATCCTTGACAAAGATCATGATTTCTTGACCTATTGCAGTGACTATCAACAACCAAGTAAATCGAGTTAATACCTCATGTTTATAAAACCAATTTTGGGGAAAAATAAATTTGATTTGAAAACTGAAACGATTTAACGTCTGAACATTCGTTTACTATCTGCATCATCTGAAGGCTCCTAAACGATGTAGTGCAACAACTGTTCAACCTAAGCTCTATTTCTCAAACTAAACACCAATAAAATTTCATATTGTCTTCACAAAACTTTAAAACTAAAAGTGAAACCAGCGGGTCATTGTAAGGGTGTGATTGCCAAGGAATCATGATTCATTAAAAAGACACCCATAACATAGATAATAATACTAATAAACAGAAATATGCAGCTCAAAAGTAAAAGTGCCACATGTTACAGAATATATTCCTAGAATAGGAAACAAATATATATCCTGAATTATAGGGATTTGATGTAATTAGTTTCATTCCAAATATAGGATTTGTAAGTTGTATATATACCTAAGAGGTGATGAATATAAAGTAGAGAAATTACTTTCCTCTCGTTACATGGTATCAGAGCACTTAGGGTTTTTTTCTTGGGGTTTAATTTTCGACCATAAACAGTGGGTTTTCTTTGGGCTTTCTCGGCTTACCTATTTTCGGTAGCCTCTGATCTCACCATCTGCACCTGGGGAAGCGCCGACCACCACCTGACCTTCGCCCGGTGTTTCGTCGTCGGAATCGTACCCTGTAAGCCACGCCACCTGCTGGAATCAACCGCGTTCGGCGTTCCTTGCTGAAATTGACTTCCCCCGGTGCTTCTGTTGTGACCTCGTTCGGCATCGCGCCACTTGCTGGTCGGACTTCGCTCGGAGCTCCTGCTGCCAGAATCTGGTTCCTCTTTGCCTGTTCTGCTCAGGACATTCTTTTCTACCTATTTGGGACAGGTTTGGTATTATCACATTTTTTGCTACCTGTGTGAGACGGGTTCGTGGTTTTTAATTTGTTTGGGGGTCTTTTGCTCTATTATTTGGCTGAAATTTGATAATATGGAGGAAAAGAAGTCTGTCGTTGTATCTGACGTGATTCCCATGATATCAAAAATCACGGAACATAAACTTAATAGATCTAATTATTTGGATTGGAGTAAATCTGTTCGACTTTATTTGCGGAGTATTGCTATGGACAATCACCTAACTGATGCACCACTTAGTGATGATTCGAAAACCTCGTGGCTCAGAGAGGATGCCCGTCTGTTTTTGCAAATTCGTAATTCTATTGATAGTGAGGTAGTTGGTTTGATAAATCATTGTGAATTTGTAAAAGAATTGATGGATTATTTGGGGTTTGTGTACTCTGGCAAGGGAAATATCAAACGCACTTATGAGGTATGTCAAGCCTTTTATCGGGCAGAAAAAGGTGACAGATCTCTCACTGACTACTTTATGGATTTTAAAAAGACTCATGAGGAACTTAATATGCTGCTTCCATTCAGTACTGATGTGACAGTTCAGCAAGCTCAGCGAGAAAAGATGGCGGTTATGAGTTTCTTGGCTGGTCTTCCCTCTGAGTTTGAGACTGCTAAATCTCAAATTCTTTCTAGCCCTGAGATATCCTCTTTGGAAGAAGCCTTTAGTAGGGTACTCCGCACAGAAAATTCAGCTTCTACTCCGCCTCATAGTGCTCTCATCAGCCGCACCTCTGAATCTGGGAGACAGTCCTATAGAAGTGGTAATAAGGGGGACAACTCAAGTAGCTATGATCGACACTCAAGTGGCTATGATCGGAATCTTGGTACTCGAGGACAGGATTCGGGAGGTGCTATATGTTACTATTGTCATAAGCCAGGACATGTAAAGAGAGAGTGTAGAAAGTTACAGCGCATGAATCAATCGAACCAATCCGCCCATGTTGCATCTACTAATGATGCTTCTGAACCCATTCTAATATCTGCAGATGAGTATGCCAAGTTCTCACAGTACCAGGAATCTCTAAAGTCTTTATCTACTCCTATTACTGCCATCGCCGATTCAGGTAACAAAAACACATGTCTTGTTTCCTCATCTTCCAAATGGGTCATTGACTCTGGTGCCACAGATCACATGACAGGTAATTCTAGTCTATTTTCTTCCTTTAAGTCACATGCCTCTCGTTCTACAGTTACTTTAGCCGATGGGTCTACATCTCATGTTCTAGGGTCCGACATCATTCTTCTAACACCCTCAATTCCTTTGCGAAATGTTCTAAGTTTACCTAATTTGTCTTTTAATTTAGTCTCTATCAATAAACTTACTCGTTCTCTTAACTGTTGTTTCTCATTCTATCCTAATTTTTGTCTATTTCAGGATCTTATGACGAAGAAGATTATTGGTAAAGGACATGAGTCTGGAGGCCTCTACATTCTTGATACACAAATACCAAAGTCTATTGCTTGTTCTGGAGTTGTGACTCCTTTTGAAACACATTGTTGCCTCGGTCATCCTTCGTTGCCTATGTTACAGAAACTTTATCCTCAGTTTTCTAGTTTGTCTTCATTAGATTGCGAGACTTGTCAATTTGCCAAACATCATCGTTTGAGTTCTAGTCCCAGAGTCAATAAAAGAGCTAGTGCCCCTTTTGAATTAGTTTACTCCGATGTTTGGGGTCCTTGTCCTGTTGCGTCTAAAGTTGGGTTTAAATATTTTGTTACATTTGTTGACGATTATTCTCGAATGACATGGTTATTTTTGATGAAAAGTCGCTCCGAATTGTTCTCTCATTTTTCTGCTTTTTGTGCTGAAATCAAAACTCAATTCAGTGTGCCTGTACAAATTTTGAGAAGTGATAATGCTAAGGAGTATTTATCAACCTACTTCATAAATTATATGGTTCAACATGGTATTGTTCATCAAACTTCTTGCGTCGATACTCCATCTCAAAATGGAGTTGTTGAAAGGAAAAATAGACATCTTCTTGAAATTGCCAGAGCTTTGCTATTTCAAATGCAGGTCCCTAAGCATTTCTGGGCTGATGCCGTTTCTACAGCCTGTTTTCTTATTAACCGTATGCCTTCCTCCGTTCTTTCTGGTGCGACTCCCTTTCATGTTCTGTTTCCCAACAAGTCCTTATTTCCTATTGCACCTAGGATATTTGGTTGTACGTGCTTTGTTCGGGATGTTCGACCTCACGTTACAAAACTTGATCCCAAATCTCTCAAGTGTATTTTTCTCGGCTATTCTCGTGTGCAAAAAGGGTATAGATGTTATTGTCCCCATCTTAATCGGTACCTTGTGTCAGCTGATGTTACATTCCTGGAACAAACACCATTTGCTTCATCTCCAGGTTCTATCAATCAGGGGGAGGATGATTTATTAATCTATGCTATTACATCCCCTAGTTCTGTGCTTCCTTCCTCTGCTCCTGTTAAGCCTCCTATACAACAGGTTTATTCTCGCTGCCAACACCTCCCTGCTCCTGATTCGGCTCCTGTTCCTACACCTCCTGCTTCATGTCCTGCACCAGTTCCTTCGTCATCAGATCCGGTTCTCAGTTCTAGTGATGATCTTCCTATTGCCCTTCGCAAAGGTAAACGTCAATGTACTTATCCAGTCTCCTCTTTTGTGTCATATAATCATTTGTCACCATCATCTTATTCTTTTATTACATCTCTTGATTCTGTCTCTATTCCTAAAACTGTTCATGACGCCCTATCTCATCCTGGTTGGCATACTGCTATGATTGAGGAGATGAATGCTTTAGATAACAATGGTACTTGGACCCTGGTGCACTTGCCTGCGGGTAAAAAGGCTGTTGGATGTAAATAGGTGTTTACAGTTAAAGTCAATCCTGATGGGTCCGTTGCCCGATTAAAAGCTCGCCTTGTTGCTAAAGGATATGCTCAAACATATGGCATTGATTATTTCGACACCTTTTCTCCTGTTGCTAAACTTACTTCTGTCAGGTTATTTATCTCTATGGCAGCTACATATAATTGGCCGCTGCATAAGTTAGACATTAAGAATGCGTTCCTTCATGGTGATCTTCAGGAGAAAGTTTATATGGAGCAACCACCTGGTTTTGTTGCTCAGGGGGAGTATGGGAAAGTTTGTCATCTTCGTAAATCCTTGTATGGCTTGAAACAAAGTCCCCGGGCCTGGTTTGGAAAGTTCAGTCAGGCTATTGAACAGTTTGGCATGAAGAAAGTAAGTCAGACCATTATGTTTTCTATAAGCAGTCTGCAACCGGTATCATCCTATTAGTTGTCTATGTTGATGACATCGTTATTACTGGGAGTGATTCTGGTGGTATCTCATCTCTCAAATCCTTTCTTCACAGTCAGTTTCATACAAAGGATTTAGGAACACTAAAGTATTTCTTAGGTGTTGAGGTGATGCGAAGTAAGAAAGGGATCCTCTTATCTTAAAGAAAGTATGTGCTTGACTTGTTGACTGAAACAGGAAAATTGGGGGCTAAACCATATAGCACTCCAATGGTTCCTAATTTGCAGCTTACAAAACATGGTGAATTGTTTGAAGATCCTGAAAGATATAGAAAATTGGTTGGAAAGTTGAACTATCTTACTGTGACTCGTCCAGATATTACCTATTCAGTTAGTGTGGTAAGTCAGTATATGTCTTCTCCAACTGTCGATCATTGGAGAGCTGTAGAACAAATTTTATGCTACTTAAAAGGAGCGCCTGGGAGGGGAATTCTGTATGGCAATCATGGTCATACTAGGATTGAATGTTTTTCAGATGCTGAATGGGCAGGATCCAAAGAAGATCGAAGATCTACTTCCGGCTATTGTGTATTTGTTGGAGGAAATTTGGTTTCATGGAAAAGCAAGAAGCAGAATGTGGTTTCACGTTCGAGTGCTGAATCAGAATATAGGGCTATGGCTAAGTCTGTATGTGAAATAATGTGGATACATTAGCTCCTCACTGAATTGGGCTTCAAGGTTTCAATACCGGCCAAGTTATGGTGTGATAACCAAGCTGCACTTCATATTGCATCTAATACAGTTTTTCATGAACGAACTAAACACATTGAGATTGCTTGTCATTTCGTTCGTGAGAAGATTCAGCAAGGTTTGATTTCTACTGGGTATGTGAAAACAGGAGAACAATTGAGAGACATATTCACAAAGGCTTTAAATGGGGTTCGGATTGATTATCTGTGTAACAAGTTGGGCATGATAAACATCTATGCTCCAGTTTGAGGGGGAGTGTTACAGAATATATTCCTAGAATAGGAAACAAATATATATCCTGAATTATAGGGATTTGATGTAATTAGTTTCATTCCAAATATAGGATTTGTAAGTTGTATATATACCTAAGAGGTGATGAATATAAAGTAGAGAAATTACTTTCCTTTCGTTACACCACACAAATTTATGAGGTGACTATTTAATAATTTGCATTCTTGGATTATCTCTTCTTTATCTAGAAGCTCTTCCAATGTAAAATTTTTCTTGTCCAACACCGACTCAACCTAAAGGTAACAAAGAAAATATGAAAAAATTACTAACAAAAAAAGGACAAAGGAGGAAAACGTAAGCCATAATTAATTTTGAAAAATCCATCATAAAAGAGATAATTATCAACAAAAGTGAAACATAAATAAACAAAACATCTAATCCTGACATGTATAGAAGCACAAATTAATTGATCCAACTTAGTGTTGGCTGACTGAGAATTTAGTGCAGCATAAGATTGACTTGTTTATTTCTAAACCAATTTCAAACAAGTTATTTTGCAGAGTTAAAAATGAGTTCAGTTTGATTAACTTTGTTATTTGCATGTTACTTCATTTATCAATCATTTATTAACTTAACTCCTTTATATGATAAGATAAGCTTGAACAAGTCATGGATAATCTAATCTCAAGTAAAGTTCAACTAGCTCAGTCATTTTACAACCCTAGACACATATTATAAACAAATTTAGGGTGTGTTTAAGTTACATTATTTTGGAAGAATGTATTTTGAAATAGTAGATTAATAGAGAATGCGTGGTTGAAAAAGGAGGAAAAGTTAATGATGTGATGTAAAATATTATTTTATTGAAAAATGTGTGGTTGAAAATGAGTAGAAGAATGAGAATGAATGTGGCTCAAACAGAGGCTTAATAAAGTGAACGATAGATACTATAGATAAAATCAAATTCAGACCTAGAGGTACATCGGGAACAAAAAAAAAAACATAAAATAAATAAATAATAATAATAATAAAAGAAAAAGAAAATAGGATTCACCTCAAATGCAGCATTGAGATTAAGGTTTGCACATACAATAAAAAACTTCTAGCAAATAAAGTATTATTCAAAAATATTTTCCACAACGATAAAATTATTTTTTAAGTCAATAGAGAAGGTAGAGTGGTAGAAGGTAAAAAAAAAAGTAAAAATGGAAATTCTTTTCACAACTCGACGTTTGTTTGGCCATATAGTTAGCATTTCCCCCACCATAATAGATTCGATAACTAGCTACCAAAGAAGAAATTTGATTTCCTAAGTCAATCATGACAAATACATCAAAAGCTGTACAGCCTATCAAGTCCAACGCCGCCAACTGCAATAGGAATTTGGCTTATAAATTATTCACCAAACCCCACAATGTAGAAGGTAAGAAACTTGAGTTGGGTAAGCATAAATTACCTTTCTGTCCCCTGACAAGTATAGAACTTATGGGCCTACCAATTGGTATTAATGATGAGTTCGAGAGTGATGCATTTAATTTTAGAACACATCCTTTCATTTTTTAGTTAAATACGTTGAAGAGAAGATCGAGCATTAATATTTCTCAACACACAGAAAGAGACATTTATCTAATAACAAGAATCATTAATTCATCAAGCAATAATATTTCTCAACACACACAAAGAAACATTTATCTAGTAACAAGAATTATTAATTCAATGAGAAAGCAATATATAATGATTCCATTTAATACCATTTACAAAACTCGTAGAAATATGACCTATTTTGAAAAAAAAATCTATTAACATAATAACTCCTTTAATTATGTTTACCAAATGGAATACAAGATGACTTAATCGTAGAAAAGAACAAATTGTGAACATAATCTGTGATTTTGTTATCTATGATTTGATTTCAAATGGACAGTAAAAACAACGATGGAGAGAAAGTGAAAAAGGATCTAAGAAGTTGAGAGAGAAAACAAAAGAGGGGAAAATAAGATCTAAGAAAATCCAATTAGAAAAGAGAGACGAAATTAAACAACAAATAGTAAAGAGAGAAGAAGAAATAACAAGTCTTGAATGTTTACGTAAATATAGGAGTAAAGAGGTATGTAAGCTTGTGTGGAGAAATAGAGAAACCATGTCTTGTGAGAAGAAAACTACGTAGTGCTTGAGGTGAAAAAATGAAAAATGTAAAATTAGTATATACATTAACATGACACAAAGATGATGCCTTATGAATAATAACAAACTTTGCTCTTTTATATATTATATGGGGATTTATTAATTAAAGACAATTGCATGCCACATAGACACAAGCGCTTAACATTAGTGGTGCTAAATAACATTTTTCTAAATGAAATAGAAACTTGGTCGGGCAATAGGTACCGCCACAATGCTACTTGTACGGAAATTGTTCACACTTTTGCTGACAAATGATGATGTGTCATACATTTTGATCCTTGATTTTACCGTCAACAAATGTGTAATACAAGTAGCTCAATTACACCCCAATTTGGGACAATGGAGAAAGCTGAACGAGGTGCATCGCAAATACAAGCCATCACGGCTCGACAAAGACTAACAAGGCATGTGGCATATATAGCACGTGACAAAAAAGGCAATGAAATTATATGCTTTTCTTTAATTTATAAACATAGCGTTTTTGCCTGTTAAGAGTAGCACAGAATCTTGAAATCACTATGTTCTTGCATTGCTGCCATACAAATCTCAAACATATTCTAGAGCATGTTTGTATGATCTTAAACATTTTACTGAGTAACTTACATACAAAATAGAGAGAGTTTCTTGAACCTTATTTAATATTTGTTAGATGTTCGACGCTCAATTATATTGTTGCTTTATTTCTCGATTATGGATCGATCTTTACAGTAAGATCAACGAGGTTGTAGTGGGGTATGGACAATTGCTTAATATCTCTTTTACATTCCTTGTTGTGTATGTTCATCTTTGCAGGTGATGCAGGTATTAGTATAAATGATTATGTTAATCAATCTAGATGTTCCCAATCCTTGGTGGATTCTTACCAAACCAATATTTTGCAGAGAACTGACTGTTTGTGGGAACACGAATCACTCTACAACTAATGAATTGAGAGTTCGGGCAATATCGAAAAAATTTCTATGAACGAGAGATGGGTTTGCTCTCTTTACTGTTTTCAGACCATTTTCAATTTTCAGTTTTCGAAAACATAAAAAACATGTTTACTTACCTATTTTCCGAAATGAGTTTAAATTTACAAAAAAAACAGAAAACGTCAAAAAAGTCGTTTTGGCTGTTTTCAGTTAAAATCAAGCCAAAACTTAATTTTTTTTATTTTTGAAAACAACTTTTCAAAACCACAAAAAGAACGCGTTTTCAACAATCTCAAAATGGATACTCAAAACACAAAACTCAAAATGAATTCAAAACTAAAAATTAAAAAACGAAACACGAAGACCACATCCATTTAATGTTCGACTCCATGTGTTTCTCACGACCAGTAGGCCGCTGCTCTATATTGCTGTGACAAAGAATTGAGCAGGACATTTCGACTACGCCCCTTCAAATTGGTCATAAGAACATCGTGTCTTGGTCTCTTTCCATGTCAAATGAAGCAGAAACCTCGTAACCTTGCAAAACGACCCACAAATTTTCTGTTTTACTGACTGCAGAAAGCCATTCAATAAGGATTCCCATCGCGATATAGTTAGGATTACACAAGCATGTTCAGTCATTTGATCCATCATTTTCAATGCTTTATCTAACCAATCATTAGATCATGGGCGCTTGTTTCCATCCCACATCGAATTATTAGGCAACCTGAGCGATAGCTGAGTATTATAAAAGAGTTGGGCCGTAACAGAAATAAGCATACCTTTCTCGGCCTTTTGGCTAAGATCAAGTGTAGTATCTGTTCTTATCAGTTTAATATCTGATATGTGGGCCATCGGCCCACACGATATTAAATTTATTTTTTAAGGGGGAGGGTCCATCAAGGTAGCTTGCTACCTGGACCTTCGGGCGTCGCCCATGCGTTGCACTACTGCAAGGGCCTGGCGCACCCCACCAATTCTAGTCCAAGAATTTGTTTGGGCCTTTGGTTCTTAAGCTTCGTAGGCTGTGGTTTTTTTTCTGAACTTCCATTTATTTGTGTTTTTATCTGTAATCTATTATAACCTATATAAATATCTGCTCTTGGTTTGTTGTTTGCCCTTTTGACATCTCTCTCTTTATGGAGTTTGTTGTGGTGACGAAAGGCATCAAAAATTATGACATGACAAAAAAGTATCTAGTTTGTGACGACCATTCGTTTAGTCCCTGAAAATTGCCTCGCCTCCTTTTCTGAATGAACGTGACTTCTTGATTTCCAGACATGAGCTGTCGAATAACTTGGCCATTCTAGTTCAATATCATCAAAATTTGCAAACCCGTTTACCAAGATCTTCTCCATAGTTATAATAACAGATTTTGAAGTATATGAAACTCAGATAAAGAGCTAAATTATAATAAAGTATATTCAGCTTATTAATTGATACAAGTGAGGTGAAATATATATACAGCAAATTGAGTGGAGAGCAAGCTAGTAGGGAATGATAATCATGTGAAGAATAAAATCTGTTTCAACAATATGGTGGTCCCAGCAGTGCACAATAGCAGCTCATGATATCACCAACAACACACGTGCTTGCTTGATTTAGTTACAATGAGAAATAATCTTCACATCCTCCCTCAAGCTGGAGTTCATTCTTTTACTCCAAGCTTGTCTTTGAGAAACAGGAACCTGGTTTGAGATAGAGGTTTAGTCATGAGATCTGCGGTTTTGATCTGAAGATGGAATGTAATGGATTTTGAGCTTCCCTTCAAGGACTTTATCTCTAACAAAATGTATATCTAATTCGATGTTTTGTTCTAGCATGGTAGACAGGGTTTGAGGCTAAGGCACTGGCACTAAGATTATCACACCACAAGATAGGAGATGAGGCAGACTTCAAATTGATTTCTTTAAGTAATGACTCAATCCATGTGATTTCAGCTGAGACTTGTGCCAATGCCCTATATTCTGATTCCGTGCTAGACTTGGCCACTACCTGTTGTTTCTTCGAGGACCAAGACACCAAGGTGTCTCCTAAATAGACACAATATCCAGCAGTCGACCTCCTATCATCAGGGCAAGACGCCCAGTCAGCATCGGCAAAACCTGTGACATCAATTCTGTTAGCTCTTTGTATCCAAATCCCTTGATTAATAGTGCCTTTCAAATACCTGAAGATCCTCTTAACTGCCTTCCAATGTATATCTGATGGAGCTTGGAGAAATTGACTTAATTTGTTTACTGCAAATGAAATGTCAGGCCGTGTGTGACTGAGATATTGTAAACCACCCATGGCACTCCGGTACAGGGAGAAATCTAATATTTTCTCACCATCATCTTTGGAAATATATTTGCCTACTGTAATAGGTGTAGAACACGGTTTCAGATGCTCGAGATGAAACCTTTTTAGCAAGTCCCTTATGTACTTGGATTGAGTGAGATGCATCCTTGATTCATTCCGTTTTACTTCAACTCCCAGAAATTGGTGTAATTCACCCATATCCTTCAATGCAAACTTAGCATTTAGTCGGTCAATAAAGCTTTGCAGCAGGTTGTGATCATTTCCAGTGACTACAATGTCATCAACATATACTAAGCAAAAAATGACCTGCTTGTGGTTCATAAAGAAAAACAGAGAGCTGTCTGCCCTAGAGTTAGTGAATTTCCAATCCAGAAGTGTCCTTTTTAACCTCTCATACCAAGCTCTAGGGGCTTGCTTAAGCCCATAAAGAGCCTTTTCGAGCCTACAAACAAAAGTAGGATATCTCTTGTCAATAAAACCTTCAGGCTGATTCATGAATACAACTTCATTTAGCTTGCCATTCAAGAATGCGTTGTTGATATCCACTTGTCTAACACTCCATCCTCTTGAGACGGCAATAGTGAGAATTATTCGTAAGGTAGAAGCCTTTATCACAGGGCTAAAAGTCTCATGATAGTCTACACCTGAGGTCTGTAGAAAACCTTTTGCAACGAGCCTGGCTTTATGCTTCAGTATTCTTCCATCAATGTCACGTTTGATCCTGAAAACCCACTTGTTGCCTATCACTTTTTGATTTTCCTCTACTGGTACAAGTTTCCAGGTGTTGTTTCTGATTAAGGCTTTGTATTCTTCTTCCATGGCTTCTTTCCAATTTTTGTTTGACATGGCTTCAAGAACATCATTTGGTTCAGTTCTGATTCTGTACTGTTGGCATTGTGTTGAGTAAACTTTTGGTTTAAAAATGCCAGCTTTGCTCCTAGTAGTCATAGGATGTTCAGTGGCCTGTCTGTTCAATTCTGTGGCTTCAATTTGATTTTCCTCACTTTGCTCATCAACTTGCTCAACCTCAAGATTCTCAATTGTTGTATCCTCTAGGTTTTCACCGTGACTATGATTATTACTAGTATCTGAACTTTCAACGACCTTCTCCAAATCTGACTTCCAGGTAGTAAGGATGGACCTGAATTTTGAACTGCTGCAGGAAGAGTTTCATCAGAGTAGCTTGTAACATTTGAGCACATCAGATTAGAGTTAGGAGAAATTTGACAGGGAAGATACTGAATAATGATTTTAGAATTTGGAGAGCTAGTGCTTTTGTTTAGAAAACTTGACTGAAAAGGAAACTCATTTTCATTAAACACAACATGCCTAGACAAGTAGATTTTTCCTGTGGGACTGAGACACTTATACCCTTTGTGAGAGTTGCTAAAACCAAGAAAGACACACTTCGTTGAGTGGAAACTGAATTTATGAGATTGGTAAGGCCTTAAACATGGAAAGCACGCACAGCCAAAAACTTTAAGAGATTTGTAGTCAGTTTGCTCATTGGTTAGAACTTGATTTGGCGATTTCATCTTTAGAATGGGAGTTGGTAATTTGTTGATAAGATAGACAGCTGTATAGAAAGCTTCCCACCAGTAGTGCAACGGCATATTTGCTTGAGCAAGGAGAGTCAGGCCGGTTTCAGTGATATGTCTATGTTTTCTTTCAGCTCTTCCATTTTGAGCTGAAGTATGGGGACAGGAGAGTCTCATCTCAATACCAGATTGTTGAGCTAGATTGGTAAAAGCCCTGAATTCTCCTCCCCAATCTGACTGGAGAGTCTTTATTTTTCTGTCAAACTTGTTTTCTACTAGGTTTTTAAACTGAGTGAAAGAGTTTAAGGCTTCAGATTTGCTTCTTAGAGGATATATCCATGTATGCCTACTATAATCATCTATGAAAAGAATATAATATCGAAAACCAGAAGTCGATTGAATGGGTGCAGGACCCCAGTGATCTGTATGGATAAGATTAAGAGGTGCTGATGCGTGTGAGTTCGATAGTTTGAAAGGCAGGGAATGAGATTTTCCTAGCTGACAGGCGTCACAAAATTGACAAGTTTCATTTTCATTGAATTTTTCATTACATAATTTGAGAACTTGTGACATCACAGGACCTGTAGGATGTCCAAGTCTCATGTGCCACAATTTTGATTTTGACTCATACTTGGTGATTCTTTTTGACTCAACAACACAGATTGATGATCTCGATTTATTGGGATAAACTGGAATTTGACAGGATAGTCTCTTAACTTGATCTGGGAGCTCAATCTGGTACAAGCCGTCTTTAAGTTTCCCTTCCAGCAGCACTTCCTTGGTCTGTTGGTCCTTGACAGCACAAGTGTTAGAGTGGAATTCCATAAAAACACCATTATCAGAGGTCAATTGGGAGACACTCAACAAGTTTTTCTTGATTGAAGGCACTAATAACACATTACTGAGCAATAAAGATTTATTATTCTGTGTATTCAGGTGATTAGTGCCAATGTGAGAAATTTGAAGTTCATTTCCATTACCAACAACAAGTTTTTCCTTACCACCATATTCACGTGCTTCAGCTAGATTTTCTCTCTCTGCAGTAATATGGTTGCTGGCACCTGAGTCTACAAACCATGCTGGATCTAAAATGGTTTTTGATGAGGCAATGAGAGCAGCAGGTTCTGAAGAGTAGTTGTTTCAGGCTTAGCACCCATGTACCTCTCATCATAACGGTTGAAGCATTTGGCTGCTGAGTGATTATTCATTCCACAAATTTGACAAGGCCCTTTGTTAATAACTTGTTTGCCTCCTCTGCCTCTGATTCTTCCACCCCTATAGTGAAAACTTCTTCCACCATAATCTGACCTTCCTCCTCTATTAGTGCTTGCTCTGTGACTGAAGTTTGCTGAAACTTGGCTTAGGTTTACTGAGGCTAAGCTATTTTTCACAGCATTTAGATGTTCAATCCGGCTTTCATAAGTCATAAGAACTGACTGCAGCTCGTGCCAAGAGATTGATTCTCTGCTGTTAATCTGAACAACGATAGGGGTGTATTCTTCATCTAAGCCAGCTAATACTTGAGTGATGAGATCTCCATGAGTGATTGTCTTTCCAGCTATTTCAAGGTTGTCTGCTAGATGTTTAATCATGTTGAGATATTGATCAATAGTCATTGATCCTTTCCTAGCCCTTTGGAGTTCACTGGTTAGGAAAATAATCCTGGATTTATTCAGGACTCCAAAACTTTCTTGAACGGCTTTCCAGAGGCTACAGGCAGTTGATGATCCCATTACCCTCATGGCAATCTCAGATGTCATTGATGAGTACAGCCAACCCATCAACAACTGATCAGTCGACATCCATTTTCCATAGTCAGAATTTGGTGTCATTTCCACTGTGGCTCCAGCAGATCCAGTCGTCTGAATTGCAAGGAATTCTGCTGGGCAGGTTTTGGTTCCATCAATGAACCCTTCAAGATTATGTCCTCTAATGATTGGCATAATCATGTTCTTCCATAGGAGGAAGTTATTCCTATCTAGCTTCACCGGTGGCACCTGGGTGAGAGTGATTCCAACTGATGTCACTTGATGTCCTCCCAGCAATGGAGGCACCAGTGTGCTGGAGTTAGGCAGTGCAGATTGTGCATTATCATCTGATCCAGTATTGGCCATTTAGTGCTCTGATACCAAGTTATAATAACAGATTTTGAAGTATATGAAACTCAGATAAAGAGCTAAATTATAATAAAGTATATTCAGCTTATTAATTGATACAAGTGAGGTGAAATATATATACAGCAAATTGAGTGGAGAGCAAGCTAGTAGGGAATGATAATCATGTGAAGAATAAAATCTGTTTCAACAATATGGTGGTCCCAGCAGTGCACAATAGCAGCTCATGATATCACCAACAACACACGTGCTTGCTTGATTTAGTTACAATGAGAAATAATCTTCACATCCATAATGCAGGTTTCACCAGGTAGGGTGCCCATATTTTGTCTGCTGGAGGTGGTGGTTGGACCCAGTGCCTTGGTATACGGCTGCATAAGAGAGTATTCATTCAACAAGTTAAAGATAATGGAGTGCAAGAAAATTTTGGACGTCTGACATCGTAGGAACTTGTATCGATGAAGTAAAGTTGTGTAATTTTCTCTCCCACGTGGGATAGATTTTGATAAAAGTTATTAACCGTATGGTTGAAAATGAGTTTGCAGATAAATGAATTTAGAAAATGGGGGGTGATAAATAAAAGGAAAAATTAGCTATGTCAGACCCATTTGATTCATTGTATTTTCAGGGAGCTGCTCCCATCTTAGAATAAATCTGCTTCAAACCACAATTTTATGCCACAGAGATATTCATAAGAAGTCCATGTGCTGTTTTCATTTTAGAAACACGCTTGAAATGGTATTTTGATAAAAAGCAAACGGAATTGCTTATAATTTTTATGCCCCAACGTCAATCAGATTCAAACTCGTAAATCTATGAGTTGAAAGCATAGAAAGAAGAATGGACAAATATTAATTGTTGAAGCTTAGTTTCCATCCAATTCATTGAATAACTATTTCTAACTGATGTTCCTAGCTCCCAAACTAAAACGAGTACATCACCTGTGTCCTGTTATGTCAAGAGAAAATATTTATATCCTAAAACTCCTTCCACCAAAAATGTCAATAAAAACTACAAATTTCACCAGACATTGCATTATTACATTCACGTTGGCAACAGAAAAGGAACAAATTTTACAAAGCTGCCCAATACAAGTGATTGTTTCTCCATCATTTCCGGAAGTATCTTCACCGTCTTCATATTCCTCCTTAGTATATGGTTTTGCTCCTCAATCTCTTCTATGTCTTAGACAAAGTTGATTGATTGCCCAGGCATTGAAAAATGGTGTGATGAATTTCAGCAAGTAAAAGTGATGAACTTTTGAATTGTATTGAATGAGTTCTGATTTACAAGATGAAAATGGCAATGGTACATATACAAGTAAACTAACGGTAGCCTATGTTGACTCTACTGTACAAAGTACAAAGTTGGTAAAGGTGGAGTAGGTTTTTTCTGAAAAACAGCTGCTCCCTTTACCTAAAAAGCCTATGATGAGTGACCTTGTATAGGTCTGAGGTTATCCTTGATATGGCCAATGATGGACAACCTTTAATAGGTCTGAGGCCATAATAATTTGGTTCAATTTCAACTATAGTCTTGTTTCTCAACACTCCCCCTCAAGTTGGGTTCGAATAGATTAATTGATCCCAACTTGTCAAGAATGTTATGATGGCTAGTTTTGTCGAGAGCCTTTGTAAAGATATCTGCCAATTGGTCTTTGCTTCTGACGAACGGGGTTTCTATTTCTCCAGATTGTACTTTTTCTCTGACAAAGTGACAGTCGACCTCGATGTGTTTCGTCCTCTCATGAAAAACTGGATTGGATGCAATATGTCGCGCAGCTTGATTGTCGCAGAACATTTGCATAGTTCCTATGTGCTCTGTCTTCATGTCTCTAAGTAGTTGCTTGATCCAAGTGAGCTCACTTGCTGTGGATGCTATGGCACGATACTCTGCTTCAGCACTTGACCTTGCTACCACGTTTTACTTTTTGCTTTTCCAAGTTACCAAGTTACCACCTACAAAGGTACAGAAGCCTGTGGTTGATCTTCTATCGCAGCTCCCTGCCCAATCTGCATCAGAAAAACCAATTACAGTATTAGAATTGTTTCTTTTCATCCAAATCCCTTGACCTGGAGTGCCTTTAAGGTATCTTAGTATTCGATCAATAGCACTCAAGTGACTGGTACGCGGAGCATGCATAAATTGGCTAACAACACTAACGGCGAATGCAATATCAGGTCTGGTAACCGTAAGATAAATTAGTTTTCCTACCAACCTTTGATATTGTCCTATGTTAGGTAGAAGTTCACCATTTTCTTGTCCAAGTTTGACATTGGTCTCCATTGGGGTGCTAGCCGGTTTAGCTCCTAGTTTACCAGTCTCTTTTAACAAGTCAATGACATACTTTCTTTGGGATAAAAATAGACCTTTGCTAGAATGAGCTATCTCTATTCCAAGAAAATACGAGAGTTTTCCAAGATCCTTGATATCAAATTCGTTTCTCAGGTATTGTTTGACCCTTTTAATTTCTTCATTATCATTTCCAGTTATGATAATGTCATCAACATAGACAAGAATAATAGTGATAGAATTTTGAAAGTGTTTGACGAACATAGATGAATCAGCAATGCTTTTAATAAAATTATTTTTCAACAGAGAAAAGCTAAGCTTGGCATACCATGCTCTTGGAGATTGTTTAAGACCGTAAATGGACTTATTTAGCTTACATACCAACGATGAATCTGAGACAAATTTATGGCCTGGAGGAAGAGTCATGTAGACTTCTTCTTCCTGAATTCCTTGAAGAAAAGCATTCTTGACGTTCATTTGAAACAAATTCCATCCTAAATTGGTAGCAACAGATAACAAAATTCTAACAGTGCTCATTTTAGCTACAGGTGCGAAGGTCTCTTGGTAGTCAATGCCATAGATTTGAGTAAATCCTTTGGCTACTAACCTAGCTTTATATCTTTCAATCGTACCATCACTATTGTATTTAATTTTATATACCCATCTACTACCTACGGGTTTTTTGCCTTTAGGTAGGTAGACAATATCCCACGTGTTATTTTTTTCCAAGGCTTGAAGTTCTTCTTTCATAGCCTTACGCCAAATTGGGTCTTGGTTAGCCTTATCAAAAGAGGTTGGTTCGGTTTGGTTGGTTATGTTACCTAAATAGGCCCGGTATTCAGGAGAAACCTTTTTATAAGAGATAAAGTCTTGAATTGGATACATTACCTGATGGGATACATAATCCCTTAACTGGCGATTGGATACATCACCTGATGGGATACATAATCCCTTAATCTGGCAGGAGGTCGGATTTCACGTGTGGATCTTCTCAACGCAATTTCTTCTTGAGTTGGCTCCTCACCCGCAATTCCTTCTTCTTCTTGAGTTTGCTCATTTTCCTCGTCTTCTCCCCCTGAAGGAATTGCACTTGTTTCATCAACCTGTTCTTCCTCCTCATGCTCAACCTGTTCTTGGTTAGTTTCTTCAGGAAACACAAAAACATTTTGAGGTAACATAATCGGTTGATGTTGTGTATTTTCTTGTTCATTTGATTGGTAGTAGGGCTTGCTTTCGAAAAAAGACACGTCTCGTGAAAAGTAAAGCTTACGAGTTTTTGGATCATAACACTTATATCCCTTTTTTTCTGAAGAGTATCCTAAAAAAATGGCTTTAACCGAGTTTTTATCCAATTTGTCATGTCTTTTTATGTGTACAAAGCATGTACACCCGAAGACACGTATATGGTCAAGGTCAATTTTTCTACCCTTAAGAATTTCCAGGGGGCTCATGTTTCTTAACTTTGCACTGGGCAATCTATTTATAAGATATGTAGCAGTTAGCACAGCGTCTGACCAATAGGTTTTTGGAATGTTGCTTTGAAACAGAAGTGATCTAGTGACTTCAAGAAGATGACGATTTTTCCTTTCTGAAACTCCGTTTTGTTCAGGTGTATTAATGCATGTGGTTTGATGCAAAATCCCTTTTAATTTAAAGAATTCTAAAAAATTCCTGTTAACATATTCCGTTCCGTTGTCAGATCTGAAAATCTTAATTTTTGCATTATATTGGTTTTCAACAAAATTAAAAAATTCTTGAAAGCATGAGAAAACTTCGTTTTTTCCTTTTAACAGATAAATCCAAGTAGTGATAGAAAAATCATCAATGAATGTAACAAAATATTTAAAGCTATTGTAAGAATCAACAGGTGCCGGGCCCCACACATTAGAATAGATCAAATCAAAACATTTTCCTGATACATTGGTGGACAAGGAGAATGGAAGCCTAGTTTGTTTAGCAAGTTTACAAACATCACAATAGCTAGAGTCAAATTTATAACAAAAAAGTTTGTTTAGAACTTGGTCAGACGGATGGCCGAATCTCCAATGTAGCAACTTGTCATGATCTACCGGACTGAGGGACATATGACATCTAACAGGATTTTCTTCAAGATAATAAAGACCCTTTTTAAAAAATCCCTCACCAATCTTCTTCCCTGATTCTCGATCCTGAAAGGTTACTCTAGTAGGTGAGAATATAACATTACAGTTCAAATCTTGAGTTATTTTACTAACAGATAATAGATTGGAATTAAAATCAGGCAAGTATAAAATATTTTTCACATTCTTCGTAAAAAGTTTGGTAGTACCAAGGCCATAAATTTGGACTTTATTTCCGTTAGCAACAGTCACATGTTGACGATTTTTAAGTTGCATGACATTTCGAATTTTATTTTTGTCCCATGTCATATGGTCGGTGGCACCGGAGTCAATAATCCATTTACTAGTATTTTCACAAAAATTAGCTACTTGGGAAGAATTTAAAATAGGTTTAGAGAAACCTGGAGTTTGTTGTTGTAACAAACTGTTCAACTGGGTCACTAACTGGGTCAATTGGGCTGTAGGTGTCATTGATGGGCCAGCTCCTTCATTTGAAGATTGGTGGATTGAGTCAGACCTAATTCCTTTATTTTGGCCAATTTCCTCCCTTTTAATACTCCATCCCACGTTTGGGCCCATTTGGTCTCCTTTTGTGCTCCAGCCCACTTCATCTCCTTTACCCAAACTCCAGCCCATTTCGTCTCCTCTACTGGAACCCCCAAATCGTCTCTCCTTCCTTGCACCGCCCCAACTTCCCTTCTCCCCCTTGTTTCGAGTCGGCCGGAGATAGGGGTGTAAAACCCAGCAGCTGCCTTGGTTGTGCCCTGCCCTCTTGCAGTGGTCGTATTAGTCAGAGGCTGAGGTTCCCTTTGTCGTCCTGGCCCCGTCTCTAGGGTTAGGGATTGGGTGTTGATCTTTGAAAGCTCGGTTGTTTTCGGAGGTTTCTGTTTGTTGAGGGTTCATGAGGGTTCTCCTGGACTCTTCTTGCTCGATTGTAGCCACTATGTCATCAAAGCTTGGCATGGCAGTTGAGAGAAGAATTTGGGATCGAACGGCCTCGTAGCTTGCATCGAGTGCTCCCAGATAAGTATAAATCAGGTCGTGTTCGTTCCTTTTTTGAATTTCGACTGTGTCTGTTGTTGGTGGGAGATAAGTGTTGAGCTCTTCCCATTTTGACACTATCTCTGTCACAAGTTGCATATTACTTTGATTGCCTTGTTTGATTTTTGCAATTTCTTGCTTGAGACTGAAAATGTGGGCAAAATTTTTCTGTTGACCGTATAGTTTTTTTGCTTTGTCCCACACTTCCTTTGATGAATTATAGTACATGAACATGTTGGCAATCTTGGGTTCCATGGTATTTAACAGCCATGACATGACCATGTGATCTGTGGTTTGCCATTCTTCGATCTTGGTGGTTTCTGCCTCTGTAGGTGTCTGGGAATCTATGGGAGTGGGTTTTTCTTTGGTGCCTGAGATAAACTGTAATTTACCTTTGCCACTGAGACCGATCGTAACTGATCTGGACCAGGGTATATAATTTTTATTGCCACTGAGTACTATGTTTGTGATCTTGGTGTTGTCCGTGTGTTGAGCCATGGTTTGGTTGTGAGAAACTTTCTGTGACTCTGTTGGCTTTTGTTTCTACAGGTTTAATACCTGCTCTGATACCATGATGAATTTCAGCAAGTAAAAGTGATGAACTTTTGAATTGTATTGAATGAGTTCTGATTTACAAGATGAAAATGGCAATGGTACATATACAAGTAAACTAACGGTAGCCTATGTTGACTCTACTGTACAAAGTACAAAGTTGGTAAAGGTAGAGTAGGTTTTTTCTGAAAAACAGCTGCTCCCTTTACCTAAAAAGCCTATGATGAGTGACCTTGTATAGGTCTGAGGTTATCCTTGATATGGCCAATGATGGACAACCTTTAATAGGTCTGAGGCCATAATAATTTGGTTCAATTTCAACTATAGTCTTGTTTCTCAACATGGTGTATTCAACCAACACCTATAGAGTTTGTTAAGGTTTGGCCGTACACAAGTGTTGGTAGTGGCTTAGTTGTTGTCGAATGTTACTTCCTTTCGTTCCAATGTTTGCCTATTGATTTTGGAAGTCGACGGGGCATTCTTATTTCCAGTTTCCTTGTTCCCACTCGACCATTTTGAAGTGGCCGCTGTCGTGTCTTGATTAGGACTTTAATAATTATTGATTGGAGTTATTAAATTGGTTCCCGACCTTTAATGCGAAGTTCATTACGTCAATATAAAGTAACTAAGATTTTTACTATAATAATAATTAACTTACGTCTTATTTATAATATGAGCAGTGCTATTTGTACATCATTGTGTACATAATAGTGTACGAATAGATACCACGGAAGAAATATAAAGATTATAATAACTGAATTTATTTTATTTTCTTTCTTCTCTCTTCCATGTCATCTATTTGTATACCGTTATGTACACAATTATGTACAATTATTGTTGACCCCCAAAAATGAATCAACAGATGTCGGACCCACTCACGCCAAGTCAAGTATTTTCCGGCACATTGCTTCTACCGGAATGATGACGGTAGCAATGAAGAAATGGACGCAGAATGTACGTTGCTACGAGAAACAAAGTTGTTCGAGCTCCGGCAGGTGGAACGATAGCGATCGCACTAACAGCGATTTTTGGGTTGAAACCAAACTAATCCGTGTCACAAGAAACAAGAATATGTGGAATGATAGATGGAAATGTTTATATGTTTTTCTCAAGAGTTCAAGTATATCTTTTGAATATATGATTATCCTTTCTTTTTATCCACCATTCCACCACCCCCCTTTTTAGTTACAAAGAGGACCCATTTATACTGTATTGACCGACGTGGTGATCGTTAGATCAGAACCATGCGGCCTCATCTCCCTAATTGGGGCATCATATCACTGTACAATTAATACATTGATAAGGAGTCAGTCGCCCTATACAATAGGTTGTTATACTGACAACTTTATTACAAGTGTCACATCACTCACTTCTGTAGATCCTTAAATCTATTACAAGAGACAACGTCGGCTTAATGAACTTCGGATGAGTTGGGGAGAGCCTCGGGTGGATCTGAGCTTCGCTTTTAAAGAAGTGCCTCAAACTGGGTTTTATCAGGCTACTTGAGAGCTTCAGACATTGTGTGAGGATCTCGGCCATTTGTCTTATTGGTGTGTTTGATCTACTGGGTCTTCCTTTCGACTTCCTTGTTGACTGTCCGTCCACGTGTCATGCCATATAGCCTCGTTTCATTGGGCCTTAGAGGTAGGGAGTAACAATTATCATTACTCTTATAATATGATTGTCCTCATCAATATTCATATTTTTATTTAGCGTTCTATTATAATCTGATAAATAAAATAAAGAACACATAATCTGTATGTTGTACATTTTTTCAAAGGTTAGGGATCCAATTGCAATTTGTCCTACTTAAGATTAAGGACGTATTGACTTTTTTTCCATAAAGAAGGACACATTGCACACCAAAACAAATAGATTAGGGACGGTCTGTGCTATTTAATGGACTACTCACGGCAAAAATGTTGGACACAAATATCAAAAATACAGCGCAGGTCTCCATAGTCAGGATGGCCGAGTGGTCTAAGGCGCCAGACTCAAGTTCTGGTCCTCGTAAGAGGGCGTGGGTTCAAATCCCACTTCTGACATTTTTCCCCAAATGTTTATATTTATTCCCAGCTTTTGTCAAAGGCATCATTTACGTAACATTTGAACAGTGTATTCCCAACAAAATATTTTCTCAAAATTTTTTTGTCACAACCTGCCAAATAGATCCATATACCTTTGCCTCCGTTTGTCTCTCATTCTTTCAATTTTTTTTTTGGATAAATCTACTTTTACATCAAAATGGTAAATAATCAATTATCAAAAATGATGTGGAAGAAAAAGATTGAATAAGAAAATTTAATTGTATTTCAAACTGACAAATGGTAAAACGTCCTCTGACATTATGAATTCACTTATGTAAATCTTGAAGTTAGCAAGATTCAATTTTTTTTCTACACACTCATTTTCAACTGCACATTCACACAATAAAATATTGAATAAGTCTATTTGTTCATGAGAGGTTGACAATTTCTCACGTGCCTGTGGGGTCCGTATGTTTAAAAAATTAAAAAAAAAAGTGGACCCCCCATTGTAAGTGTATGTCAACCATTGGTCGTACAAATAACGTGTCTAAAATATTTTAAACGTCAACTCAATTTTTTTTACATTTTAACCACACACTTTTCAAAAATTCACCATTCAAAAAATAGCACATCAATTCTTCGAAAGAGTATTTTTGGTCATCTAACCCTTTATTCATAGAGAAGTGCTGTTTGTACTGGGTCAGGGTGACAAACACCTTGACCGGCCCCTCACATCAGGGGGGCCTCACATTTTTTTCCAATTTTTTATACATGTGGGGGCCAGCATCATGTGAGAGTGTGTCAACTTTTTTATCAATTTTTTTTTGTACAAGTAGTTTTTTTGTTATTCACAGCCTTCCAATACCAAGCGAAGGAAATTCAATACACTTGTACAAGAAAAATAATTAAAAATTGACATGTAGTCTAGAATTCTAGAGGCACATGTGTATAATTAATTACAATAAACATGTGCTCTGTTATATAAATCATTTTGTTTGACTTATTACACGATCTACTGTCATATAATTCAAAATTCAAAAAAGGAAAAAATTAAAGTCTATTTCGAATAAATCTCGAACCAAGCAATGATACGGTTCCTTTTTTATGGATTAACCTGCTCTACCAGGCCTGTAAAAGGCCCGATAGAGCAAAAGCTCTCACATTATAGGCCTGGCAGTGCAGCACGATTCCTTTTTTATCATTTTGTTCGTTGCACAATCTCGTGAAATCATCGTATAAATTTAAAAATTTAATGGGAATGTTTGAAGAAAATTTTTCCAGAGACCCCTGTACTTTTAATGTTTAAATTATGTTTCAATGTGCAAGTGGAGATAAACAAAGTGGCAATTTCCTCGGAAATGACGAGGTTGTGGGAGACATGAAAGAATAACCTTCTTTTAATTTTCTTTCTTAGACTCTTTTGTTCGCACCCCACTATGGTACCTAATAGATCGATTTTATGCACGATGAATATAAGAAGAATTATGCTAAGTATACATTTTTGTTGACATTGCGTAGGAATTCAAAATTTGTTGGGCCGGAAAGTGTGTGTTTTTAAAAACTGTCCAATAATATGACGACACGTGACACAGTGCAAAAAATAATGTCAAATAAAATGTACATGTAACACGATTGATATAAGAAATATATCAATATTTATTGTAAGCTGTACTTACAAAAGGTTAATTTAAAATGTGTCATAATTTTATTAGAAATCGTGAAAGCGGCTCATTAAGGTATAATCTGCTATTTTTTACGCACTGCTTATAAATGTATTACTCAAAAGAAAAAAGAATTTAAAAAAAAAGTATAATTGCTTATAATTTGGTTAAATTCAATTTTATCAATACATTTTCTAAGATCCACAATTTTTACCTACTTTTTAATTAGACATTTTTTGAGATCCACTAATTATAATAAATTATAATTTTTGACACACACACACTAAGAGTATGTTTAATTGCATTTATTTTTAATGGAAAATGTTAGTTTTTCATCTAAATTCCAACTTTGAAGTGTTTGATCGTTATTTTTTCCATGAAAAATATTTTTCAACTTTTAAAAATATGCATAATTTTCCTTATTTTTAAAGAAAATATTTTCTTTTCTGGAATATATTTTCCATGTCAATCAAAACACTCTAAGGGTCCGTTTGATTGTAAGAGTGAAATTTGGGTGAAAAGAAAATGAATTTCAGGGAATTGAATTGCACATAATTATTTTTTTAGGAATTGTCAATTAATTATGTTTTATTAGTATAATTTTTCATGTGGAAAATATTGAAATTTTGGATCTTTTGATGTTCGTTTGACTTTGTTTTACATGAAAATTGTCAATTAAAGAGATTTTTTTTTTTTTTATAATTGGGTATAGAATTTGTTTCCATTGCAAAAAAAGAAAAAAAAAAAAAAATCCTGAAAACCACTTTTCCACCGCTTTGGTGGGAAAACCAATTCACTTACAACATTGAAAAGGGGTCACGGGAGCGGGAGGGGGGGTTGGGTGGAAAAGGTTTTCCAAGAAAATTTTTGTCATCAAACAACAAAAAACTTAAAACTTGTCAAACGTGCCTTAAATACTACGCTTGTGAAGTTTCCGTCAAATCAAGTTAGTTAATAAAAAAGAATTGATCGAATAAGACGCGTTTTCAAGTAAAGATATACTTAAATATTGACTAGATCAAGTAGGAGTCTAGAAAAGGACCTTAGTTACTTACAAGAAAATATCCGAGCAAAAATATCATTAGATGGGTACAAAAATTTCAAGATCTAATAAACCTAGTGTTTGTTATTAGTCCCTGTTTGGTACAAATTAAAATCAGATTTTTAGAAAATTTTGATAAAAATTGATGATATATGTGGTTAAAAAGTTATGAATCCCATAAAATGTGTTGTTAAAAATAATTGTTGATTTTGACTTAAAATTTTAATTGAGATTTTAATCCAAACCAAACAACGGCTTAGTTTAAGAAGGTGCAGTTCTTTTTATGCAATATTTTCCATTTACTTTGTTTTAGCCACATTATTATTTTCATTTTCATTCTTATACTCATTTTTAACCACACATTTTCAATAAAATAATATTTTTCATCACATAAATAATTTTTTCCTCTTTTTCAACCATATATTTCTCATCACATCAAACAAAAAAAATACTTTCTTGGACTCAAAATTTGCACCAAACAGGGCGCTAACAATTTTGATAGAGAAGGGAAAGCAGCAGACAGGGGTCCTTAAACTGTAGGGCAACAGAGTGGCAGTACAGTAAGTTGAAGTGACAGAAAATTAATTAATGGTCCCTTTTGATTATTTTAATAGACATTTAATTCCAGTTGTCCGATGATTGATGTCAAAGTTTTTAGATATGAAAATGTTGTGCTGGCTATTGAACTTGTCAAGATTAAAGCAGTAAAATTGCTCAAAATTATTAGACTACAATACGAACACAGTCGATTAACTGGGTTTTCCCATTCAATTAAGAAACCTACGTAAAGGAATAAATAAATTTATATATTACTTCGTTGAATCAATATCTCACCGTGTCAGATAAACACATAATTTGATCCACACCTTTCATTCGTGTCATCATATGTACCAAAACTTTAAAAAATTAGCAACTCAAGTCCAAAATGGCGCAGAAACCGTCAATTGATTCAGAAATTAAAATTTTAATAATTTTTCCCAAATAAAATAAGGTATTTTGAACATAATGCATTTTTCATATTCAATCAAAAAAACAAATAAATTAATATTATAATTTTAACGGCCCAAATTGAAAGTAAAAAAGTAAACTTGAAATTTGATTACTTGTTTGAACTTTAAACAAATCATACCACATATATATATATATATATATTTCTATTGATTTAGAAAAAAGATAAATTGGCCTTCTTTAAATCTTGACAAATATGGTATATGGGTGTGGTCCTCAAACTAAAATTTGAGGTGCAAGTCCTCCCCCAAGGCTTCCTCATCTTTCATTGTCATCCCGAGCCTCCCGCTATGACTATTGAAAGTGAAAATTTTGAAAAAAATAATATATATATATATATACAACTTTGTCGCATGTCCATATACTAGTATATATTCTATAGAAATATTCTCGTAACACCATCTTTATAATAGAAAATATCTGTTGATTTGACTTGTAACAATTCGACACGTTAAATATCACACTACAATCAAATCAAGCATATTCCAACATATGCCATCATTTGCTATAAATTCCAGACAATCAACCCTTCCCCTTTTTTTGTGGTTTGATATTGATTTTGTCTTCCTTAATATAATTAAAATATTGACTTAAAAGAAATAGAAACCTTATATTTGTTGTTATTTGTGTTAAAAGTAGGTTTGCTTTCTTTTGATGTTTAGCCAAATATATTATCCTAGGAACAGTTTGACAGTGTTTTTATTTTTGTTTATGCTCATCGTAGAAGAATTTCTTTAGAAAGCTACTTTAATTTATATTTGAAAAATAATTTCTTCTGAAAGAAAGTTTAGGAAAAATTACATTATAAGAAACAAATCTCATGAAATTAATCAATTGGGTTCAAAACAAAACAGCTTTTATGTCTCAAAAGCTCCTTTAAACTTCTCAAAAGTTAACTTCTAAATTTAGCCAACATTTATGATTCATCCGCTACACATTACTTTGAATTAGAAATGTCAATGAGTCGAGCTGATTTCATATGCACATGAACTTGGCCCCGTGCTCGCCTCATTACTCATGAGCCAAGCTTTAGCTCGTGAGCTCGTAAAAAAACTTTTCATTTTTTAAAAGATAAACTTCAAAAAAAAAAAATTAAAAATTAACCCTTCGTCAAGACGAGCTCGTTGGCTCGCCCGTGAGCTTAGCTGAGCAGCCTTTTCACGAGCTGAGCGACTGAGCCGTTCGGCCCGTTTGCCACCACTACTTTGAATACATCATAATTCGTACATTATTAAAATGTCTCAAATTAAACATATGTTTATTGCACCAAAAAAGAGAAAAATTCTTGATATAACGTCGTACGTAACACTTGCCAAATACAAGATAGGAATGAATGATATATC
Organism: Fraxinus americana; assembly: GCA_035079005.1. Classification (NCBI taxonomy): domain Eukaryota; kingdom Viridiplantae; phylum Streptophyta; class Magnoliopsida; order Lamiales; family Oleaceae; genus Fraxinus; species Fraxinus americana. Next base: position 6,914,139 of record CM068723.1, on the reverse strand, counting down.
GACTCGATGGTATTAATTCTTTCGAAGTTGTTTAATACTATAAAAAAAATGTCAAAAGTAAATGTGTGGACCTTCAAACCTATTTAATTAAGACCTCTAATATTTGACTTAATTCTATTCTTAGTTATTTTATATCCACCGTAATCTCAATCGGTCAATAATTAAATAAAACATCGTAGGTTTCAGGGGGACCCCCCGCCACCACCGCCAACCCCACGCGAAATATGCTATGACACCAATTCTTGCAGTACGCAAATGCTCTTATAATTGAAAAACCTCAACAAAAAAGAGATATTTTCGTCTCTGCATAAATCTAAATCTAATCAGAGAGAGAGAGAATGATATGATCAAAACAACCTCTCGATTTGAGGCTGTTTTGATTTAAACGACACTCTTATCCATATCAAGCTCTATTGGCATTTGGTGGCTGGATTTGATTTTTGATTTGGGAATTTTGTTGGGACATACAAATCTATCGTTTTTTTCTGTTTTTGAAATTTCTTGATTTGATTTGCTTTATTTTTCAGCAATGGTTGATAATAAGAAGTATATTTCATCTGATGAATTGAAGAATCATAACAAATCTGATGATTTGTGGATTTCAATTCAGGGGAAGGTTTACAATGTGACAGATTGGGCTAAGGAACACCCAGGTGGGGATATCCCACTCATGAATTTGTCTGGTCAGGATGTGACTGATGCATTCATTGCTTTTCATCCAGGTACTGCCTGGAAATATCTCGACAGATTCTTTACTGGGTATTATTTGAAAGATTTTAAGGTTTCTGAGGTTTCTATGGATTACAGAAGGCTTCATTCTGAGTTTTCGAAAGCCGGGATGTTTGAAAAAAAGGGCCATGGAGTGATTTATTCTCTTTGTTTTGTTGCATTGTTACTTTTCACTTGTGTTTATGGTGTATTGTGTTGCGATGGTTTCTGGGTTCATATGTTTTCTGGAGGGTTGCTGGGGTTTCTATGGATGCAAGTGGCTTATTTGGGTCATGATTCGGGTCATTATCAGATTATGACGACCCGTGGATTCAATAAATTTGTGCAAATCCTCACAGGCAATTGCCTAACTGGAATCAGCATTGCTTGGTGGAAATGGACTCATAATGCCCACCATGTTGCTTGCAATAGCCTTGACTATGATCCCGATCTTCAACACTTGCCAATGTTGGCAGTCTCTTCAAAGTTATTTCACTCGTTGACATCCCAGTTTTATGGTAGAAAACTGACGTTTGATTCGTTGTCAAGATTTTTTGTGAGTTACCAGCATATTACTTACTATCCAGTAATGTGTGTTGCAAGAGTCAATCTTTATCTGCAGACGCTCTTGTTGTTGTTCTCAAAGAGAAAAGTTCCCGACAGGGCTTTAAACTTATTAGGAATCTTTGTTTTTTGGAGTTGGTTTCCTCTTCTTGTTTCATGCTTGCCAAATTGGAACGAGAGGGTGTTGTTTGTTCTGACAAGCTTTTTTGTATGCTCAGTTCAACATATCCAATTCACTCTGAACCATTTCGCAGCAGATGTTTATGTAGGAGCACCCAAGGGGAATGATTGGTTTGAGAAACAAACAAGTGGAACAATAGACATCGCGTGCTCGTCTTGGATGGATTGGTTTTTTGGTGGATTACAATTCCAGCTTGAACATCATTTGTTCCCGAGGCTACCAAGGTGCCACTTGAGAAATGTTTCTCCTGTGGTTCGGGAACTATGCAAGAAACACAACTTGCCTTATCGGAGTTTATCCTTCTTTGAGGCCAACTTGTGGACTCTAAGAACACTAAGGACAGCTGCCCTGGAGGCTCGGGATTTCTCCAAGCCTATGCCGAAGAATTTGCTCTGGGAAGCTGTTAACACTCATGGATGAGGATTCCATGGTAACTCCTGAAAGATATTTACAACTAATTTGATTATGTTTCAAAGCTTCTCAAAGTGTAATGCAATAATTCTACGGGTTACTGAATTTGGTAGACATTTTACACTCATGAAAAGCTTTCCTTATGAAGATTTTAAGAATAATTTTTCCTGTTGATTCTGAAATATTACTAATATCATTCTGTTTGCATAATACTGTTCCTTAGTTATACTTCATAATTAACTTTGAGGATTGCTCAATTGGTTATGCATTGGGTTTGCTCTCCAATCATCACCAGTTTGAGTCCTTTTTGGGCTAGTTAGATGAGTACCCGGTCGTAAACTTCGCGGCCTCGTGGAACTAGTCGAAGTGCGCGCAAATTGGCCCGGACATCCACGGTTATTAAAAAAAAAGTTATACTTCATAAAAAAATTGGTCCATAGCTTTATACTTTTTGAATATACTGAACTCAGGTGAAATTTTATATATTGCAGCAGTGGATGACTTTACCAATTTATATACGAAAGTAATGCATTTATGTGTTCCTAGCAGCTTCATGCTTTGGAAAGGATGGTGTGTGCAAAAGTGTAATATGTAGACTGCTTTTCAGTAGGACTGAATGTAGCTTGAGGTAGACCTTCGAAACCCTCTGACCAGTAGCGTTTTGGTGGGTGGGATAAGCTGGTGGACTGGTAACAATAACATGCTTGCTAAGCTTAAAAAGAAGCAAGCTTACTTTTTCAGAAAGTAACCGTGTTCACACTTTTGAAAACCTTTTGTCCATTCTAAAATAAGTATCTGTTAAAAGCCTAACATGTTTGGAAGAAAAAGTTTTAAAGGTTGAAACATGTTTGGTTAAGCTTAAAAAAAGTAAAGTTACTTAATTTTTTGGCTTAGCCAAACATCTTTTTCATTGATTAGTCCAGTCATTCTGGTAATAAAACACAGCAACCAGTGGCCTAATTGTTCTTGAAATTTAGTAACAGCAACCATCTTTAATTCAGCACAAGAAAATATATACAATGATACATGAAGTCTTGCTGGAATATAGTTTTTTCACTTCATAATACACATTTAGACATGGGTTTTAATGGAAGAACTATAGCCAGTTTGATCATCATAGTATTTGGACCAGAGCATAACACCTCCATACTTGTTAGAACCTTTGAGAGTTGGAAGAACTTTTGAAATCAGAACATTTGCAGGAACGAAGCCACTCCCAGCTGCACCTGGTGCTGCTGGTAGTCCTAGGAAAATCTTCGTAGCAGGAATAGATGAGTCCATTGTTTCCATGCATTTTCGATGTTTGCAGAGTTCCCCAAAGAGTATTGATAAGGAGGGCTGTTCTAAAATTGAACCCGGACATAGTCGAAAAGGCCTGTTTTCAAGGCACCTCCCATCCGTGCATCGGGGAATGGGCATTGGGGAGCTGCTGTTAAGTTCTCATCCTGCGTGCTGTACCGAGAAAGGTACCTCGCAAATTCATCCCAGTGTTGAGAGGTCCCACCTTCAATATCAAAGTTGATTCCGTCCAAAACAGCTTCACCTAGAGGACGAGACGAGGATTGTCCGCCCAAGAAGTTGTTCCAGAGCTAAGTAGCCACTTGTCTCGCGTCCTCTGAGGAGGCGAGGTAATAGCTACCCGCCCCTCCTCCAATAGAAAGCATCCACTTTGATTCCTTTGGCTTGACACAACCGGACATCAGAGCTCAATCCGGTGCATCTGTTACTGTACGGATCACAGTGTCCGGCTAGATTGATAATTGGTGTCTGTCCATTGCCAAATGTTGACAGGAATGCTAAGATCACAAATTGATAGTTTCCAGTGGCACAAGCTTGAGCCAATGTCCCTTCATTTCCATTCTGTCCCCAATAGATAGCAATTCCTCCAGCTTCAGAACTCACCACTAGCATTAATATTACTAGTGGAAGAATCAAAGCTGATTTCTTAAGAGCCATATGATTTTTAGTAAGCTATATTGATCTAATGATCTTTTGTTGAACCATGCCTAAGGTGCGTATCCTTTTATGGTGTTCGAGCTTATTAAATTATTAACCATGAAAAAAAATTCAACAAAAGACAAAAACAAAACTAATATCTATTTGGTGGAGATGGGGTAACTAGTCAGCCCTCTTTGTCTTGTGGTTTGGGGTGCAATCATGCAGGCCTGAGGCATATTTGTTATGCATTGTAGGCCAAGATTAGAGAATCAAAATAATACTGTGCAATATTACATGAACTGCCGAAGTATTGTAGCTACTATTTTGGAGTCATGCCTTGTATATGGCTGAACAGTACATATTTGAGCTGTGACCATCCCCGGTCGGCTAATAGTTTAGGGGACAAATCCCAAAGGCACCTCTATCTTACGGTGACATGTTGAACTTTTGATAATACTGACAAGTACTATATAGTTCACGTTACCATGATTGACAAAAATGTTATAGCGACTATTTTGGGCTTACGCGAAGCATGTATGTCTGAAAAGTCACTTAAATTTCAATTGTTATGTTATCATAGTACAAGGAAACAGTTTAACGCAGACGGAGTGCATAAAAAGTTGAACCATGTTTGCTAAAAAAAATTTCTTTCTTTAACGTCATTCTTGTTTTCTAAATTGTGGTCTGGTTCTCTTTCACCTATACAATGACATTATTTTGTTTAGTATATTTTTTAGCAACCGTCCAAATTTCCAAATCAAATAAATTTTAGTCAACAAACTTCGAGTGCCTTGAAAGGCGGGGCCCCCCTTAGCTTTAAGATTTCTTGATATTTGACCGCTGATTTTGGACATTTTGACCTAAAATTTCTTGAAGCAGATGAATATTAATATTCTCAAGTCAAGTCATTTACTTTAATACAAGATAGGTTATCGAAAGAATCGTGAAGAGTAAACACTGCAAAAAATCACGATAGAAAATAAATTCTTATTCGAAGAGTGCATAACTTCAGAGATAAGTCATAATATTCCGTCAAAAAGTAATCTTCCTCGTCGTTTGTTAAGTCGCTCAATTAGAATATCTGAAACATCGAAGCTAACCATAACAAAGCTGAATCGAGAGATATAAACTGATCCGATTGTTCAGAGAAATAGATTCACCATATGTGAAAGCTTAGGGATAGAAACGGTAGCTGTGCTGGCCTTTGTCAGCGGTTGACATGGCTTGAGACATCGGTTGAGCACAAACTTTTTATTCCGGGTGCCTACGGTGGATTAGTGCATTGTTTCAATAATGAAGCAGAAGGAGGAGCCAATTCCAACCATTTTGCTAATTTATCTCAAAACGTCATGAGAGACTATTGTCCCCATCACAAGCTCGTCCCAAAGAAGACGCGCATGTGCACATACTCCATAAAGACAGGCTTTGTTTCTCGGTCGCACAGTAATATAGAAATCAATTTTAAGTCCAGCATTGCTCAAAATTAAACCTTAAACAAGACTAACAAACATTATACGGGCTTGCACAAAGAAAACAAAACTACCAAACAATATATAAACGTGCGCGCACACAGAGAACAACAAAAGTAATGACAGGCTTCGGCGCTTGGTTTCACAATAATATAGAAATCAATTTAAGTTAAGAGCATTGCTCAAAGTTACACCTTACACAAGTAACAAATAATATACAGTCTTCTCTCAAATAGTGTTTCCACGTGAACAATTCAAAGCATAATCTGTCTTCCAATAGCGAAACAATTCAAAGCTATATTATACACTTGTCCATTACAGGAAGATAAGGCACAAGAGAACAGATCATTTTCTACATAAGACAAGCTGCCCTCAAGGAAAATCACACTAACCCATTGCATATTTCTGAGTCCAGCTCCTTGCAGTTTGCTCGTACTTGGCCTTGTCAGTTTTGTACATGTGGGCGATCTCTGGCACCAAGGGATCATCCGGGTTTGGATCCGTTAAAAGTGAACAGATTGAGAGCAACACCTACAAATATATACAAGAATCTTCCTCTTAGATACTACTAGATTCAGGTTTTTTTATTAAGGATAGTTTATTCTTTTCCCTCGAGATACTCATGGGGGGGTTATAGGTACTATCGTATTTAGTTTCTTTTTCTTTTATTAATTAAAAATAGTTTAGTCTTTCCCTTGTTCAGGGTTTTTACACTTCGTATAAGACTGATTTATTGCACCTCGTTTAACCCTTCCATCCTTGCAAAATGATAAGCAATGGTGATAACTAATAATGTGCACGCGTTAAGAAGAGCAATATCTGATTTCACAAGGGATTAAAAAGGTATTAAAGATATCTTCGGATGACAGCATTAAATCAGGTCTTAGCACTTCAATCAGCAACTAGGGACTATATATATGTGGGAAATCATGCAGCAGCTATTAACGTGGAATGCAACTGTTAACAACTTCCAGCATGTTTAAATCAGCTTAAGAGTCACTTAACATTTTTTTAAGATACTTTTTGTTTCCAAACTTGTCGAGATAGTATTCCCATCTTATAAGTAAAAGAAATTACTCACTTTGACACTAACGTTGAAGTTACATTCAGCAAAGCAACTTGTAAGTTATAACTAAATAAACCAACACGATAAGTATTTATTCTAGAACGAACTTATTTACTTATAAGTTTTTTTAGTCAAATATGCACTTAAAATAGTAGAAAAAGGAAAAACTCTGCCTGAATTGGCAGAAACCACCGAACAACAAAACAACAAAATTTTCTTGACACAAAGGTTTACGGCTTTACGCATCTAAGTATATCAGGTACATGGCGTTCTAAATTTTCAGAGAAGAACCTCAAGTGGACAAAGAAGATGGAAACTCGAGCATGACTCATCAAGTCTCAAATAAATAACAAGAAACCTCCAAATTTACAAAAAAAAAAAAAAGATAACCTTGGAAATTGTCAAGGCAGGACTCCATTGCTCCTTTAGAATATCAAGACATATACTACCATTGCTGTTTATATTTGGGTGAAAAACTTTTGTCCTGAATGCGACCTGCAAAGATACAACCAGAATAATATTATGGAATATGTTTGTCCAAAATGAGGAATATTAATGAGTGAAATATTAATAATTGCAATGACAAAATGAACGGGAATATGCATGTGCTCCCCTTACACTACACTTTTCAAGCAATCGTACTAAAAAAAAGGGGATCACTAATAGAGCAGAATTTCAACAAACTTTGACCAAAATGGAAAAGAGCAATAACAATTCCATCTAGAAAAACAGTAGTAAAACTAAGAAGGCGTATAGGAACTATTCTCCTTTCCCAACATAAAAATTGCAAAACAAATTCATATACCTTGGGAGGTTTAAATGGATAATCAGGAGGAAAATGAATAGTGACTAGAAATACTCCCCCAGCATACGGACTATCTTGAGGACCCATAATCGTTGCTTGCCAGTGAAACATGTCCTCACCAACGGGTCCTATCAAAAAATACAAGAAAGGAATGCAGTAGCGATCAGCTAAAGATATCTATAGTTGGTAGTGAAAGCATACAAGATAGAAGTGCGAGGTATATACCAAAACTAACATACACATGGGCAGTTCATTTTGTTTATAACCAGTATCAAGAAGTTATACACAAAGCCTCTTCATAGTTCAAGACCATCAAGCATGATTTGGCAGTGTAAGAGGAAAACTAAATATATATTCTAGTGAAAATCTTTGTTACATCGACGGGGCAGAAGCCCATAAAATTTTCATGATAAATTATATGGATAACAAATTAACAACGCATAGAGCCTCCAACTCAAGTGACGAGCTCTCTCAAGATTCCAAAGTTTTCCATATAAGACTGACTAAATCAATGACTATTGGCCCGCTCGGAGCATCTTAGATTGAAATGAAAATTAGAAGATTAATTATCAAAATAATCAGATAAGATAGTTTGGCACAACTATCAAAATTAGGTTTCAGAGGAAAATTGTCAAGGATATAAAAATTGGAGTTTTAATAAGCAGTAGTAAGCGAGCAGCTAGATAAAAGATTATAACGTCCACATCCTTCCAGGGATGGATCTAAATTAAAAAAATTTCTATGCTCAATGACCCATAATCAATCTCTTGTTGATCATAGCCTAAATTATCATAAACTATGCTTATCAGTTATCGGGAAAATCCGTCCCAAATGCATCGGGGAGCAGATTATGTAATCCATCCATTATAAGAAAAGGTCGAAATAATTAAGCAAAAGGGGATTTGTAGCTCAAGCACTAATATACACGAAAACAATTTTTTTTCTTTTTTTTTTAAACATGTTTTTACCCCACCATGTACCTTTTTACAATCAAAATTACTTCTTCTATTTTTATTTATTTTTTCTTAATTTTTTGCGTTATACACAAAGTCAAAATGACAAATTAATTGCAGACCCAGTTTCTATAAAGTACCCCTAAATACGTATGCACATCGTAATACAACAGATCAAACCTCGGTACAGCAAAAAAAACATAATGAAACCAAAACTAAACACTCAAAAAAGCGTGAAAAAATACCAAATAAATAAAATAAATTACCAGCGCTGCAAGAAGTAGGTGGATCTTTCTGTAGATCCTTGAGTTCCTTCAAGATCCGCTTCGAAGCCATCACAACAAATCAACACAAAGACTCCGATCTGCCCAATATTCTTATTTCAGAAAAAGAGAACAAAAGGAAAAGTATATGTGAATATGAGCGAATATATGAGTGTGGAAAGAGAGATGTATGTGGTGTGGACTGACCTGTGCGGATTGGTTTGCTTTTGCTTTTCTTCTTCCGTGGATCAGATTATGACTAAAAGTTGCTTATTTTGATCACACCCAAATTATAAGTAACTTTTTAATAATAGATTATAAGTAGGTAAGTTTTAGCCTTTTAGGACAGCAAAGAATTGAACAATTTTCCGCATCGAGTACCGGTTCTGCAAAATAATGAAAGATTAAGGATCAATTTGATCTCTTTTATAAGTTTAAGACTAACATGCTCGAGAAGTACTAGGTGAAGGACAAATGACATAAATTCCCTAATAACCCAATGAGTAATTCAAAACTTGCTAATCCAGTAAAACCCAGGTAAAACCCCAGACCTAAACATTCGCCCTTCCTCTTTCTTCTCTCTGTATAGTTTCTCCTCCGTGGGTGTGGTTGTGGTGTGGCGGAGATGGAGTACGTGAGCCCCGAAGGCCTTCGCCTCGACGGTCGCCGCCCAACGGAGGTATATCTCTCTTCTTTGTTCTCTAATACACAAATTTTGATTTCTTTGCAACCCTTTGTTTTAACTTTGGTTTTTACCTTAACAAGAAATTACTGTCTCGTGTAATTGATGTATGTATATATTTTTCACTATCAGATGAGGCAGTTTCGTGCAGAAGTAGGCGTAGTAGCGAAAGCTGATGGGTAATTTACATTTATCCTTAAAATTTCGCACGAACTAGCATGTCTGTCTAAGCTTAAAAAGTTAACTTAAAAGTTAAAAGTAAATAAGTAATCTTTAAATTAAAGGTAGGTTTCTTCTTTTATAAGCTTAGCCGAACATCCTCCAATGAGCTTCAATTTTAGATGGTTTTTGTTTGATGACCCCTATAATTTGCTGGCAGTTCGGCTTCTTTTGAAATGGGTAACACCAAAGTCATTGCTGCAGTCTATGGTCCTCGAGAGGTAGGTATCTCTCTTCGTATGCTGTTTCATAATAGATTTTATGCATTCTGTGGAGAAGTGAATATAAATTGGATTCCCTCAAAAGTTCTCAGTTTACTCTTACCATTTTTTGTAAGTGTTATTGGTGATCCTCAGCTAAAAGAATTATAAAAAGAAGCTTCAAGGCTTAGTTTCTGACTACATCACTCATATAACATTGATGTTAGAGTATTTCCATTTCATTATTCACATTGTTTAATTGAACAGTTTCTGGGTTATTGACATTCCATAGTGTGTTGCAGTAGGCAGTTTTTGTAAACATTCTAAAGCATAATGCCTATGGAAGTGAATTGAAAACGTATAAAGTTTGTTTTGATGCATCAATTTATTCATATTACCAACTATTTACAGGCTCTAGCTGACCGATCACTGATGTGCACATAATGAATGAGATGTCATATTTTAGAAGAGGCTTTACACCATGCATATGCTAGTGACATGCAGTCTCTTTCATTGGATTGCAGTGTTATCAACTACCACATTAACTGAAATAGGATGTTAGGTAGAACTTCCATGGTAATGGAATCTAGCTGGAATGGTGCATTTCTTGATTATTAATATCCGGCCATGGTCAAACAAGACTTCCTATATTCGTGCCTCGATGAGAATATATCTACATATTTGAGCCATTTTGAGGGGCGGAATTGCGTATTTCGTAATTTTGGGTTTATGTGCTAGTCTTAAAAACTGATGTGCTATAAATATAATGGTGCACTTTTGTTACTCTGTAAGTATTGCACAATAAAAAGGGGGTTAACATTTGTATTTTGCTCATTTTTCCAAAATTATCTGATACCAAATTATAATTACTAAAGAACAATCTTTATCTAGATATGTATATTTTCTTAATGTTCATAGAACTATACATTTAGGTCCTTTTTGCAGTAAGATAGTTTTCTATGTACCCTGACATCTGTTAATTACATTATCTGCTGATTGATGTCATGTGTTTGCATGTTCATTTCACCCAAAGAAAAAGAAAGAGAACTCACAAATGCACAGACAAGAGAAGAAGTTGCTCCTGTATATGAAAATTTTGTGGTTCTTGTAGCTAAATTAAGAAGGAAAGATTACTTGAATATCTACTTATCTATCCATCCATCAGTGACATTTTCAATCCATTGTTCTATCTTTCAGGTCCAAAACAAGGGTCAACAAATGAATGGCCAGGCTTTGGTAAACTACCTTCTGCAACCAATTCTATGATTAGGTTTGCTGCTTCAGTCGTTATTCTAAATTAATGTCTTTATAATGTTGACAGGTGCGGTGTGAGTATAGCATGGCTAATTTCAGTACTGGAGATCGCATGAGAAAACCAAAGGGTGACAGGTAACTCACTTATAACAGTACAAGTCTCGTGTAACATTTGGAGAATTCTGTAGCTACATGCTTGGAGCATGATTAGGCCAATTTTACATTCTGAATTTGTCGTGCTAGTTTACCCAATTTTGATTGATCTATGGTCGTGTCTTTTTGGTTTGCAAGATGCAGCCTTAAATTATAAAAGATATGCTTGAGTTGTTAGAGAGGAAAAAAATTATACATATGAATAGTCAATTTTGTATGAAGACCCACTACAAAAATCTACCGTAAAAGGCATTGTGTTCAGACAAGCTCATTATAGTGTTTTCATTTACTGATCTTTTCACCTCACTGCTGAAGACGTCTAATTAAATAAATTATTTTCTTGAATAAAGTATGTAATATAAACGGGACTGAGGTCCAAGTTCTGAACCCCAAAAGGAGTCCTCCTTAATAAGTTGGATGACTATTTGTATATCATCTAGCTGATGCTGGCACTGGATTTTCTATAAGGCCAAGAAGCTGATTGCATGAACCATCCCACTTGTCTGAAAGGGGTTAAATCTTGGCATCTTTCGTGGTGAAAGATTTGCATTACTTGGTCTTCTATTTATTTGACAATGCTGCAAGTAGTCAGATGAGAATGGATATATTCAATAATTCAAGGCTCTCCCTTTCCAATGGAAGACCGTGTTTGTGGTGGCTTATTTCATGCTTATGACTTATAAGCCACTGAAGTTACATTCCACAACAAAATCTTATGTTTGAACTACAAAACTCAGTTTGAGTGTTTTGAGATGATACTAGATACTGGGATGGGATCATTATATCTTAAGCCCAAGTTTTCTTGGATGCTCTAGAAGCTCTCTTGGATCCTAGGATTATCTTTCTTCGTTTTGCAGTTGTTTTAGCTTCATGATTGTATTGTATCTATAGATGACCTTATGAATAAATCCTTTCCAGGAAAATGCATTTTTCTGTGGGACTTATGGTGTCAATATACATCTAAATGCATTTAAATTTTTCTTAACAATTTTTATGTGACATGCAGGAGATCCACAGAGATATCTTTGGTTATTCGCCAAACAATGGAAGCTTGCATATTGACACACCTCATGCCTCGTTCTCAGGTTTTACTCCAACATAATGCAGGGCGAATTTTTGCCTCTTTTTATTTTTTAAATCCACGTTCTCTATGTTTTGTAGATAGATATATTCGTCCAAGTTCTCCAAGCAGATGGAGGTAACCTAGGATCCATTATTGATCCTTCGATTCAGCACGAACTATTTAGCATACTTCTCTTGTTTTATGCACTTCCCTGTACTGTCTAATTTTTAATGATCTCCAGGGACAAGATCAGCATGCATAAATGCGGCAACCTTGGCCCTGGCTGATGCTGGGATACCTATGCGGGATCTTGTTACCTCCTGCAGCGCTGGATACCTTAATAACATTCCTCTGCTTGGTAAATACACAGCCTCCTTTATTTAACTTCTTGAGCATGCTTGGCTAAGCTTAAAAGTTACTTTTGATTATAAAATTTTTGCCAAACATGTTTGAGCCTGTTCAGAAGTTACTTTTTTTCTGACTTTTCAGTTCAAAATTTGCTTTATATAAAGGTACTTTTGCTTTTTTCAAGCTTAGCCAAACATCTCATAGACATAATTTGTACATGCTCTCATTCCTTATGATCCAATCATAGCATACTATATCAATTAACACACTTTAAATTTTAAACAGATTTAAACTATGTCGAAGACAGTGCTGGAGGTCCTGATGTCACTGTGGGAATTCTGCCCAAGTTGGACAAAGTGACTCTACTTCAGGTTCTTACTGATCATTCTTTAGTTTTTCCACCATCTAACATTTAAAATTCTGTTTATACCACCACGAGTTGTTGAATGACTGACTGAATAGAATATATTTTCTCAGTTTTGTTTTACTTCTATCTGATGCCAAGAGAGCTGCGAGAACGTTATTCTTCTTGTTACCAAAATTGTCCAATTGTGTACATGAGTATATTTATTTTTTGGTTCAAACATTAATTTTTTTCCCTCCTTGTAGATGGATGCTAAATTACCAATCGATATTTTTGAAAATGTCATGCAACTAGCAATAGAAGGTTGCAAAGCAGTGGCAAATTACATTCGAGAAGTAAGAGCTTTCAACTTGATCTGCTTCACTGTTTCTATCTGTGTTTTTCTAGCATCAATGCTCCATTTTCGTCTTTCATCTTTCCAAAGGTTTCTAAAATGTGTTGTTTTGTTGACAGATATTGCTCGAAAATACTAAGAAATTAGAGTTTCGCAGGGGTGTATAGCATACAAGCAGACTATGATATCTGAGTTCTTTGCTAGATTTCTGATGGGAAACAGCCTAGTTATGTATTAATGGTGCATTATGGAACCTTTATTGTTTAGAAGAAGAAAGAAAAGTAAGCTCCCCTCCAGGGCTTCTTAATTTTCTTTCTTCCGTATAGATGCAAGAGAAAGGACTTGGAGGGGTTGTTTTGATGCTATTCATTAGTTTTATCTGTCTGCACTAGTTATTGAACACAAAACTAGAATGTAACCAAAATATGGCTCACTATTATAATGAAACTGATCGGCTTCCCCTCTTCTCATAGTAAAAAAAATGTCAGTACACGAAATGGCAAAACTGGATAGGTAATAGTTAACGGATTGAGGACTCTTACTTTAATGACCAGTTTGGCGACACTGTAATGCACAATCATTTTACTTCTTTTCTTTCTTAATAATATTGTTTTGTAATGAATTTTGAGCAAGGGCAAGATTGAGTATTATAAAGAGAGTGTCTAATCGAGATTCTAAGCCCCTATTTGACAACCATTATTTGGGGAAAATAGATTTTTGAATGGTGATTTTTAGGAGAATGTGTGATTAAAAAGCACGGAAAAGTTTCGAGTTTATGTGCAGATTATTTTATTATGTGAATGTGAGGTTGAAAATGAGCATGTAGAAAAAGGAGACTGGAAATAATTGTTGTCAAACAGTGTTTCAAATATAATTAATTCGTAAGTAGGCCATGTATCCCAAGTGTATTGTAAGTATTTATGGCGTAATTAGCAAATTTCCTTTTCACTAAAAGAGAAGGCCTTCGAGCGATAGAGACTAAAAGGGAACTTACCAAAACCAAAGGCTGATATGTCCAGCTGCACTAAGTCAAGGGCCAAGTTGGCATCCAACAAGTTAGAATTCCATGAGGGGCTGAATTGAAAAATCTTTATCTACATGCTTGATTCTTTGTTGGCGAGTCCAATTCTGATATGCTCTTACACGTCAAAGTTCAATATCAAATGTCATATATAACTCTCTCTCTTAGCTTTTCCTTGTAATATTATTCTATATATATATATATATATATATATATATATTTATTTATTTATTTATTTATTTTTTATAATATTGGATGTTCGGGCCAGCTTACGCGCACCTCAACTAATCCCGCGGGATCTTGAAGTTTACGACCGGATACTCACCTCAGTGGCCCTAAGGAGATTCGAACTAATATACATATTATATATTTATATATATATAGAATTTGTGAAGTGGTAGGCCAACGTGAAACTAAGAAAGAAAGGTGTTGATATTTTACTTATATATCTGAATCTAAATCTTTCATGTTTCTTTCTTCTTTTTTTGGTTCATGGGGGGATAAAATCCGATCAGATTATAAGAGAAATCAAAGTTTAGTTTTCATTTCAAAGCTTTATGAGATAAATGCTCATGTATAGATGATAATATTGCATGCACAGCACTTGTAAGTTATAACTATTCTTGGTTGCTTATGCAGGGTGCTGAATTTGAGTTCAGCATGTATGGTGGCAATTGGCAAGTACAAAACCTGCTTTATAATCTACTTTTCCCCGTGTTCTGTTATTTTTCATTTTAGCGAACCAAATGTAGTGACCTGAAATAATTCAAGTACTTGATGATTTATTTGTCGAGAACAAGAATTAGGGTGTGTTTGTCTCCCATTATTGGGAGAAAAATAGAGTAATGAATAGTATTTTTTAGAGAATGTGTGGTTGAAATTTAAAATAACTTTATTGGTATGTGTGTAAAATATTTTATTGGATGAATGTGTGGTGGAGAATTTTACTGTAGCAAACAATTTTTTGGAATAATGATAGACAAACATGGGATTAATTTGTTGTTTAGTTCTTGTGCCGAATAAAATGAGCTGAATTGTAGTACAATCTAACATGGTACAACATGAAAGTCTCCATGTCAAATTTAAGTCGACTAAACCGAAACAAAACATAATTTCAACTATCATTTAAGAACCAAATAAAATCTGGTGATTAACGTGAAATTTCACTGTAAGTTGAGCGGCTGGCAAGTGACCCTTTTTTGCTGAAATGTTATCAGTTATCCTATTGAAGCTGCCAACCTCGAAATGCTAGATAATCTGAAAGGGACAAGTCCAAGGCTAAGGACTGAATGATAACGTTCCCGATAGCACAAGAGACCAAACAGAACATCAATAAAAAGAATTATCCTATGATGAGTCGAAGGGAACAGGGGTTGGATGGCCTTTACTTTCTTTGAGACCCATTTTTCGGGCCTTAGCGGATCGGTCTAACTCCCACATGAGGAAAAAAGTAAAAGGTCCCAAATGATAATCACTCTTTTAAATTAATGAGTTTTTGTCTTTCGAATATCCAACAGATTAATTAATTCTTTATAATGGACTCTAGAGCCATTGCGACACCCATCAAAAGAGTCGTTCCCCACCCGGGAGCTACTTTACCATATTCCGAATATTGTTTATTTGTGCATAGCCACTTCGAGAACTACTAGACTTGTTTGAAAGGACTTTTAAAAAGTCAAAAGTAACTTTTAAGATTAGTAAGATACTCTTGAACATGTTTAGATGATCCTTTGGAAGTATTTTATCTAGCAAAACAAGCTTTAAGATGGAATCGATTTAAAGTAACTTTCTCAGAAATCTCTTTTACACGAATTAAAAATGGAAGTCTTGCCAAACGTGCCATAAGTATTATAAGTCATATATTGTTCTTTGTTTGATGTGTTTCTTGGTGGCCTGGAGAAAGTTGTAATTTGTTTTGCAATTAATTAGTTAACGAATTAGAGAAACAGAAACCAACCAACCATATAATTACTTGGAAAAGAACGAATTTTTGTCTGAAATTTCTTCTGTTCGAACTGAAAATAGCAGCCATTTCACAAAAAAACCATAGGCTTCACTATTCCATTGAAGGATTTTCTAATTATCCGACATAACCACATGAATTACACACTAAATTTCATATTAAAACGGATTATACAAGTTTCTTACTGCAAAAACTGGGGATCAAAGTAGTCACTGCAAAAACTTGAGGGTACAGCAGCAAGCTCCAAACGCCCTGTCCATTCCTCTCCTGGCTTCAAGGTGATCGGTTTCTCGAATGCTGCTCCATCAACGCAAAGCATCTGTTTGTACTCTTCGTCACCAAAATCTGCCATTGCTTTCGATTTTTTCTCCCATGGATTCCACACAACTGTATACAAAACAAAATTTCACTAGTATATATTATATTGGTATAGCAGAAGAAAGCCGATGAAAAATTTCCTTTGAAGCATCTTACCAACATCCGGTAGACCTTCTTTTCTTATCACGTATGTTCTCTTCCTTTCATGGTCGAGAACCGCAATGCAATTTGGAGAGCTAAGATAAACGCGATCAACCTGCAAGTAAAGGGAATAAAATCTTCTTCAGTTAGAGCATTCTCATCCATTATCTCCAAAATGAATTTTGTCAAATGTAAAATGTGAATTGGTATCTTATCGCACGTTACAAAAACTTGTAAAATGTTAAAAGATTTACCTCAGATTCAAATGTCAGGGCATCTCCTTGCTCTGTAAAGCGTTCTCTTTGGCAAAGGTTGTCTAGATAGTCCAGCGTCTCCAAACCTTCTAGTCTCACTTCACTATCGGACAACAGTCCAAATAAATTGGAGAAATATAATTAAATTGAATTCGAATTCCATCCTTTATGTGTGCCAAAGGTTTAACATTTACCTTATGTCGGAAAGGGACAAATATGTATGATACCCAAATGAGAAGCTAAAAGGTTTCCCATTGATGTTCCTAACGCGAGATATCATTGCCAAGTTTCCATCCGATGCCAGAGACGCGCGAACACGAAGTTCAAAACTGAGGAAAAAAGAGAATTTTTCATCAGAAAGGTAGAATAAGCAGCATGCTCACTCAAAAGTTACAAAGCTCCAAAGCATTCAAGTTCTTACCCATGAGGCCAACATTTTGGTTCTTCTTCTCCTGGTTTGAGTAACAAGTCAACGAAGGATTTACCACGGATATCATAATTTAGCAAAGGCGGGGCATCATCCTCAATGGTCCAAATTTTGTTCCTGGTAAATCCTTGTTCAAGTGAACCACTGTTTCCAAACTGAAAACATCATCATTTAGATACACTAGTCAAGGATTTGTAGTTGAAAATTTATGTCAAATATATACAATAAGCTGCAGCCTGCAGTTTACCTGGGGGAAGCAAACAGAGATTCCTCCACGCATCTCTTTTGGTGACTTAAAAATAGCCTATAAAAAATTTAAAGCCTTATAGACCGGGTATCGTTCAAAAATAACAATAGGAGGAAAGTTCAACAAAAAATTAATCAGCCTACATGAGAACTCAAGGACCTCTCTCAATTATCATGAAATTGACAAATTTTTTTCTTTTATAAAACTTTGAGCAGATAGAAGAATTAACCAAATTTATTGCAAACAATGATATGTTCAAAAAAATATTAAAATGGAACAGGTTTCTCCTGAAGCACAATCCTAATGGAAATTTTCCATAAGTTCGAAGTTGTCATTAGTCTATTATCTTTTATGGAAGGCTATCAATATTCTGTAAGTACATAATTATCCGGACTATAGTTGATTTTATCAAAAAATCATCAAGTTTATCAGGAATTCGAGTAAGATCTAGAACTACTAAGTTTAAACATGGGATCACCAAAATAGGATTTAGTCGATAGAACAATTTCACAGATCCCAAAATTAACTAGTACATAATATTACGAAAGTCCTGCTTATGGTAAGTAGATGACACTTACTCTAAAATGGCAAGAGGCATCATTTAATATAACCATAAGCCTAGTATAATCAAATTTTGTGTTAGAATGTTGATGTTAGGAACTAGTGGTATAGATTTAACTTTTGCTTGATGCCATTAAATTCATAATGATAGTACAACTGTTCAAACATCATATCCTTCTGGGATATTATCCATGTCAACTTTTTATCCTCAATTGTTAAGTTACAGCACATATGGATTCTTTCCCAGAAACTTCCGCATTTCTTGCGGTCAATATGTAAAGATTGGAATATTTAAATATTTATACCTTTAGCCACTTGAACCTTGTAAGGATGTCAATAACATCAATTATTTACCAAGAAATATAACTACTTAACATTAGTTTAGACAAAAGTTTAATGAGTTTCAGAATCAAACTCACACCTTACTGCTGGAGAATAGAAGTTCTTCTCCTAGATCATTCCGCCATGAGATCACATGTCCTCCATGCAAACTAATCTGTATAATCGTTTTAACTTGTATTCAATAAGAACTTCAATGAGGTAGCTGTTCAAAACTAATGAGTCTGAATTATGCCATGTATAAAAATATTCTCGCAATCAATCAAAATAGGGAAACGTAAAAAATTCTATATATGTTAAAAAAATGTATAAAAAAGGATCAATCATGGGATCTTACCCGAGCAGATGCCCCCTGAGGAGTCCGAAGCACCACCTGATCGATCCCACTCCAGTCCTTTGTCACTTCGATTGCTGCTCTATGGTCCCAGACTGCTGCAGAATGCCCCATTCTTTTTCAATGCAGAACACCACAACGCGAATCGTTTTTCCTCTCAATCTCCAAATTTTTTAAATCCTAATAAAAATTTTCAAATTAGAATAATCTCAATAAGAAGACACATGTCAGTATGACAGCTAATTCATCTGAAATGGCACCAAAACCTTTCTTACAAAATTTTTTGTCGGGACGCGATACAAATTTAAAAACCACCAACTAGTTATCATTTCCTACATTACTCTTATCATCATATTCCACAGATTCAGATGAAAATCTCGACTCGAAGTTTATGAAAATACGTCATGGTTTACATTTCCAAATTTTCCTAGAGATATCTACAAAATGTAACATTTCACAATGGCATACAAATATTCTTCTTCCTACCTATATTTAAGGTAAAAAAAAGTCCGGCTATAGCTCACCGAAAGTCTACTAAAAGGAATCTCGTTTCCGCATTTAGATAAGAAAAACCAAAAGGAGATGATATAGAAAATAGACTTGCAAACATATATAAATCACCTCTTCAAATTTCCAAAGAAATACTTCCATAAAAGCTTAAAAATTCTTCAGAGCAACTAATGGAAAAAACCCAGTTTCCAAATCTGAATCTTGGAACGAGGAAATCTCGCGGAAAGTAAATAAATCTCAGTACATTCAAGAAAATCCTTGGTATCTTGAATTTTCAAAATAAACTCAAATTCACCTCAACAATACCTAAAGCCTAAAGGTTAACTATTCCACAAATTTTGGAACTTTGAAATGAAGCATTCAAATTCAAGAGAGCCCATATTAAGTAAACAACAAAAAACATATTAAATTAAGAAAAATGCAACAAAATGTCAACTTTATACAATGCATTAGTGTGAAATGAAGCTAATGAAGGATTTAATTAACTGTGATGAAGATTCAGATTTAAGGGAGGACTGATACCTGTGCTAGGAAGCAAGAATGTGGGAAGATGGGATGGCCAATATGAAATAATTATACAAGTAAGATTGGGCTTAAATAATTATTTTTGAATGTGGGTACTGGGTAGAGACGGAGATACGTGAAATACGTGTCATTGTACAAAGCGTGGAGTAGGAATGTTAAATGTACACGTGGGTGCACGAGTGTACATGCTTGCAAAATAAATCTTGCTAATGGATGATTGTTGGATAATTTAAATCCATACAATGTTTATATGATTGATTTTTGGGATTGGATTAAATAATCTGAAAGAAAAATCCATAAAATGTCATATGATTGAATTCTGGATTGGATTTTATAATTTTAAAGAAAACGATTATTGAGATAAGTTTGAAGTTTGAATAGAACTGTACATTTAAATCAAGAATTTTTATCTACCACTCCCGATTATATTTCAGTACACGATTCGTGATTTTAGTGGGTCTAATTGAAGAGATGGGTATTAATGATTGGATCAAGCACACTTGAAAAGTGCTGTACAATAGAAAGTTGATTTGCATATTGCGTATGGTTGTAGTTAAAGGAGAATCGAGAAATAAGAGTTTTTTCACCCGACTCTCTTAGCTCAAGAACACCGATTTTAAAAATTAGAGATTACCTTCTTTGACTCTTTATCATTTAACTTGAGAATAGACCGCTAATGCAGAGTAGAAAGTCAATGATTGAGCATTAGAGAAGATCCAACTTATACATATATTTTTAAATTTTCATTTAGGAATGATAAAAAATTGAAGAGAAAAATTTAAAATCAATAATTAGTTTTAATAACATTTTACAGGATCCTCAATTTTTATCAATTGTGTAATCACTAATCAGAGTTGAATGTTTATTGCACGTTATTCTAAAATATTTTATAATTGTTGTAAAAGTAATATTTGATACTAATATGTTTGGAAGATTTGACAAGTCTCAAGCGAAATAAAGAAAATAAAATTTATGATAGAAATTTAAGAAAAGAAAATTGTACTTTCAAAACTCAATTTCTATTATTCAATTTTTTTTGTTATGATGAAATACTACAAATTATCAACATTTTTATATTACATAAGAATTAACATTAAATACATGAATTTAAACACCCATTAAAATATTTAGATACATGAACATAAATAAATTTATCTATAATAACTCTAGATTCGTATAAATCAAGATTCATCAAGTCAAAAATCATTAAGTTCAGATTAATGTTAATGTTTATCAATTTAGAATTAATAACACGAAATTCATATATTTTGAGAATTTTATAGCATTTATTACATATTAAAAAAAAAATATTATTGAAATAATTGAATTGTAGTATGTTAAAATTGTTCAAAAAATTATTCTCATTTGATGTGATATTTAATTTAATATATTATATAGATACATTTCATTAAATTTTATTAAAAATTTAATATTTAAATACACCATATAGGAACTTAACGTATCAAATATATGGAAAAATCTTTAAAATAGAAAGATATTATCACACAACACAAACAATATATTTCTTCCACGTTTGTTCTAACTATTGTTTTTGTCAAAATAATCACTTGTTTTTGTATTAATTTAGCTTAATCAAGAAAATTAATTATCAAGTAATAGAGGTGGAGACTGGGAATCACGTGTCAAGGAGACGCCACCTAGTCGGTTATTACGAGAGTCGCGTAATTCGGGGAGTACCATGTGGTTACTCTTTTGACTTTAGGTGGTCAAATGTACATATTTAATTAATTTACTTAATTATTTTCACCTTGAATTGTGGGATACATGAACAAATTTAGGAATGGACTACAAGTCGAGCTAATATGTTAAATATAAAATAAAATTACACATGAAAATTTTGTTTACATCTGTCCCTGGTGGGATACTAGATTGGGGTGGAAGGAATATTGAATAAATTAGGGTAAATGGCGCAAAACGTCCCTACCTTTGACGGTTGTTGTGGAGAACGTCCATACCTTTCGTTTTTTGGTGCAGAACGTCCCTACCTTTCACATTCTTTGCGGAGAATGTCCTTTTCACCTATTTTTCACGTTAAATGACCATTATACCCTCATATATAAATAAAACAAAAAAGAAAAGAAAAGAAAAATAAAGAATAAATTACAATCTTACTCCTAATCTTTTTAAAAATGCAAATGAACCCAAAATTTATAAAAATATTAAAAATAACACAAAAAAAAAAATTCTCGCTCTCTTCTCATCCACCCGGCCGCCGCCAAAACCATTCCATCCCTCACTTTTTTTTTATCTCAAATTGAAGAAATTACACAAAAGATGGGCAATTACAGGTTCTTATTATGGCATTAATTACAAGCTTGTTATCTCCGCCGTGGATGGAGCCGCAGTGCAGAATTATCTGGCCGTTGTTTACGAAAAGCCATGGCAGAATTTCAAAAACCTAACTTCCTTCGAAAAAAATTTCAGGTTAATGTAATTCATTAGATGCCTCTTTTGGGTAGGCAAAATTAATTCTCAATGTGAGAAATCCTTTTGGGTAGGTAAAATTAATCCTTTGTAGTGTTTTCAGGAAGCTTCCTGGGTTCAGCCGGCCTAAAGTGGCAGCATATCCCTTCCATCCAATTTCCCCTTTAATTCTCAACAAATCATCTGGAGAAACAAAGGGACCTTTGGCAGCAGCAGCCACTGTAATTTCCCCTTCATTTAAGTCGAACTTCATCCTCGCATTCAGATCTGATGCTCCTGTTACAAAGGAAGAAGAAACTTCGGCACTAGAGGAAGCACAGTCGTCTGTTTCATTTTCTTCGAGGCAGCCAACGTTCTTGGGTTCTCTCAACTCTGTGTTTTTTTGTTCTTCTCGGCTAGATAAGCACGATGCTGATTTTCAGCCCTCTCTTTCAAATTTGGTTGTGATATTGAATAATAATTGTCACTCGTGCACTATGATGTGGGGAGTCTGCCAGTAACTCCTTCAATTTGAGATAAAAAAGTGAGAGATTGAATGGTTTAGGGTTTTGGTGGCGGCAGCGGCGGCCGGTGGAGGAGGCGAAGGAGGAGAGAGCGAGAAATTTTTTTTTTTTTTTTGTTATTTTTAATATTTTTATAAATTTTGGATTGATTTGCATTTTAAAAAAGATTAGGAGTATGATTGTAATTTATTCTTTATTTTTCTTTTCTTTTCTTTTTTGTTTTATTTATATAGGAGGGTATAATGGTCATTTAAAGTGAAAAATAGGTGAAAAGGACCTTCTCCGCAAATAATGTGAAATGTAGGGACGTTCTACACCAAAAAACGAAAGGTAGGGACGTTTTCCACAACAACCCTCAAAGGTAGGGACGTTTTGCGCCATTTACCCAATAAATTAAAAGGACAAGAGACTTCTACGTTCCAACGTGTAAATATTGAGTAAATTCATGATGAGTCATTAAACTTTCTACGAAATTGCTTTCGAGTTACTCATTTTTTATTTTGTATAATCTAACTACTGAACTTCGATTTTGGTTCAACCAAAGATACAATTCACACATTCGAAGCTCGAGTAGATCACTCGTAGATATAAAGAAAGGTACGACGTTTAAAGGTACTTTTCTGGTCAACACTTAACATTTTGTTTTAATTTCATTAGTTTAATGCTCTGAGTTGACATTGTGGTAGTTTTTCAATTTTAATCTCTACCGAACACGCAATGTGAACTTCACATTAGAGATATAAACAAATTATTCATATTCAATAACCTAAATAATGGGTAACTAAGGTTTATTTGGCTAAATTGATATTGTGTACACAATTCTATTTCACAAAATTGCAGCCAAAATCCAAACCACACTGGAGTCCTCAACCTTTCTCACCTTCCTTTTCTCGCATTTAGATCATCGACCTTAATTTTTGAAACAAATAAACTATTTCGAAATAGCTATTTCGTTCAGCATGATAGTTTTGAGTAAATTTTCTTGAATAAAATAGCTATTTCAAAAAGAATTGCTACCAATTTAGTTATCCATAATAAACTTACCGTGAACAATAAATTGAAACACAAAACTGAAACATAAAAAGGAACCACCCCTAAATTTGGTCCTTCAAGAAATGCTTTGAGCTTAAAAATATACTCCTTTGAGCTTAAAAATATACTCCCCAACACACACTTTCAGTACATTATACTAAACAAGAGAACATGGTATGATATTAAATTTGAACCTTTCTTTATTTCTTTAAACTGTCCCATTATACAACCCAACCCAACCCAACATATACTAACTCTTCTAAGAAAAGTTTAGTCCAAAATTGCAATTTTCTGCAATTAAGAAATGAATAAATCATCCACTTTGGTATCTTATTAAACCGAATGGGTTATATTCATCCATTGATCAAGAATCCAAATTTTTGAGATGTATCATAGTCATCTGATAAGAAGGGTTTCCATTTTGTTCATTTGAGGACCTATTGATTCAAACAACTAATTGCAGAATTGATCATTCGACCTTTCAATGTAGACAGACCTATGAATGGGAATAAATTCAGTAGATGGAACCACATAGCCAAATGCTCAACAATTACACAATGCCTAATGTTTGCATTTAAGTTTTCACACAACCAGTTGAATCACATAATGGCAGAAAATGTGCAAATGTGCTTTTACTTGCAGAAGAATCTTTTCAGTAAGTTTAGAGGTTCTTTAAACGCTAACACGAACCACATATACTTCCACAACATTTTCTAAACGTAGTTCCTAAGTCTCACCAGTATACATTACCTATTTGTAGGCATCCCAACCACCACTCTAAACTATATAAACTCATCTTCGGTCTCGGTTTTTGGTTTTTGCAACGGCTGCTACTATCCCACAGGCTGTGGAGCAAAACCCTGTTGTTGTTGATGTCTTGTTCTCGGTTAAAGTGAAAATTACCTTACATTCTATTAATTAGCAGTAATTTCAGGCTTCTAACTTATGCCAAAATTACAACATCTACTAAGGGTTGAGTAGTTAGAATTACAGGTTTGCAGATCAACGAGCAGCCACAGCATCAGCCCTGGGGCTTGTATCAAGAAGTTGGTGAAGCTTTGCTATGGGGCTCTTTCTCTCATTCGTGTTATTCTCCTCATCCTTTTTATCAACAGAACCCGAGTTGTTAACTCTTGCCAGTAGGTTTACTGTGCCAATCGGTTTCATCCTCGAGTCATCAATTTCAAATGGACTCGTCTCATCAGATAGTCCGAGTTGTGCATTTTTCAGTTTCTCCTGTGAAAATTAATCATTTTTAAGCTCGTGGATAGTACTAATGATAGAAAGAGAGTAAACAGAAACACATCAATAAGGTCATACCATTAATGTAGCATTTTCAAGCTTCAGTTTCTTTGAACTCTCCATTAATTTATTTATCTCAGATTTAAGAATCACATTCTCGGACGTTAGTGATTGGACTCTCATAGACAGTTCTTCAGTTTCAGCCTGAAAGAGAAGAGTCGAACGAAAAAAAAAAAAATTAAGGAAAAAGCTCAAAAGATAAGTAGACACAAAAATAAGCTTTCAAGTAACAGATTTGAAGATGCAATAGAATCATATGGTCCAAGAAACAGTCGATGACATGACATATTCTCGAGTCATATCCATACCTGTTTCCTCAGTCGAGATCTTTTTGCAGATTCCCGATTAGACTGTTTCCTCCTCTCCCGTTTCAACTCTCGCTCATTCTGTACAGAACAATTATGCAAATCAGAAATACCATATCATCAGGGTACACCAAAATTCACAGGATTAGATTGTGGAAGTGACATTGAGTTCGCTCAAGCTTAGATTTCAACATGGATATTACCAGTGTTCTTATTAGTGAAAAAGTGAAAGCGTGGAAGAAATGCAAGGGGAAAACACGTTCATAATGTACCTGCACCCAGGCTTCATTCAGCATTGGTGGACAAGATTGTGGAACACTAGTTGAACTGGGCATCACATTTGCGTTAGAAGTATTTTTCAGTTCCAATGCTGTAGTCGCGTTTCCTATCAATTGTTCAGATGTATTAACCGCAGGCACAATCTCATCCACAGTTTCCTCAGAACTTCGACCAGCTTCTTTGCTGGGAATCATACTGTTTTGTGTCCGAATCTTTCCATCTTCTGCTTTCAGAATATTAAAGCATCAGAAATTAAGCTGCTACTTAACCTACCCAGCTTAAACTGGTTAAAAGAGTTCAGGAGATGAAGTGTGGCGTATTTAGTCATAAAAAAAGAGGCAATCCAGAATGCTTGAATCATAGATTTCGATAGTAATACACTTAATACACGAAAGCAACACCAGATGTAAAGACTACAAGCATACTTGGCCATACT
Organism: Fraxinus americana; assembly: GCA_035079005.1. Classification (NCBI taxonomy): domain Eukaryota; kingdom Viridiplantae; phylum Streptophyta; class Magnoliopsida; order Lamiales; family Oleaceae; genus Fraxinus; species Fraxinus americana. The sequence goes on along the minus strand of CM068723.1, from coordinate 6,888,222 downwards.
TAAAAGGATTTTTTTTTTAGAAGTACTTCTTACCTTACTGTCAAAATATAACTTGCTTATATTTAACTTTGACCAAAAAAATTTTTATATTGAAATTAATTATTTACTTATAAGTAAGCTTAGCCAATCATGCAAGTACTACTAAGGAAAACCTCACGTGGCTGTCAAAAACTACTATGTAATGCACACATGCAGAAAATCATGTGCACACTTTTGCATGTTAGTCATGTGTTCTTCTCACAATTGTTCAATATAGCCATGCAACCGAAATGAAAATAATTTTTATACTCGAATATGTGCTGGATACAGACACATCAAGGCATGAGGAAAAAGGAAAGTTGATAAAAAGGGACAGTTTGATTAAGAAAAGAAGCTTACTGTTGTTAGGATTTCCATCCTGGCTTCTTTTCTTTCCATTCTGACCCGCCTAGAAAATGATGCAAGAATAATGAGATGACACACTTCATACTCTTGATAATTCTATATAATATGAGAAACCCTTACCCCTGCTGTAATTCCATTGCTCTCGTCACTAGAACCTTCAGTCTCCTCACTGTTCAGGAAGCATGAAATGTTACACTCAGTCCAAAATATCTAAATAAGCAAAACCAGTAACTAACTTATATTTTCTAGTTAGTTTAAGAAGCCGGACATTTAGGCCGAGGGAGCATGTTTGGCTAATCTTAAAAGTTCCTATTAAGTAAATTTTTATGCCAAATAGTTTGAGATTGTTTATACGTTACTTTTGCTTTCAAATTTTCAGCACAAAATCTTACCTGTTTTGGCAGTAAGAGCTAGTTTGGCTAAGCCTAAAAAAAGTCAAAATACTTTATGTAACTTCTAAGCTTCGCCAAACATGGCTAACATAAAACTAAATATTAAATACAAACAACACCGCTGCCATTATATGTCCACAAACCTCTGTGAAACTTTCTGATCAACTTGACCTTCAGTGCTTTCAGTGTGGCCATTGCCTATTGAGAATGCAAGCCCATCAATTTCTTTCAATTTCTCCACCATGCCTCCACCCGTATTACCCGATGACTTGGCCTGTGTGTCTGTGCTGAAAGACGAACCTGCCTACATGACCGCATAGTCATTAAATTACTTCCCATTCCTAACAGTTATACTCCTAAAAGGCAATCTACAACTACAGATGCAGTCATGCAGCTCTTATTAACTAAAATATGCACATATGGAAAATAATCAAATCATTTAAAGGTCATATTATAATTATGCTGGAGCTAAACTCTAATCCCTACTTTGAGAGCTATAACAATCAAAACAAGCAGAGCAGGCACAAACTTATAGTTGCTCACCCTCAAATGTGAGAACTTCGTCGACTAGCTGCTGCAGGTTTTCACTATAATAAGAAGAGTCCATTATAAATAAGCTCAACATAGTCCAACATATTATCATTCTAGGGTTTTGCTTACAGCAAATAGTTGGTGGAACACTCCACACAACATAGGAATCTTGTAATGAAGATTAAAAAGTAATAGACAAACAATGATACATATAAGCGGAACTATTTTATAATTACAATTGCATTTAGACCACATAACTGACTTGGTAGAGGCTCCTTCAGGACAAGGTGATCAGACACAGTCCCTTCACAGATATCAGGATTTTATTAAGTCGCATGCTGAAGTCCAAGAAACATAAAACTTACTAGGTGAACTCCGGGATGTGTATAAACTCCTCCATGAGCATAGAATGCCGCATATGGAGCCCCATAAGGAGGCAACATAGACTGAAACATGAAGGTTTGAATGTTAATACTAACAGCTGCTCAGCAAATGGCTTCAAATGATAATAAAGAAATCAAGCGGAAACTGCATCCCTCCAAAAAGAAAATATAAATATATAACCATGTGTGTATGTGTGTTCCCACATGTCAGCAGTTTGGGAAATACCTGTGGTGGAAGTCCCATCATATACATAGGTGGAGTATGACCAGCGGCAACAGCAGAGTTGAAATATGGCGGTACAGCAAATCGGTGGCCATAGTATGCCTGAAGATCAAAGCATATAATAATTAGCATCCTGTCTCCCAAATTTATGATAAAATGTAATATAATATAATTTTCTCTAGATTATAACAAAGCGTGTGGATAAAGACAAATAACCTGCGTAGTTGCCCAATCAGGGTACACGTGAACATTATTCTGGTCCTGTCAAGGAGAAAGCCATTTTACACATACTCAGAAATGGACTTCAACTGATGATGTAAAGTAACAAAGGCTGAAGGACAAAGAACAAAAAATGATTTTGAGCTCAAAAGTGAGACTCCTGTAAGATGAGAGAAGTCCGGGAGAACCAGCACACCTACTTTTCTAAAGGATGTGCATAGATACTAGATTACTGTAATGATTATTCTAGGCTTACCATTGCAGGTGAAGAAGATTTCTCGGGTTTAACAGACTTCCTTTCCTCACTGTTTCCCATGATAGCGTGACAACCTAATCAAACGATGACACAAGAAAATCCTTTTGATCTTTCTGCAAGAAGGAAAAACTACGCAATATATCGTCTAAACCAAAGAAGAGTAATCAAAAGTCGTCAAAGTATCTATGCAACTAATAGCTAAAGATGAATAATGCAAAAATAAGGAAAGAAAGTCATTCAGAAACCCAGTATATAACTAATAGAACAACAATGGCAGAATAGAAAAGCAGCATATATGTCCTCTTTGAACATAGTTATGTTTCTTGACCCTATAAGACCAAAAACATGAAACTTCACTTTATTTCCGCTAAACCACGCGGATACACCAATGGCATGTTAGGTAGGGGATATATAGCACTCAACCGTAGTGAGGTAGAAAAAGAAGCTAAAAATCTTAATGACACCTCTCATTATCACAACACGTCGACAAATACTTTGTACCTCTTGCTTCTTAATTATTTTCTAAGGTTTTCTTCTCGTTATCAAATAAACTGAAAGAATTCTCGGTCCAAAATCCATAGGAAAAATTGTCTTCCTTGTATCAAGATATGATTTTTACAGTATTAAACTATTTTAACCGCCATATCTAGGTTTTTCTTGATCAATTAGAAAAACAGTCGTCGTGATTAGTTTACAATGATATAAAGGATTTCAATTCCAGATTGCAATCAACTGCGCATAGGACTCAGAATTTGATGCCAGAAAACTTAAAATTTATAAACACTTCAGATCTAATAATTAATAAATGACCGTATTTCATCAAAATTAGATGCATCCATTAGGATAATTACACTGATCAAAAGTAATAATTCTTAGGTCTACACATTGAGGGCATTATCGTCCTTTCATATCCCCCACCCCACTCTGTAGTCTGTACTTCGACATATAACTGTTTTCCATCCAAAACAACCTAGACTATATAATGACAAAATTATCCTCGTCATCTACCTAAAGTTTCAAAAATATTTTAATTAAAACGATAATTTAAATTTATGTTGCTGGCTGTTCTTTAAGATTTCTCAATCAGAATGCCTGATCTCAAAGCTTTCATCTGTTTCAAACCAAAACCCTTCACAAATTTAAATACTCTGATTCAACTTCATAAAAATTAAAAGAAAACCAAAAATCAAGTATACAGAAAAAGAGATTAAAATTAATCTATAAACAAACAAATTAATCGCACAAAATAAAGAAAAATCACAATGATCAGCAGGACACACCACCCAATTTCAGGTAATTTAAACCTTACTACGAAAGATTTCCACTTCGCTTCACCGAGAATTACAAGAATCCATAAAAAAATTACCTGAAATTCTCCAACCAAAAATAAAAAACCAGTTTCTGAATTTCCAAACTCTTAAACTCCTTGCATTTCTCTCTCTCTCTCTCTCTAGAAAAACAAAAAAACGCATACAGAGCAGAACAAAAGTTTTTTTTTTTTTTTTTCTCTTCTCTGATATTTTAGAGAGAGAGAAGAAGAAGAAGAAGAAGAAGAAGAAAGAAAGAAATAAGAGCGCCAAAGCAAATACCCACGTCACCCAACACGTGTCCACAGTATGGGAAAAAGGAGTATATGCATACATACATTTGTATGTATATACGATCAGGCGTGAGGTGGGGATAGGTGAGCTGGTGCATTGAATTCGTGCTGGCGGAATTTTTTAGAACAACGTCATCGTTTACCGTACACGTGTCCCTTATCTACTCGATTTCTGTGGAGGTCAAATGAGTAATGTTATTTAGCCTCGTTGAAATTGTAACAGCAATTTAGAAGACATTAGATGATTAATCAAATGAAATGTGAAATAACCAACTTATTATTGTTCGTCATTTAGAGCTTGTTTGGAAGGAATTAAAATTCAATTAAAATTGAAAATATAATAAAAGTGAACAATAACGACTTATTTTTTAATTTTAATCCGATTTTAATCTCTACCAAACACACTCTTAGACTGGAGTTGTAGCCCCACCGATGTTGTTGCTTAGTACGACTCGGGGTCAAATAGGCCAACTAATACCAACCTTCATGTTGCTGGCGTGGTTATTTTGGGAAAAATAATTTAATATTTTTGTTTTTTTCATGGGAAAGATTAAATGAAAATTAATTTGGCATTTCAAATCCGGAATGGGCCCACGTGCACTTCAATTTGGATTATTCTTGTTGGAAGTGTTCGTGTAGCAGGCCTCCTTCAATTTTTGGTTTTTGCTTCAACACTTCAATTTTTATGTATATCGATGACTAGTATTGACATTGATGATCGACAAGACTCGAAACTCTCTCAAACCATGCAAGCTCGTAGCTTGTTCACATCTTTAAAATTCATAATTTTCTTATATTCTCTAAATTCTCATATCGTGATAAAGACACGTTCAACGGTTTTATTTTGTTCTGAGATGTTTCTTCATCTGTCAACTACTTTCTAGCAAAGTGGCATAAACGTGTAAAAAATTGAAATAAAAGGTAGATTAAAACTTAAAAAGTAACACGGCAAGTCTTGGTAGCAAATATACAATTATGTCAAAATATGCTTCCCATCAGTCAAACCCCTAAATCCCGGATGCTAAATCAACGCTTCCGAGTTAGCCACGTCAATAATGTTACAATAGCATTCGCATCATCCACAAATACATGTTAAAAACCCAATTAGTACCTGAAGTTTATGTCACCTTTCTATTTGGTACTTAAGCTTTCAGTTGTTTCAAACGTGTCAACTAGTATACGCTGGAAAGTATGATTGGACAAAATTTCCTAACCGAGCCGGACCCAAATCGAATTGAACCAAACCGAGCGATTTTTCATAAATTAAATACCAGAATGGATATTTAAATCAAGAGCCGACGGATTTGGTTCATTTTTCAATTCTAGACCTAGAATTGAATTTAAATAATATTTTAAATTTTTTATATTGAATTAATTAAATTTTTTAATTTTTTTAAAACAAATTAGCTAATTAACTAATTTAGTGATTAATATTCTAACTCTCAAGCCAATTTCATGTCTAGCTGGTCCAGCCCAACCCTACCCAATTTCTAAATTCAATTTTTTGATTTAATTTTTTTTGGCCCAATTATTAAATAAATAAATAAAAAGGTAGATGTTAAGTTTGGTTACTGTTTATAATTTTAACAGATTGTAAAGCATTTTGAAAGTCTGACGTGTCCCACTTATAACAACTGTTCAATGCCGGCGGGGCCGACCTTTAGTTAGTGGCCTACTACTCTCCGCCTGTCACACGTGTCTGAATATTATCGGTTTATTTTGGTGTATACTTATTTGTAAAATTCTTTTATGTGGCCTGACGTCAACGAATGGATTGGCACGTCATCTTATTATTAGCCGTCTGATTGATTACATATCGGACGGATATTAAAAATAGTCGGTGGAAATGGAAAGGGACGTGGTCTGACTGACGTGGCAGATTACCGACAATCTCACGGGCTTTGCACATTAGGAATATGTACTGTAATCTACATAACCCCGTTACCAGTTAAGTTTACTACCATTTGTGTTTCGGACCCGAATGCATGTTTATTGGCGGTTTAATTTTGTGTTGTACATACAAAACGAACAGATTATTAAAAATAAAATCACAATAATATATTCCAAACTTTTACAAGATCATAACCACTGTACCAAATGACATAACGTATCACATAGTCGAGCTGAGAATATAAGAATGTTTATGAGTATTGTATCATTATGTATCATCGTGACCATACAAACCCTAACCCCAAAATGAAGAAGTGAACATGTCTCAATTAATCCAGGGACGGATTCAGGATCGCATTACAAATCGGACTCATGGGTCGAGCTATTACAAAATCATAACGTATCATAACCACTGCGCCAAATAACATAACGTATCACATAGTCGAGCTCAGAATATAAGAATGTTTATGAGTATTGTACCATTATGTATCATCGTGACCATACAAACCCTAACCCCAAAATGAAGAAGTGAACATGTCTCAATTAATTCAGGGACGGATTCAGGATCGCATTACAGGTCGGACTAATGGATCGGGCTATCGCAAAATAAGCCAAAAAAAAAAAAAAAGACGAACATAAGCTTTTAGAGATAAAACCCTAAAACTAACTCAAAGAATAGACAATTAGAATGGCCGAAAATAGCACACAAGTACTTTATTTATACCAACACTTGCCACCTTTCATCTCAGATTAAGATCAACGGTCCAAAGCAGCTAGCACTTTATCAATTCCTTTCACAACCAAAGGTGCTATTCAGAAACGCGATTTTAAGCCCTTGTATTGGATCTAAATCATGGACCACTCACATGATTTTATCAAGTAATATCCCACTTATCAACTGGACCAAATAGGCCCATTTTTCATCACAGTCCAAGGAGAACCATTTGGCATCACAGCCCAATAATCAATATGGCGAAGTGAGCTTGTTGGATATAAAAGGAACAGAAGCAGCTAAAGTCATTCTTCTTGTGGGAATTATGACCCTTTACCCTTTGCAAAAGAACCACCAATAGAAAAGACAAAGGAGACAAAGGAGATATGAAAGAATGAATGTTGCATCTATCTTAAATTGATTAATGTGTGTCTAATAAATAATATATAGTCATTGAAATATGTAATTTGACACTAATAAATAACGCGTCACCTAAAAAATCGTTAAGTTGTGATCGAAAATTAATTTGTAACTAATTAATTAGTTATTTTATGACAGTAAAATAAATTGTGGCTTGTAAAATTTATGATTTGTGACCAATAAATAATTCATGACCTATTAATTTGATAAATTTGTTACCGATGAATTAATTGTGTATAAATTTTTTGATTTGTGATCATGAAATAATTTTGACCTATAAAATTTTTGATTGTGGTCGAGAAATAATATGTGACCAAGTTGTATAAAATTGTGACATTAATATATTTATAAACAAAATATATGTTTAATTAATTAGTTTATAAATACAATTTTTTAAAAATCTGATTTTTGAAATTTTAAACATTGTTTTTTAGTTTTGAAATGTATCATACTTAATAGGCTTATTAGCACAAAATGTCCTTACATTTGGTCCTTAGTGTGCAAAATATCCTTACATTAAAATGTCCTTACATTTGGTCCTTAGTGTGCAAAATATCCTCACATTTCAATTTTTTACATTTTCACCCCTACTTCCATGTTTCATTACAAAGATCATCATTTTCATATATTTTTTCAATTAAAAGATTTGAAATGACGAAAACGTCTTCCTATTTCAATAAAACAAAAAGAAAAGATAAGAAAAATAAAGAACAAATTAGAATCATAATCCCAAAATTTTAAAAGATTACAAATGAGTCTCCAATGTATAATTAAAAATCCAACATACGCAAAAAACACAGACGAACCACCACCTTTGAACCTTAAAAACTCCGGCCAACCACCACCCAAATCACCGGAACTCCATACCATCGGACAACTCTCACTTCCCTCTATACATACCACCCAGCCACCAACCCTAACGTCACCAGATTTGGCCAAAATCAACAATTTGTCAACCCAAAAATCGACTACATCCCCTTCTCCGGCCAACCACCACCTTTGAACTTTAAAAACTCCAGCCAACCACCACCCAAACCACTAGAACTTCATGCCATTGGACAACCCTCACTTTCATCTACACATACCACCTAACCACCAGCCCTAACGTCACCAGATTTGACCGAAATCGATGACCAGAATCAGCAACTCATCAACACAAAAACTGACTACATCACCTTCTTTGGTGAGACCCATGCCCTTTCCTTCATACTGGTCGACTATACTTATTAGGGCGCACCTATTCATGGTCTTGCAACATCAATAAATCCACACGATCAAAAATTACAGCACCATTTTTCGAATCAAGCGAAAACGAAACTTTCAATCGCAATTTTCGACGCCGGTGGTGGGACCTATGATTATGAACCACCCATTCGACATCATCTGATCACAACGCAACAATTCCACCTATGGGTCTTCAACAATTCAACCTCCATATGACAGATCAAACATGGATAGTAAGTGCGTGCGATGAAGATTTTGGCCATCGATTTCGACCAAATCTTGTGACATTAGGGCTGGTGGCTGGGCGGTATGTGTAGAGGGGAGCTGTCCAATGGTATGCAGTTCAGGTGGTTTGGGTGGTGATTGTCCGGAGTTTTTAAGGTTCAAATGTGGTGGTTGGCCTGAGTTTTTTGCGTAGGTTGGATTTTTAATTATACATTGGAGACTAATTTGTAATCTTTTAAAATTTCGGGACTATGATTCTAATTTGTTCTTTATTTTTTCTTTTCTTTTCTTTTTGTTTATTTAAATAGGAGGACGTTTTCGTCATTTCACAGCTTTTAATTGAAAAAATAGATAAAAATGATGATTTCCGCAATTAAACGTGGAAATATGGATGAAAATACAAAAAATTGAAGTGTAAGGATGTTTTGCATACTAAATGAAGCTACCAAAAAATTGTACCAGAATGAACTCGAATTGGATGTTGAGCTCTACACGATCCGATCTTCAATACCTGAAACAAAGGCGTCGAGATGTCTCCTCGTCGCGCCTCCGATACTTAAGTCGGAGAGAGAAATTGCTCAAAAGGATGTATGCTGGAATATTATGTAAGACGTACCTGAATAATGAGGCTGTGTCATGTATTTATATATGTTGGAGATAGAATCCTAAAAGGATTCAACTTCCTACGGTCCTTATCCTTATTAAATGAGGTGTTTGTGTTATGTTAGAAGTGCATAGTTTGAGTTAGAGTTAAATTTGTTATAGGTTAGGAGTTTGTATTTAAATAGGAAAAGTGGGGAGTTGTAGTCGGAATCTGATTAGCATTCCTAGGAAACGTGAGATAAGGTCAAGGAGACCGAACAAAAAGTGCTACAAGCCCGACCTATAGGATAAGTCCGATCTCAAATCTAAGCCCAATCTTGGACCTAGCATAATTGAGGTAGGTTGAGTTCGGGCAATGAGCTCGAGCTCCGGTTTACGGCATTAATACGTATCACTAAAGACCAAACGTATGAACGTTTTGTACTAATAAGTCTACTTAATATCTTATATATCAATTTCTTTTCCTAATATAATTAGCCTTTCGTTATAGAATAATGTTATTTAATTCACTTTGTTAGATGATACGTTAAATAAAATGTTAAATTAAATGACCCATTTAATTATATTCACGATTCAATGCTACATTAACACTATAGAGACTGAGGACAGAGAGACCAAAAGCGTTACTTTTCGTTATGTCATGAATAGAAAGGAATTGAAGATTTCTGAAGATAGGGAATGACCAATCAGAAACTCAATGTCTCCACGTGTTATCCAATTAAATCATTTGATTGTTGTCCGAAAGAAAAATATATTGTGGATAACAAAAATTTGTCAACAAAAATCTTTGCTTTACAACAACAAAAGGAGTATTTCAATCAAGAAATAGAGAGAGAGAGAGAGAGAGAGAGTGGAGAGTGAAAGAAGAGGAACGCAGAGTCAGAACCAAAACCTATACAAAGGCATTATTTAATCAGCTGATACCAAATGGCAGCGGCGGCAGCTTCCACTTCCACGGCGGCGATCGCCGTCTTAATGTACCGCCTCCCCACCACCAAATCCACCCACTGCTCCGCCTTGCCTAATCTCGCTCCCCGTTTCTCTGCACCAGCCTTTTCCACTTCATTCAAGCACTTTTCAGGTTAGTCATTCCTTACCTAGTTCGTATTCGATACCTATGTTTCTTTTTGTAATTTGTAACCAGACACATGTAAATGTTTGGGGTGCTGAGTGTATGAACCTGAATTATTTAGTTGAATCTTGATTGGATTATTTTTATTTGTAGGCTCTTGAATAGATAGATTAACCTGATTAAATGTTATAATTGGCTTGAAGAAATTGTCTTATGTGAGGAGGTAAACCCAAACCAAGAATTCTTTAGGAAAGCAAACACTTTTGGGCTTTCTTTTTTTCTGCTTTAAATGAGTTATTGGGTTGTAATGAACTCGAAAAAGGATTCGTGTAGTCGACCTAAATTTATTGAGAAAAGGTTTGTTGTTGTATTATTTTGACGTGGTAAATGCATTTGGGAAAATGAAGAGGATTGTGTGAAGGCTGTGATCTGTTTACAAGTTTCTGTCTGCATAGTTGAAATTCAGGCGGTAACTCATAAATCTTGGGAATTTACTACAATGTGGCTGTTCTTGTGCCTCGTTTAATAGGTTTGACATTGTAAGACCTCGTACCTAATAAGATTGTTGGTACTATTTCATTGTTATACGTTGAGAAAGGCATAAAGGTTAGTTCTTCGATGACTCCTTTCCATTTTTTTCCAATAGTTCGACCTACCCAGACAAATTATCGGTCTAAAGTTTTGATGGGATCGAGAGGTACTTTATAACAAGAGCTTTAACAGATTGAGCAAGTTGCCAAGTGTCCTATTCATGTTGCTTGGCTTGTACTCTAGCACCGGTAATTTTAGATATGTTGCCATCGGATAAAGTGTGAGAAGCTCATCACCAGCGCAGGTGAATTGGTGATGACCGACACAATCAAAACAAGAACTAGAATTGTAGGAGAAAAGAAAACAAAGGGAATAAGACGGGGAAAGATAGAAGAAAGGGGAGAGAGTTCAAATATCGGAGTTTGGTTTTCTACGGATTTCAAACTTTCAAGGATATTGGCTACTATACAAGGTCATTTACTTGATATTTTGGTGCCTATGTATTTTGGCTTCATTTTTAAACAGAGTCGAAGAGGTCTTCTCTGCATCAGATCAAAGCTTCTTCATCAGATGAGACATCTTCCGCTGTCGATGCTAATGAGTTATTTACAGACATAAAAGAAAAGGTAAATATGTCATTTGGTTCGTTATATAATTTTCATTAAGAATCCAAGACTTATTCATTGTTACCTAATTCTGCAGAATTCAATGTTGTTCACGCTCTTGGAGCCAGGATTTAACAGATAATTACATCTAATTTTTCTCTACTTTCTTTCTGTCACATTTTTATAGTGGGACGCTGTAGAAAACAAGTCGACTGTACTTATTTACGGAGGTGGTGCAATTGTCGCGGTTTGGCTAGCTTCCATTGTAGTTGGTGCAGTAAACTCAGTTCCTTTGGTAGGTTTTTGGTAAAAATGGAACTTTCTTTTTTGTATTTAATTAAATATCATGGAATGATAGATTTTATGTTTGAAAAGTTCGCGATTCTTTTATCCTTTTTATTTCTTTAACGAAACTAAAATCTTATTTATTGATTGATATTTTATTTCAGCTTCCAAAAATCATGGAACTGGTTGGGCTTGGATACACCGGGTGGTTTGTGTACCGTTACCTTCTTTTCAAGGTAAATTTTTCATGGTATTCTCTGATGACATTATAAAAAATAAAAAATTCTATTAATATAAATTAATATCACTATGAAGGGTTTTATGGGAAATGGATGGCCCTATTTGGTCAAATTCTATGGACAAACTCCTTCCATTACGATATTTCTGACGAAGTTCCCAAATAACACGCCTAAAGATGTGCCTTTTGGGAGAAGGGCCCGGGGTCTAAAAATATTAGTCTGAAGTATTTCTTGGTAGCTAATGTTAACATATTCTTATTTATTTCGTGCATGTTCTACAAATTTATATGCAGTATTACAGTAATGACACTAAAGTGACGAGATTCCAATTTCTTTACTTCATCATTGCCTGGGTTATGCTACTGTTTAGATTTCGTGTTGCTGATCTGTGCTAACATGATTTTACAGTCTGGTAGAAAAGAACTGGCAACAGATATTGAAGCAATAAAGAAGAAGATTGCAGGAACTGCTGAATAATTTGCTTGCATTCTGGTGCAAATTTCGTTCTCTACTCGTCCCAACCTCGGACCAAACTTATTTACATATTCTGTATATCTTGTTGTGATGTAGAATAGGTCTGTATTTCCATCGCGCTCATTCCTTTTGTCTCTGAACAATACATTCACGCATGCTATAAAGTTGGTCGTGTTTATGATTATATTCTTGTTTATCGACAGTTAGGAACTTTGCATCGCACTAGTTCCTGTGCTAACCTGATCATCACAGAAGCTTGCTAAATCAAACAGTAACTGCATCTCAAAATAAAAACAGATTTGGATGCAAAGAAAGTATATACAAGACATAGGAAATGGAATCCAGAGTCCAACCAACACGAAGTTACCGCCACTTGAGTATATTTAACTGTGAAACTGGCATACCAACTCTTAATATTGCTTGAAAGGATAGTGTGTTTGATGTGCTTATAAGTCCATAAGACAGGTCTTTTACAAATAATGTGAAACTTAGAAGTGGTACATAATCAACCTATCGCATGAATGTGATGGTTACATATGCAAGTAACTCGAAACTTGAGATTCAAGACTCACACCAGTTCAATACAAACTACAATAATACGTGAATTGAGTAACTTTTACATAGGTCATGTTATTGTTGGGACAAGTTGTACTCAACCCTAATTGTCAGCCGATTTAAGCAAAAAACGATACTTGGATACAAGTCGAACGCTGTGATCCCTGCTTTCAACCTAGAGAGAGAAAGAGAGCTTCAACTACAAACAATTGGGATCTTTTCGTGCTTTACCATGCAACTCGCCTATTCTGTGTACCAAGAAAATGTAGCCAAGGAGTGTGTCAATATGAAGCTAGATACACTTACGGTAGCAGTACAGGTTTTGTTGGGAGAGAAACTTTTAGTTTCCCAAGTGATAGTAGAGCCCCTCGTACTGGCGGAGCGCGAGTACAATCAACATCACTTGTAAAAAATATGCTCCGGTATCACTTGAGACTATTCCGGGATACTTGCTAAGACTTCAACTCAATCAAGACACTACTTCAACTAGGGGCTAGTGGGACTGGTGGTTTCCTTGACAACTGGGGCGCTGGACATACTCTGCCTAAACAGAGCCTATGAGGTTCCATTTTCAAGTCCTCATTTTCTCAACAGTGTCATGGAAGACCAATTTAAACTTTTAGATAGCATGATTCAAAATGGATTCATAATAGACAAATTCGATTTTGTGCCTCGTCGTCACTCCTTAATGATATATATTCGATGTTATGGCATCAATCATCAATTGTCATGCTACCGGCTATCCCAAGTGTAATATATTTTATGTCCTCGAATCAAATATTATGAAAAGAACACATTTCTGCACTTAATTAATTTAGTGTATAAAGACACAGCTTCTCGTTTATGAAAATGGCCGGAAGATTAATCAAGAGAAATTTCCACTCGTTAGAAAGAAAATAAACAATATCCACTTTCACTAAACCATTTCACAAAGTGTATTCCCCACGCCCGCCAACCAAAAAAAAAAAAATCTTGCACAAGGAGAAATAGCTTCAAAATTCATTTTTGGAAGCCATATTTCATATGCCATCCTCGCGATGTTGATAAATTTCCCGTTTTCAACATCTTATGCCCTCAAATCATATGGTTTTATATCAAACTTATTTCGCTAGGCTCAGTTGAGAAATCATTCTTTTCAAATATCTGAGTTTAGAAGAGAGACAGATAGGGTTCTCGAGCTTTAAAGCTCATGCAATCCATCTAGGGAACACAGTGATAGTCTAAGAATAACTAACCTATGGAAGTTGAATTAATTTTTAAAACTTTATCGAAAAATTAATTTAAATTCAAACAAGTGAAGACTAAATAGATTAATTCAAATAATAAGCACAAATATAAAAGCGATAAGTAAAAAGGAAAGATGAAACAAATAATACAGTAGTGGAGGTTCGATCCAGTAATGATCTACGTATTCTGTTACCAAACTCTCCGGAACGAGCAAAGCCTTTTCACTATATTGATTGACTTATGATGCAATCCAATCCTATACACCGCTTTCGGTGACTTGCAAACAAGGAGTACCGATCCTTATACAATATTGAGATATACGGAACCTTAAACCCATACGGTGACTTACAACAAGGAGCACCGATCTTTATACAAGTTGATTTTTATGAGACTTCAACACGACATACACTTTATCAAAGTTATTTTACAACGGAAATTCTCTATTGATAAATAACAAGTTAAGTACTAAGAACGTCTAACATTTCAATGAATAGCCATAAATGATATCTCAAATGTTAGATGAGATTTTTTAATGAATATGATAATTAAAAATTAGATTCAATCAATTAAAGTGTTTCAATGAGAAGATGAAGAAAAAATAAATGTAATGTAGATTCAAAAATATTCTCAAGATATATCTCACTTTTAATGAATAATTGTAATAAATTAAGTACTAAGAGAGAAATAAGAAATTTTGATGGATATAATGATCTTACATGTTTGATTCAATTAATCAAAGTTTTCATTATGAAGAAGTACAAAAGTTTATGCAATGTAAGTGTAAATATCTTCTTTAAAAATATATCTATCTTTTAAGATTGATATAAATAAATTAAGTACAAAGAGAAATGAAAAACTTTGATGAGAAAAATTATTCAAGAAGTTTAAATAAATAAAATGGATGTAAAATGTAAGTTCTAAGAAGATTTTTCACAGATATATTTTAAAAGAAAGCTCTCTTCTAGCTGTTGTAATGAATGCAAAGTGAAGCAGTATTTATAATAGTCAAAACATCAAAAATTATGACCAACCGGACAACCCATCTGGACGTCCTCATCCTGAACTGGACAACAAAACTAACCGTTGTACGTCGAAATCAGAATGGTTAAAAAAATGGCAGTCGGGCAAACCTAACGTCCTCTTTGATTTTATTTTATTTTATTTTATTTTTGGATTTTTCATTTTTGATTGATTTAAAAAATGTAGACTTTTGAAGGATATTTTCAATTTATTTTTCAAGGTAACTAACATTGTAAAAAGTTTAAATATCAAGTTGAAATACTTACATTTTTTGAAGAATAATTTTTTATGCAAGTGTTTTTATGAAATAATATTTTCGTACATAAAACGATTTTTGAGCTTTTATTATTCATTGTTAAATATCAAAGTATTAGTTCCTTTATATTTGAACTAAGAAATCTAGTCTTTGATCTTGCTTTGAAGTTTTACTCTTGGGCTTCTAGTTTTGACTTTTCTTTGATGTCGTCTCTTATACTCTTGATCTTTCCTGACATTTATTTTTTAGGTTCTCGTCTCGAATGAACTTAATTGATTTTAACATTGAACTATCATCACTCAAAATCAATTGTCAAAATAATATTAGTCTTGTTTGTTATGATAAGAACATTAATGATAAAATCAATCATAGGTCAACACACAACTCCATCTACAAACAACTCGAAACTCGAGATTACGAACTCAAGCAATAGTTCACTAGACTTCAACATATAGTAATTTTCTAGATAACTATATTTATTTTTGGCACACAGTCACTCTCTCCCTACTTATCAGTCGATTAAAGCAAAAATGATACTTGAATAGTTGAATTGCTTTAAACTTAAAGGGAAAACTTCAAGTACAAAAAAATGGGCTTTTTCGTACTTTACCATGTAATCATCCACTACATGTACCAAAACAATGTAGCTGAAAAGCGTGCCAATATGAAGCTAGAATGCTAGATACACTTATGGTAGCACTGAAGGTTTTTTTGGACAGAAACCTTTGATTTCCCAATTAATAAAAAAGCCACTCATAAGGCTCGGCATTTGGCCGTGGGGTCTGAAATATGCGAAGACAGGAGAATCTACTCTTCATTATATTCAGAATGAAAAGGGAATTCATCATATTCATATATAGTGAAGTGTTCTGTCCTTAGGAAGGAATGACGATCCCAGTAATTCAATAGCATGAGTATTCAGTTTAGGCACGGGAAGAAGATCATTCTTGCCCCATGAGCCACAAGTAAAAGCAAATCGTCAAGTAAGAGTACAATAGAAATCATTGATGCAAACTATGCCTAGGTATCACTTGAAACTAACTGTTCGATGTACTTGGCTTCAACTTTACCCAGCCTTATTTCAGTTAAGGGTTAATGGAACCAGTGGATAGGCTCAGGTATTTGACTTATTCTATTTACAAATAGAGCTTATGCCACTTTGCAAAGTGTGATGGTCCAACATTTTCATAGGTCTGCTACAGGACTCAACAGATCATGTAACTTTTGCTATGCCAAGCCAAGTAGGAACATCACTTTAGCATCTACGGGTTTCAATTTTGAAGGAGGAGCTGTTTTAATGTTGAATCACATAGCCATTTTTGAGGATTTTGGTTATGGGTTTTGCATGATTATTATGCTCATTGATGAACCATGACCAATCATTCTAGGAGCATTCCAGCATGCCAATCCGAGTCAAACATTTAGATGACAAATAAAGTCAAAACATTTTAGAAGGCCCAATACAGAATTCAATCCAAGTGGACAACAAAATCGATCCAATCACTGAGAAAACTGTAAGGCTTATGACCCTCAGTCAACAGCAACAAATTGTTACCAGAAGCAAGTGTAGTTTTTTAGCATTGTTAGGTCAAACGGGTTTTCTTAATGCTTTCCTAAATTTGGCTCACAACAAAACGCTGACAGCATGTTGGTATGGAAGATTGATACCACCGCTGAGTATTAAGAAATGAAAAGAAACTAAAATTTGTTCATTAGCTAAAGAAGTTCACAGTGTCAAGCCTAGATCAATAGCTCTGAACACAGCTCCCCAGCCTGCTTTATGCAATGCGTGTGTGAGATAATCTCGGAGTACACAACGAGAAGACCTATGCAGAACATGCCAAATACCTATTCCAATTTTACATATTTTATGCCAAAAACACCAAAGACAAGACAAACATAAACATTAGTCACACACAATTCAATCAATGAATACGACACATATCTGAAATTTTCGTGCATTCAACAGTTAAAATATTAAACATAAATATAAATAAAAATTCCTCGTCACCGAATCCGCTGTAGCAAGACATAAATATTCATACATAGACCACCACAAATAACACATAAGATATTCCTCTTTCTAATAATAAATTAAAAACCTTTTGCACGACATAATTTTAAGGTTATGTAGACTTTCTACGTACAGAGTTCCAATTCCCATGAGTTCTCTAGATTTTGTCAATGTCCTCATCCTCAAACTCAATGTAATCATCACCTGCTCCATCGTCCTCCTCATCAAGTCCACCAGCAATACCCTCATTAAGTCTAGTGTTCTCTGGTAGTTCACCATAGGCCTTCAGCAACCGAGCTTCATCCGGCATGTACTTCAGGATTACATCAGCCTTATCATCCTATTAACACCGAAAAAGAGGTTGTCAGCATTAGAAATTTATACCATCATCCACTTTAAGTAATGGATTTAACAGAACATAGAGAGATATTTGTTGTCCTACGTTTGACAGCACGATGAAATTGGGATCAGAATTGTAAAATATTGCTTTCAAATTTGAATTGATTTTCCATGAATTCCAATTTTGAAACTAATTAGAATTCTGATTAATTGATTGTTTTCAAAAAAATAATCTAAATTCGGAGAAGGATATAACACACAAAGAAATTTATAAAGCTTAAATATTCCCGCACAAACAAGAATTTATTAATTCCAATTGTCGAACTTAAAATCAAAAATTAATTATGCTTTTTCTAGTGGTATCAGGCGAATCTGGAAGACAACAGGGAGCCTACTTCTATACCTTTTTCTCCCTAGACAGATAATTTAATTATGACTTTCATAATACAACAGAAACAGGAGAGTACGTGATATCCAAGATTTTAGCTTTTTTTTCTTCATTAATACTGTCCAAATCACGTAGCCAAACATTTAGCAATTATTGTGTTAGCGGATGATTTGATGATATCAGTTTTAGACTATGGATTTAATACGAATTCTAAAATACTAAAAAAGGGGGAACAAAGACCTGATAATCACGGAGGCCAACGAGAATAATATCACCGGCAGCAATCCAGACCTTCTTGTGCATCTTTCCACGGATATGGCAGAGACGCTTAGTGCCGTCGATGCACGTGGCTTCACATCTACCGTTGCCCAGCATACGCAACACCTGGGCGTATTCCTGTCCATCCTCCTTGAAAACTAGCTCCCGCTTCTCGTCATCCGCCTCGTTCTTCCCCCTCTTCCTGTTCTTCCCTCCCTTTCCCTTGTTCTTCGGCATGATGATAAACCCTAGATCCAACGGCTGTTCTTTTTTTCCTTTTCTTTTTTGTGGTGTTTGATAAATCTGTTCCAAGGGAGAGAGAAGAGAGCAGCTTTGAAGTTACATGGGCCCGTCTTGACGAATATGTGCTTGTTTGGTTTTATTCTTGGGAAAATTACTTAAAAATTGATTTTCTTTATTTATTCAAAACTCAGATAATATATATTAAATTCCCAATTAATAACTCTAATTTTAACACACTACTCCCTCCCCTCCTCATTTCTCCCTCGTCTCTCTACCTATGCCATTTACACCGTCGCGACGCTGTGAACATGGCAACGTTACGACACTGTCATTTATAGGGTTGCGACACTGTTATGAACGGCAGCGTGCGGGTGCGATGTGTCGAATCGACGGATGGTGTGTGTGTGTAGTGGCAGAGCGGAGTTGTGGTGATGGTGCTGCATCGAGGTGTAGTGATGGTGTTGATATTGATTGTAATGGATTCAGATCTAGTTGGTGATGGTGGTAGTGTGCTGATGATGAAAATTTGGAGTTTTTTAAGGTAGTTGGTAATGGTTTGCAAGTTGTGGTGGTGTTTGTAGTTGATTGGTGGTGGTTGTGATGTTGAGGTGGAGGTGATGTTATTGGTGCTAGTCAACGATAGCGATGGTGGTGTTGATGGTTGACGGCGATGTGATGGTGGTTGACAACGATGGCATTGTGTTGATGGTAGTGTTAGCGGAAGCGGTTGTGGTGGTGGAGGCAATAGTTGCGGCGTTGACGATGGTGGTGGTCATATGTGACCCTTATCTGTGACCAACTGTTTAATTGTGACATTAATATTCGATAATCTGTGACCAACAAATTTGAAAATATGTAACAGACTGATAAATTGTGACCTATAATTTTTTATCTGTGACCAATAATAAACCGTGACCTTAAAATTCGATAATTTATGACCAACAATTTTGAAAATATGTGACTGATTGATAAATTGTGACTTATAATTTTTTAATTTGTGACCAATAAAATAAAATGTGACTTATAAAATTTTTGATTTATGATCTCGAATTAATCCGTGACAAATTAATTATTTAATATGTGATCAATATATAAGTTGTGACCTATGATTATGTACCCGTGACCATTAATTATATAATTGTGATTTTACTATATTTAATTAATATATAAAAACCTGATTTTTGTATTAATTAAACTTAAAACCTGATTTTTGAATTGTGTATAGTTAATGATTTAAAGTGTGAATTTTTCCCTTTATTCTTGTGCAAGGGCCCAATGGGCTTTACAAAAGGGTAAACTGCATAAATAGCATTACATAGAACTTTTCTTTTTCGTAGTTGAGAATTAAAATGTAGCACGTGGTTGAAAGAGAATGACCCAACCATTACCTTGGGCCAGTTCAAACGGTCCTTTTCTGCCCACGAGCTGGCTCGTGAAATATTGTCGGCGATAGACTAAGGGCCTGTTCTCTTTGCTATTTTCAACCCGTTTTCTGTTTTCGATTTTTCAAAACAATGAAAACGCGTTCTCTATCCTATTTTCGAAAACGCATTTTGTCGATTTTTGTCGTTTTGGGTTGAAAATTTACAAAGAAAACACAAAACGTCGTTTTGGGTGTTTTCAGTTATAACTTGACAAAAATTTCCAAAACACGTTTTCTTTGTTTTCAACCACATCAAACCATCACCGCACCAGACCACCACTGCACCGCCGGAACCCACTACCGCAACCCAACCACCACCACCGAAATCGCCACCAGAAACCCCCAACGCCATAGCTAAAAAGGAGACCCAACCACCGGAAATCTCGACCAGAAAGACCACCACTGTATAGCCAAAATGACGACCCAACTACCTCAAAATCACCACCAGAATCGTGACCCAACCACTGCCGACTCGCGACTAGAAAGACCACCACCGCCCAGCCGAAATGGCGACCCAACCACAGCAAAATTACCACCAGAATGGCAATCCAACCATCGCCAAATTCGCCACAGAAAGACCACCACTACCCAGCAAAAATGGTGACCCAACCACCGCAAAATCGCCACCAGAATCGCGACCCAACCATGGCCAAAATCAATTTGCCATTACCCCCACTGCCCCAGCCAAAAGTCGCGACCCAACTACCACAACCGCAGCTTCACGACCCAACCACCGCATCCAACCACAACACTCAAACCAACAACCATCAGTGAAGAAGGAGGGGGAGGAGAAGAAGAGGGCGAGGGAGAGGAGGAGGAGGAGGAGGAGGAGGAGGAAAAGGCACGAGAAAGAGAAAGAGAGAGGCTGAGGAAGGGAAGAGAAGAGAACACGTTTCCATTTCCTAATTTTTGAAAACAATTTTTCAAAATGGTAAAAAGAACGCATTTTCAAAAATCTCAAAATTGACACTCAAAACACAAAATAGAAAATGAATTCAAAACTCAAAACACAAAACTCAAACACAAAGAGAACAGCCCCTAAGCCTCCGAGCGGTCGAGTCCAAACAAGCCCGCAACCCATTTGTCACCCTAGAAAAAACTAGTAAAGAATAGGGAAAATTGTAGTAGGTGTCCCAAACCTTTTAATTTGTTGCAGATTATATTTTAACCTTTTATTTTTGAAGCTGCAATCCCAAACCTTTCACTTTGACTGCAGCTGAAGTCCATATAATCGATTTCATTCAGAATCCCGTTAGTCAACGCTGAAATTGAAATTTTGACTCAAAATGACAAATTAAACGAAGGGTAAAATTGTATATTTACAATTTTTATTATAAACTAATTAAATAAAAATCCAACTATATAAAAAGAGAAGTAATGTTCACCTTCACCCACTCCTACCCCTACCCCCACCTTTCCCTAAAACAAAAAATAAGTAAACTAAGTCACGTTCGTCATCGCCACCATCGCAAATGATAATGGCATTCATATATTCACTGATTTAACAAATATAATTGCACGAATTGGGATAACCAGAGCAAAAAATGATAATAGCATCCATTATGCTTACAGAGCAAAAAATGAATCCACTAGGCAGGTTATTATGGGTATAACCAGGAAGCCCTTGAAGAACCCAAGCTTGTTGAACTGCGACAAGAAATTACACCTAATGAACACCAGAATTGGAGGACATTTCATCAAGATGTGAATCTTCACTATCTAGTTTAAGCCCCCCCCCCCCCTCCATCTCTCCAATGATGAGTTGGTTGAATCTGGAGATTCTCCTATGATATCCATGGTAGCAGAAGGAAAAAAGAATAAGCTATCTAAAATTGATTTTGTTATCTTGAATGATAATTCTGGAAACGATCCCATGATAATAGCGCCAAGTCCTACTTCTGTTGTTGAGGATGAAGAGTGAACTTCTAAAAATTATGATGAGTTGCAATAGCAAGAGGAATATGATGAGGATGAAGATGATTGTTAGGAAGATGATGGATATATGGGAAAACCCATAAATTCAATTGGTGGGTGGTTTGCGATGGCGGATTGGTGGCGACGGTGGCAGAAGACGTGGCAATTTCTTGATTTTTGGATTTAGGGAAGGTTGGTGGTAAGGGGTGGGGAGGTTGGGGAAAGATGAACAGTACCTATATATATATATATATATATATATATATATATATATATGTATATATATATATATATATATACAGAATCTAATGAGCACCGGTGCTCATCTTATCCTAAGCACCGATGAGTTGGCACATTAATTCATTGGTGCATAAAGATTTTGTGAGTTCCAATCCACCAATGAATTAATGTGCCAACTCATCGGTGCTTAGGATAAGATGAGCACCGGTGCTCATTAGATCATTTATATATATATATATATATATATATATACTAGGTGCAAGTAACGTGCAATGCACGTTTCCTTAGTTTATATTTAATAATTTTGTTTAAAAATTAATTTGTTATCAATAAAGATGTAATGTTTTTTGTTAATTAAGGGCGTGTTTGGGCGCGCTGCAAGGAGGAATGAAAATTGATTATGTTATCGTTTTTTTTTTCAAACCTACAGCTCTACAGTGAGAGAATTGGTCCAAAATTGCGGCTCCCAACGGCATGAATTGTGCTGCCACAGCTTGATTTCTACTGAAAAGCAGAAACATACACCATCTAAATAATTAATGATGAAATGTTTATGTAATTGATAAATAATTAGATGTGTGATTTTGATGTTGTGATGTAGGTTGGTGAGATTGAAAAAAAAAGCAAAAATTGACAAATTTGGATAAATGGTTAAATTGTAAGGGATCCAAAGTTCGGGGACTAAAATGTAAATACTTAAAAACTGTGCCGAATCTCACGATGAAGATTTGTGAGTGCTCGGAGTCAATTGGATAAAGGAAGACGTCAAGATCATCAAATTTAGTCAAAACACAAATCAATTTCCAACCGAAAAGTTATGCTCCGATGTTTTAGTCTCATATTGAGATCTATTTTTGGCATGGAAAGTGATCGAATTGGAGAATGATATCTGAATTAAAGTTTTAGCCAGATGAGTTAGCTTTCCAACACATTTTGAATCGCCTCAATCGGATATCGGAATACAAAGTTATGATAAAAATAATGAAAGAAGGTGCAACTGAATTTTTAAAACAAGAAATTTCGTTACATAATCCGTTAAAACAACAAATTCCGTTACATAGCCACTTTTAATTACATGGACTTTAGCTGCAGTTAAAGTGAAAGGTTTGGAATTGCAGCCGCAAAAATAAAAAGTGAGGATATAATCTGCAATAAATAGAAAGGTTTAAAACCTCCACTACAATTTTCTCTAAAGAATACATACCTTTCTATTGTCCAGCTATTCGCGTTTCTCTGAACATTCCTCATTACCCCTTTTACAAGCACATCTAACAGGAACAATACAAACAAAAATACGGGAAGAACCCGACTAAACCAGGATAAATCGTCACATAGAACTACGGCCCTGTTTGATGGACATTATTTTCCTTGGAAGTGGGAAAATGTTTTCATTTTCCAACATTATGTCATGTTTGATGCACTATCTTTTCCTTGAAATTGTTTTTCTAGGTTTTGTTCTCACGTGTGCCTTTTCATAGTTTAAGGGAAAACCAATTCCCACCATTGGTTTTCCAGTTTAGTCATTTTTATTTATTTTTTATTATTATTATTTTTTTTAATTGAAAAAGATTTTAGATACAATGATAAAAAAATTTATCATTTTTATTGATAATTTTCATGTAAAACTGATTCGCGCGTTTACTCACTAACAATTAAAAAGGGATCAGACGATTGTGTAAGGGACAAACCTCTTGGAACAAAGTCCCAAAAAGGGGTGTTTGTTGAATATGAAGATTACAGTTTGGACGCGAACAAGATGCCTCCAAGTGGCGCAAGCACACAAGTACAAGGGAATTGAAGTAATTAAAGTTAATCTAAGAAAAAGTAAATTACATATTCTCTATTTGAGAGTGAATTTTTTTTGGGCCATCTTAATTGTCTTCTTCTTTCTTTTATACGGCTTGGACAGTTTTTAATAGTTTAGAAACTGTTTGTAACTACTCATTTCTTTCATAATGGCCGACTGGCCAATAACTACCGTGTGTAACTCCTATCACCACGTCTTCTTCATAACTGCTTGTCACCAACTTTCTCAAATCATGGGGCGTAATTGTGATGTGCTCAAACCGCCTTAAATTGTGACTTTGAATAACAGCGAGGTTTAGTCATCGCTGGGACTCTGGGTGACTCAGCATTTTTGGGTGACAATTGGTCTTCTGCTCTGGGCGATTACAGGATACTTCATTCGCTCAACATCTGGGCGTTCTGCAGGCTTGGGCGACAACGTACCTTTGTTTTTGGGCTTTCATCATATTTAATGATATTCTTGGTCGGGCTTTTACCCTGATCTCTCTAAATGGGCTTCTTCTCTTGGGTCATTTCCTTTCTTGGGCCATTTGAATGGGGCTGCACATTTTGTGTGTCAACAATTACCCTCCAATATGGCGGAATTAAATTTAATTTTCGCCATATTCATCTTTGTGTCTTCCAACAATATTTGAAATTCTCAAGGATTTTCAATCATCACTTTCTTCTAATTGTCTGGAACGGTGTGACGCTACAACCTTTATAAGCCCATTTTATTGCACCACTAAACCACGTCTTCATACTTCGCGTCTTCTCCCCACTATTTTACTGTTCATCGTCTTACTTATCCTCTACGTTTCTCAAGCAAACTCAGATAAACTCGTATTTTGCATTCAATGGCGACCTCTCAAACCCGTTCGGAGAACCCTTTTGGTTTTGAAGACTTCCAAAACCTCCTTACCAGGCTGTATGTAAACCCTTCTTATCTTACACCGGCTAATCCAGACCTGAATGAGTTTTATCTTGGTCCAATGTTCAATGATGCTGCATCTATAGAGAAAGTGGCGGTGGGTCAAGTGTTCCCTTGCACGGAAAACTTCCCTTTTCTGAACTCGCTACCGTTGAAGCCCATCCAGGAGCGAGGTATTCGTACTTGGCCTAAGGCTAATTCTTCTTTTCATTTTTAGCATGCACGTCTGGTGAAACATGGTCCCACAAAAGCACTTTTTGATCGTGCACAGATTTCTGATTTGTTGGAGATTACCCTCCATCCCCCAATTTACGATTCAGTACTTTTTCCAATCGCACTAAGTTTTTGGTCTTCAGAGTATAATACTTTTGTTTTTCCTCTGGCCCGATGTCTATTACTCTGAGGGACGTAGGGACTTTAGTAAACCTCCCACCTCTGGGCGATACCATATTTCCTGGTATCTTGGTTACTGGCGCTGCTCCGAAGTTTGATAAGAAAATTACTGAGTCTTATTCGAGCATGCAAAGCCTTTATACTGCTTCTGTTTCTGAACATAATCATGCTGAGCGTATAGCTTTCCTTCATGTTTGGCTTTGTAAATATGTCCTCTGCATCCCTAGTCTGAAGCCTTCTATGAGCTATTTGTCTATATCGCATGAATTAGCTCGTGGTAGGCCTTTGAATTTATGCTCATTCTTTTTGGCTGCCTTTTATAGAGACATGCCTCCCTTCAGTCCCAATTGAAAAACGACGCTTCTCTCACAGGCAATGGGCCTCTTTGGCTCGCTCAATTGTGGTTGAGAGCATATTTTTCTCAACTTGGAGCAGCACCATCTCCCCCTAGGTCGATTAGTTGTTACGGGATGCTCATTCATCAGTTAGGCACTGTAAATATGTCTGCCAGAGAAGTTTTTACATTCTTTTATACACTGAACTCCATTCCTTCATTCTTTCCTTTTCTCGCACATCAAATTCCCATTTTTGTTCGTCCTCCTTCCACCATGGATGAAGCGAACACATCTTTGTCCATGTGGGTTGAATTTTTGGTTAGGAGAGAATTGTTTCATGATATCTTAACGGGGACAAATGCTAAAGCTGGAGTCGAGATATACGCTCCTCATTTCTTTGCCCGCCAGCTTGGTTTTGGCTAAACTTGACCTGTTTCTCCTTATTATTCCAAGAATATCGCAGAGCGT
The DNA here is from genome assembly GCA_035079005.1 of Fraxinus americana. Taxonomy (NCBI): domain Eukaryota; kingdom Viridiplantae; phylum Streptophyta; class Magnoliopsida; order Lamiales; family Oleaceae; genus Fraxinus; species Fraxinus americana. The sequence goes on along the minus strand of CM068723.1, from coordinate 6,862,165 downwards.
TTTCATCTTATTAGTAAGGCTGAGGCTGGGGCTACTGATGCTCGTAATAAACGCTTGGCTGACGGCTTTTCTTTTGTTCCTTTCAATCCTACTACTGTTACGCATCCTCTTTTCGACCAACTGTGGCCGTCTGTAAAGCGTAGGCTCTTTTCAGTCAACGCTAATCGTGCCTTTCACTCGTTGGATCGCTCAGAGACTCTCCCTTCTTCCCCTATTCTTACTACTCCCCTGTCTATTAAGGGCCCTTCCAAATCACCGTCAGCTTCCCACAAACGTTCAAGTCTTCCATCTGCTTCCCCAAAGGCTATTGCTGCCAAAGGTGCTTCCAGCCGGAAACGGCCAGCCACAGCTTCTCCAATCCTGCAAGATGACGCTGAAGATGATGGTGGTGATGATGTTGATGTTCCCCTCATCCATAAAAGAAAGGTAATGACTTTGTTTAACCATGACCTATTGATCTTTATGAATTGATGCTTCATTTGATTGTTCCATTTGATGGTTTCAGAAAGGCTCATCTTCTCATTCAGAAGCCTTGGTCACAGCCTCTCCTGCTCCAATTCCTGCTGTTGTAACCGTCTCAACAGGATCATCTGTTGAAGGGATTCCACCCAAAGAGCAACCTTTGGTGTCAGAAACTTCATCACGACCCCCTGAGGCATTGCAGACTTCCCAGGACGTCCATCTCCCAATTACTGAACCAGCAGGTACGACGTCTCTTGGCATTTTCACTCTACTTGTTGATTTAACAGTCTTTGACTTGTTTTCCTCTGTGTATGTCTGGTGTTTCTATAGAACTGCCCGTTGCAGTAAGTTCGTCCTATTCAGAGAAAGGGAAGTCTTCGCGAATGGTGGGGCCAATTGATGATGATCCTGAACATTCGAAGGTCGTTGATGAGGTAGCTCATGTTACTCCTTCACTCTTTTGCTTTGCTTGATTTATTGTAGTGATATTTTAACATTGGCATTTTCTTTCAGTGCACTAATACTGTTGTGCGCTCCATCCAAGACTTGCTTTCCTCTTGGGAACAAGTGGAAACGTCTTGCCCTTCTTCCGGCCATCCTTCTGACTCTTTAGAGGCAAACATGGAGATTCTCAGACAATCAATGCTTGAGTATGTTGCCTTCATGGATATGGATGTTCGCACGGCTAGTGCTGCCACACAGAAGGATAAATTTGATCTTTTGAGCACGAAGTTGGCACAAGCACTTACGATTTCGTCGCTCAATGTTTCTCCTAAATTCAAGGTGACGTTGAGGGCCATTCATTCTGAAGTCCTTTCTCTGTTGGCTAGATGTGTCGAGTTGAAGGCCAAAAGTACTCAGTATCTTCGTGCCTCTTCTGAATGGACGATTGCAAGGCCAAGATGGCTGCTAAAGAGCGTAATGCTTCCCAAGAGGTAGAGCGGACCAAGTCCTTAGTTGAGCGTTACCAACAATTCTTCAAGGCAGGATGAGGATTGGGCGAAGCTTAGGGAACAGATGCGATCTGTTTGGGATGAACTGTGATTGAGACATTTGATGTCCTTTTCTTTGTAACTTTATGAACTAATCATCATAGTCATTTTTCAACTGTGACAGCAGTATTTGCCTTTAATGAACAATTGTTTTGTATGTTCGTGTATTAATTGACGTTCCACTTTTAAATTGTCAACCCCCCAAGCACTTGATTATTTCTATACTAAAATTCATGCATATCAACTTCCTCACCTTTCAGATTTTGGGCCATTTAATGTACGTGGTCTTTCATATTCTGACTTTTCATATTCGTTCCCTTATAAATACGCTTGTGCTTTCAGCACTTATCATCCCCCTTCGTAGTTCTTCTCCAAGAATTATTTTGCTGCCATCGTCCAGCATCTCGATTCTTTCTCCAATTCCACTTTTCTGTAGAAATGGGTCAGTTGATCCATCCTATTTGTTGTCTACTTTGATTGCGCATGTCGGTATGAGAGATATAGGAAATATTTCTTGGCCAGCAGTAAAATTCTTCCCATCCATCGATGGTGGGAGTGAATAATTCTGGGCCACTTTTACTTGTTGAGAATGCTTCTCAGCCCTTTTTTGCTCGCCGTTGGAGCGACACATTTAGGAAGGCGACTGGTCCCAATCCACAATTTTCACCGTTGCTGCCAGAAATACCATAATTGTTCATCCCTAGTTGTAACTCGTAGGAGTTTTATACTTTTATTCATAGGATACTTTGCATTCTTGTATTCCATGGATGTAACCAACATTTATTTAATAAAAGTTTTGCTTGAACGTATTTCGTTTTTTATTTTATCGGCTATCATCGCTCAATAGAACTTATATGCTTAAGTTTTTATTTGTTCGTCTTCCTATAAGGAAGGAATATATTTCTTCAAATATTTGCCATTGATGAACCTCACGTGATTAGTACCATCTAAATTCTCTAAATGGTAGGCTCCATTAGGCAACACACTTTTCACCTTGTATGGTCCTTCCCAATTTGGTGACCATTTACCGTACTTTGGGTCTTTACTATCTAAAAGGAGTATTGTTTTCCAAACTAAATCGTCCAAACTGAAGGACTTGGCTACGACCTTTTTGTTGTAAAACTTAGCCATTTTTTGTTTCTGGACTTGCAATCTATCCAGGACGTCCAACCTTAATTCGTCCAATTCCAACAAATTTTGGATAAGTAACTCTGCACGTTTGTTGTCGCCCAGATTGTTTTGTGAACATACTCTCATTGACTGGACGTTGATTTCCATGGATAGCACTGCGTCTTGCCCGTATGTTAGCTGAAAAAGGGTAACTTTAGTGCTTGTGCGTGACGACGTTCTATAGGCCCACAAAGCTTGATTCAAACACTCGTGCCAATCTCTGGCGTTTTCACTTATCATATTTCTTACAATGTTTTTCAGAATCTTGTTAGAGAATTTAGCATGACCATTGGATTGAGCATAATAAGGCGTGGAATTTACCAACTTGACCCCAAATTCATTCAAAAATTCCTTCACTTGATCCCCATTCAAGGAAGTCCCATGATCCACCATCAGGGTTTGTGGAATCCCAAACCTATAAATGATATGATCGCGAATGAACTCTATAACACTCTTCTGAGATATCTCTTTTAGAGGTATTGCCTCTACCCACTTGGTGAAGAAATCCGTAGCCACTATAATGAACGTATATTGCTTGGACGATGGTGGATAAATCTTTCCTATTAAGTCTATCGCCCAACCCCTAAACGGCCATAGTTTAATGATAGGTGCCATTTCTCTAGTTGGCGCTCTTTGGATTGGCTCATGCTTTTGACATGCTAGACAACCTTTTGCATATTGGATACACATTTCTCCTGTCTTAGGCCAAAAATATTCATTCATAATAATTAACCACCTCATTCTTTGGCCAGCTTGGTGGACTCCACAAATTCCTTCATGTGTTTCAGCCATAATTACTTTAGTCTCTTGTAAGCTTACACATTTCAACAAAACTCCATCCGGGTGTTTCTTAAGTAATTCGTCTTCGATCAATGTGTAATTCAACGATCGTAGCCTTATCTTTCTATTGTTCTTTTTACATGGTTATTTCAAGAACTCTTTTATCTCTACCCTCCAATCCATTGCGTCTCCTTCTTGTATACAATGAACTCCAATCCTATTTGACCTCCTTTGTATAACGGGCAAAATTGTTTCATATTCACAAGTGGGTTCTATATCTAAAATTTTTAAGTAACTTGAGGCCGTTTGGGCTAGTTCGTTCGCTATGTCATTGTATATTCTATTGACATATTGAAGCTCCACTTCGTCGAACTCCTCTAGCAATTCTTGGGCTACTTCATACTGGCTTATGACGGATTCGCTTTGACATTTAAAATCGCCAGTGAGTTGGTAAATCACCAACTGGGAATCGCCACTAATAATCACGTTTTTTACTTCCATTTCAATTAGTAACTTTAGGCCGACAATCAATGCTTCATACTCGGCCTGGTTATTGGTGCACATTTTGTCCAATGTGAAGACGAATTTATAACAAACTCCTAGATGATTTATCAAGGCTATTCCTACCCCTACACCTTTGGAAGTTTTTGATCCATCAAAATATAGGATCCACGGTTTGAACTCGAATGAGTCTATTTCCAATTTAATATCTTCAGGCATATCGAGGCACGGGTGATCGGCCAAGAAATTAGCCAATGCTTGATTTTTTACTGCCTTCTGTGGTACATATTGTATTTCAAATTCAGATAATGCCAAAATCCAAAGGCCTATCCTTTGGTGTAAAACAGGGCGAAAAAACATGTACTTCACTAAATTTACTTTAGAAATTAGATACACTGTTACAGGCCGTAAATAAGCCCTTAACTTAGTACATGTGAAATATAAAGCGAGACATAATTTCTCGATAGCAGAATAATTACATGCGCATTTTGTCAAACGTCTACTTAAATAATATATTGCCTTTTTTCACCAAATTGGTCTTCTTGCGCCACCATTCCAGCTATCGATTCTTGTTCAGCCGATATATAAACCTTCACTGGCCATCCTTGGACAGGTGACACCAACACTGGCGGATTTGACAAATACATCTTTGGGCTATCAAAGGCCTTTTGATGTTCTTCCTTCCAGACGAGTTCGTCCTGGTTTTTCAACTTTAGGAGAGGCAAAAAAGCTTTTGTTCGCCCTGCACAATTAGAGATAAAACGCTTTAAGAAATTTACTTGACCTAGAAATCGTTACAATTCTTTTTTGTTGATAAGCGGTTTGGCCTCTAAAATGGTCTTCGCTTTATTCTTATCGAGTTCGATTCCTCTTTGGTGTACTAGAAAGCCAAGGAAATTACCGACATTAACACCAAACGCACACTTCAAAGGATTCAATTTCAGCTTATATTGTCTCATTCGCTCAAATGAGCGTTTCAGTTGTTCGAAATGATCTTACTCTTTAACAGATTTGACTACAATATCATCCATATACACCTCAACAAACTTGTCTATCATATCATGAAATATTAGATTCATTGCCCTTTGATAATTCGCCCCCGCATTTTTCAGATCGAAAGGCATAACTACCCATTCGTAACACCCTAAGGCCCCGGACATCTAAATGCAGTTTTGTGTATGTCTTCTTCAGCTATATATATTTGGTTATATCCTGAATACTCGTCCATAAAGGAATACATGACATGTCCGGCAGTGGAATCAACTAAAGAATCTACCATGGGCATTGGATACTCATCTTTAGGTGTCGCTAAATTCAGATTTCTAAAGTCTATGCACACCCTTAATTTACCATTCTTTTTTAACACTGGCACAATATTAGATAACCATTCAACATATCTAGCTGTCCTGATAAAGCCTGCTCTTAATAATCGTTCAATCTCTTTCTTAATTTCAGGTAACACGTTAGGAGCAAAGCGTCTAGGAGGCTGTTTATGGGGCTTAAAATTTAATTTAGTTGGCAATCTATGTTCCACTAAATTTTTATCTAAACCAGGTATATGTTCATACTCCCAAGCAAAACAATCTTTATATTCTTTTAATAAAGCGATTAATGCTGTACTAACCTCTTGACTAAGCATCTGGCTGATAAACGTTGGGCGATCTTCTCCCACGTCGCCAATGTTTACTTTAACCAAAGGGTCTTGTGCTTGAGCGTTTCTAGGCTTGTTGATCCTCATTACTTCATCATCCATGTCCCTTGTAGGCACTTCTTTTTCTAGGCAATCCACCTTGTTGACTTCTTGGTCAACACTTTACTCCAATTTGAATACTGCCAATTTGTCTCCCAATGTTTTCAATGCTACTTCTTTTTTGATTTTCTCTTGATATTCTTTATTGAAAGCCACTAGTCTGGCTTTGAAGGCCTGGATCTCGGCCACATGCTCTTTTGGTTGCCAACTCATCAATATTCTTTGATCGTCCTTTTGCCAATCACTGGCTCTTCTAGAGCCACTATGTTTGGCCTCATTTGATTGAACATTTCAGCGAGTGCTTCTACCGAAAATGGTTCTTCACTCTGTGCGACGACTTGAGTTTCTTCTCCATCTTGGATTATCCTGATAGGTCCATAGTTTCCCTCGTACATGAATCTTTCCACCGAGTTAGCTTCTGCAACAAAAGGCCTATGATCTGCCTGTACCACTTCTGCTTTACCTTGGTCATTCCAGAAAACTAAGCACTGGTGGAGCGATGATGGTATACAGCGACTTCCGTGGATCCAGTCTCGCCCAAATAGTGTGTTGTAACTAGTAGGGCCATCAATGACAAAGAAAACTGTGGTCCTAGTAGTTGTTCCCACGGTTATATCTAGTGACATTACTTCCTTGGCCGAAGTTGCTCCCCCATTAAAGCTTGTGAGAATGACATCCATTGGGATCAAGTCATCCTCTGTCTTCGCGAATTTCCTCATCATCCTTAATGGGATAGTGTTTATGGCTACCCCATTATCAATAAGCACCTTCACCACGGGTATGCCATTGACCAAGGCCTTCACATAAAGTGGCCTTAAATGCTTGGTCAGTTTCATAGTGGGTTTTTTGTAGACGACTTTTTCTGCTGCATCAATTTCTACTTCCTGTTTGTCCCCCGCCGACTTATCCCTTTGTGATAAATCAACTTGCAATACCTCGAGCTGAATATTTGTCTGTGGGGCACTATCTTCATCCTACAGTATTTCTCCAATAGCTACCCAGCCTATTGGGGGAAGCAGTATCCTTGGAGGAGATCCGTATTTCTCAGAACGAGGTACCATTTTCTTCCTTTTGGGTGTTCCATATAGTACGTAGAAATCGAAAGAACGCCCAGATGGTTCTCCCAACAAATCTACTTCACGAACCCCTTCCCGATGCAATTGTTTCAGCAAAGTGTTATGCGACACTCCTCTCGTTCTCCTTTCTTCTTCTAAATCAATTTCTTCCTCAATATCAGTCATACCATCATCCTCTTCGCCTTGTATTTCTTGAGACATCTGACCACCTTCACATTCCAACACACACGCTTCTTCTTCATCTCCTCCTTCTTCCTCCTTATTCTTGAATTTATTGGCCAACAGATAATTATTAGCCATGACGGGAGGTAAGGTGCCGAACTGAATAGTAAGGGGTGGTTCTGTATCTTCTTCGTCTCTTTTGCTTCGATCAAACTTCGACCTCCTAGAAGAACTTTCTGGCATTTTTCTTATTGATTTCTCAGTGCCAGTCTCTTCACTATTTTCGAGAGCATTTTGATTAACCATTTCCAATACTCTTGGTACTTTAGGACGTGGCATTTCTTGTTGCTGGCTCATCATTCGTCCATAATTCCGTTGAAATCGTATTTGCTGAGTCCTGGTCATTTCATTAAAAGGCACAACATGTCTTGCATTATACTGATATGAGTGCCATACATTAGGCTGGCGAGGCTGTGGTCTGAACGATCTCTCATGCCTTGCTGGCCTGAACTGCCTTTCCAGAGGCGGTCCTTTATAGAACGATGTGCACTGCCTCCTGTTTGGAACAAACTCAGGGTGATGGTAATTCTGCTGTACTTCTGGTTTCCCAATATTTGCTCTCACTTCTCCTTTACATCGGTACACAAGACTTCTTCGTTCTTCATGGGGTTCTTTTCCTCTAATACGTTCGAACACACTGGCATGTTTCTCAGGGTCTTCTTCATCGTCGATAACCAACTTGAATCTTGGCAACTTATTTTTAAGATTGGTCGTCACTATATTCACTTCAAGTGGCTGTGGGAAATGATTTTCATCCACTGCCATTTTCTTTTGCCTTCAAACGTGATTCGTCTTGACTCAATAGCGTCCTGTAAAACATGACGGAAAATCAGGCAATAATTAGTCATATGTGACCATGCATTATGCAATTTACAATATTTTTTACCCTTAATTTGCTCAGGGCTTGGCAATTTATGTTTATCGCTCAACTTTATCTGCTTATTCTTATACAATTTATCGAATATAAGGTCAGCCTTAGTTACATCGAACGAGAACGTTCTGCTCTTTTTGTTTTCTCCTTTCAAAGGCTCATCTCTGGCTAAATCTCTAGATTTAGCCATTATGGGACAAGTATACTCATCCCCCTTGGTTAGTTCGGCCAAACATATTTTAATTTGATCGTAAAATTCATCATTTATAGTATGAACGCCAAAGTTTGGGTCTTTGTAATAAGTCCCTTTACTAGAATTTTTTACTTGCTCTTCTTCTCTTATCAAACGTTCGTACCTAATTACGTTCGCACTAAATTGGAACAGGTCAGGGAACTCCCTATCCTGGAACTTTTTCTTTAAATCAAAACTTAAACAACTTTGAGCGATTTTGACAAATTCTTTTTCAGGCAGGGGTACAAAACATTTACTCCTGGTTGTTTTGAACTTTTGAAGGAAACCTTCTGCCCATTGATTTGGCATTGACGTAAGTTCGCCATATCGGCCAGTGTAACCTCAGATTCTGTTTTAGAAAATTGAGCATGGAACAACTGTTCCATTTGTTGCCATGTCTGAACGAAATTTGCTGGCAAGTTAATAAACCACGAAAAGGCAACTCTTGTTAATGAACTAGGGAATAGTCTCATTTTATGGTAGTCGGTCACCTCACCACTCTGTAATGTGAATCGTCCTATGTGCTCCAGAGTAGATACTTCTCCTAAACCAGTGAACAACGAGAATTCGGGCACTTTATACCCTCTAAGCCATGGATATGCTTGATCTACCCAATCAGGATATGGTTTAGTGTAAGTCAGCATGATGACAGGACGTACCCCAACAACCATTTGATCTTGTACTATTTCTGCAATTTGATTTCTCAACAAAACATTTGGATCATATGGGACTCTTATGGGTTGGTTCACTTGAAACGGCCTGATGTTTGGTCCTTGATTGGGAGGGAAAGTGTCATTGTTCAGACCATTATACCCATTAAATTGAGTATTTACTCCCTCATTAACACGGGGTAAATTATGTCTGTTATTCAGAACATTATCTCTTATATTTAGATTAACCCCCAGGTTGGTAGTCACATTATCACCATTCAAATTTGACGCTCCATTAACCTCCTGATTTGAGGTGGAAGGTCCGAAAAATGTTTCTAGACCTGGAACTGGGTTCAAACCAGGGGAATTGTGTGGTGAAGTATGTCCCACAATCGTCCTGGTTTGGAAATGACTTCCTATGGATATGGTTGGTTGACATACTTGGCCTACTAATTTGCTCATAAGATCATTCAAAGCACTTAATTGTTTGGCCATGTTATCATAGTGAACATTTCCATTCTGGGTAAATTTTTCCATATTATGGACGTTTAGTAAATTTACCTGTTCGACATCTTGTGTGAGTTCTCCAAGCAATGCACGCATGGTTCGAGGACTCAACTCTGTCATTTGTTCATAACGACTGTGACTGCTTGGAGTCTGTCCTTCCGTCTGAGGAGAATGTTGTTGCTCCTCGTATCGCTCGATCACAGACTGGACCACTCAGTGACTTGCTGGTGCTTTATCAGAACTTTTATAGGGCATAATGTTTTTCTTTTGCATCTTCAAACACCAAGTGTCCCACTGGGCGTGCCAAATTGTTTCGCGCGTTTACTCGCTAACAATTAAAAATGGATCAGACGATTGTGTAAGGGATAAACCTCTTGAAACAAAGTCCCAAAAAGGGGTGTTTATTGAATATGAAGATTACAGTTTAGACGCGAACAAGATGCCTCCAAGTGGCGCAAGCACACAAGTACAAGGGAATTGAAGTAATTAAAGTTAATCTAAAAAAAAGTAAATTACATATTCTTTATTTGAGAGTGAATTTTTGTCGGGTCATCTTCGTTGTCTTCTTCTTTCTTTTATACGGTTTGGGCATTTTTTAATCGTTTAGAAACTGTTTGTAACTACCCATTTCTTTCATAATGGCCGACTGGCCAATAACTACCGTGTGTAACTCCTATCACCACGTCTTTTTCATAACTGCTTGTCACCAACTTTCTCAAATCGTGGGACGTAATTGTGATGTGCTCAAACCGCCTTAAATTGTGACTTTAGATAACAGCAAGCTTTAGTCATCGCTGGGACTCTGGGCGACTCAGCATTTTTGGACGACAATTGGTCTTCTGCTCTGGGGGTTACAGGATACTTCATTCGCTCAACATCTGGACGTTCTGCAGGCTTGGGCGACGACGTACCTTTGTTTTTGGGCTTTCATCATATTTAATGATATTCTTGGTCGGGCTTTTCCCCGATCTCTCTAAATGAGCTTCTTCTCTTGGGTCATTTCCTTTCTTGGGCCATTTGAATTGGGCTACACATTTTGTGTGTCAACAAAAACAAAGTCAAATGAATGATATTCGATATGATAATTTTAAAAAAAAATTAATTTTTTTGATAATTGAAACAAATTCTAAACCAAATGGTAAAAAAAATTATCACTTTAATTGACAATTTTTATGAAAAATAAAGTCAAATGAACACCAAACTTTCAACATTTTTCGAGTGAAAAATTATACCAATCAAACACACTTAATTAACAATTCTCTGCAAAACAATTTCTAGACAATTATTTTCCTTAGAATTAATTTTCTTTCCACCAATTTTCCACCCTTTCAATCAAATGAACCCTGAATGAGAATCAATAGCGGGAAAAGAAATGGCGATTTTGCAACTTCTCTCGAGGAGTAGAAGCATAATTAAAAAGAAAGACTTTTTGTAACAACATATTTACAACATTTCTTGTGAGTTTGCGTACTGAGTCGCATTTGTCTACAGCATATCATTGGAATAAAACAGTTTTTCGACTCTGATCCGAATGGAGGTTGGGCCGGGCACCGCAGCGCTACCTTTTTGCTTTTGTGAGCGAAAGTTATTGTCTGGAGCAAGCTTAAAGGAAATAGTAAGTATTTTAGGAATTCTCAATCTGATATTTCAGCGCTTGATGGTAAGCTCGGCCCTGAGATGCAGTATGCCATTAATGAAATAGAGGCTGTCGTCGGCCAGGAAAGAAGTCCACGGTATGCTAAATAAGTTGCGATAGCCGACTGCCTTTCCTCCGGTAAAAGTGTAATTGCCTTTATATTTGCTAATATATTCCTCTGTGGGTTTCGATCTGGCTGCAAATTCGTAGTCAACGGCAAATGTTACCGAACCCTTTTCTTGCATTCCAAGAAATAGACCAAAACAATGGAAAGAGCTCTGTTGATCCATATTGCAATGTGCAGACAAGAAAAACCCTTGTCCGCCCAAGTGGAAAGCCTGAGAATAAACTCGCCCGGATGGAAACAAATTTACACACTCTTCCCGCTTAAGATCCAGGTAGACTACACACTGTTGACGCGGGAGTTCAAACTCGATTACCTTAACGGGTCGATATTTGTATGTCCTCTCGACAAAGCGGCGGCTTGTAGTGGTTGTCTCCTCTATGGCCATCATTCGCTGACGATGTGGGGCCTCAGCCTTGAAAAATAGGGCCTCGAGCACAATTTTGGATGCAAAATCATGATCGAAGTCACTGCAAACCAGAACCTTCTTTAGCTTCCGGCAAGCCATGTAAGGGAAGCGAATATGGCGGCCCAGACGTGTAGCAAGAATTTCCCGCCGTTCCTCCGGCTTTTGATAATGAGCCCGGGTCCACTTCAAGGCAAAGTCATATACTGCATCCTCTGATGCCACTTGGAGATCATCGCTCGACAAGATTGCCTCAATTCCAGCCAGAGGCAAACTTATAACCTCATCTTGGAACCTGCACAAATTAGCACAAGCTATAAATAAGCATCAAATACCACTATAACTGATCAAAGTTGCTAAATATTGTCTTGCTCTCATAAAAAAATAGATCAAATTATTTTGACCATGGCATGTTACAGATAAAAGAGATACACAAGCGACAAGGTTCAATTTCTTTAAAGACGTAACATCCAATGTGGATGGATTTTAAATGATAAGCTGTTGAGGATTAAGCTTCTACGAGACTAATCAAAACTAATCCTACGTGCCCTCTGCTGAAGAGACAACTAGCATATTTCTCAACAGTACAAACCAAATCAGAAAGAAAAATTATAATCTAAAGTGTACACATAGAAGGAAGGGGAAAAATGACTATCTATTAAAAACAAACATATCCTGAAGGAAAATAATAAGTAACACAGCCACAAAATGAACTATGGAATAATTATTACTTTCTCATTTTCTCGGAAAGAAGACAGAAAGAAAGGGAATTGACAGAAACTCACTTAGATATGTCTTTGTAACGGGCAGCCAAGAACTGTTTTGCTGCATCAGTCAATGGCTGAACTGCCTCAGCCATTAGGACACTAGAGGGAAGGTCCAGATATAATAATGCGGACTCTGAAGTCATCGGCAAGTTTCGCAACAAGCGGCTGCAGTGCCTCATGCATGAAGCTACCTCAAATTTATCAGCAGCCATAAGCACATCCAACAACGCCGGAGCTGTTGTTGCAGTTAATGTATTGCTATACATAAAATTTAGTAGCTCCATGAGAGCAGCTTCCTCTATTCCATAAAAAGAAGAATGATCAACACCACATAATTTCACGACTATTTAATATGTCATTGTGAGAAAGGGCTGATGATCTAAACATGCTCTACAACCACTACAAAGTAGCTCGAAGCCATAATCATGCCAAAAAGGGGACTAATAGGCTACATAATAAGGAGAAACCATCTTCCTAAACCCTTCCCTACGAGACTAGAAAGACTCCCAGAAAAAGAAGTCGAATGAAAAAAGAGAGACAAAAAGGGAGAATGAATAACATTAACTTGCTATATAAACATACCCGAGGCATTAATTCTTAGGGTTACATGTCTCTGCTCTGACTCCATCATCCCATTTGAGAATAGCTACATAAAGAAAAATGACATATTCGTACATGAATTCACAAAAAGAAAAAATTATTAGCAAATTTCAGTTAAAACTCCAATAACCTTATAAAAGAATGGACTCTTTGCTGCTAAAATAGGAGAGCTGATATGTAATGTTTTAACTCTTATAACCCCAGAACTATCCTCAGATCCATTTGAATCATCGCTATTTGCAGCATCATCTCCTGCACAAGTTTCTTTTGATGGGAATAAGTTCTGAATAAAATAAAAATAGGGATCATACAAACAAATCATAAAACAAGTCGTCCTCAAGTGAGAAAAAAAAAGAAAAATAGAAAAGATATTCAACTGCATCAGAAGATCCTTCCAATGAGAATAATAATCACATGGACATTACATATATATGGCAAAAGAAAAGCTAAAAAATCTAGCGTTCTCCAATTAAGACAAGTTGATTCAATCTTCCATCAAAAATTATGTTTCTTCTTCCCCAGACATCCATTTAGAGGAAAACATACAAAAGCAAAAACATTTGTGTACCAGAGACAGTTCTTGCTTCTTAATTTACAAACATCTATGGAACTTCAAATATTGATTTAAATATTGTGTGCCCAGATATTAACCACAAAACATTACTAAATATTTACTCTGATGGAAGTATGTGCAACGGATTTACTTGATTCTTTAGTTTCAGTTGTGTGGAACTGAGATAAATGGGGATTACCTAAATTTTTTAATTTTTGTATACTATTCTTGCACCTATTTACAAGCTATTAATATCATATTCTTCACAGGTTCCCTGGCTGCAATATTGTTTCACTAACGGTGTAAATGATGACACGCAGACAATTAGAAAAATACTTGTATTGTTGAATAAGTCAAGAGCGAAAGGCTTAGTTTCAATAAATTCACAGGTTACATGATGTGAAAGCGGGGAGAGAGGAGTAGAAGTAGAGACAACAATAGAGGAAAGCAATTGTTATTATCTTCAACCGTGTACAACCCTATTTATAGGGATAGAAAACATACCAAAAAATATATACTAGATCTCTAACTAAGGAAATAATATATATCTATTGTCTATAATAAACTGGTACAAATCAACCACCAAATATTCTGGAATCTTCAACACTCCCCCCTCGAGCTAGGTGATATAAGTTAAACAATCCTAGCTTGTCCACCATCTTTTTGAACATTGGTTTAAATAACCCCTTTGTCAATACGTCCGCAGCCTGTTCAGATGAAGGCAAATACACCATGCATATGGTCCCGTTTTCTATCTTCTCTTTAATAAAGTGTCTATCCACCTCAAAATGTTTTGTCCTGTCATGATGAATTGGATTGTGCGACATTGCAATGACTGCTTTGTTATCACAATATACTTTCATACGCTTATTTTCTTGAATACCAAGCTCTTCCAACAGTAACTTTAACCACATGATTTCACAAATCCCATGCGCCAAAGCCCTAAACTCCACTTCAGCACTGCTTCTGGCTACAACTGATTGTTTCTTACTTCTCCGGGTGACCAAATTTCCCTACACAAAGGTACAATAACCGGTTGTAGATCTTCTGTCCATGATTGACCTTGCCCAATCAACATCTGTAAAGGTTTCAATAGACCTTTCTGAATTCTTTTTGAAGAGTCATGGAGTCCCTTTTAAATACCTCAAGATTTGGTAAACAGCATCCATATGCTCCTTAAATGGAGCATGCATGAATTGGCTCACAACACTTACTGCAAAAGCAATGTTAGGCCTAGTGTGTGACAGCCTGACAGGTAAATGAGCTTTCCAACAAGCCGCTGATATCTTCCTTTGTCAACTGGTGTGCTTCCTAAGCAATCCCCCAGTTTATGATTAAGATTTATAGGAACATCTTCTGGCTTACTTCCTAACATACATGTTTCAGATCCAAGACATATTTTCTTTGGGAAATCGAGATTCCACTCGTATTTCTTGCGACCTCTAGACCAAGGAAGTACCGTAAAGGACCTAAGTCTTTTATTTAAAACTCGGCAGAAAGAACTTTCTTCAGCCTCTCCATCTCTTTATAGTTGTTACCTGTCAGGATTATATCATCCACATAGACAATTAGGATGGTAATTTTTTCCTTTGAGCTACTCTAGAACATAGTATGATTAGATTGGGCTTGCTTATATCCTTGTTGACATACAACCTTCATGAACCTCTCAAACCAGGCTCGTGGGGATTGTTTCAGCCCATATAGGGATTTGTTCAATTTACAGACCTTTCCCTGGATTTTAGCTTTATCAAATCCAAGAGGGAGTTCCATATAGACTTCTTATTCCAGGTCACCATTCAAGAAAGCATTTTTTACGTCTAGTTGTTGAAGTTCCCAATCTAGGTTTGCTGCTAGTGTCAAGAGGACTCTCACTGTGTTTAATTTTGCAACTGGAGCAAAAGTTTCCTAGTAGTCAACTCCATACGTTTTGGGAATATCCTCTTGCTACTAACCTGGCTTTATCGCGCTCTACCGAGCCATATGACTTGTACTTAACAGAGAACGCCCATTTGCACCCAACAGGTGACTTATCCTTAGGTTTCTCCATAATCTGCCACGTTCTATTCTTATTCAGGGCTTCCATCTCTTCCTCAACTGCTTTTCTCCATTCTGGAATTGATAGGGCTTCATGAATAGATTTTGGTATCTCAATTAGTCCTAAGTTTGCAGCCAAAGCTTGAACTGAATTAGATAGATGACTGTACCCTACAAAGTTGGAGATAGGGTGATGTGTACACGATTGAACTCCCTTTCTGAGAGCAATGGGAACATCCAAATCATTAGTAGAGTCATTTTGTGGGGTAGAGAGATTACCTGAATCCGGATCGGACTCATGGTTCTGCGATTGAACTGTGAGGTGTTCCACTGTTTCAGGATTTCTCCTTCTAGAATAAACACGTAGCTCAGGTGTACTTGCAAGTTGTTTTGTCTCCCCTTGTCGTTAGGCTGGGCTGCACACGAGGATCAATACTTTGTGATGACTCACTGGGAGGTGTGGAGGATAAAGTGTCGTTTGATATAGGGAGTTCGGACTTTTTGATGGGTGATATAGATATTTGTGGTATAGTTTCCTAAAAATTACCATCATTACCATCATAATTTTCAATATTGTGTTCCTCCCCCTGAGGGGAATTTTGGGGAAAAAAGGAAGAGACACGAAGAATGTAACATCCATAGATGTGTAATATTTACGAGTGACGGGGGAATAACACTTGTAACCTTTCTGGGATGGAGAGTACCCCAAGAACACACATTTGCGAGCCTTAGGGTCAAGCTTAGTACGTTCATGATCATGGATGTGAGTGAAGACAATACACCCAAACACCTTTAGGGGTAGAGAGTAAGGATCGTATATGTGGGTAAGCGTTTGACAGAACTTGTAACAGGGTTGCGAAGTTGTGTATCCGAGTAGGCATTCTGTTTATGAGGTAACATGCAGTGAGGACTGCATCTCCCCAGAAGGTTTTTGGAACGGTACTAGTGAACATAAGGGCTCTAGCAGTCTCGAGAATGTGGCGATTTTTCCGTTCTGCAATTCCGTTTTGTTGGGGAGTAAAAACACAAGAACTTTGATGTAGAATACCTTTCTCAGTGAGAAAACTTCCCAAAACTTGGTTAAAGTATTCCCGCCCATTATCGGTTTGAAAGACTTTTATCTTTACATCAAATTGAGTTTGAATCATAGTGTAAAAGCTCTTAAAGGTTTGGGCAGTTTCAGACTTATCTTTTAAGAGGTAGACCCAACAAACTCTTGTGTGATCATCTGTAAAGGTGATGAACCAACGTTTACCCGTAGTACTCGTTACCCTAGAAGGCCCCACAAGTCACTATGTATTAAAGTGAAAGGTGACGAAGATTTATAATCAAGAGATTGAAAAGGCGAACGAGCATGTTTAGCAAGTTGACAAATATCACAATGAAACGAATCTTTAGTACGAAACAATGATGGAAATAAAAGTTTAAGATATGAAAAGCTAGGGTGGCCTAATCGACGATGACGTAATACAATTTCTTGTTCTCTAGGGGTAGACTTGCAGTTTGCAGTATGAGCTTGTTTATTCCCGTAGGTGTCCTCCATAAAATAGTATAGTTCCTCACATTCTTTAGTATTGCCAATCCTTTTCCCCGAAGTTAGGTCCTAAAAGATACACAATGACTCAATAAAATTGACACTACACTGCCAATCTTTTGTTAACTTGCCAATAGAAAGAAGGTTGCAAGATAAATTTGGAACATGTAACACAGATTTTAATTCTACATATGGAGTGAGTCGAATTGTTCCAATTCCTGCAACAGGTGAGAGTGACCCATCAGCTATTTTTACTTTAAAATTTCCCGATCATGGAGAGTAAGAATTAAACAATTTTTCAAACCCAGTCATGTGGTCTGTGGCCCCCGAGTCAACAACCCAGTGTTTTATATTACCTTTCCTTGTTAGTGCCGACGCACAATTACCTCTCTCAGCCACCAAGCTTGAAGACGGAGTGAGAAGTTTGTATAGCTGGTCTAGTTAGTCTTTGGAGAGAGAGAGAGACATTTTCGGACTGAGCTGTCACCGACGGTGGTTCGGCTGAGCTCTGGAGGCCGGTACGCACCTGGGTTTCCTCTCATTGAGCCCGATTCTGCCTCCAATTGGTATTGGTTCCCTGCTTTCTGTTCGGTGGCTGCCATGTAAGGCCCAGCAGTGATCAATCGAGTGATTCGATCTCTTGCAGTGCTCGCACCAGGAATTATTGACCTTTTTGGTCCCCTGCGATGCCTCTTGTCCACGAACAGCCAGGGCCGAGTTCTCCACTGGTGGTTGCTTGGAGTCTCTCCAAGCATAACCCGTCGTCTGCTAGCCTCCCTGCGAACTTCAACAAAAACTTCATCAATCACCAGGGTTTGCTTCATGCCCAGTAATCTGCCTCGAACGTCGTCTAATTCAAGGACTAACCCAACAAGGAAATCAAAGATTCTCTCATTTTCCACCTGTTTCTTGTACTTCTCGGCATCTTTCGGCGTATCCCAGTCAATCTTGACAAACATGTCAATTTCTTGCCATAGTCGTTGCAGGGAGTTATAATACTACGTGACATCGAGTTCTCCTTGGCGTAAATTTCGGGCCTTGTTTCGGAGCTCAAACAATTGAGCAAAATTTTCCAGTTCAGAAAAGTGCGTCCCAAAGCTCCTTTGCAGTCGACTAATACAGGTAAGATTCCCTAATATCTTCTTCCAGTGAATTAACTATCCATGCCATTACCATGGAGTTATGTGCAACCCAGATAGCATAGCCTGGGTCATCCTCCTCTGGCCGTTTTGTAGTTCCAGTAACATACCCAAGGAGCCCACGACCACGAATCACCATTAGGGCAGTCCGAGACCATTGTAGAAAGTTTATGCTATTCAAACGGGTGGTGGTAAGTTGAAGGGAAGTATTTTCAGAGAGGGAGGTTACGGGTAGATAATTTGAAGTGTTGGGGGCACTTGTAGAGATAGGTTCAGAGGATGCTGTGGAGTTCCTTTGAATCCTCATCTCTGTGTGCACCTGTCATGGTTATCTTCTCCATTCCACCTACTCAAATAACCCTAGGCTCTAATACCATGAAACGGGGGAGAGAGGAGTAGGAGTAGAGACAACAATAGAGGAAAGCAATTGTTATTACCTTCAACCGTGTACAACCCTATTTATAGGGACAGAAAACATACCAAGAAAGGTAAAATAAATACTAGATCTCTAACTAAGGAAATAATATATCTATTGTCTATAATAAACTGGTACAAATCAACCACCAAATATTCTGGAATCTTCAACATGATGCAATCCATTCACCCAATTGAATAATAGATACCAAGGTGACCTGCCGATGCAATCCATAAATATGATAAAGCCATGGAAAACCTATAATTCTGGGTTCCATTAAATTGCATGTTCCAGGTTATACCCACCGCCTCAGTGGCCAGTGCATTCACCACCTGACTTTTCTGATTGCCGCAAAATGCATATTGCTATATTTAGAGTCTATTTGTTTGCCATTTATTTCTCATTTCTAGAATAAATCTTATTGTTGCAGCCTGCAGGGGCAGCATTTTTTGACCAAAATGTGTCATGGTGGGTCCCAGTCGGTTGAAAATAACGGTCAAAATTTTCGTTTTTTGCCAAAAATAATGGCAAACAAATAGGGGCTTAGACATTTAAATAGTTGAAATCATTTTTCTATTTTCTAATATCATGGAACCAAATATCCAAAAACAGAAAACATTTCTTTTAGTAAATCAAACATAAATTTTCAGAAGGAATTGAACATTTCTCTAGTGTTTCAGTAAAAATAAAAAGTTATCGCATGGTCACAAAAATATTTTGATCACTGGACAAGGTCATTTAAATCTCTGTTCGTTGACAAATATACCATCATGTCATAAAAGTATTAAACACTTTCCAAAAACCTTCACAGACCATTTTTTGATTCATTTGTCTGATAGCACTCCTTTTGGGCCTTACTGCAATTTATTTGTATAATATTCTCCTCATCACATGTCATCTTGGATTTTTAATCTGGAAAGCCAAATTAATCACTGTATTGGCTTGTTTCCTTTACACAATTCAATGACTAATACGATGAACATGAATTGGTTGACTTTTAGCCCTAATAATAATGTCAATATATGGATTAACAATGAAAACCAGATTTTTTTCCTATACCTGCAGGTGATTCTTCTATTAATGGTATTTCTTCTTCATCATTATTTTCATCATCCACACCATCATCAATAACAGGCTGCTGACTGTCTAGAATCTGCTCCTCAGGGTGAATGTTGATGTCCAAAGCTGCAAACGAGTGGCACGTGTCTGATTAACACCAGATCAACCCATGCCAGCATAAGAATGAGCAGAAGTCTAAGAAAATAAAAAATACAGGCAAAAAGAAAGCATTCGTGGAGTTTGTGAACTCTGGTACAAAAATGATTAATAATTTCAACATATGAAAAACTGAACAATAGAGTACGCGCTCAAATATTATCTTCAAATAAACTAAAGTTACATTTTTAGCATCAAGTATAAGATAAAGGATTTGGAATTGAAATTGGAATCTAAAATAGAAATTTCCATTTTGAACTTAAATTTATTTTTCTACATATTCAATTTCCCTGTTGAAAGATAAAAACTAAAAATTCAATTTTCAAGCAAATACATAGCACAAAATCTAATGACCAACACCCCATGGTTCTTATAATTCAGACTTTTAATACTTTAATAAAGTTTTCTAAGCGATTTCACTTGAATGGCAATTGGCAACAAAGTGGCTTCTAACATATACATTGCTGCAAAAAGATTTAATCAACCACACTCATCATTTAAACAAGCTAAGAAAAATATACTGAATATGCCACTGTTGCCCCTCTCTATCCACTGAAGAGGAAATGAAAATCCGTATTAACACTAGTGTAAACATTTCCTCCCCACTGTAACATTGATTGACATGCCCAAAGAGCTGGCCGGGTAGCCGGAAGCTTTCTTACCCGGTTGAAAGCTGTTTCAGTTGAGGGTACAAAGCGAAAGTGATCTTGTTTATGATTCCTATGATTGCAGCAAAATGCTTTGATTCAAGAGTCGCCACTGCTTATTTTCAGACCTTTGAATGAATCCAGACTATTTTGAAGACCTAAAGCTTTTAGATAAGATGGTTAACATTTAGAACCTCAAAATTAAGTCAACTCTTGCTAGATTTCAAGACCCACTCCTTAAATCATCTCTAAATCCAAAAGAACCAAGGTTGAGTAACTTCACTCCATTTCTACATATATATTTTATCCAACAGCTTAATCAGTTAAGATACTCAAAAATACTCTCATTTTCATATCCTACATAGGCATAGGTGCAAACATATGTGCTCAGATTCACCATAACAACAAAAATTAGAACTATAATCAAGAAATAAATATCCAATACATGTTGACTGTACAGTAGACTCGCTCACCATTTTCCTTCTTGGCGATGTCGCCTCTTTGACGCTTGGTCTTGCGTGCCCAGTCGGTGACGGTATTGCAAGCCTGGGACTCGGGTCGGGTCTCGAGCGAATCCGATACTATCTCGATCCGGAGGACCCGGTCCGAGAAGTTGCTGTCGTTAAAGGCAAACGCGAAGTCCGGGTTACGTGAAGCGGTCGGCGACGAATTGTCCGAGTCCATCACTGCCGTTCTCGGGTCAAATAGATCCAGTACCGAATCCCTCATACTGAATTCTCTCCTACACCCTCTTCTCTCTCTCTCTCCCTCCTAAAAGTATTTATCTGCTGAAAAAAAAGAGTCCTATCCTATATATGAGAGAGAGAGAGGAGCGTATCCTGGAGTTTTATTACCGTGTAGTGCGTGCTACTGTTCGTACAATTTGGGGTGTCTTTAACGATTCTGATATCTATGTTCACTTTCAATTTGCCTTCGGTACATTGATCAATCGGCAAAAATCAAATTTTAGTAATTTTTGATGATTTCTTCAGTTTTAAATTGAACCAAACAAGGACTAAATAAAATTCACGAGTTTGTGACAACAAATTGCACTTTGTTGGAATCGATTGAACTATAATTGACTTTGATTCCACGTCCCATTTATGTTGGAAGTTTTCATGAAAATCTTGTTATGTAAGAGCAGAAGATTAATATCTGTCACATGCACTTCGTTAGAGTTGATAAGCTCATTTGTTGACCAGCAACAACACGAAAACAGAATATTAAAATCGCGTTAAGAAAAATATATTTTTAGTTTTCAACGTGAAAATTACGTCACATTTTTTGATCAATTTGTCATTGGTCAACTAGCGTTGGTTTATTTTCTATGGTTGTTGGTCTAATCCAACAAGCAACTAGCAGCCATGTTATATTGGTATTCTCAATGATTATGTCAATATGTGATTTTTATAACTGAAAAATTGCAGCCAACTTAAATTAAATAATAAAAATGAAATCCCAAAAAAATATAAATTAAGTAAAAAATTGGTGACCAGGTCCTATTACACTTGGCCTTTTACTAATAAGAAAATAAAAATAAAATTGAAGTCTTGTATATTTAGAATATATGACTAGTTTAAAATAATAAGGTTATAAATTATTGGGTTTATAAGTTTTAGAGTGACAGTAGAAAGAAAAGTTAAGTTTGATGTGCATGTTTGGCTAAGCTTAAATAATTTACCTTAAAAAAAGCAACTTATGGGTTTTAAGCATAGCCATCATTCAATCAAAGATGCAAATGGCCAGCCCACTTTTCAGAACAAAGCAAACATGTAAACTCAAACTTGTTAAAATGCAGTACATCTCATACAAAAATTAATGCTGCAACAATTTCATTCACATTTAGATGCAAAATTATCTGCCAATTCCCTTTACAATATAGTAAGGAAAGAATATGCATGCAAATTATATACATCCTTTCCTAGTAAAAAATCAAAAAATGGCACAAGTTTTCAAAAGAAAAAAATCTGAATTCAGTATATAAGATTGTATTTGTCGATATTATCTACTCGAAAGAAAAAAAAAATCTGAATTCAGTATCCGTCGGCTACCTCAAAAGCGGGACTGCAACGGCTGTTGAATTCGACTCCGTCTCATCTGGCAGAGGCTTCACATACGTCCCAATTGTTTTTTGATGATGTCGTTTCTTCATCCGTTTAATTTTCTCCCTACTTTGTTGCTTCCTTCTTTCTTTTTCTTGTATTCTTTGGTTTTTCTCTCTCTCGTAGATACCTTGCCAGAAAACCTCGCCTGTTGACGGCCATAACCACCGCCTCTTTGGATGGTCAAGATCCGACTCCTCGGCCAGGTCCTCGTCCATGCTCTTAAGGGTGCTAAATTTGAACCATTTCACCCACATTTGACCTCTCCGGCTTTTGAACTCATGCTGCTCTTGCATAAAACCCGTCTCCGGGTCCACATACACCATTCTTCTTGCACTATGGTACGCCCAAACGTTTACTAGTAACTCAAGCACCCGAGAGTAGCAATGCTTGTCCTGTCAATTAGGTCATAAAGACAAAATACACACATTATGCAACAACTAAATAACACTAAAAATGAAGCGCATAGGCTACAGAGTGAAACTGGATAAAAGTAAGGATTGAGGAAGAAAAATAAGTTAAAAACTAGTTAGTTGTCTTGTAGTGTCTACTACATTTTGGTTAGGCTGCAGTTTGAATGCGTATAAAGGAAGGTCTCAGCAACATTCTTTTAACAGTAGTTTCCGTATTTCTGGCCACACAATAATGTAGGTTCAAAAACTACCTAGAACTAAATGGAAAGTTCGGAACAGATATACAAGTTACCTTGGATAGACTTAGGTAACAACTCCTACTTTTGTGATGTTCTTCGTAGAATTGAGAATCGAGTGCATCCACAAACATTCTGTAAACGAATATTTTGTTTCTTGTTATCAATTTCATTGGTCCTTTATGGGCCAAAAAATAATATCGGGGATTACATACGAGGTAAAAGAAGTTCGAACCTTGAAAACATAACATATTCTAAGAAGGACCGAGTCGGCAAAACCCAGCAATTCATGACGGACCAAGTGTATTCATCTGTAGGCATAGGTGGAGGAGAACTCAAGTCGTGCTTTATGCCATACATCTTCTTGAGAGTCTCGGAGAACGCAAACCTTGAACCAATCAAACAAAATAAATCAGGTCTGACATTCATCCACGGAAAACTTTAGAATCAATAAAGTGATCACAGGATAGAAGAATAAATCGAAATTACTCTTACCGGCAGTTCCCGGCATTTATAGCATCACAGAATGACCAGAAATCCTGTTCCATTGTAATTCTTGGGTCCTTGTCCAAACGGGTCCAGAAGTAGAGACTATCACCGTATCTGCGAGCTTCAATGGCATCCAATATCGATCTTTCGGCAGTCTTAGACAAAGATTCCTGTTAAACACCCCATGTTAGAAATAAACATAATTTCCAACTGAATGTGAACGTACTTGCACTTTCTTTCACGAATACTAATACGGCAGTTTCTTTGAATTAAATCTAGCAATGAGCCTAAAAAAGATTAATGTAGCCGACTCCAAATTTATTGACAATAAGAATTAGCCGACACCTAATGTCAACTAATGAAAACTCTATGACTGACAGTGATATAGTTCCTAACAAAAATAGGGAGAGCCCTATGAAACTGTAACTAGGTTCCAGGGATGCATAAATTAACCATTGCACGATAAATAGTACAATCAAGAATTCTGTACCTTCCTTGCTGTGACTCTCCAACTCTGGAAACCTATCCAAGCATTTTTGTGTATGCGGTCAATCCGTTTAGCAATTGCGAAAAAAGCTCCATGCTCTCCCAAGACGTGTCGATAATAAGGGTTATTCAATACTGAAAGACGAGAAGGTGCATCAATATCATCAGCTTCAGGTCTCCGACCTTTTGTGGACTACAATCACCCAGTCAATATATCCATGTCAGATTCAATATAGCCAAGTAAAAAATTATTTCCAACTTAACGAGTTCTATGAACACTAAAACTAGATTGGAAGGTTGCTACTAGACAAACTCCACAAATTGATGGCATAAGTTTACAACACACACACAAAGGGAGATTGTATGCTACGAGAACTGCAGGAAACAAGTGTGCCTCACATGACTAGAAAATATTATACAGTTTTACAAGTTATAAAATAAAATAAATACTATATCAGAGCCAAAAAAGTCGATGTATACAATATAAAATCAGAGCAGTTCATCATGTTAGCAAAAAATAAACCAACAAAACAACCGCTTTGCAGAAAATATAGAAATTCTGATAATGAAATAGAACACCCACCAGTCCCAGTCCACGATATAGTGAACTTTGATGCAAAAATGGCCATGCTCCCTCTCCAAAATAAGGTTCATAAATACATAATGGTTGACCTGTCCTCTCAAGCTCTCCTTCGTCTCTTTCGTGCAATTCATTCTTAGTCCAATCAATCCTTCTGGCCTTTCGATATACATCATCCCAGATTCCCCGAGGTTGATCAGTTCTATCCTTTAACTGTATTAAATTACCAAAAGAAAAGAAAAAGGGAGTAGGAGAAGAAATTCCCACATGGTTAGTTGTCTATATTCTACCCGTTAAGTTTTAAGGAAAAAAGAAACAAAAACCAACAACACTTGCCTCTGCTTCTTCCATTCTTTTCCTCGTGTTAGCCATATCAATATACTTTTGGTCCTCCCATATGCTATACAGAAGAGTATCATTTGTGTCAATTGGAGCCATTTTGCTCTCCTTATGGGCACGATTCAATTCCTTTTCAATTTTATCCAAATATTTATCGTTCTTCAATGTCTCATTCTGAGAATATCTATTTGCAATTGCTTTGAAAAGATGCCACTGCCATTCTACTTTCAAGTTTGTAGGAATCTCTGTGGCATTCCTAGAAGTAGCAACTTCAGACGGGAAAGCAAGAATGTTTTCCAGTAGAGAAGCATACCCTTCTACACTCTCTGAAACCATTAGGTTCTTAGCTGTATGTTTTCCGATTGTCGACGCAGTGACAGCCAGAGGAGACAGCTTTCTATTTGAGATAATTCGAAACATGATCTTTGTCAGGACGTTAACATTCTCCTTCGGAAAAAGATAGCCATTCACCCGGTCATCAACCTATAAATTGTTGCCAATCCAATTAGTAGGTAATTTTGAAGCCAAAAAATGTAGTATACAAGAAAATTCATGCATTTGTGATGTCATCCAGTGATAAGAGCTAAAAAAGGAGGGCAAGAAAATCATGCATGCCTCAAGATTTTTTTATTGGTTAATGTTGAAAAAAGAAAATTAGTTTTTGGCTTACAGTTCTTTAAAAATAACTTCTTTTTCGTAAAAGCAAGAAAAAATAATATATCCAGCTAAGTTTGAGCTAACACGAGCTACGCCTAAACCTATTCATGAACAGCTTGATTACGTCACCAATGCTGTTTAGCATGTCGGTAGTTACAAGCATGTTGTTAGAAAATATATAGTAAAGGTACCTACATATTTCCTGATCATTGAAAGATCTGGGGCCACTATAGTTTTCCCAAAGCACATGGCTTTTAGCAAAATGTCGGGAAAAAATTGCTCTTCGAGGAAGGACCCATAAATCACAAGATCAACAGTATTCAGTACATTTTCTGTATTGTCATCAACAGCAACACGCTTCACTGTTCCGTATGGGTATCTCAAGTTTAGTGCAATAGTCTGTCACAAATGTTCCGTACATAAGAAAATAAGGAATAAAGCATAATAAACAAATGCATTTTATAGCATTTTATGATATACGATTGAAAATCTAGGAAACCAAAATGCATGCTGTACCTCCACAACCCGGGTGTAGTTGCTAGTTGCGTCACCAGCTAAGATGACGATTTTTAGACTGGAATTCAAATTGGCACCACTTGAAAAGTCCACAAAAACTGGATATAAAGCCTGTAAAATGAGGGCATGCTCCAGCCAAAGACCTTTATAAAAAAGCTGACTACCCACAACAGCAACAACAAGATCATCAAGTCCGTACTCTGTCATTAGACGTGGATTATCATTGTGTGAAGCCATAAAACTATCAGCTTCCAAAACCTCTGCAGGGGAACCCGGAATGACGAAGTAGTTTCCAGTATCACATGCTGAATAAGTCATCTAAAAGATGTAAAAACACAGGGCACTGGCTTTCAGGATAGCTCCATTAAGTCATCAATGACATTTAACACTCTGATTTTAGTAAATATTCCAAAGATAATTTCTGATTTCAATCGAATCAGAACATGAATGAGAGGGAAATACTCTGTTGAAGACTATTTAAATGAACAAAATTGTGACTTCTCTAACAACTTTATCTTTTAGATGAGATGGTTAAACTGAGGAAGAGATAAACCTATGGTTCTAGGCTCAGGTCTTGCAGCCACCGACACAAAAGATTGGGCATTAGCAAGCCTTTGATCAAATAATGGATGTGTTATGTTTGTGAGTGGGCACATTGAAGACAAAAATTATTTGATTCCCTGCCTAACTTAAGCTTTTAGAGAAAGATGTTCAACAAACTCTAAAACATGGAGGGGGAGGGTGGTAGACTCCGAAATTTTCTCCATTTTCTGTTTTCTGCTTCTTGTTTAATGAGTATAAAATCAAATGCACACTCCCAATTAGATGAAATTGCAAACCAACCTGAAGACAAATTGGCACATCATGTAAATAAACTAGAGACACAAACATAAATAAAATGGAATGAACACGGACAGACATACACATGGGGGGGGCATACATTGGTCTACTAACTTACCGGCATAAAAATGTTTGGGAAGACAACAACAGTGGCGTGGCTGAATACTTTTCTCCAATTATCGACAAGCTCTATTTTTCCACTTGAATTATGCTGTCTCAATCTAGTAGCAAGGGCTTGTTCATGAATGGTCCAAATGAGAGGTATATTTTTGAATGGTTCCTGCATAAGACTGTAAGAAATAAAACCTTTCATTTTATTAGAAAGGCAGTCAATAGTAAAAAACTGTCGTAGACAGAAAAGAACAAAGAAAAAAAGAAACAGTCTCTACAGAACCTAACAAAAAACCAGTAATAGAAAAAATCTGACTCCGTTATTACGTGAATCCTTGTGGGGTTTAATGGGTCGACAGATTGTGTGACATAACATTTTGATAGCACCCAAATTTCCCTTTGATAGAGGAAACAAATTTTGGGTGATTAATAAATTTCTGTTGTTTGTTGAAGTGTAGAACAAAAGGACGATTCTTACCAAGTTACAAAACTAGCAGCCCCAACAGAATTCACAAGTACGCCTTGGTAGCTGCAAGGAGCATACACAAAAATTAAAAGAAATTTCAAGTCATTTTTACTCTTCTTTTCTCAAGTCTCGGTTTACTGTTTTCCAGCAATAAACCGCTCTTACCCATCTAATTTTCAAATATTTAACAAGTCACTGGAGAAAAGAGTCATATCGAGTACAGAGTACAACAGATTAAATACTATAAAAATTCTCGGTTCTCGACTATGAATTTCATCACTTATGATAAATTAGGGATGATCTGCATACTTTAACCAATCTACACTGAGGTTCCTGTTCTCATCAGTTGCCATGATTTTGAGAGGAAATCCTATCTCTCTCCAAACACCGTGAACGGGACCATCTTCCAGTGAGAATACCTGCAAATATCAAAAGATTAGTAAACCTAGGAAGTGATGCTAAAGAAGTGTGCATAACAGCAAGAATACAAAGCTAAACAATATCTATAGTCTCAGATAGTTTGAATGCCAATAACCTTGATGTCTTAAAAAAGATAATCACCTAGACAAATTTCTCCAACATACAAACAGAATATTGATGTTCATCATGCCAAGAATAGATAAAATAACGTGTAGTGAAAATGAATAGTCAAGAAAATTACCTCAATTTCATATCCAATGGTCCGCAATGCACTTGCAACAGTAACCATCAGTATCTGGTAAGGGTCAACCGACAGATCCGCAAAAACCTACAAGCATAAATAAAGTTGAAAATCCCAACTCCCAATTTTGAAAATGCTGCTCCTACAATCTACTCACATAAATATTCCAAGAAAAAGAAAAACACTGAACCACGCAAAATAACACAATTGAATATTAATCCTAACACCCAAATTTGAAAATGCTGCTCCTACAATCTAATTGCATAAATATTCCAAGAAAAAAAGAACACGATATTTACCAGTGCAAGCTTGGGATTTCTGTATCCAAATCTTACTACATTTCTTGAACCAATAGTCACAATGTCCTCTTTTTGAAACTTGGCCAAGATTTTTGAATTGTCAAACTTTATATCGTCACCAAAATCCAGCTCTTTCAAGAATGCAAATTCTTCAGAAAACCCTCCAAGATTCTCCTTAATGAAATTGTAATTCTTCAACTTATCTCCTTCTCTTACCGAACCAGGCAAGAAAAGCATCTGGAAGAGGAAAATAAAGAAGAACATGGTAGATACTATGCAAATCCATCGTAAATAGTTAATCCTCTGCAAAAACACCAGCCTTGCAAATCTTGATCTGAGCCTTGGCCAAAAACCCAAAACTCCACCGACATTGTAATTCCTCACTGATGAAAAAAGCACCGTACGGTGATCTCTCTTCAATGGCGTCGCACCATCAAGTGAACCCATTTACACTCCCCACAAGAAATAGTATATTCTAATCTACTTGTACATTGCTGTATCTTTATTAATTGCAGTGGCTCAAAATGTATAAGAAAGTAAGATTTTTTTGCTAATGAAAAGTGTGGTGTTGTGTGATGCTGGAAGTATTTTACCGGAGAGTGTTGTGTTTTCGTACTGATTTTATCATTTTGGTATTAAAGAATCAATAAGATGCTTGTGAGTAAAAAAGAAGAGAAAGGGATGGAAAGAGAAAGGAAGAGAAAACAGCTGTAGAGAGATGAAAAAAAAAAAATTCAGATTAAGGCCATGCGGCTATTTTCTTGATGTGGGGCAATAGTCGTCATATTGTCAACGATATACACGTATATATGTATGTACAGGATGAGAGATAAAGGATATTGTATGTATAGGATGAGAGAGAGTGAACCGGAATCTAAAGAGATCCCTGGTTTATTGAAGGGTGGTCTGTCGGTTAAGTGGATTAGAAGGCTAATCACCTTTATTGACCTTGTTAACCACTTCTTCTTCTTTTTTATTATTTTTTTTTCATTTACCATGCAAAACACCGCAAATATATTAACTTTTTCTTTTTATTTTTTAAAGACAAACAAATATATTTACTTTAACTTTCATATATTTTTTAATTTTATAGTTGAGTCCTATATTTATAATTTCACCATTACCTTAGGTCGCATTCAAAGTCTATTTTGAGTTAAAATCAATTCGACAATGACATTTCAATATAGTTAAGTCCTATATCTCTTCTATATATTAAAAGTGGCTATGTAACGGAATTTCTTGTTTTTAACGGAAAAACTAACGGAATTTGTTGTTTTAACGGAATATATAACGGAATTTCTTGTTTTAAATATGCAGCTGCACCTTCTTTCAGTGTTTTTATCATAACTTTGTATTCTGATATCCGATTGAGGAGATTCAAAATGCGTTGGAAAGCTAACTCATCTGGCTAAAACTTTAATGCAGACATCATTCTCCAATTCAATCACTTTCTATGCTAAAAATAGGTCTCAATATGAGACTAAAATATCGGAGCATAACTTTTCGATTGGAAATTGATTTGTGATCATCTTTTGACTAAATTTGATTCCATTGACGTCTTCCTTTATCCAATTGATTCCGAGCACTCTCAAATCTTCATCGTGAGGTTCGGCACAACTTTTAAGTATTTACATTTTAGTCCCCGAACTTTGGATCCCTTACAATTTAGCAATTTCTCCAAATTTGTCAACTTTTGCTTATTTTCTTCGATCTTATCAACTTACATCACAACATCAAATTCACACATCTAATTATTTAACAATTACATAAACATTACATCATTAATTATTTAATTAACCAAAAAAATTACATCTTTATTAATAACAAATTAATTATTAAACAAAACTATTAAATATAAACTAGGCAAACGTGCATTGCACGTTGCTTGCACCTAGTTTATAATAAATGTATGTATCAAATATACAAAATACCAATATATTATTGTTATCGTACTTTGACTAGGTTTATTGGTAACTTTTAGGAAAACAAATATTAGATTTCACGAAGTATGTGGATAATAAATGAGTAATAGTCTATATTTCGTGTAGTTAAAATCAGATTTTTAATATATTTTGATAAATGTTTATAAAATATGTGAATGAAATTATGAATTCCACAAAATGTGTTATTAAAATTAATTATTAATTTTTATTTAGGTTTTTATCGAGATTTTAATCACACCAAACAGGAACTTAATTTTAAATATGTGTTTAAAATTAACGCTTAACTTTCAAAAAATAAAAATAAAAAAAAAAACTTATAATCTACTTTCACTAAAAGATGAAAAATAGCATTAATATTTGTAATTCAAAGAACTTGTAAGACTTGATTAGGGTGTGTTTCAGCGACATTATTTTGGAAGAATATATTTTTTAATAATAGATTGATGGAGAATGTGTGATTGAAAAAGAAGGAAAAGAATTGATGTGATGAAAAATATTATTTTATTGAAAAATGTGTGGTTGAAAAATTTTAACGAGCCTCAAACAGCGGTTTAACTTGTATGTACGAAAAGTTAATATAATTCTTGTCAAACAAGCAAACCAAAATGGAGGAAAATAGACATCTACTCAATAGCAAATGAGTATTCTTTTTCTTCAAAATATGTTTTCTTATGATTTGAACATTCGCCAACTTTGAATTGAAAATCGATTTCAACACTATCTAATAATTTTTTTATCAATTATCCTAGGTGGTTTAGTGGCAATTGTCGTAGGATTTACTCTTCTTAATTATAATTTAATACTATCTAATCTTTTTAATATCCTCGATGGCTCTATGCCATTGCCATGGGATTTACTTTTCTTTTGTTACGATTTAATACTACTAATCATTTTTACCAAATATCATCGGTGGCTCCATGCCAACTGCTATGTAATTTACTTTTATTTATTACGTTTTAATACTATTCAATCATCCTTACTAAATATTCTTGGCGGTTCAATGCCAACGAACATAACATTTACTTTTCTATATTTATTATGATATAATATTAACCAATCATCTTTACCAAATATCCTCGATGGCTCTGTGCCAATTGCCATTGGATTTACTTTTCTGTATCGTACTTCACTAGTGTCTAATAATCTTTTCCAAAATATTCTGAGTGGTTCCATGCGAATTACCATAACGTTATTAACTTTTTACTTTTAAAGATCATCATTCTCCTGCAGTCGAAGAATATTCGTCCTTCAAATCTTGTAATCTTGTCTCACTTGAAGCTTTGTAATGGCAATCTAACATGTAAGTAATGTAATGTCCCGAATTTTATATTCTTAATTTGGTTAATGTTGTCCTTTAAGAAACGAACTATGGAAGCTCGACCTAATTTAAGGTTATGAAAGTACAAGTCATAAGTTATTTATGAGCACAATAATTTAAGACATTAAGTTTAAATAAATTTCATTATAAATATTTAATGAATAATTGAGTTGCCACAATGGTCATCTGCATAGTATTTCATATAGGCAACCCAAGTTCGAATAATCATGCAAATGTTTTTATAAAGTATTTTATAAAATTATTTTTGAAAAAAAAGAATAATAATAATAATAAACTCCTTATTGTTGCACATTAAGAACAATGGTCATCTGCATAGTATTGCATATAGGCAACCCAAGTTCGAATAATCATGTAAATGTTTTTATAAAGTATTTTATAAAATTATTTTTGAAAAAAAAAAATAATAATAATAATAAACTCCTTATTGTTGCACATTAAGAACAATTATACCAATTAATTGAATGGAATAATTATTTTATTAGCGAGCATTCATTGAGATAAGTTATAATCATATGAATAGTTCATTTTCTTAATTTTTTTATTATGTAATTGTTTTATAAAACTTTTTACACGAATTATTTTTAATGTCTTAAAACTCTTTAAATTCCTAGTGAAAGACTCAATTCAACAAGATTAATGATAATATAACCCTCTCTTTTAGTTTTTCATTAAAAATGGAAGTTGCAAAAAGAGGAAAATCATTTTTTAACTACGCCTCCCTTCAAATCCGAAAATTACTTTGATTTTCTCAAAACAAAAAAATCTTTATGCTAAGTAAAACTTAAAAGAATAGCAAGGGTGTGAAGGAGAAAGTGCACACCTTGATCAAGGAAAGAGATTTTCAAAAGAAAGAAAAACATAGGAGATGAGTAGATTTCTCAAAGTTTCGGGTGCCGTTGGGAAACAATATTCACTGTCCAAATTCATCCATTTCAAAGTTTCAAATTAAGGTAGGTAAATGTGCAAATGTATATTTCGTTTTCAAATTATGATTGTTCATTAAACGTTTGAATGAATTGGTACCTCCGAATACAGTGCTTCGGCACTACTATAATTTGAATAATCATTCTTCGACTCTACGTGTTATGATAATACTATAGGAATCGGATTTTGCTGGAAATCCCTCTATGTGCGACGGTATGAATCTACATTTCGAAAATTTTAGGGCTTGTCTGCTAGTGATTAAATTTTGGATTAAAAGCCCTTTTTTGACCGTTGAGTGCTTCAACAGTCACAATTTCACAAAAATGGGCTTGCAATTTGTGAGAAACGGTCAACAAAAAGGGCTCAAAAATCAATTTTCAAAAATAGAAAATCACTAGCAGACAAGCCCTTAATTTGATAACAAAATGCACCGATGATATCTATTGAGTTTCAAACTCATGGTTAATTCCCTTCCTACAGGTTGATTTGATATACTTGGTACGTGGATGATGGTAGATGATGATGTGACATGCTATGGAAATGCCAGTGACTCAACGTTTTTAATTTGATTATGCAACATTTATGTTTTTCTTTATTTGATTTCTACGAACATCATATGTGGAACTATTCTAAGAACATTTTTAGGAATAAGTTATGTTTAAAAGTAGTTATGTGTTATAAAAATTAACTTACAAGACACCATTTACCACAAAAGAAAGTGTTAGTGATTTAGTGTTCATATTTTTCTAAATTTTCAGTTTCTGTCTTGAAATTCAAAAATTCATAACTCAATCATTACTAGGAATTTTTTGACAAAATCAGTGGTGTTTGATAGCCTCATAGGTTAGATACTGAATAAACTTGGAATCATATCAATTCGATGTCGGTCGAATTTTATATGTTCCTTACAGTAAACTGCACTAGGTAGTATTGCTATTTTCAGCTTCTGCCATTGACTTTAAAAATTTGTAACTCAATCGTTACTTAGAATTTTTGGACAAAGCAAGTGACATTTGATATCCTAATGGATTAGCTACTGAATCAAGTTGAAATTATGTCAATCCAGAGTCTGTAAAATTTTATATGTCATTTTAAGTAAACTGTTACCTTCTAAATCGAGTCGCTGCGGGATTTTGAAAAATATTTTAATACCTCATACGTTGCCGACATAAGCTAATTTTTGGATATCTCATAATATAAAGAATTTTCTACTTTACTATAAAATTTCATGAAATTTCGAGGTCGATAGCTATGCAAACGAATTTATTTTTAAAATTGCCATTGAGATAGAAAACAAAAGTAGCAACGTTTATTTTTTATTTTTTTCCCTATAATTTCACGTCAATAATGTGACTTTATTTCTAAGAAATTATTAGATAATTCCTTAATACGAAATGATGTTGTTTAGAATTAAATAATTCTCGAATTAAATTCTTAAGTTAAATTTTTATGCTTTCCGCTAAAAGTATAGTTAATTATTTTATTAAGTCTACGGTCTACGGGAAAAGTAAAGTTAATTTAATGACGTTTCGATCCATGTGGGTCGGGGCGTTACAGCATGATATCAGAGCACGAGTTTAGTCAATTCTATAGACTTAGCGTATTTTGTTTTAAAAAAAAATCTTAACGACAAAGTGTGAAATTAAAAATAAGAAAAATGAAATATTTAAGGCACTCTCTGGCATCTCACATCCATCAATCGACCTCATCCTACGACCCCGATATGTTTAACTAAGCAAAATTTAAATTCTTGTTATGAAACTGCTGTGATTCTATAGTTATGTTTTCCATGGTTCGCTACATTTTACATTTTTCTTTATGTATATCTTGTATGCAAAGATAAAAGTAATTTGAAAAAAAAAAAAGATGTGTTATTTTAAAAGACATGTATTGGGCTAGAACTGAAAGTTGTGGGTCGCAAATGGCAAATGAAAGACAAGATTCTAGGGAATGAATCATATTAGTCAATAGGAAATAAATATCCGAGCTTACCTAGATTTTGAGGTAGACGAACCTGTAGACCTTGACAATCATATACGAAGCGTATACTAGCACTGAAAAAAAAAATCAATTCTGATCAAGTTGAGAAATAATTTCTTTTTTTTTTTTTAGTATTCTGGTATTGGTAAATCAAGTTAATAAGAAATGTTATATCTTATCTCAAAGGAAATGTCTCGAGTAAACCAGAACAACTTGTTAAGGACCTCCTGCAAAAGGTTCAAGATCTTGGCATGCTGAATCAGAATCAAGTTCCACCCACACCACCAGCTCCTATTACCCTCCCGACTCATGTATCGGTAGTTAAATTATTTCGAAGGCATAAGCCCCTACCTTCGATGGAGTATTGGTACACTGGTAATTGAGGAATGACTTTGTAAGTTGGAACAAGATTTTCGACTCATAGATTGCACTGACGCCCAAAATGTCCAACGTACAGAGTTTATGTTTACCAGTGATGTGAGTCACTGGTGACATTCGATGTCCAGAACTAGGACCCGGGAGCAGCAATTGGCGTTAACTTGGGAACAATTCATGGAAGAAGTTATGGATAAGTATTTTCCTCAGTCTCTAAGAGATTTCAAGGAGAGCGAATTCCTCCAGATCAAGCAGGGTAATATGTCCCTGACTGATTACGAATGAAAGTTTGATCAACTCTCAAGATTTGCTCCACACCTGGTTGATACGAAAATTAAAAAGACTCGAAGGTTTGAGCAAGGGTTAAACCCAGACATAAGCATGATTTTTATGTCACATCGTTTTACATCATACCGTGGGATGCTGGAACGAGCTCACGCTATTTAGTATCAAAAGGCTAACGCAGAGCAACACAGTCAGTTGTTCGGCCAACAGGATAAAAGACAAATTAAGAAGACAAAATGGAATGGTCAAGACAAAGGAAATGGCAAATGGCAAAATAAGAAAGCTAATATCGGACCTAGTGCCATGAGGCCATAGTAGTTGCAGTAGCGTCGTGTCCTAAGTGTGGTAAACTTCATCGTGGTGAATGTTTGTACGGGAAGAATGCCTATTTTCGGTGTAGCAGCAAGCTAGTACATATTGCTAAGGATTGTCCCATATTTACTCAGAAGAAGGATGATAACAGTGATCAAAACAAAAGGGGGAAGCAAGAGTTTTTACAATGACTCGGAAGGATGCAGGGAAAAACTCAAACGTAATAGTATGTATTTTACTGATATCTAATACACCTGATTGTGTACTGTTTGATTCAGGAGCTACTCATTCTTTTGTATCAACGTCTTTTATTGCTAAATTTAGTATTACTTGTAATAAGTCAGAGAGTACACTAGAATTTAGCATCCCCTCAGGCAGAACATTAAATACAAATCAGTTAGCTAAGTAACTGAATCTTGAAATTGAGATAAAGACATTAATAGTTAATTTGTATTTAATAGAGATGAAAGACTTTAATGTGATTTTGGGTATGAGATTGGTTGTGACGTAATTATGCAACCATTCGTTGTAGAGAAAGGGAAGTGTCTTTTCAAAAACTAGGATAAGAACAATTTTCGTTCCTTAGAATAAAGACAAAACCCAATTTCCAACTGGTATATGCCTTGCAAGCCGAGAAAATGTTGAGAAAAAAATCTCAGGGGTTTCTAGTTAACGTCTCAGGAGAAAAACAAGCGATAATAAAGATTGAGGATGTACCAGTGGTACAAGAATTTATAGATGTGTTTCCAAAAGATCTACTTGGTACCCCCACCAGATAGACAAGTGGCATTTACAATAGATCCGGTTCCTGGAGCGGCACGAGTATCTAAAACTCCATACAGAATGGCGCCAAGGAACTTCAGGAGTTGAAAATTCAGTTACAAGAATTGTTAGGCAGTGGTTTTATCCGACCAAGTGTATCTCCATGGGGCGCACCAGTGTTATTTCTAAAGAAGAAAAATGGAAGTATGAGGATGTGTATCAACTATCGGAAGTTGAACCATTTGACCATCAGGAATAGGTATCCTCTCCCTATAATTGAGGATTTGTTTGATCAATTAAAAGGGGTTAAAGTATTTTCCAAGATCGACTTACGATCTGAATATCATCAATTGAAGGTTAAGGTTAGTTATATACCCATTATGAGTTCACATTTATGTCGTTCGGGTTGACAAATGCTCCAGCAATATTCGTGGATTTAATGAATAGTGTATTTCACTAGTATCTGGATCAATTTGTCATAGTCTTCATTGATTGCATTTTAATATACTCCAAGAGTAAAGATCAACATGAGGAACATCTTAGAATATCGTCAGAAATACTGCGCAAGGAAAAGTTATACACTAAATTTAAAAAGTGTGAATTTTGGCTTGAGCGAGTTGGATTCCTTGGTAATGTAGTTACTGCCTAAAGAATTGAAGTAGATCCAGTAAAAGTGGAAGCGGTAACTAATTGGATGACACCGACTAATGCTGGTGAAGTTCAGAGTTTTTTGAGATCGGTCAGGTACTATCGAAGATTTATAGAAAGATTTTCCAATATAGTTGGACCAATGACGCAATTGACAAGGAAATGAGTAAAGTTTCAATGGACATATAAGTGTGAGCAAAGCTTTCAGGAGCTAAAGCAGCGATTAATTACAGCACCAGTGTTGACCATGCCCGAAGGTTGGGAAGGTTTTTTATATATAGTGATGCATCCAAACAAGGTTTGGGATGTGTGTTAATGCAACACGGAAAAGTGTATACCTATGCGTCAAGGCAATTGAAGCAACATGAGCAGAACTACCTGATTCATGATTTAGAACTTGCAGCGGTAGTTCATGCATTAAAGATATGGTACCATTACTTATATGGTTGAAAGTGCGATATTTACACGGATCATAAGAGTCTCAAATATTTCTTCACACGGAAGAAATTGAATATGAGACAGAGACTATGGTTGGAACTAGTAAAGAATTATGATTGCACTATTAATTACCATCCAAGTAAGGCTAATGTTGTTGTCGATGTTTTAAGTAGAAAGTCAATAGGACAGTTAGCATCATTACCTACTATTCAGATGGAGTTGATCAAAGACTTGGAAAATTTGCGAATTGAAGTAGTTACAACACCACAGCAAATTATTGCTTGTTTAGAAACATTGGTGGTTCGACCTACTCTCAGAGATCGGATCATAGAAGCACAAGGTAAAGATCCATTTTTTAGAAGATCGGGAAACACATTGGTACAGATAGGAGAAAGGATTTTGGAATAGCTTCGGATCTGGCACTGATGTTTAAAGGAAGAATTTGTGTGCCCAAAGATGAAGTTTTTAGGAAGAAAATATTAGAAGAGGCTCATTTCACCCCGTACAACTCACATCCTGATGGTATGAAAATGTATAGAGACCTACGAGATACATTTTGGTAGAGGAATATGAAAAGAATAGGCTTATTTGTGGCAAAATACATAGTGTGTCAACAAGTTAACTCCATTAGAAATACTTGAATGGAAGTGGGAGAATATCACAATGGACTTTGTGGTAGGATTTTCGAAGTCAACAAGATGACACAATGCTATATGGGTAATAGTGGATCGTCTAACAAAGTCCGCTCATTTTCTTCCGGTAAAAATAACATTTAGCCTAGATCAATTGACAAAGTTGTATATTAAAGAGATTGTAAGATTGCATGGTGTCCCCGTCTCAATTGTGTCCGATAAATATCGGAGATTTAAGTCTAAATTTTGGAAGAGCTTACAAGGAGCTATGGGAACGAAATTGAATTTCAGTACGGCGTATCACCCTCAATCCGATGGTCAGTCGAAAATGACCATTCAAACTTTGGAAGATATGTTAAGAGCCTGTGTTTTGGATCTAGAAGGCAGTTGAGAATCGTATCTACCTTTGGCAAAATTTGCATACAACAAAAGTTTTCAAGCAACTATTGGAATGACACTGTATGAAGCTCTCTATAGTAGAAGATGTAGATCACCGGTTCATTGGGATGAAGTTGGAGAAAAGAGAGTTTTGGGACAAGAGATCATCGAAATGACAGCTGAAGTCATTGATAAGATCCGCACTAGGATAAAGGCAGCGTAAGATAGACAAAAGAGTTATGCTGATACCAGAAGAAAAGACTTCGAATTTGAAGTTGGAGAGAAAATTTTCTAAAAGTGTCACCTATAAAGGGTTTACTTAGGTTTGGCAAGAAAGGCAAACTACGACCTCGTTATATTGGACCTTTCAAAATACTTGATAGTATCGGAAATGTGGCCTATCAATTGACTTTGTCGCTCGAACTATTAGCAGTTCACAATATATTTCATATATCGATGATCAAAAAGTATATACACTATCCTGATCTACGTGGTCAATTATCAATCCCTATAAATACAGAAAGATTTATCATATAAGAAATTACCCATTAAAATACTGGACTGAAAGGTACATAAATTACAGAATAAGGATTTTCAACTAATCAAGGTGCAATGGAGTAATCATGGAGTAGAAGAAGCCAGTTGGAAAATAGAAGAATAAGTTAGAGATAAATACCCAACACCCTTTGCCAAACCATAAGGTAAATTTCGAGGATGAAATTTCGTTAAGGTGTGAGGGATGTAATGTCCCGAATTTTATATTCTTAATTTTGTTGATGTGGCTCATTTAAGAAACGAACTATGAAAGCTCAAATCCATTTAAGATTATGAAAATACAAGCCATAAGTTAT
Source organism: Fraxinus americana (assembly GCA_035079005.1). Taxonomy (NCBI): domain Eukaryota; kingdom Viridiplantae; phylum Streptophyta; class Magnoliopsida; order Lamiales; family Oleaceae; genus Fraxinus; species Fraxinus americana. The sequence goes on along the minus strand of CM068723.1, from coordinate 6,822,820 downwards.
TTATAAGCACAATAATTTAAGACATTAAGTTTAAGTAAATTTGATTACAAAGATTTAATGATAATTGAGTTGTCACAATGGTCATCTATATGGTATTTCATATAGGCAACTCATGTTCGAATCACCATGCAGATGGTTTATATAAAGGCTCAATTTAATTTAACAATATAACTCTCCTATTTAGTTTTTCACTAAAAATGGAGGTTACAAAAAGAGGAAAATCATTTTTTAACTACACCTCCCCTCAAATCCGAAAATTACTCTTATTTTTTCAAAAAAAAAAAAAAAAAAAGATCTTTATGCTTTGAATGAATTGGTACATCCGGGTACGGTGCTTCGAGACTACTATAATTTGAATAATCATTCTCCGGCTCTACGTGTTATGATAATGCTATAGAAATTGGATTTTGCCCCGAAATTCCTCTACACGCGACAATATGAATATACAGTTCGAAATTTCTAATTTGATAACGAAATGCACCGATGATATCTATTGAGTTTCAAACTCATGGGTTAATTCCCCTCCTACAGGTTGATTTGATATGCTTGGTGCGTGAATGATGGTAGATGATGATGCAGCATGCTATGGAGATGCCGTGACTTAATTAATTCAATTATGCAACATTTATGTTTTTATTTATTTGATTTCTATGATCATCATATTTGGAACTATTCTAAGAATATTTTTATGAATAATTTATGTTTAAAAATAGTTATGTGTTATAAAAATTAACTTATTTATATGTTCCTTAAAGTAAACTGCACTAGGTAGTGTTGCTGTTTTCAGGTTTGCTCTTGACTTTAAAAATTCGTAACTCAATTGTTACTTAGAATTTTTGGACAAAATTAGTGGCATTTGATAGCCTCATGAATAAAGTTGAAATCATGCAGATCCGACATCTGTATAATTTTATATGTCATTTTAAGTAAACTGCGTTGGGTTACCTTATAAACCAAGTCGCTGCATGATTTTGAAAAATATTTTAATACCTCATTTGTTGCCGACGAAAGCTGATTTTTGAACATATCATAATATAAAGAATTTCCTACTTTATTATAAAATTTTCATGAAGTTTGGAGGTCGATAGCTATGCAAACAAATTTATTTTTGAAATTGCCACTGAGATTGAAAACAAAAGCAGCAATGTTAATTTTTCATTTTTTTCCTAGAATTTCACGTCAATGTGACTTTATTTTTAAGAAATTATTAGATAATCACTTAATACGAAATGATGTTATTCAGAATTAAATAATTTTCAAATTAAATTCTTAAGTTAAATTTTTATACTTTCCGCTAAAAGTATAGTTGATTATTTTATTAAGTCTACAGTCTACAGAAAAAGTAAAGTTAATCCATTAATGTTTCGATCCACGCGGGTCGGGACGTTACAAGTAAACAATTAAATCAACTTTTGCAAAATGTCTTATTTGTATCGGTATAATATATTGGGGATTTTTTATCCAAATATTTCGTATGATCCTTGGTGGCCCCACTTCAACTCTCGCGGCATTTACTTTTTTTTATCTTTATTGTGAGTTAATGCTATTTAATCGTCTTTACAAAATATTCTCTATGCTCTGCGCCAATTGCCATTGGATTTACTTTTCTTTATAACGATTTTATACTATCCAATCATCTTTACCAAATATCATCGATGGCTCCATGCCAACCGCTATGTAATTTACCTTTACTTATTACGTTTTAATACTATCCAATCACCTTTACCAAATGCTCTTGGTGGTTCAATTCCAATTATCATAACATTTACTTTTCTATCTTTATTGTGATTTAATACTATCTAATTATCTTTAGAGAATATCCTTGATGGCTATGTGCCAATTGCCATAGGATATAATTTTTCTTTATTATGATTTAATGCCGTGTAATTATCTTTACAAATTATTATCGATGGCTCCGTGCCAACCGCTATGTAATTTACTTTTACTTATTACGTTTTAATACTATCCAATCACCTTTACCAAATATTCTTGGTGGTTCAATGCCAACGATCATAACATTTAATTTTCTATCTGTATTATGATTTAATATTAGCTAATAATCTTTATCAAATATTCCGCGTCAACAGTAATATGATTTACTTTTATTTATCGCGGTTTCATACTATCTTCACTAAAATATCATCATCGGTTTCATGCCAACTGCCATAAAATCATTTACTTCTTAATTTAAAGACCACCATTCTCCTCGAGTTGGAGAATATCCGTCTTCAAATCTTGTATCGTGTCTCACTTGAAGCTAGCTTCAACTTTTGCATATGTACTATCATATCGGTATAATCTATTAGGGACTTTTTTATCCAAATATTTCGTATCATTCACAATTTATAAATACTTAAAAGTATTACCAAACAAGTAGAAATCTTAAAAAATAATGATTCTCGAGCAATCACTTTTGTGATTCAACACATGGTGAAGATTTTGAATAACCAACGAATCGTGCAAAAATGAGGTATGTATTTGAGTTGTATTGGATTGACATCTAACTTGATATCCATAACAATCTAACTCTTTATCTACACGATCCACCAAACATGTGCCTAGAGATCTGTCTTTATCCATAACAATCTGGAGGTATGCATCAGCTGATATGCAATTTCTCAACCTTTTTATCCAGTGTTTTTGTTCAAAATTACATTCTGCCTTTGTCTCTGGCTGTTACAAAATTCTCGATATGAAAGAAAAAAAAAAGTTAAAATCTTGTTTATTATACTGTATGGACATGTGAAATACTATGTGTCAAACGCGCACTTAATGGTTAGGCATGTACCTATTACCCTCGTAATTTTCAAAAAGGGTCAGACATCTGCTATATGAATGGAAGGCCACTGAAATTTCGAACGAGTTTTTCTAGCTTTGGGTGGATTTTATGTAATCCTATGTTATTCTAACTAGCAAGTGCATCACTCTTTCTACGATTTCATAGTGAAATAGAGCACCGATACACTGATTTCATGGGATTTTCGAGGGGCTAAAGGTCGCCAGCTTAACTTTGTTAACCCTTAATCTTGCATCTGTTCTCTCTGAGAGGCCTTAACTAGTGTATCAGGGATGGAGGAGTAAAGGGGTTGTTTACAGGAGTAGGTCCTCGGGTTGGTCGAGCCGGTCCTTCAGTCGGGAATGTGGTTTCCTTTTATGAGGTTTTCAACGCAAGCTGCCATCCTAATATGAAGCCTGTATTGAGAGGACGTGATCTACCCAAATGTGCATAACTTCGTCTCAACTGGTTTACTCATCTTTCTAGCCAATTTTGAAGACATGGTTTATTTTCGCATACAGTTGCATCAGAGTTATCTTGTTTCATCTTAGGTTTTAAGATGCAGTAGCAGGTACAATAAATGAAATTCTTGCCCAGATGGGGAATCTATAGATAGTTCACATTTGCATGAGAAGGAGTCGTTGAAAGGAGAAGATTGGAGAGCAATAACAACAATCGATCGATAATTTTCAAATACAAAATGAACAAATAATTGTGTCTGATGTAACGCAATTCAAATCTCTTCTATTCCACATCTTAGTTAAAAAGAAATTTAGAACAAGTTGAAGGGAGATGCATCCATGGGGTGGATCAAATATGTAAGCACCAGAGCCACTATCATCAACAAATAAGCAATCCCCTGGTCAATTGAAGCCCCTGCAAAATGTGAATAAGAAGAGCCATTGATTTTTTCCTTTTTTTTTTAAATATAAATCGAGCATCATTTTCAACAAAAAAACTATAGCATATTCGAGTCCGATATCCATGACATATACAGATTATTAGTTTTTTTTCTTAAACTGTATTTTATTTAAATTAATTTTTAAATTATTTATTCAAAAGAGTAACAGCACATTCACGATTCGTCACAGTCGTCTCTTAAAAATTGCCAGAAAATCAGAAAATGCGCAGAGATATACAGAATGTGGAACGAAATGAAGAACAGAAAACAAGCATACCGTCGCTGGTAGGGGCAGGAGCAGCCGCCGGAGCCTGCGCTTGAGCTCGAGGAACCAAAATGCTTGACACAACGGCTACAATCACAGCCAATCCAATCAAATTCCTATTCACCGCCATTGTCTCTCTCTCTCTATTCAATAAATGCGCTTGAGAAACCAATCTCCTAGAGAGAATAGAGAGTATTGAATGAATGAAGACGGCGATATTGGATAGGGATTTTATGTATGTAATTCTTTAGAGAGAGAGAGAGAGAGAGAGAGAGTGGTGGGGAGCATGAACGGTAAAGTGGGCCCTATAATGGGCCTTAAGCCCATGTGCCGGCTCTCCTCATATTGAACTCCAGCCTGTAAGAGACTTGTCGCACTATGCAAAAATGACTAAACTACCCATGAAGGGACCACTATTTTTAATTTTTTTTGCCCTAATTTGTAATTATTTATTCCAGATTTTTTTAAATTATATTTTGAGCCCCACATTTTTATCAGCTTAGCCGTTGCTTTTTAAAATTCAAATTTTATAATGCCGTTGCTTAATCATTTTGATTAACTACGTCGAATCTTAATAAGTTAGCCTTTTTTTTTTTTTTCATATTGTTTGTCAAAAAGAATTACTTTTTGTACCTTTTTTTTCAAACCTTCGAATGCATTGTGAGAGAAAAAAGTCAAATAAAACGTCTGAATTGATTGGCAACAGTAGGGAAATCTCTTAAAATGAGGTAAAAATTGGAAACGAACAGAAGCTTAACCCCCCGTTTATTTCTCATATTTCATTCATAAAAATGAAACATATGACCGTTATTCATCACATCAAGTCATCAATTTTGAATTTCTATCTTTTGCGTGGAGCCCAATAACGATTATAGTTTTCATTCTTATTCTACAATAATGAGAATCAAACAGACGCTTAATAAGAGATTGTTTGACAAAACTTTCAATAGATATTTTTGTAAATTTTAATAAAATTTAATAAAGTTTGTATATCACATAAAATATATGATTAAAATTAATTAATAATTTAAACCTCGACTTTTTAACAATTGTTTTAGTAATCCCAAACAAACACTAACGTTGTATTTTAGCTAATCTGGTAAAGTTTATGAACGTGTTTGTCTGACAAATTTTTTCGCTTTAATGCGCAAAGAAAGTCGAATTGTATACTTTATCCAAATCTACTAAAAAATAAAAATCAACTATATTTTTAACCAACCATGCTACAAGTACAATTTTTTTGACATCAAGTTTGACAATGTGACACATGTTGAAGGTTGAGTAGCCAGTTTTTAAACACAACACACTTTCCCGCCCATTCAAATTTGAATTAACATGAATTGTCAAATTCCTTGTCAACCATGGATTGTACACAAAGCTTTATTCATTTTCAACCACCTCTGAAAAGAAAATTTTACATATAAAAAATAACCCGAGTCAAGTATAAATTATGTAGCCAACTTTGGTCAACCACGTGGCAATTTACATATCACAGTTATTTTCACTAACTAAATTAGACAAGACAATTGACATATTTTATCATTCGTTTCATTCCTTTAATCCTCCCAAATATGTCCAACAAATCTTCATAGCCAACACTTGGATCTTTCCTATCAATGGATGACTTTCAAATCCATTAAAGATGCCAAAAAAATAAAAGGAAAAGCAGCTATCCCTAAACTTTCACCTTTTTGTAAGTTCTGCCTTAACATTCATTTTGTATCATACATAGTTCTAAACCTTTCTAAAATATGCATTTGGAGTTCGAATGGATGGAAATCATCCATTTGACCGTTAATTGACTAGAAAGTCAAAATTTGACCAATTTAGATCAAATTAAAAATGGTATAATGGTACTTTGCATTTTCCTAAATATTAACAATTAAAATAAAAACAAAAGGAAAAAAAAAATCTACCACCAACCCCAAACTCACCCCCCACGCCATCTCCTTCATCTCTTCGTCGAAAAACACCAAGGCAACGCCACAACCAACCACCACACCGCAATCTCTACCCTTCGTTATCGCCCCCATTTGGAAAAACCCGTCTCCACCACCACAGCCACATGTATCTACCAAATTTTCGTCGCCAACCATTTATATTACATCTCTCATTTTCTTAAATTCACTAAATTACAAAATTAGACTGTCCATTACAACCAATAATCCATAGCAACAACAGCAAATGGAGAGACAACAAATGAAGCAATAACTACAGTGGAATGGCTCGTCCCTTAGAACCCAATTAACAGCAATAATCTTTCTTCTATATAGCCACTGGCCAAGCTCAGGAACAAAGCCAAACACTTGAAATATGGATGAATCTTGGGGTTGTGGGTAATGTTACTTTGTTATCAATTGCGATTGAAATTAGAAAATTGACTTCAAGATTAGAATATGCTGTAGTTCGAATATGGTGTACAAATGGGGAAGAATGCTCCAGTGCCACAACCATTCAAAGAATCATGTCAGTTGTTGCCCCCAATTTTTGGTTGTTGGTTTTGATTTGATGGTCGTGGTGACGGTTTACGGTGCTCGTGTGATGGTAGTGGTGGTTGTGACGAGCCGATCAGCAATGTGTCAACGTTGTTGTTGGTTGGGAAAGGGGATGTGTCGGGCACCGGCACCGGCACTGCACCGGCAGGGGCGTCTGAAGGAGGGAAACCCCCTTTTTTTGGTTTTTTATTTTTTTACATTTAATGTAAGGAATATAAAGTATCATTTTGCTCTTTTTAATTTGGTCAAATTGATCGAATATTGACTTTTCTAGTCAACTAACGGTCAAATAGATGAATTTCCATCCATTTGCACCTAGGTGTGTATTTTTTAAAAGGTTTGAGATTGTGGGTGATATATAGTGAAGATTATGATAAAGTCTGCAAAAAAATAAAATGTTGGAAACCGCTGCCGCAATTTTCCCAAAAGTAAATAAATAATGTAAGATGACAAAACAATATGAGAGAGCCTTCATGTAAGTGGATTACACCGTATTAGATAGAACTAAACATGAGCACAGCGGAAAAGATTTGTACTTCTACTTTTCTATCCATATATTGTCTAGTACAATAACCTTATCAAACACGTCGAAAATCAATACATAAACATACAATAAAGCTAGAATGTGCTTTCTATGACTTAGAAAGCAAACCTGCAATAGTAGCTTTTATTACATTATTTCTCAATGGTGCTTATTGACGAGCATATAAATGAAACTTTAAAAGAGAAAAACACAACTAAACTTTGTCGCTGTAGAATCCCCGGACTTCAACTTCTCTCTGTGTAGAGGAGGATTTAGTTAAATTTGTAATCGTGTCCTCCTTTTGCCTACAAAAAAGAACCTCGGGTTTTCTTGTTCATCAGTCTGATATTCTAAACTCAACCCCCATGATGTCCTTCACTTGCTCATATGTCACAAATGCAATGGCTATTGACGGGACAACCTGAACCATAACACATAAATAAATAAATAAAAGGAAGATCAACTTATTTACTTATAACTAAACGTATAAACAAACTTCGTAAGCTTTGCCAAACATGCTTAATACAAACATAGATGAAGAGAACTAGATAAATAAGGTTATAAAATTAGACAAACCTTCACAGAATTGGGGACCAAACCCTTGTACAGTGCTCTGAAGCCTTCATGCCTAACAGTTTTCCTGAAAGCATCGATCATGCCATTATACTCAAGGGGGGCCTTGTTTCTCCCATCGCCAGCAACAATAGAAGAAGCGTTGGTCCATCCCACCATCTGCATTCTTCTGCGAATGACATCAAGGGGGTATGCAACAGTTTGTCCGACAGTACCTGCTGCTGCCCCACATGCAAGCCTCGTTACAATGCCTATCTCATTATCTTCAACAAGCCCAAGAGGTTTAGATTTAATCAACCAATCTTTTAGAGATTCGTACACAGCAAAATTGAGGCCCACATATGGAATCTAAAAACAAGCAATAAGAGTGTAAGTTTCACAAACAAGATTCAGGAGAAAAGAGTTGTCAAAACAAAAAATAAATAAAAGAAAAAGAAAGACTAGCAAGAAAAAAAATTGGGTGACATTTTTAATCCAATAGTTGAACTTAGTCAAAAGAAACTATATGATCAGCAGACATAATTTTCCTTCGTAGATGTAAGTTCACTACATGCTCAGAGATTATTTTCCCTGTCAAAAGACGCACAAGTGACATAAGGAAAAGTTAATCGGCCAACAGACCTATTGTGTTATCAATAATCTGTTTGTTTAGACTGTATTGCAAGAGATGGGCATGTTCGTCATTCTTCACAAGAGCCTTTAATCAAGTAGACATAATTTGACAACTACTAGTAGAGTAGATTTCATATTGTAAGCAAGGTAAAGATGATAGGTAATATGAGCAATATATTGAGAAGCAATAAAGTTTTAGCACAATATTTACCAGATTAAAATAGGATTGGTTCTCCGTAACAACCAATTTCCAAATACAATTCTCTCAAATTATACGACCACGTGAAATGATAAAATAGGCTCCAGGTGCTATTAATGTCTATCATTTTATTCTTTTCAGGAATACACACCACATGAAATGGAGCATAGAGGTTTGATTAACTGTCTTGTGCAGTCATCAGTTCATCATAAATTTTGACTAAACCTAACACATTTCAATTTCCTCGGGTAATACTATTACTGAATGTTATGATTCCAGAACTTACGACTCCAATGACAGACGGAAGCCAACCCTTATACAAACCACGGAAACCTTCCTCACGAAGAACAGTTGATAAAGCATGAGAAATTCCTCTGTACCGATAAGGGGAGGTCTCTGTCTGCAGAAAAGAGAAATTGATTTGCCATTATTTTCTGCAGATACACAGAAGAAACTGCTACCTATTTTTTAGTTAAAAGCCTAAAAGGGCACAAGACTACAGAAAAAGTTCATTTTCATGAAAGCCCAGATACCTGCACAGTTAATCTGCCCCGAACCATATCCATCGGGTAGGTTGCAGACATAGCAATTATTCCAGCACAAGCTCCAGCGCCCAAACGCAATAAAGGAGTCAGCTGAGCATCATCTGCAATAACGAACAAAGTGCAATGACTTAGATGGTCCTTATATCTACCCTCAAGAGTCGTCTACATCCATGCCTCACAAATTAAGAAAAACAGTTCGGAAATGCTAAGAAATACATGAGCACGGAATAAAATATGGTGAAAACTTAATCATTCATATAATTATACACACATTTGGCCAGGTAGGAGATCTTTTGGTAATCTCCGTGGTAACTGAGCTAATGTGAACACCAACTCTGGGAGTAGGAAATTCAGATCCCGTCTTTAGTCTCATATCCAAATCATTGCAAACAACAATTGTGTAAAAACATATTTCATCCGAAATAAGATTGGCTTTCTTATCCAAATATTAATGAATGAAAGATGATGGAAATGCATAAAACATCATAGAGCCATCACCCAATCTCGGCCTTCCATGGGGGATTGATTGAACTTGTCCAGACCTAACCTATGTCACACAAAGTGGTTACGCAAACTTGAACCCACTATGTACTTGTGCAGGACAGTTTGAGATTCTATTACAACCCAAGAGTGGTCCTTAAGGATAAAAAACATCAGATAGTAGAAGTGACACATAAGATAAAGATGGGAAAAGCCCAATTAACGATCCATCTTTGCACCAACAAGAAAACACTGAATATGAAATTGGTAACCAATGGGCTTGACCCAAAAATGCTGATATCAGTATTCGATGCAGTTAGCTATGCAAGAGAATGACATAAAATTAATGCAAATACCGCTATCAATTTTCTTTAAGTTCCCATACAGTAATTACATTTTCCAATGATTTTCACGACTTTGCTTTCAACTTCGATCAGTGTATGAACATGATACATGGAAAGCACAGAATCATAGATCATATATTGGGAAAAATGATGTAGCTATCAGATAAAGTAAAATTGAAAAAGCAGTTTGTCCCACAGACTCCCAAAATTTACAGAAAGTAATCTTTGCTAAGACAAAATAGTAGCAGTGCAAATTTTATAGTGTACATACACTAGTAAAGACGTACCATTGCCAGTTTGCTGCTGGTACAGATATAATATACCCCTGTTGCAACGTAAAATGACCTAGTCAGATGAAGAAATGCATCAAAAGAAAATAATTTACTTGTTTTGTGATAAGTAAATACCAAAATGTACTCAAAGCTAACTACGATTTGTCTATACAAATACTATAATGGCATGCTCAATATATTATATCGTACCAGCTTGGTTAAACAAACAAAAAATACATACAATTGTCCCACTGGGAGATCAACGAATCAACAATAATAATAAAAAACCCAATGTCAAAATCTCATAAGTAAAATATTTTCGTCTGTCATGATTTACTTGAATGTGAAATTGATAATTATAAACCTCCATTTGGCAAATTTATAAGTGGTTTATAAAGAAGAATAATAGTGGGTCTCACGAAAGGTGTGGATGGTAATGAGTAGTAGTTATGAATGTTTAGTCAAAATTAATATTTAGCCCTTGTTTGATCTCCATTATTTCCAAATTACATTTTTCTATCTTCTTTTCAACCACACATTCATCAATAAAATAATATTACACGCAATTTCAAAACTTTCCCTTATTTTTTAACCACACATCTCCATCAATCTACTATTCCAAAACGCATTCTTACAATAAAATGGGCTCCAACAGGCCATTAAATTTGATTTATTTTATAAACTATTTATAAACTTGTATCCAAGCGAAGGTCAATATTTATAATGACAATATAATCTTTAGTGAGTTCAGCGCTCAAGAGTCTTATCTTTTAATTTGAAGGTCATCAATAGTGGGCTCTGATATCAAATGATCTAGAATGGGAAAGAGAGAAAATGAGAGGAGAATCAGGAGAAAAATTTAGAGAGGAATTTTAACATCACTGAGTACGTCAAAATAATGAAATGGAAAATTTCCAAACCTGAAACTGACAATTATGCAAGAAAATAATCAGAATTTTGTTCAACTTTTGCATCTAAAACAAGTGTGTATATTTGGCATGTGTCCATTTAATCCCCATCAAATACATTTGGATCTCCATAAGTTTACAAAGCGAATTGCCTACTAAGAAACTGCCTTTCCACAAAACTCATCTCAATTTCATGGTTAATTCCATTCAGGTATCGAAGGAACCAAGTCTTTTACCAAACAGCTCAATATAGCAGTTTTTAATTAAGATGAGAAATGTCAATAATAAACCTGTGATTTTCCTATACATGCCTTTATATTTACCTGAAATATCGGTTCTCTGTTATTTTTTTTCGTATTTTCTTTATATTGCAAAGTTCTTCCTTCCAAAGCAGTATTTTATTCCTATACTATGTGGTAGTACTAACCCTGAGCAAGTTTTCTCCTCCCTTTGAAATGGTAAAAAGGAAACGGGAAAAATACGTTTCCTTCCTATGCAAAGATATGTAAAAAAAAGAAATGCTGCCAAAATCATAGCATTAGCATCATAAAAGTATTTGTTTGGTGGGGACACGTCAATACGAAAAATTCAAACTGAAAACTAAAACAACCAACACTCACAAACTTGAGCAAATTCTATAATTTTTTACATAGTGACATACTTGGAGGCTTGCTCATAGCTAAAGAACTTGACTGCTGAATTTGGAACAATTCGAGCACAATTGGTGCCATTGCCTTTAAATAAGCCTCTAAAACCTTCAGTTCTCCAAATATACTTTAGGCCTTGAACAGTACCATTATATTTTATATTATGCGGATTTTGGACCTGCATATTGGAAAAGCGTCATGATGCAAGGAGAACAAGAAAATGGCAGTTCCAAATTATTGCCTCGAACAAAATTACTGTAAGAAACCACAACAGCGTTTACAGAAAGGAAAAGCATTTAAAAGAAAAAGACCCTGACAAAATTGATACTGAAATGCTTTACAAGATTCAGAGCCTACTGAAAAAACAACTCAACAAATGGATCTTGATTCTCAGTACTCTATGCAGTATCCATCAAGAAAAAGTATGTAACCTGTAGCAAAATTTTTAACCGTTCCAATGGAGCCACAGCAGTTCGGGACCTGCAATAGACAGCAGAAGTTACTACAGCATAGATAAAAATCCAACAGACAAAAAGTGGCGCATTACATGAAGTCAAGTTCATTTACGCTTGAAATGTCCTTTTTAATATATTCGATAAAAGAAAGGTCTTCAATTTACTTTCTTTGAAAAAAAACTCAGGGATGGTTAAGTTCTTGATGCAGCTGGTGTCGTTTAGTCCAAGATGTGGTTGTTCATGAAATTTCTGAGGTAGTCATTTTCTTTATTTTTCCTTATTTTTCAAGGTAGTTGGCGGGCGATGTCATTCCATAAAACCGTCATACTTTCCATACAGAATCCTATTTTCTTTCTTTTGTTTACTGTTTGAAACAAGAATAGTAGAACAGAAAAACATATTGCGAGAATCGTATGCTAACATTTGAATAGAAAACATTCTTTGGCGTATAATGTATTCATCTTAAATATATTCAAGATTTCAACTTTTATTCTTTTAATTCTTCCACAGCAAGAGAGTATAGTGTTACAATTAGAGTAACCAATTATATCAGTTCAAAGAAAAAAAATGGAATGACAAATCCCATTACCACTTTCTCGTTCTCCCTCAAATTCCCTCACTCGCCAAATATATTTTTTATTTTTCATCGATTTTTATCAGTAAATGATCCCATTCTAACCTAAAATAAAGAAGACTATTTTCATGTATAAACCGATATAGTCGTGAGCACACATGCTATATATACTTCAACTAATAAAAGAATAAATTAATAATTAAAACTTACACGCCTCCAGCTACACCACCAGCGATGAGAGATTTGCAGACGCTGTAGACCTGATATTTAGTAGGCTTGATCTCTTCCTTTGCAAGCTTCGCTTCCTCGGCGAGGTTCACGAACTTCGAAACCGCCGATTCACTGGTATTCACATCCTCCGAAGCCATCACGATATCCCCAAAAAATACTAAAAAATCGAAAATTGGAAAAATAAAAGAAATCTGTTTGCAAAGGATCGAGATCAAAATCAGCTATTCGGTCGTTAATGTAAACACTGGTACACTATTCGCAATCTCTCTTCGCCGCGGCGGTGATTAGTGGATGCGAGAGTGAGAGATTTGGAAACGCGGCAGTCAGCGTTTGGTGTGGTCACGAGTGGCGGCGTTTATGAATAACACTGTACTCGCCGGCTTTTTAATTATAGGATTGTGTGGCTTAATTTTTATTTATTTTTTTTTCTTCTGTTTGTTTCAGTGAATTGTACTTTCTCAAATCTAATAACTCTCGTGTTGATTAAGACTGTTTGGAATTGTTCTCCTGCCCACTTGTTGATGTGGTAGGAGAACCTAATGTTGGGTTCTCTCCAAGTATGAGAACTCAACGTTGGATTCTCTTCGAGTGGGCATAATAAAATTTCTCATCGTGGACAGAAAAAAAGATCCGTTAGACCGTTTTGGCGTACATTTTTCAAGAATAAATTTTATGAAAAGTATATTTTTCAAAAAAATATATATGTAATTAAAAAGTATGAAAAAATATAAAGATTCATTATAGAATTATTTTACTGAAAGAAAAAAATGAGTTCGAAAAGAAATGAATTTCAAAAGAATTATAGAATTATTTTAACCACACGTTCTTGAAAAAAATCGCTATTGCAATATACAATTTTTTCAAAAAATTAATTATAATGTAGCTCAAACATGGGCTAAATTTTTTAATGAGAATTCACAACATAGTATCGAAACTAGAAAATCGTCTTAAGTTCGAATTCTTATTATTATTCATTTACAAAATTTATGTTTCGTGATTTAAATAAATACGAGTAATTCATTTATAAAAATTTAGTGTTTGTGTGCGAGTAATTTTTGAAAATCAATTTTCTCCTCACTCATTTTCAACTACACATTTAAATAAATAAGTAAGCGAATCATTTTTTACTTTTTTATAATTTTTTTCCTACTTATTTTTAACAGCACAATCTTCGACGATATCACTTTAGAAAAAATCTCTCCCACACAAGTACTTGAGTAATTGAGATAGTAAGTTGGGAACAAATCAAGTCTTGCCTGAAATTTTGTACACGTGTGACGTGTCAGACGTGATAAAAAAAAAAGAGCCATGATACAGGAGCCGCGAGGATGACCGCGTCAATGACCGCACACACACACACATAGGGGGTCGGGATTATTTTATTCGGGTGGGATCCTCACCTCGGTTGTGAGGGCGCGGTCATCCATGCGGGTCGTCTAAAATAATTCAAAAAAAAATGAATATGATCTTCACGCACCTTTCACGCGAAGGTGTGTATCCGAGATAAAATTAAATGAGTACATACAATCAATCCCTAACACCATAAACTAATTGATTATACTTTTGCTAAGCTTTTGGTGACAATTTATTTATTCATTGTTTGGTCCCAATTTCTTAAAATTCAATTTTTATCAAATTCATTTTTAAACACATTTTATATAACTCACAACTTTTAACAAAATCTGTCAACTTTTATCAAAATTTAATAAAAAAATTAATTTCAAACTAAATTAAATATAAATTTAATAACTTAATTTTTTAGATAAATTGATTCGATCCAGATAAGTTTGGACCACCGTGCATGGTGGTCTCCGCCACGATAAGTATTCTTTATCCACCAACACACAAACTCATCACAAAACAGGTAACAGTTCACATCAAATATCATTTTCTTCTTGTGGCCAGAACACCTAATTTAATTCTGTTCTTATTTTTATGCCTACTGAAATGTAAGTCCTTGAAAATAAATGTTAATTATTATATATGAACGTAAATAGTGAAATGCTTATTTTATTGTGAGTATTAGAATTGCAAATAAATGAAAATAGATGGCAAATACGATACATGATTTAAAATTAATACCAAAGAATATAAACGTGACAATGAATGTTAATCATTTATATTAAATAAATATAATTTAATTTTCAATTAAGTGAAATTGAATGCTAATTAACATATATGGACGTAGACGGTATTCTCGAATGTGAAATTCTAATTAATATTAATTAAATAAATGTGAATGTTAATTAATTGTTAATAGCAAGGGACATGGACGTGAATGTGAAATTTTAATTAATATTTGTTAAATGAATGTGAATGTTATCTAATTGAATTTATTTACAAATTGTAAATTACACACATATTGAAAAAAGAAAAGTAATGTATTATTGAAATAATTAAATTGTAATAGAGTTATAATCGTCTAAGAAATATTTTCACTTGATGTGATATTTAATATATTACAGATTTGAGGAATACACAAATATTTTTCCCACCAGCCCTGATATGTATGATAACATAAATTAAACACGATAAATTATTCTTTTTTATTTTAGGAAAAAAAAAATAAAATTTGTACAGCTTGATTCAATGTATTAGCACATTCTAATAGATTTTAGAATAAGAAAAATACTTAAGTTGGTGGTTTTCAGGGGGGATAAAAAAACAAAAACTCTTCATGACTGAAGAATAACTAGAGACGAGAATGTTTGAGAAAAAGAATATATAATTTGCACGATTCATTTTTCAAATTACCCAAAATACAAGAAGATATCTAAAGAATATTGATAAGAGCCCTTTAAGTTATTTTTCCGTTCCAACTTATATTAAGGTAAAAAAATGACAAAAGATACTTAGAGTGTGTTTGGTAGGAATTTTTGGGGGAAAAATTGATTTTTGAATAGTGATATGATGGAAAATGTGTGGTTGAAAAAGAAGAAAAAAGTATTGATATGATGGAAAATATTATTTTATCGAAGAATGTGTGGTTGAAAATGAGAATCTGTACCAAACAGGCTATTAACTTCGTGCTACAATTGATGTAAATTTTCTTTTTCTTTTGCAAACAATCAACGTGAAATTAATAACGACTAATAAGCCAATTTTATCAACGATGAAGCATTAGAACTCTTAGTACAGAGATACTCCTTGCACAAGATTCTGAATCGTCTCGAGCTATTAGGTGCTACCATGTAAAATAGTGTGCCTATGCTAAGACAATACTGCAAACACACGGGCGGATATATGATTTTAAGTCAGCACGGGAGGCCGTTGACCGCACAAGATTCTGAATCGTCTCGAGCTATTAGGCGCTACCATGTAAAATAGTGTGCCCATGCTAAGACAATGCTGCAAACACACGGGCGGATCTAGGATTTTAAGTCAGCACGGGCGGTCGTTGACCATCGATAGCAATAAAATATTAAGAGCTTATTTGATGCCCATTTTTGTAAAAAAATGCATTTTAGAATAGTGATTTGTTAGAGAATGTGTGTTTAAAAATAAGGAAAAGTTTTGAATTTACGTGTAATGTTATTTTATTGAAGATTGTGTAGTTGAAAAGAAGAGAGAAAAATATATTTTGAAAAAAATGAGAATCGAAGCCTAAAATTTAAATAAAAAAATTATCTTGTTCAAATTGAACATATATAATTTTTTATACAAGTTAAAAATACTCACCAAATGATATTGTAGCCAAGTTATAATTCAAATGAAGAGTTCGAGTTTGAATTTTTACAATTGCATTAAAACTATTAAAACTTAATATCAAACTCAACAAGTGTCCTAATTGTAAGGATTCCAATAATCTTCAAGGATGGTCACGGATTCGACTCCCCCTTCCCTATTGCCATTAATTTTGGTAAAAAATGTAAAATGGTAAAAATTGGAAAATTAAAAATATATGAATTGCAAGTTAGGGAATCGAATCAGAGACATTTAATAAGAATTGCAAGTTCTAACAAACTCAAGTGAAGGTGGCATTTGAAAATGAAATGAAATAACAATTATATAAGCTAAAACATTTGTCTATTGTTAAAAAAAAAAAGTTCCAAACGGATCCAGCACGGACAATCGCGGGGGCTCGTCGAGTGCTGGATCCGCCCCTGCAAACACAGCGTAATGGTGGGAAGAGCTACTAAATTTAGTTGAATAGCTTAAAGTGAATGAAGTTAATCGTTTCTGTGATGCCTGTCAACTTGGCAAAGCACACTTTCTACCTTTTAAACTTTCAACCTCACACTCATCATCACATCTTAAACTTGTTCAAACTGATGTCTGGGGCCCTGCACCTCTTCAATCAACATCTGACTTCAAGTATTACATCATATTCATTGATGATTACAACAAGTTCACATGGATATATCATGTGAAGAACAAATCTGAAGCCATGAATTCCTTTATCTAATTCAAAAATTTAGTCGAAAATAAATTCAATAAGAAAATCAAAACTCTTCAATCTGATTGGGGAGGAAAATTTAGAGCATTTACTGAATTCATCCTACAATCAGTTGTGCATTATAAATTGTCTTTGAAGGCTAAGAAAGGAAAATTGCAGCGAAGGTCCCAAACCTTTCATTTTTTGCGATTGTAATTCCAAACATTTAACTTCCATTACAGCTGGAGCCATTTGACAGGTTACATCCGCTTATCCATTAGTCAATCCTCAAATTAAATGTTTTAACTCTCATTGACAAATTAAATGAGGGGGTAACATGTGGATGACAAAAAAATTGGTTCAATCCGATACTCGTGGGGTTCAGTCATAAATGTTGCAGGGAGTACTCGTCTAATCGGGTAAACTGGGCAGGGTCATCGCCTAGAAACGGGTGTGGGAAGCATAGTCCCCGACCTACTACCCTCCTTGATTTAAAATTAATTTAAAATTTAAGTTTTTTTTTTATTTTTTATCAAACAAGATACTAGATTTAATATCATTTTTTAAAAGAATATAAGTTGTTTTTAAAAAATTGGAAAAAAAATTAATAACTAAAGATATAAAAGAAATAAAATAAATGGGGGTGCTCGCCCTATCCCGCTCAACCGGTTATGGGATGGGGTAAGGTGTCAAAAATACCCGACATGATGAGAATGACCGATACATTCCATACTCGGACTGGTGTCATCCCTAGGGTAAAATAATAAATTTATATTTTCTTTAATAAACCAATTAAATAATTAAATAAAAAACAAAAAAATTTGAACGTCACCGCACCCCCACGCCCACCCCACCCCAATCCAACCCAACCCAACCCAACCCAAAATAAAAAACCAACCCAACATATTCAAACAAGAATAATGTTATTTGCAGTCGCCCTACCACATTAATGCATCAAATAACAACATGTCATGTGTGTGCCATATAGGGTGACTGCTGCAATGAGCGACTATGAATAACATTATTCTTCAAACAAATCAGGTAAGAAATACTCATTGAAATCAAGAAAACCATCATCCAATTCAAACAAATCCATCAATGCTCATTTGTAAATACACCGACAACATGGTAAGAAAATCCTCATTGAAATCAAGAAAACCATCAATTCAAACAAATCCATCAATGCTCATCTGTAAATACACCCACAACATGGTAAGAGGAATCACAATACAAAGAACCAAGCTACATGTATAGTGCCACACGAGCCCCGTACGTTACATGGGGCCAGTTGACCCCCTGTAATAAGTGGGGGGAAATCTTAGTGGGAAGACACGAGAAACTATTATAGAATGCAATCAAATTATTTTACATCTTTCAGCACCACTTGTCATTCAAAGAAAAACGCATATGCACCCAGGGAAATACAAGAAAGGATTAACATATATTACCTATAACTTCCAATGGGTACTCGGCTGGTATGGCCGCCGTGATGGTGGCAATTTCTTTGGCAAAGTTCAAGCAGTGTTTTGATTGGGGAGTGTTTGATTTATGGGCTGTTTTCAATTTTGAAAATTGGAATTTTCCCGCGATGGAATATTTACCATTTTATCCATAATTTAATTGGTAATTGGAGTCAAACATTTAATTCAAGGGTTGACTAATGGATGGATGGATGTAATCTGTTAAATGGGCTCCAGCTACAATGGAAGTTAAAGGTTTGGGACTTTGACCACAAAAATGAAAGGTTAAGGTGTGTTATGCAGCAAAATGAAAAATTTGGGACCTTCACTGCAATTTTCTGCTAAAAAATGTACAAAACTGCAGTTACAGTTATTGCTCTCGTCCTGGCATTCATAAATTTGGCGCCTCTAAAACCAGTCTAAGAACCTGTTTGATAACCATTTTTTGCAAAAATGAGAATGCTTTTTTTGATCGTTACCTGTGTCAGTGGGGCCCAAGGTGCTACAACTTCTGAAATGGCAGCAATTTGTTTACAGAATTGCCCTAACTTCCTTAAGAAAGAAAATTATTTGAAAGGGCAACTTGGTAATTTAATTGAATTTTATTTTCAAAAATTGCGGCTCCTTCTGACCCTTTACTGTATAACGGTGGGAAATTGTCTAAAAATGAGGCAAAAATTTCCAGCAGACAGACCCTAACTAAGTTTTTGGGCAGCTTTATTTTTCCATCATAAATCGACTTCAGCTTTCATAATTTTTAGTACTATGATCGAAGTGAAGCCGACCGCCCCTTAAATTTCTTGAATTTATCAAAGACACGACACTTTCAGTACATCAAGTATACAAACTCATATGGACTATGCTACTTGTACATAAGGGTGTCCACCCCTCTCACATGGGGTGGACCCCACATTATTCATGTGGGGTCCACCCCATGTGAGAGGGGTGTACACCCTTATGTACAAGAAATTACGTAAAAATAGCTTTATCCAAGTGAAGGAGGGCTCTTCAGACATACACGTGTATGACATTGGATTGTACTGAATGAACTACTAAGAACAAATAACCAAAATTTGCCCATGTTTGAGCTACATTAAAATTTTTATTCTCATTTTTCTATTTATTTTCAACCACACATTATTCAATAAAATAATATTTTTCATCACATCAATAAATTTTCCTTCTTTTTCAACTACACATTCTCCATCAATCTACTATTCCAAAGTATATTATTCTAAAATAATGTAGCTCAAACATACCATTTGTAATATTCTCTCCTTGAATCACGTACACTTTTATCAAATTTAACATACCAAACATATATTTTTTAGCTTTGGGGTATAGTATTAGCATAAAATTGGATATTAATCACAAACATATCATGATTAATCTATGATGCACCGACACGGACACGTGTGTCGGACACGATACGTGTCGGATATGCCGACACGCGATTTTTAAAAAAGTACAGACACGACACGTCATCGACACATTGATTAAATTCTTAAAAATTCTTCATTTATATAGTATAAATTTAGTTTTATACTTATTATTAAGTTTACTTGTTGATCTTTTAAACATGAGTATATATTTATTACTTGCTAATAATTTTGAATTAACAATATATAATATTTCTAATATAAAAAGAAAAATGATTACGGTAGAGTGTTCGAGAAGTATCGATATTGACTCGTGTCCGACACTTGTCGAATACGGACACACTACCCTAATTGAAGTGTCCGTGCTACAGAGTGATTAATTATAAGTCATTTTTATAGTTGTTGCACATATCTGTCATTTTCTACAATAAAGAGTACACCTAATTCAGGTAGTTGTTTGCAAGTTCACTTTATAGGATAATGCTATTTATCATCACGATGACAAATCATTAGTTATATGACAACTCATTATTACTCACATTTTTCTCTCCTTCCCCTCTCTCGTATAAATTGAACCGCTCAATTACATTATTTCACATAGATTGCCACATAACCGACGATTTATCATCGTGATGATAAATAACATTATTCGTCTTTCATATGGTGGAAAAAATACTACCCTCTGTCTCATTCATATATGCTGACTTTCCTTATTTTTTTGTTTTAATTATATAGTCTTATTTCTTTATTGAGAATATTTTATTTTGCTCGTTTACTAATACACCATTATTTAATTTGTCTATTTATAGTCGCCAACTTTTTTAAATTTATTACTAGTTGTTATAATTAAATGAGAGTAAACTAGGAAATTTTTTGGCAAAAATTACTTTTTCAATAACATTAAATATAGTTTCTTAATTCGTGTGAAAAACAAAATCAACCTATATAAATGGAACCGGTGATTACTGCAAACAATAAATATTCAAACCTCCTAATTAAAGTCATTGCGGAAATTTCAAGCTTTTAATATTCCCAACTTAGGCATTAACTAGGAAACTATATCATATAGTCAACTTCATATTTATTAGAAACCATACCAAGTATAAGTTATAAGTTGGCATTTTCATTGGGAACTCCGAAGAAATATGAAGGGAATAAAAGAACCTGAAGAAAGCAAGATATGGGATTGTGGCAGCCCCTGTTATGATTCATATGAATTGGTTTCTATGAGCCATTTGATTGAAAGGCATGTCATGATACTGCCTTATGATCTTAGAGGATCAAGCAAGGCTTCCTCGAACGAAATTGAAGAATCTACTATCAAGTATTATTTGAGTGAACTCGTAGAGAGGAGAGCGAGGAAGAGGAAGAGGAAGATGGATGCGGAAAGTAAAAAGAAGAAGGAGCGTAAAACCGGGATTCCAAGAATTTGTAATTGGATATGTTTGTGGGCAAAATAGCCGTATGACATTTACACGTGACTAGAACATGTACAAGGTAAATAAAAACATTCTATGTGGTTTTTCGATGTATCTCTTTCATTGCTTCCGAAGTTAATGAGCTGTTGTATCTTCCATTTCATGTAATCTTTCGTCTTGCTAAAGGGGAAGTTCAAGAAACTTCTCGATACAAATTTATTTGATCTTGCAACTAATGATAGCATTTTTTTTTTGGAGAGAGAGAGAGAGTTTAAGGATAATTATCATTGCTAATTACAAAATTTGGAGAGAGAATATCTCTTCATTCTTACTAACTAGAGATATCTTCTTTATTTTTCAAGCTTCTGCCTCGTAGAAAAACCTCATCTTCACAAAATTTCCAACCGTAACCACACCATGATTGGCATTTATGAATCTACGGTTCACCGCTTGGCTTTCGCCAAACGCTTCAAATAGATTAAAGAAATTCTCGAATATCAGGAGCAATTCAGATTGATATTTTCAAGAACATTTTTACCAGACTTGTCAAATTGTATAGACAATCAAGCAAGTTTAAGATTGCGAAGAAAGTGTTCGATGAAATGCCTGATAGAAATTGTAAAAAAAAAAAAAGAAAATTGTCAAGATGTGAATGCCCTTTTTCTAATACCCAAATTTATTGCTTGAAAAATCTCACCTTGTAAGATTATGCAGAATAGCAAGCACTCTTCTATTGCTTGGGCATGTTTTTCTTGAAGACAAAATTACTGCTTCAATCAGTCTTGAGGTTGCTGATGAAAGTTTTATGGATGTTGACTTCATTTTTTTTTTTTAAATAAATCAAATATGGGCTAAATCAATTGTAATTGATTGGTGTCTTTGGTATCCAGCCCAGTGGATTAGGATCTGATGTAAAACGGGCCAGACTGTGCAAGGCCTACAATGAATGAATCATAAATTTATAATAGGTTCTTTAAAGTGGAAATTACATGGAGCCCTACTTTTGGAGATCCAATTTCTAAAATCAGATTTGAAGGTTTAAGTTTCAAAAATCAGATATTTTTTATACACATACAGGTTTTTTATATTTTATTAATATTAATAACATTTCAAAAATTAATTCATACTTCAATCCGTACTTAATTTCAAAAATTCACTCTCTTCCTCTCTCTCTGTCCATTTGCCAGCTCGCCGCCGACCGTTTCTCTGTAAAAAACGAATGCCCAACCCAATACCCAACCAAAGCAATTAGGCACAGCCCAAATGCCCAATCCATTTCATTCCAAACTGGGACGGCCAGAAATTCCAATTTCAATTCATCGCCTCCGCCTCCCGGTCCCGAATCCGGATGCTCCTCTCTTCCTCACGTTTGAAATACCCATTACCCACTCCTTCAAGAAGAATGGCTAAACCAGTTGCTGCTCCTGCTCGCTTAAGCCTCCGTCCCTGTTCGACAGTTCGTGCCCTAGACGGGGAGTCCACGACCGCTGGGAACCGACGATTCTTCGACAATCGGCACTCGGCAGCATAGGTGAAGCCCTTAACAGTTAACCCCAAATCTGAAATTCTGAAATTCATTGATAATTCTAACTGATGGCTTCGTTTCAGATTCTTGAAGAGCTTCAGCTAGGCAGGCAGCAGCTCTTGACTTCCCACTACAAGGTTGATCACAGATTTTTATTGCCAGTGTAAATTTTTTGCAAACGGTGGTGTGGACAGTGTTTTGTGGTGGGTGGTGGAGGCGCCATTGGTGTTAGATGGTGGTGGCACCGCGTGGAGTGGAGTGGGGTTGCGGGATGTGGTTGTGTGTGGATGTTTATACGGTGGTTTGCGGCGTTGTGCAGTGTGTTTTGTGGTGGTTATGGAATGTGGTTGGTGGTTGTGCGTGCGGTTGGCGGTGGTTTTGTGTGGATGTTTCTATGATGGCTTGTGGCGTTGTGCATTGGGTTTTGTGGTGATTAGTCGGCATGTTTTGTTGCGGTTTTTGCTGTGGTGGCTGTGTTGTGACCAATACTGTGACCTGAGCCATGTGCTGTGACCTGAGCCATATACTGTGACCGATACTGTAACTATCAATAAAAACCTGAGCCATGCCCAAAAAAATATTCTGTGACCTGTGCTGTGGCCATTTGAAATAAACTTGTGACTATCAATAAGAATCTGAGTCATTTGAAAATAAAATGGGACTACAAACAAAATTGTGACCTGAGCCATGTGCAATATATGTACTGTGATCGATGCTGTGACCATTTGAAAATAATCTGTGACTATTGATAAAAATGTGAGACGTGAGCCTTATTGTGTTATCAATTATTATAAACAAAAAATCATGTGTTGTGACATGTGACCTAGGTTGTGACCAGGACTGTGACTTGTGACCTGGGCTGTGACTTGGGCCGTGATCGTACAAAAAATTGATGTTATCGGAATAGTCGTCGGAATCGGAGACGTCGCCGGAGTGGTCGCCGGAGCAGTCGCCGGCGTGGTGGGGTGGTGGTGGGGGTGGGTTAATTTTTTATATATATATATATATTTATTTATTTATTTATATCTTTTTATATATTTAAATGAATAAATAAATATTTATAAATATGTGTATATATAGGTCAAAAAATCTGATTTTTGAAATGTAAAAGGTTTTGTTATTTTTGAAATAGGGTAAAGATAAAGTAGGAAAAGTGAATTTTTCCCTTCTTTAAATACAACCTTTAAATCTTTTTCTTTTTTCAAAAAGAAACTTAAAATTACATAGATTCCCTTGATTTTGTATTATCGTGCTTATTTCTAGGGAAGATTTAGAATTTAAATTCGAAGAAATCAATTATCGATACTGACTAACAATTTGCGGATTCTACTTTTTTAAAAAAATAATTAATTATGAGCTACGCCAATTTGAAGGTAGACATAACACAGCAAAAATTAACAATTTAGGTTAACAAATCATGTTAACATTTGGTTTCATGCTTAGATCGCCACCAATGGTAATAATGCAAAGTAACATACACAAGTAAGTCAATTTAGAAACAAGAGATGGTACTTTTAATAAATAAGGATTTTCGAATTAGAATGAATTACTTGCATAAGTTATGAAAATATTATATTAGATCCTTGAAAATTAGGGAAAAAAGGTCACAATATTGTAAATTAAATGAAATAGGTTGTAGTATATTGTTAAAAAAAGGTGATTATAAACTATAAATTAGTAATTTGAAACATTTAAAAATATCCACTAGTAATTCAAATTCAAAAAAAAAAGGTAGGTAGGTAGAGAAAATTACCACTTTATTGACTTTAAGCATCTGCTTGGGTGGACATTAAAATAAGATTTTTAGTAAATTTTGATAAAAAATGATAAAATGTGTGATTAAAAAGTCATGGATCCCATAAAATGTGGTTAAAATTAATTGTTGATTTTGACTTAAACTAAAATCTAAATTTTAATTTCTACAAAATAGTGGAATCTGTTAAACATCGTATCTCATATTGTCCTTGGACCAGAGCAATTTTGTTAAGGGAAAAATTCAAAAATAAGAGTTTCAATATAACTCATTTCAAAATTAAGATAAAATGTTTAAAATTTCAAAACTAAGATATTTATTTTCTAAAATAATTAATTAAAATTATATTTTATAAATAAAATTTTTATACAATTTGATCACAATAAAATTTTTTATAGATCACAAATTACTTCACGGTCATAAATAACAAATTTTATAAGTTACAACTTATTTCATTGTAACAAAACATTTAATTAATTGACAACAATTTATATTTGTGTCACAATTTATCAAATTAATGGTCATGAATTAACAATTTTTTAAGCTACACAATATTTATTGGTCTCAATCATCATCTCATTGGTCACATATTGTTTATTGATCACACACCAATCAATTTATTGGTCACAATCAACTAAATCATTTGTGACCATCACCAACGCTTGTGATCACCATCTCACAATTGCCATTAGCTAAAACCACCGTCACTAGAATCACTACCACCACCTCTCGACGACAAAACCATCGTCTTAAATACCATAGTCAACACCACCACCACCACCACCAACATCAATAAAAAAAGATAAAAAAATATCATCACCACCACCGCAATCTACTTTGCTACAGCTGCCATCCGAGCCACTAGAGGCGCAATCTACACCTCACCACAGATCCACCACCATCTACTCTATCTCCATTTACGCCTCACCCCATCCTACTAAAACAAAAAATCCACGAACTTGCTGCCACCACCACCTTAGCACACTATCACCGCATGCACCACCAACACCTCAAAAACCGCAGCAAAACATGTCGAAAAATCACCACAAAAACCACCGCACAACACCGCAAAATCACTACAAGAAGAAACCACATCGAAGCGGTTGAGCAACGGTTACAGGCCGCTCCACTCGACACTAGTGTGGGGCTGCTTTGCACCAAATAGAAAATGGAGAAGGGGAGAGAGGAGAGGAGAGGAGAGGAGAGGAAGAGCAGCAGCAACACTGTCGTAGAGGTTCCACTTGGAGCCACGCGAAGGGTGGTGCCAACGGGGCGATGGCGGCGACGGATGGTTAGAGAGAAGGTGGGAGAGAGAAAAAAGAGAGGATGAAATAATTAGGGTTTTGATGTGTATTGTTACATAGAATGAA
The DNA here is from genome assembly GCA_035079005.1 of Fraxinus americana. NCBI lineage: Eukaryota > Viridiplantae > Streptophyta > Magnoliopsida > Lamiales > Oleaceae > Fraxinus > Fraxinus americana. Next base: position 6,796,740 of record CM068723.1, on the reverse strand, counting down.
CATGTATATTTAAATTTGTAATACAATTATTAAGATTTTAAAATTTTAATTATCGTCTGATTTTGAAATAATAATTTGTAAATTTGAATTTTGAAATGACAAGTTTAAAATTCTAGTTACATATAATTTCCACTTTTGTTAATCTTTATCCAAGGAGGCAATATGCTAATTATTTTGTTACTTCACGAGAAAATTGATTTTGAGTTTCCACTAAAATTGAGAAAATTTTGTTTACTATTTAACTACAAGGTTAAGAAGACTACTTCTTCCCATTATAAGAGAATAACGCTATTCCAACAAGTTTAAGAACGAGGAAATAGATAATAGGGTGGTGTGACAGATAATGATTGGATATTGAGTTTTTTTTTTTTTCAAACTATCGATCACGCGTCGATAAGTGCCCCCTTGTTTTTTAACCTATAATTGACCATGTTTGTATATCATGCTTGATTGTAAGATGAAAACAATAAATATTTTTTTTATTTTAAAGAAAATGACCTGCCGGCGCCAAATTAAACCCTGTTCATGTTTTACTATTGTTGAGGTTGTAACTTTAACTTGTAACAACTACTACTATTATTTTATTTTATTTTATTTCATTGTTTACTACGATCAATTGATGATTATCACAATTAACTATAAACAAATTTTGTCATTGTAAAATTCCATGTGATAAAATTATTGGATAATATAAATAAGCGTATAGGTAAATCGAAGTGAACGTAATGTAACAAAACATTCGATTTATGAATTTTTTAATTTATTTTATAAATCTGATGTACAAAATATTCCATAAACAACAACAATTTTAGCTGGTACGTTTTTTGAGTCGACTCCTTTGACAATTCTTCCTAATTTTACGCGTATATTTTCAGGCATTTTTTCTTGAATAATTCTGTGTTCACAGACAATTGCCAAAGAAACAAAAGTACATGTCGGAAACTCGTCCATTTTTCAACGTGGAAAAATCTGCAAATGTTTGAGGAACATTAGAGAGAGAGAAAGTATTTTTTTTTTCTTTTCTGTTTCTTCTTTTTCTCAGATTCTGTAGCAGCTCCGTAGAATCTTCTGTTGAGAGTTGAAACTTTTTCAACCCCTTTTCGGCACCAAAATTTTTGCATACAAGTGCATACATACAGAAGATGTACATAAAATACTCAAGATGTTTCTGGGCTTTTCCAATACTGTCTGAAACTCGTGAAAAACAATGTATGAATCTGGAAAAGTTCGTTTAGTTCGTTGCCAAAAGTGTCAGAATTTACTTTCAGAAGTCGCTGATTATTCTGTTTACCAGTGTGGAGGTTGTGGTGCTGTGCTGCGAGGTACATTTCTGTCAAATTATATTTATCTCATCTCTCTCTCTCTCTCTGTATGAATTTCACGAAGAAAAAGGAAAAGGTTGCTGCAATTTTGGGCTTTTCTATCATCAAGTTGTGTGCTTTGTGAAATATTTGCTCAATTCATTTGTTTTTTTTGGCATCCCAGTTCTTGTTAAATCTTAAATAATGCTATAATATGTAAATTGTGGAAGAATTTTTTTTTTTCCTTTTTCGTTTTTCTTTGATTTTGAAAGGGTATATTTCGGACACGTTATCAGAAAAAGGACCTAATTATTTTTATTTTTTTTTGGGTTTTCAACGGTTGACTTTACATCCCAGAATGAACGTGTTGACTTGGACAAATTATCAAAAAAGTCTGAAAAAGAAATGGTTGGTGGTATTTTAGAGAGATTTTCAGGAAAATGTGAGCAAGTAAATATTTCAGAGAAGAGAATAATGGATTTGAGTGATGGTTCTGAGAGTGATTTGAGGTCAAATATTAGTTCTTCAAGGAGAGGTGAGAGGAGGACTGACAATTATGGTACGAATTTGATGGATAAAGGCAAAAGGGGGGCTGTTGATTCACCAGTAGTGGAAAAACCAGACAATTTACGTATTTCAGAAGATTTTGAGGAGTTAAAGTTGTATAATGAGGATGAAAATGGGTTGCAAGGGTCAGAGCATATGATGGATTGGAGATATGGCGACAGAAGTCAGATGGAGAGGTTCTCGAGGGGTCTAAGAATGGATGTTGAAGGTACGAGATATGCGGCTTCAATGTACTCAAACGAGGGTCCTTCAAATAACCGGTCGAGGTCTGTTTACGCTTATGAGGGTCAAGCGAATAATAAGAATGCAATGGATGAGTTTAATGAGGTTAATTGTGCTGGAGTAGATCGAGCTGGGCTTTTGAGGAAGTTGGACGAGTTGAAGGGTCGGGTTAGCAAGTCTGCTGAAATGGTTGATCTTGATCAAGGGGCACTACGTCGAGGTTCTTATGTTGGTTCTGAGAATTGGTATCCTGATAGCTCTTTGGGAATGGAGATATATCGTGAGGATGAAAGTCGGTTGCAAAGGTCAGATGGTACGATGGATCGGAGAAATGGGGAGAGAAGTCGGATGGAGGGGTTTCGAAGAGCTCGGAGAATGGATATAGAAGATATGAGATATGCATCTTCTACGAACTCAGAAGATGGTCCTTCAGATAACAAGTCAAGTTTCAATTATGATTATGAAGATCCGGTGAGGAATAAGAATGGCATGGACAGGTTTGACAAGGTCGATTATGTTGGAGAAGATCAAGCCCATCTTTTGAGGAAGTTGGATGGGTTGAACGATCACTTTAGCAGGTCAGCTGAACTGATTGACAAGGCTAAAGAAAAGGTTCCTCTTGATCGCAGGACAATTCATCAGGTACCTTGTGCTGGTTTTGAAAATTGTAATTCTGGTAGATCTTTAGGGATGGAGATGTATAATGAGGATGAAAGTGGATTACAAGGGTCAGAGCGTATGATGGACCCGAGAAATGGGGAGAGAAGTCAGCTGAAGGAGTTTTGGAGGGGTCGGAGAATGGATGTTGAAGGTACGAGATATGCAGCATCAATATACTCGGAGGAGGGATCATCAGGTGACCGGACAAGGTCCAATTATGATTATGAAGGTCGAATGAAGAATAAGAATGACGTGTATGGGTTTAACAAGGTCGATTATGATGGAGAAGATCGAGCTGAGCTTTTGAGGACATTGGATGAGTTGAAAAATCAGCTAAGTCGACCCGGTGGAATGGTTCCTCTTGTTAGAAGGACAATTCGTCAGGATCCTTATGATGGTTCCGAGAAATGGTATTCTGATAGTTCTTCTGATAAACAATTTGGAAGACCGCCTCATCTAAATCACTATGCTGAGCCATCTATGCATCGGCAAGAAAAGGGTGGGCATGGCTTTTATCCTCCGAGATACGCTCCACTTGTGGATCCGATAGGGTCTCAAATGCTTGGCCGAGATCCACGTCAACCTCCTGCTCCATTTCGACAGCCTCCATCTCATGCTTATTTTTCTGTGGAATACATGGATCGAATGGAAACGTACCCTTTTAGTGTTAGTCATCACCGTCCATCTTGTTCTTGTTTCCATTGCCACAACAAAAGACAAGTTTCTCTTTTGGTCCCACCAACTGCCTTCAGCAATAAACGGTTATCCGATGTTCCGGATGATGTGGTGTTTAATCATTATAAAAACCCGAGTTCATTTGGTCCCCAAGAATATGATTCTAGAACTACCATTCCTCCTCCCTTAAAATCTCAGAATCCTGAATCTCAAATAAGATTGCCTAGTGATCTGAACTCTGAAGTCGATGGTTTAATTCATTCCCGACCTCCCAGATTGAGTCCAGTGAGCAGTGGACGAATTTGCCGCCCGATAGCAGGGGGTGCTCCATTTTTTACATGCGAGAACTGTTTTGAGTTGCTGCAATTTCCTAAGAAAGTAATGTCTGAAGATAGAAACAAGAACAGAATTAGGTGTGGGGCATGTTCTACAATAATCTCTTTTGCAGTTGCCAACAAGAAACTAGCTGTTTTCATTAATGTAGAAGAGGAGAATACTCTTGCAGAGGTTGATGATAGCCATGATGCCTCTAAACCAGGAAATTCATATGTCCATGGACATTTGAACCAAGGTAGCACAACCTTTTCATCCTATGACTATGATAATTCTGGTTATGATTTCCACTCCATGGATAGAGAACAAGGATCTTTGTCAACGGGCCAAGCAAGCTCAAGCAAGTTTGCAGAGATGAAGACCCCTCACACTACTTCTTCTCGTACTTCTGCGGCAGAGGAAGATGAAAATATATTTGCTATAAGAAAAGATCCAGATTCTGCTGAGCCGGCCTCAAAGAGAAACAGGTCTCTACCTCCCAAGGGATCCACAATTCAAGATGAAGTGATACCCAGCAAGAGTACTGCAGAGCAGAATTCTATGAAAAGCACATCAGCGGCTACTGAGATTGATATTCTGACCAATGAGTACTCTAATACGGGAACTTCTCTAGAGTCAGGTGAAGGAAGTAGAGAAGGAGATCGACTAAGAGGTAATAGAGTAGCGGAGTCATACTTTGCTGGCATTATGACAGAGAGTTCTAGGCACTCAAACGAATCCAACCAACTGGCCGAGCAGGGAAAAGCCAACGTTACTGTTAATGGGCATCTTATACCAGATCGGTTGATTCAAAGGGCTGAAAAGCTGGCCGGACCGATCCATCCTGGACATTATTGGTAAGTATACATATACATTAGTCATGCCTTACATATACAAGTTTTTTAATTTAATCTCAGAATGCTAGTATTTCTCCATTCTTTTTAACTTTTATTTACTAGGTATGACTTCAGAGCTGGATTCTGGGGTGCAATGGGAGGTTCTTGTCTTGGCATAGTTCCTGTAAGATTTTCCAATTCCTGTATCGACACTTAGCCGTAGGTTTATGATGCTAACTTTGATCTTTCCATAATTTTAACAAGATCATTTCATTTTCTTGCAGCCATTTATTGAGGAATTCAACTATCCCATACCCGAAAATTGTTCTGGTGGAAACACTAATGTTTTTGTGAACGGTAGAGAACTTCATCAAAAAGACTTGAATTTGCTCGGGAATAGAGGGCTCCCGACAGATAGAGATAGATCTTACATCATTGAGATATCCGGTCGAATCCTAGACGAGGACACTGGTGAAGAGCTAGAAAGTCTGGGCAAACTTGCTCCAACGTAAGTCTTGATTCTTTGATATGTGTTTAATATGTTTCGACTAGAGTTTCTGTCTAAATTTGAAAGAATTTGATTTTGCCTAATGAAGTTATTCTGATTACCATGTGACATTGGTCTAACTTGGAGCGCTAGCTTTGGCTAAGCTTAAAAAGTCTTAAAATAAATAATCTTTTTTTATCCTTGAAAATTGGAAATAAGTACAGCAAGCTAAGATTTAAAATAAGCAACACAGAAATGAAAGCTCAACGGGCAATGCAAGATTTTTCTTTTTTTGCCATTCTAATGTTTGTCCTAGGATGTTTCTTGTTTTCATGACATCATTTTGCCTGAAGAACTTATAGATAAGAATCTTACTTGGTCGAAGAAAAGACACCGTATTCAACATGTAACATAAATTAAATCTTTACTAACTAAAGATCTTGAACAGCGTGGAGAAGGCGAAGCGTGGATTTGGCATGAGAGCTCCAAAAGCGGATGCTTGATACTGGTTGTCTCGCACCACCATTCCTCGATTCACGAATTCACTGTCTGAATAGTTCGCTCTGGTAAGAAAAATACAGGAATGTCTCTGATTTGTCACTTACCAGTTACCACTGGTGTACCACTGATTGATTTGTAATTATATCTAGGATTTGTTGTATTTAGCACTTTCTTAATGTGAAGAAAAGTTCGATATGGTTGTCTCTGTGTCATGACAGCAAGAACCTCAATCCTGTATAAACCATATCATAAGATTGTCCTCATGTCTGTTAACTTTTTGAATTTTACACAGATCTGTGCGCATTATTTGGTTTTCACTATTCAACTTGAATCATGTTGTCTACACTACGAGGCTTTCTTTTATGGTTGATCGTGTATGTGTTGTATGGATGCTCTAGAGATTTAAGTATCTCGGGCTACCCATGGCTAGCACGTGAAAGGCCGGCCTAGCCCTCGGGCCTCTGTAAAGAAAAAACCGAGTTCAACAAAAGACACCACAGACACCACATGCTCTCTGTGAACAATTCGCGTATCATATATTGTCACACAGCGTGAGAAGAGGTAATAGAAATCACATAGGGCACGAAGCCGTGTTGTTATAAGATATCCAAGGAAGCCAACATGACATCACAATAACGAATACCGAATACCGATTCTCAAGTGGGTTTGGAATTTCGATTTATTTTACCAGACAATTTTATCCTTAGCAAAAACTAAAATCACAAACTGCAACAATCAATTCCCATGCAAAAACCTCAAACAAGCTTTAGATCACATCTAAAATTCAATATTTCTCTCCTACTTGGTTGAAGGTGCTGTCTCTTGCTTCTTTGGCTCTGTCTTGCGGAATCGATCCTGTAGGATCAAAATATGAAAATATAAGATAAAGAAAGTGGAATACAATTCTTCCAAGTAACACAATAACACAATGTCTCCAGTCAGTGTAACAAAAACCAGGTTAGTGTTGAGACTAATATCGCTAATGTTTGGATCAACTCTTCTTTATTTCCCCAAGAGGAGGATGCACACCCTTGTTAATTAACAAGATAAGTGTTAACATGAAAAGCAGTCCCTAACTTCAATTAGATTGCACAGCAAGATGTAGCAGCTAAACCTTCCCTGAAGATGCTTTTTAAAACACAAAATAATAGTTAGTAAAGAACATCTTGCAGCTACTCACTTTGAGTACTAAGTAAACAAAATTTTGAAAAATAGTAGTTTTCTATCGATCCTCACAAAAGCTCCTGATCCTGAATTAGCCTGTAAATTACTTCTTAGGGATAAATTATTGAGTGGATGTTCAAGAATTATCTCGTTACTCTTTTGCATGTGCGCACAGGCTTCATTCTTCCAAAACCAAAATATGACTGCTTATAACTTCCCATAAACTTTCTCGGAGCCAACAAAATTTAAGGGGGGAACTGATCTGGACCTCTTGCTGATCAAGTGAGCAGTTCGATAAAGAGTAAAAATGAACTGAAATTAGATGGTTAGAATTCCAATATCTTTCCCAATTCCTTGTATGCCTAAGTGCCAACTGCCAGTGTTACACCTTTGACCAATTAAACAAGAATCTCTTTTTCCAAACTAACCTTTCATTCTTTCTAGTCGAACATATCACCAACAAAGATTGAAAAACTTAAGAGTAATCAATTGAAATGGAAAACCCACCAAGTCTAAGTCATTAGAACGAAAAGGATCCTTGAGAAAAATCTTTTTCACTCTTTTGGTCATAGAAATATTTATACACATTCATACAACCCTATGATAACAGAATTTAACTACCTAATCAATTTCTTTTAAAACATGAACAAAGGGTTATAGTTTCAATATTAAGAAACACGGGGAGAGCACTTTGACAGTAGATATTTCAACTATAACAAAACTGGCAAAAATGAGATCATATATCTAGTTGATAATCACGCCACATAATCAAAATGAAGCAATAAACCCAACACTGCCAAACACCTGAAAACATCAAGGGAAAAAAGTAACTACAACAAAAAACTAAACTTTTTCTTTGCTATTCCACTCAATTCGTTGCTAGATCTTCCGATAGATCTAAAGCAAATTGGGCCCTCCTTAGCAACTATCACACGCCATGTTAACTATGGTCTACCCTCTTTTGACTTGCTATTTCAAAATTTTATCACTCATTCACTCTTATGAACGGACACTCCACGTAAAATGATCCATCTCAGTTAACGAAGATAATACTTTGGCATGAAAATTTGTACCTTCGAACTTCACTATGCACTACTCTTAACAAGCTGCACTTTACTCATTATCAGTCCCTTTTAGCTTAATGTTAATTTCATCGTTTAGAATGGATTTCTCAATTGATGGCATTTTAATAAGGACCCATTTAATTTCATCAACAAAAAAGTTTAAAGAACGTTGACCCCTCCTAAACAAATCGCGTAATACATGGAAAATTAAAAACTGAATCTGGCAAAGAAAACGAAACCAAAATTGTATTTTCTAGATGGATCCATATAAGAAAAAGATAAACAGATTGATTTTAGTCTTCACCCAATCAAACAATATGCTTATTAATACGAATCTCCATGAAATAGATAGTTCTCTGCTATTAATCTAAAAATTATTCAACGATTCTTTGCCGATTCGAACATAATCTAAACAGAAAGAAACAGATAATGATAAATTGGGAAAATAAGGGGAAATAAAATTACAAGGCCTACGTTTTCGATGAAGAGGAGATCGACCACAACGATTGCTCCGACGATTCCAGTAAGAATGGCAGCTGGGCCCGTCAGCAGACTCCATTTTCTGTATATCATCTTTCTTCTTGCTCTCTTTCTCTCTCTATGTATCCAATGGAACTGATATATGTATACACGTGAGTTGGATCGTGGGCCGTGGTTGGGTATTTGGGCTTCATATTGGATAGAGATCCATCATGTTGGCTAAATGGGCTAATGTGTGGCACCTTGACCTGATGCTTTCAAACAGGATTATACGGATCCGGGTTGTGTCCATATTGGATACAGTACAAGTTGCTTAATTGATCATTTCTTGGCTTGTACTTCAGTTTGTATAGACGTTTAAAATGCGATATGGAGGTCGATGATAAGACATGCAGGTAGATCAATTCATTACGTTCTCAATGAAATAGAATTTATGACGAAAAAATACTTGCTATTGATTGGTTATTAAATTTTCGAACACTTGCTATTCTTCCATTTACAGGTGTTAAAAATTAGATGATGTTCAAATATATAGAAGAAAATATAAAGTTTGATTTAGAGGTGGCAAAGGGCACAAGCTCGATTCAGCCCCACGGATAAGTCGAGCTCGGCTCGTGTCTACAAATGGTGCTTGGTTCGACCATTTGGCTCGTGGGCCTCATAGATTGAGTCGAGTCGTTCACAAATAGCTATGTCAACGAGTTGAACCGAAAAAAAAAAGCTTGGGTTTGGCTCAAGCTTTTTTGGGTTCGAGCTGAGCAAAGCCAGGCCAAAAAAATGAGGCTCGGTCCGAACCGGCTCGAGTTTTTTGGTTTTTTTTTTTAATTATTTTTTATTTTTAAAGGATGCAGCAGGCAGCTAAAGCAGCTATTTGCAGGTAGCAATCATCTAATTTTACTGCATGCTGCCTTTGCAGGCAGCTACTTTACAAAAAATGTAATTAATTTTTTTTTTTAATGGGCAGGCTCGCCCGGGCTCGAGCCGATGCCCCAAAATGGGGCTCGGCCTGAGCCTCGGCTCGGTTCTTATGATTCGGCTCATTTTTAAAACTTAATAAAAAATCGAAACTCTCAATTTTTGGACTCATGATCGGTTACTTTTAATGTAAACGAAATTAAAATTGTATACGAACAAGATATTGCATATACAACTTTTTTTCTAGAAGGTCAAAAAAAAAAATAAGGAAAATTAACGTAAACAACATTTACAAATTATTAAATCACTTCAAAATCTCCAGCTATTAATCTGTTCATAACTCTCTCTATGCAACATTCAATACATGGAATATATTTCTAAGAAGATCGAAAAGTCATATAGATGACATCTTTGAACCAATTCAACCTTCATTTATGAATCAAGCTCGGATTCTACATTTCCTGAAAATTCTGAAACTATTTTTTATCATTTCCTAAAATAGAATAAATAGATTTAAAAAAAAATAAAACAAAAATTGGATAGAAATAACACAAATAATTAAACTTGGAGACAGTAAAACTTTAAATTGCACAAATGGTTAAAAAAACAAAATTTTGATCCACGAGCTCAAGATGAATCGACTTGTAATTTTACGAGTTGAACCCACGAACGGATCGGCATTCGCCAGCCCCAGTTTGGTCTAGACCGATCGCTAATTCTGGTAACAAATAAATGAAGGTAAGTAAAGACAATTAACTTGTTAAAGTGGACTAATTTTAAACTTCTATAGTGTTAGTCAGGTAACACAACTAGACTTATACGTCCAAGATATTTTTCGGAACATGAACATCAAACTGTGCACGAGGGATTCGACAATGGAGAAGAACGTCAAGGTTTGCGTAACTGGAGCTTCAGGCTATATGGGTTCTTTTCTCGTTAAGGAATTGTTACACAGAGGCTACACAGTTCACGCAACACTCAGGAATCTAGGTCTCCCTCCCTCCCTCTCTCTCTATATTCAACATTATCGAGTATTGAGCTTTCATCATAAAGCTCGAACCTTAAGAGGAGTAGTTCTTTATAAATTGATTATTGTTTTCATTTTTACCCTTGAACTGCGTGCAAAATGGTCACTTGTTTGAGTTTTCAAATTGCATAAGTAAAACAATGTGGGAATAGTTTATACAGTGATATGAAAAAAATTTCATGTTATCAGTGATATTCATAATAGTTTGGATGTGTAATTAGTGTAGAATCTTAGTTATTTTGAGACTTATGAATAAATGGGAAATTCGAAATGCTTGGTAATGGAAATAAGGGAACTTGTACAGAAAAGTTATACAGTGTTTTTCTTTTTTTCTTGAAATAGCCTGGGTTTATAGTTCTAACCATATATGATGGATCAAACGTTTCTCTCAAATGTCACTTGTTTGCTGTGAACTCCAGGTGAACCCTCAAAAGTGGGGCTTCTCAAGGGTCTTCCTCATGCTGAAACAAGGCTAAAAATTTTCGAGGCAGATATATACGATCCTGATCAGTTTGCATTGGCAATTCAAGGGTGTGAAGTTGTTATTCATTTGGCAACTCCACTGCAACATAACACACACAACTTTCAGGTTTGATTTCCATTTAGTGAAGGTCATAAGCCACTAGATTACATCAATCAAATACGACCGATTATCTTGTTCTAGTTAACAAAGACTTGCTTTGGATGTTGATTGCCAAAATCTGTAAAAGTACAATGGTTGTATTAGTGTTCTTATCGTGAGCTGGAATTAGAGCTCCCCAGTCGTTTAGCTCGTTTCTTACAATTAAAGATTATTATACTTATCAAAGGATATCAGGATAGGGAAAAACATTAGGGTAATATCTGCTTTCCTTCATTAAATTGATAAGATTTGGTCTGAAGTTGGGGAAGTGGTTCTGAGAAAGATAATGGTTTTGTGGGTCGATAGAATTATTCTGCCAATTATATCATTCATTTTATATGTGAGTGCATATTTGCGCGTGCGTCTTTGTGTTCACGAGATTCAAGAGTAAAATATAATCCTTTTACAAGGGAAGAAGTGAAGCTCTTGAAGGTAAATGAGCCACACTTTGAGCTACTTTTCCAATCTCTTTGCAGTTCAGTTCTTATTGAATTCTTTAAATTATCGCATTTTATGCAGTACAAAAATACTTCTGAGGCTGCAGTAGCAGGGGTGAAGAACATTGTACAGTCCTGCATACGATCAGGAACAGTGAAGAGACTCATCTACACTGCCTCTGTGGTAGCCGCATCAACACTGAACGACGATGGCTCTGGCTTTAAGGATTCAATAGATGAAACTTGTTGGACTCCTCTCAATCTCTCATTTTCGTACAGCAATGACTCGCTCTCAGTATGTTTATAATCTCTAGATCATGGCTTATATCTCTTAGACGTTATATAACTCGTATTTTGTTTTTAACAAAGAGTAAAAGCAACCTTTTGATTTATTAAGATACTTTGAGATTAAATGTTGATTAAATTAGTACAAATGTTGTGTAATTTCAAAATTTGCTCTTACTCATTGATAAGGGTGTATTTTGCAAGTTTATATCAGTTCTTAAACTTGGATATTCGTCGTTTTATGCGTGAAACATAGCTTAATTTGTTATAAATTATGTTTGCAGGTCATGATTGGCGAATGCGGTGAAAGTGGAAGAAAAATAGAGGAAAATGACCAAAATGAAGAAAAATCAAAGTTCAAGGACTTAATTGCAAATACTCAAAAGATGACTAATAGAAAGAATTGAAGACACAAAGATGAGAAGATTCAATTGAGTAATTGATAATGCGTTGGAAAGAAGAAACCGGGAAAAAGAGGCATGAAACGGAGAGAACAAAGTCGGAGGACTAAAATGCCACATTTTGGAAAAGGTTAACACTATGCGGTCGCATAGTGTTAAAAGCTTGCGGTCGCATGCAAGCATCCAGAGAATTTCAGAGGGCCACATGATTGTTCTATGCGACCGCATAGAATCCTTCTATGCGGTCGCATAGAAGGAAAATCGGGAGAAATTCTGGGTTTCCTTATCTGGTTCGAACTCCTTTGGAAAGAATATCTAGGACTCCTATATAATACGAGGGACGTCCAGAATTAGGGTTACGCCTTCCTAGAGAGAAAAACGACATTTTTGAGCAAGATCGAAGGCTAGAACAAGGGTTTTTACATCAAGATTCAAGATTAAAGATCTAAAACTCCAATTTTTGGTGATGTTTTCATTCTATCATTTTTATTATTGCTTTAATTTCATTATGCTAGGCTAGACTTTTCATGTACTAGGTGAACGATGAACCTCGCATTGTGAACTCTTTAATTCTATTTTGCAATTTGATATTCAAGTACTTTGATGGTTTTGAATGGTTTACATACGCTTATTGTCTCCGTGATTAGAGTCGACGATAATTGTGTGAGTTTAGGTGATTTATTTCATGCATTCGAAAGAAGGGAAATAAATTCAACAAGGTGTAAATCGTCGTTTTGTTCATAAAGGATAGAAATATACCGATATGCATTACGTGAATCTCTAAGTGTTTAGAAAACTACATGCATTCTTATATATTGCATTTGTCATAGAAATATAGTCAAATGGTATATTAGGATATGTTCAACTTTACTCGAAAGAGATTGTTGGATAGGTTAGAAACATTGATTCTTCAAACGATTCATCGTGTTGTCAAATTGTGAAATAGGGGTTAAGAGTAAACTTTGCTTGGTGATTCGGGATCCTAGTGCGTTTTTCCATATATTAATTTTCTCAAACTTTGCATTCAATCATTGTTTTACTGAGATTAAGTATTGATTAAAATAGTCCGAACCTAGCGCAATTTTCTACAGTTGGTCAAACCTTCTCTGGTTTTGACTCGAGCTACATACACCGGGTCTTATGTTCATTAGATTGTCAGGCACTAACCCCTTTAGTTAACTAACTTAACTCCAGAATAAGGCTTGAAATGCACTGTCAGATAATAAAAGCTTTTTATTTCAGCTTTCGTAGATTATTTTGACGTCAAAAGTTCACCAGTCTATCTGGACAGCATATTAATTTTATCCTTTAATGAAATCATCTCTCTGATATTTCAGGATTATGTACATTCCAAGACATTGGCAGAAAAAGAAGTGCTGAGTTTGAATGGTAAGTGTATAGAGGTAGTAAGTCTTGCTTGTGGTCTAGTTGGAGGGGATACTCTTCAATCATCTATGGCTGAAAGCATGGGTGCCCTTATATCACAAATCACAAATGACAGTCAGAGGTATGGAATTCTGAGGTTCTTGGAGGAATTGCTCGGAAAAGTCCCAATATTGCATATACAAGATGCGATTGAAGCCCATCTCTTTTGCATGGAGAATCCACATATAAATGGAAGATTCCTATGCGCCAGTGATTTCCTAAAATCAGCTGATATTGCCTCTCATGTTCAGAAATGTTACCCAGAAATCAGAATCCCTCAAGAGTAAGAATTTCAACTTCTTTTTCTGGGTTTCTTCCTTTGCTTCTTTTGCTAGTTTGAGTATACTATTGAGAACATAGATACAAATAACTAAACTTATCTGCTGTCTAACAACTTAGTTTAAGATGAGTTGGTCATTCAATATATTGTCATAAAGTCGAAGTCTCTTGGGTTGATATCCTGCTGCTACTCATTGGTTGCCTATAATAATAGCAGGAGTTGGGTCTACTCGGTCCATAAAATTCGAAATTTGTTCTTGTTAAGTGAAGCTAAGTTGGAAGCACAAAGAAGCCATCTTGACACAGAACAGTTACAGCTGAAAAATCTCTGTTTTTAAAATTACAGTTTTTGTCACTTTAAGTCATGCTTCATTAATAGTAGTTAAGGCAGACTGTACAGCAATGAATAATAATGTCATATTAGTAAGATAAATAACAAAGACCTCTACAAGATAGTAAAACTCGAATTTGCAAGACATGTCAAGGCTTCAACTTCAGTTCTTTTACCCCAACCAAAGTCGGGCAGAACTTTATAGATGCAGGATATTAGGCTAAGACAATGCTTCACCAGACATTGACAACCTTGAGATACTACAAATTCACAATTCTAATTGGATTGGATCTCTCACTGAGAATTATAGAGTTTCATTTTTACCATTTTATTTCAGGTTCATTGAAGATACAAAGAGAGAAACTAGTTGGGGCTCAAAGAAACTGGAGGAAATGGGATTCCAATACAGATATGATTTTGAGACAATATTAGAGGGCAGTCTTCACTGTGCCAAGAGGATGGGAAATTTCTTAGTATAAATCCTGCTGATAAGTGCATTTTTTACACACTTATATATGTCACAAAACATGGATTATTGTGGACGGTAAATGTGAGTATGGCTTACTTCTGTGTAATTTGTGTTTTGTAGGCTAAAAACGATGAACGTTGTGAAAATTCGGAAAAATAAGCGAAAAAAGGCTAAACTGGAGCAAAATCAAAGTTTGAGAACTCAAGTGTAAATACTGAAAAGTTGTGTCGATCTCACGATGAAGATTTGAGAGTGTTATGCATAATTTGATGAGGAAAGAAGCCAACTGGATGAAATATAGTCGCATTATTATCACATACCAACTTCTAGCTGAAAAAGTTATGCTTCGAATTTCCAGTCTCAATTTGAAACCTGTTTTTGGCATAGCAAACGTTCGAATTTGAAAACTTATATCTCTGTAATATTTGAAATCCTTTGAGTTAACTTTCCAACGAATTTTGAATCGTCTTAATCGGATATCGAGAGAGAAATATACAACTAAAATATTGAAAACTGTTCGACGAAAAAAATTTATAACTATGTGGTCGCATAGTTTAAAATCCATGCGACTGCATAGAAGGTTTCAACGAATTTTAGGGGAAAATTTATTGTTCTATGCGACCGCATTCAACATAACTATGCGGTCGCATAATGTTTTTCTGTTGAATGCGGTCGCATAATGTTTTTCTGGGCGCGAATTTGTGGTTTCCTTATTTCATTCCAACTCTTATGGAAATCAATCTCTGGACATCTATATAAACTACAAAGTCATCCAAAAACTGGAAGGAGGCCTAGATGACGAAAATTTCAAGATTGGAGAGCATAGAACAAGGCAAAAAACATAAAATTCATCCCCATGGCGTGAAGATCCAAATCCATAATTAATTGGGTGATGTCGTTTCTTGATTCTTTTTCATGTTTTCTTCTTTCTACTATACTAGGCTAGGTTAATCGGTGCTATGTGAACTATGAACCTTGTAATTGGATGTTTTGATCTTTAGTTTTATATATTTGACGCAAAAACACTTTTTGAATTATAGAATGATTTATATGAATTAATTGCCTTCATGATTATAGTGCACGATAATTATGTGAGTTTGGTGATTTGTTTCATGCATTCGAGAGTAGGAAAATAAATTCAACATATATAAATCATCATATGGTTCGATAAGGGATAGAAATATACCGCTATACTTTATGTGAATCTCTAAGTGTTCATAAAATCGCATACATTCTTGTATATTTGCATCTGTCACAGAGAAATAGTCGGGTTGTATGCGAGGGTAGATCCAACATTACTCGAGAGAGATTGTTGGATAGGATAGGAACACTGATTTGTCATAATTGGATTCATGTTGTCAAATTATAAGACTAGGGTTAGAAATAATTATTACTTAAGGATTCGGGATCCTAGTGCGTCCTTCATTCATAAATTACATAAATTTGTATTCAACCATCAATTGCATTTAGTTTAGTAATTCACACTTGCATCGTAGTTGATTTAATTCTAGTTAATATTATCGTTTCGGTTAAGGTCGCAGTACATAGAAATCAAATTAAATAAATCTCTGTGAGAACGATACTCGAACTAAAAAAGTCCACTTTATTATTTGTCAATGACCTGTACACTTGCGAGAGTTCACATTCAAAATATATTTTCGCATGACACTCCCTCCCCACCATCCTTCCCTAACTACGCACCCCTAGAAATTATTTGATTTCACCGTTGCAAAAGATTAAACTTTTATGCTTAATGAAATTTTTTATTTGTCGATCATTTAATCGGGACAAATAATGATTTTAGAACCAAAGTATGCAATGCTTTTGGTTTCGAAAAGTTGGTAAGCTGATACAAATAAGCAAAAAACAGAATGATTCCAGATTATCTACTTATGCAAGGAAACTCACTCGTTTTACCCCACAGGAGACTCAAATTCTGTAGGCAATTGAAACTATCGGAAGAAAAAGGGATAAAAGAGTGGAAGAAGAAAGCTTAAATTGATATGTCTATTATTTAATGAAGACAACATGAACCATTAGGCATTACAAGAGAATATTTAAACTAGTAATATAATGAAATGAATCCTATAAAATCTAGTACAAATGGTCTTCATATCTCATGTTTACTTGCTTTTGACAGCTTTACATTAGAATCTTCCATATTAGCTGAAACTGGTAAATCTTCACGTTGATCTGATTTTTCCTGATTTTTAGGACTTGCTGGATCATCATTTTGGTTTAAACACATTGTCGTTAGAGCTCTAGTACCCCTCAACGTCTCTCCATTGATTTTAGCAATATTGTGAGAGTCTTTCCCGTTTTTCCTCCAAGAATCTTGTGCTTCCTTATTGAGTGTGCCGAGATGTGGTTTGCTAATACCCTCCTGCAAACTTTGCCAGGGTTGGAGGCAAAGTTTGTTTTAGAGATATTGAAGGGCTGCTTTTGACATTGGTTTTGTGAAGTGGTCAACAACTTGGTTATCAATGGAGATATGTTGAGTGATAAGCAGTCCACTCGCAACTTGTTCTCGCACATAATGATAATCCAACTCTATGTGTTTGCTTCAGGCATGAAATACAGGGTTCTTGCACAGAATGATAATCCAACTCTATGTGTTTGCTTCAGGCATGAAATACAGGGTTAACTGTCATATAAAGAGCACTGAGATTGTCACTGTAGAGTGTGGGAGGAGATGTTATTGCAATTTGAAGATCTTTGAGGATGAATGTCATTTAAGTGAGTTCGACTGTTGTTTTAGCCATGGCACGGTACTATGCTTCCGTGCTTGATCGCGAAATGGTATGTAGTTTTTTTGCACACCACGAGATGAGGTTCCCGCCAAGGAATGTATAGTAGCCTGTGGTTGATCGTCTTGTAGTAGGACACCCTACCCTATCTGCATATGAGAAAGCAAAAAGATCAAGTGTATTATGTGAGGAAAAATGTAAACCCATTTCAATTGTTCATTTGACATATCGTAGGATACGTCGAACCATTTTTAAGTGTGTCCTTGTGGGATAATGCATGAATTGGGATGCATAATTAATACTAAATGAAATATCTGGGTGAGTAAGTGTAAGATATTGTAATGCTCCAACAAGACCTCCATAGTAACTTGGGTCTTCGAAGAGAATTTCGTTGGAATAATTTTTGGTTTTAGCTTCAAGAGGCGTACTCATTGGCTTGCAATCTACCATAATTGGAGCGTTCAAGTATGGTAAGGGCGTAGTGAGACTGAGATAGATGAAGCCCCTTATTTGTAGTCATGATTTCCATTCCAAGAAAGTGATGAATTGGTCCCAAATCTTTCATTGCGAACTCACTGCTTAATAACGTAATGAACTTTTCAAAAGTTCTGGA
This sequence comes from Fraxinus americana, assembly GCA_035079005.1. Classification (NCBI taxonomy): domain Eukaryota; kingdom Viridiplantae; phylum Streptophyta; class Magnoliopsida; order Lamiales; family Oleaceae; genus Fraxinus; species Fraxinus americana. Next base: position 6,778,920 of record CM068723.1, on the reverse strand, counting down.
GAAGATCCTATAAGCAATATGTCATCCACATAAAGTAGGAAGATCAGTGGACCAAATCCAAAGTGAAAAACAAATAATGAAGGATCGGCTAAACTACAAAAAAAAACCAAATTTAATAAGAAAAGCACTAAATCGATCAAACCAAGCACGTGGTGCTTGTTTTAACCTATAGAGTGTTTTTTGTAGTTTACAGACATATGTTGGATGTTCCGAATCTGCCAGTCCTGGTGGTTGCTACATATAAAGATCTTCAGAAATTAGGCCATGCAAAAAGGCATTTTTAACATATAGTTGTCGAATAGACCACTGCTTAACAAGAGTGATATTTATAATCATCCGAATTGTTCCTGGTTTGATCACAGGAGAAGAAGTCTCAGTGTAGTCTAATCCAACTTGATGATATTCTTTTGCAACCAAAAGTGCTTTGAATCGATCTAAAGTCCTTCCAGGCTTGAGTTTTGACTTGAATACCCATTTTGAAGCAATTACATTCATGTTAGATGTGCGAGGAACGAGTTTCCATGTGCTATTTTGATGAAGAGCAGTAAGCTCTTCCATTATTGCTGCTTTCCAACCAGGGTGTGCTAAGGCTATTTTGATATTTTGTGGCTTACGTGGTACATTAGCGGAGGTGATTGTGGTCGAGGCATACTTATGGTTGGGTTTTACCATACCTAGTTTTGCTCTAGTGACCATGGGATGTATGTTTCTTGAAGGGGCATGTGCTGGATTTGGTGATCCTGTCGATGTGGTTGCTGGTTGTGGGGCTACGATTTGTGGTATTTCTAAGGTTTCAAGTGTGTTGAGGTACTACATTGAAGAGGGGATGCGATTCAGGTGACATGGAATTTTGTGGGATTGTTGCTGTGGTTTGAGGTTGTGATAAGGGACTTAAACCTGGAGCTATGGAGGAGGTCGAATATGTCCCTGTAGAAAGAGAAATATCAGTATGTGGTAACCAAGTGTCAAAAATATTTAAAACCAATGACTTTGCCGTTTTCATGAAAGGATTATTTGTAGGCTCATAAGGAAGAATTTGCTCTTCAAAGACAACATGTTGGAAGATAAATATTTTTTTTACTTGATGGATGAAAGCATTTATAAGCCTTATGTTTTTACTGTAGCCTACAAAGATGCAAGGGAGCGTTTTAGGATCAAACTTGTGACGCTGTGTGTCCCAAGTGTAGGGAAAACACTTAGATCCAAATGTGTGAAGTGATGAATAAATCGGATGCTTTCCATGCAATGCAAAATATGGGGTTTCAAAATTAAGAGTTGATGAGGGTAGTCGATTCATGAGATATACCGCTGTGGAAAATGCTTCTACTCATAAAAATAAAGGCGCACCACAATGAAACAACATAGTCATACCTAATTCTCTTATAGTTCTATGTCGTCTTTCAACCATACCAGTTTGCTCGTGAGTATATGGAGTTGATATTTGGTGAACAATGTCTGTGGAAAGAAAGTGAGTTGATAGTTTGGAATTAAGGAACTCACCTCCTCCATCGGAATGAAAGATTTTTATTTGCTTGTTGAATTGTCTAGCAACATATTTTTCAAATGTTAGATATGCATTGAAAAAAATCAGATTTTTGCCGTAAAGGAATAATCTATGTATACTTTGAAAAATCATCAAACAAACAAGCATAATATATGAATTTTGCTATAGAAAGAATGGGAGCAGGTTCCCACAAATCACAATGAATTTTCTCAAAAATACTTGTACTCGAATGTTCCGAACAAGAAAAAGGTAAATGACTAAGCTTTCCTAGTTGATAACTATCACAAAGATGTTGTGATTTTGTTGTGCCTACAACATCAATTAACCCTTTATTTTTTAACATTTGCAAGGTTGAAGATTGAGGGTGGTCGAGGCGTTGATGCCAAATTTCTACTGTGCCGACTTGAAACAATTAGAAAAATAAAGTTCCGGTGAAGAGGATAGGATAGAGATCACCCTTGCATTTCCCTGTCATCATTGCTTGTCCTGTTTCCTGTTCCTTTATACAAAAATCGACATTAGAAAATTCACAATTAACAGGAAACTGAGTGGTTAGCTAACTTCCAGAGAGCAAATTCCTTTTTAGATTAGGAACTAATAACACATCATTTAGTGGCAAGGTTGATTTTTTATTTTTTTTTAAAATATAAGAGTCTCCAATTGCAAGAATTGGCATGGAAGACTTGACAGAAAAACATAATAGGATTATATATCAAAATAATAATCAAATCCTTAATTCTTAATAACATAATCATAGATTTATCTCCATGTTGAAATCCGAAAAAATAACAAAACATAAAAAACATACATTGATCCATGATAATCTGATTCTTTGCCTGGATAAGTTAGGATCTTCCAAATGATTGGTGATCTTCACTTCAACTTTTGCTCTCTATTGATAGGAATGTAGAGAAACTTGAAGAACACCAACAAATGGGGACCATGACCATATAAAATAATAGTAGTAATTCAATAGTCACTATCTTTCAATTGCTTCAAATTGGCCCCTCATCAATCTAAAACAACACTCCGGTCTCTACACTATAATTCCATGAAATCTAATACCCATTAGTCACAATACATCTTTATTAGATCACTTTAATTGACTAACATCCTTTAAATAATAGCACCACACATTTCAATATATAACGTGTGACCCCATATATGTTGAAATTATCCAACAATCTCCCACTGGGCCATACTTGTAACCTTACAAATGTGCACAACCCTATGAACTCAAAATTTTGCTATCATTATTATGGGTATTACCAAACAATCTCGTCCATTAGTCATATTGATATAGGATCAAAGCGATTTTCGTCACATTTAACGTGACAAAATCCATCAATGGTCACATACACCCATACAACCAAATGACATAGATCAATCGTGGAAGTGTAGCCCAACCTTATTTCTTAAGTGAGATCAATACTGAATATAATAATAGAGTGAAATGAACTGAATACTTTATTTCTGTACAGAATAATATCCAAATACACAAATGTGTCCAAACATTAAAGCAATGAAAATACAAACTCACTAAAACTTGATATTCTCATGATATACAACACCAATATGAACAGTGTGCTCATGAAAGACCTTGGGTGTCAATCCCTTAGTAAGCAGATCCGCAATCATGGAGTTTGTCCCAATATACTCTATGGAAATCTGTCCACTCTGTACTCTTTCATTCACAACCAGGAATTTAATGTCAATGTGTTTTGACTTAGATGAGCTCATGTTATTATTGGAATATAAAACTGCTGAGTTATTGTCACAATATAACTTTAGTGGTCTTTCTACGCTATTCATAATGCGCAGTCCAGTGACAAAATTTCGCAACCATATTCCATGATTATATGCCTCATAGCATGCTACAAATTCTGTTGTCATGGTAGAAGAAGCTATGAGTGTCTGCACTTTTTCAAGAAATAGCTCATCTAGCTAACAGATAAATATAGCCTGATGTGGATCTCCTACTATCTTGGCATCCAGCAAAATTAGAATCGGAGTACCCTATGATCTCTAACTGATCCGATCTGATATAGATGAATATGTAATCCTTTGTTCTCTTCAAATACCTTATAACCCTTTTGACTGCTTTCCAATGATCCATTCCAGGGTTGTTCAAATATCTGCATAGCATTCCAACAATGAATGCTATGTCTCGAAGTGTACAAACTTGAGCACACATAAGACTCCCAACAGCTAACGCATAGGGAATCTTCTGCATTTCCTTAACTTCAAGGTTATTTTGCGGGCATTGTTCGAGACTAAATTTGTCTCCCTTAGCGACAGGGGTATCACCTGATTTACAGTCTTGCATGCCAAACCTCTTAAGTACTTTATCGATATAACTCTTTTGTGACAATCCAAGAATACCTTGAGAGCGATCTCGATGTACCTGAATCCCTAATACAAAAGAGGCATCACCAAGATCTTTCATCTCAAAATTCCTTGATAAAAATCTCTTGATTTCGTGCAACATGCCTATATCATTAGTGGCAAGCAGTATATCATCAACATACAAAACCAGAAAAATATGCTTACTCCCACTAAACTTGTGATACACACAATCATCAACAACATTTTTCTCAAAACCAAACGAGATAATTACTTGATGAAATTTGTAGTACCATTGACGGGAAGCTTGCTTGAGCCCATAGATAGATTTCTTTAATTTGCAAACCATATTTTTCGGGTCTCATAACATAAAGTTTTCTGGTTGCACCATATAGATCGTCTCATCAATGTCGCCATTGAGAAACGCCGTCTTAACATCCATCTGATGTAACTCAAGGTCAAAGTGCGCAATAAGTACCATAATTATCTTGAAAGAGTCTTTCGTTGAAATTGGAGAGAAAGTCTCTTTGAAGTCAATACCTTCCTTTTGGGTAAAGCCTTTAGCTACAAGACGGGCCTTATATTTTTCCACATTACATTTCGAATCCCTCTTGATTTTAAAAATTCATTTGCAATCAATGGGTTTCACACCTTCTGGTAACGTGACAAGATCCCAAACTTTATTGTCTTGCATAGACTTATACTCCTCATTCATGACATCAATCCACTTTTGAGAGTTAGAACCCTGCATAACCTGACGGAAGTTGATTGGATCATCTTCCATCAATTCATTATTTTCCTCATGTTCTTGGAGAAATACTATAAAATCATCCGAAATAGCATTTTTCATTTCTCTCATGAATCACCTTAAATGTATTGGTTCTTGAGGTTGTTGACTTTGTACATCAGGAATAATTACCTCATTTTGGATGGGAGGTTCAACATTATCTTTTTGAGGTTCTGGATATACTTATTGATCAATAACAGGTATAGGAACCTGTACCGTCATTTCTGCTGTAGTACTCACCACTACGGTCAGACCTAACGTTTTTTATCTTTTTGTTGAGTTGATTCTCAACCTCAGTTTTAAACACTTTGAACATGTCCAGTGAGTCACACTTTTCATGAATAAGATATAGGTGCCCATAACGTAAGTAATCGTCTATGAATGATATAAAATATTATTGACCATTCCAAGAAATCATAGGGAATGGTCCACAAATATCTGTGTGTATCAATTCTAAGACATTCGAAGTTCTGTTAGCACCTAATCTTTTAGTTTTGGTCTGTTTTCCCTTGATACATTCAATATATACATCAAAGTCTATGAAGTCAAGGGAATCCAAAATATCATCCGACACAACTTGTTCAACTCTAGTTTTAGAGATGTGACCTAAGCGTTTTTTTTCCATAATTTTGCTGAATTTTCATTATTTAATTTGCGTTTAGTACCACGGGATTCCACATGCAGGTTTTCATTATATGATGCAACAGTATCAAGCAAATATAGGTTATCATATGCTGATAATAAACCAGTACCAATAATATTGGAATTTAAAGAAAGACTAACCTGATTGTTTCCAAATGAACAATAATAACCAAATTTGTCCAACAAAGAAATAGAAACCAAATTTCGTCAATAATATTGGAATTTAAAGAAAGACTAACCTGAGTGTTTCCAAATGAACAATAATAACCAAATTTGTCCAACAAAGAAATAGAAACCAAATTTCGTCTAAAAGACGGCACAGCAAAAGTGTCTTTCAAATCCAAATAATGACCAGTTTTCAACAATGACCGAAAAGTGCCTATTACATCAACTTCCACCGACTTGCCATCACCTACATAGATGTGTCTTTCACCAACATTTGGCTTTCGGTAGCTCAGACAGCCCTGCATAGAAATACTTATGTGAGTAGTAGCACCAGAATCTAACCACCAAGTATTTCTAAGTACTGAAGCTAAATTAACCACAGAACATATCAAAGTAAGATTTGTACCTTTATTTGCACGCCAGGCCTTGTATTTGGTACAGTTCTTCTTCAAATGTCCAGTTTTCTTGCAAAAGAAACAAGTCCATTTGTCCTCTTGCCTTTTCTCTAGTACGGACCCTTAGGAGCAGCTTTATATTCCTTCATTCTTTTCTTGCCCTTATCTTTAGAAGTACTTACCTTAGAAGTGCTTGTCAAATGAACATTTTCAATTGTCTTGCTTCAACCTTTCTTCCTCTTGCACACAATATGAAATGAGCTCATTTAGAGACCATTTCTCCTTCTGGCGGTTATAACTGACCTTAAATTGACTGAATTATGCAGGAAGCGAGATCAATACCAAATGTACGAGCAAGTCATCAAACAGCTCGAGCTTTAGCCCCTTAAGTTTAGAAGCAATGTGAGACATCTCCATAATGTACTCCCTTATATTTCCTTTGCCATTATACCTTATTGCAATCAAGCGTTGCAGAAGGGTGCTTGTTTCAGCCTTATCGTTTTTCGCAAAATGTTTCTCAATTTCGGCAAAGAAATCATTGTCATTAGTTACTTCTTCAGATACTGCGCCTCTAAAGGCTTCCGGAATGCCGCGCTTAATGATCATTAGACTCGTGCGATTTGAGCGATCTCACTTCTCATAGTTCTTCTTTTCATCAGATGAACTTTCGTCCGTAAGAGGAGTGAGTTGCTCAATCCGAAGCGCAAGATCCAGATCCATGTAGCCAAGAACAATCAAAACGTTCTCTTTCCAATCCTTGAAGTTTGTCTTATTGAGCATCGGAATAGAATTAACATTTGCAGATATTGTAGTAGCAGATGAATTAGCTATAGAGAAAAGAGGATGAATTATGCTCATATTAATATTAAGATTCAATAATCAATAAATTCAAATAATGGTAAGTCTCATCTCAAGATACCTAGCACATCATTAATATCAAGTCTTTGGACAGTAATATTAACTGTAAGTGGTATTCTTGGTGTAGTGATCAAACATTGACAATAACACCTATTAAATAATAAACTCATTTTTGGATTGATTTATTATTCACATGGAAACCTTATAATTGTCACACATTTACCACAACAAGTGTGCATGCAATTCAGCCAAATATTAACTTTCCTTTGGGCCGATTAATATCTACATGAACTAACATACACATGAAATCCTTCTAATATTCTAAGTTAATTAATTTCCACAAGAGAGGTTGCTTTCACAACATATTGCTTCAATCAATTCACTTTTGAATATTATATATACTCAAATGAGTCCTTAATACCAAAATTTGAAAAGCATAATACTTAATTTTATTTATTTTGAAACTTTAATGGCCTAAGGGTTAATAATTCAAAACTTCAGGGGTCAAAATTAATTAATTCCAAACTTTTAGTGTTAATTGTTAATAATTGGAAAGTTTAGGAGTCAAAAATAAATAATGCGGAACTTTAGGTGCCAAACTAAACCAATTATGAACATTCAAGGGCTAAATTATTAAATTCAGAACTTAAATGACCTAAATTAATTAATTTCAGAACTTTAGGGGCTGAATTATTAAAACTCATTACCTTAAGGCCCAATTAGGATTAACTTTAAACTTTAGGGGCTGAATAATAAATAATCAACCATAACCCTAATTTTTAATTGCAAGCAAGGGCCCCAAAACTTCAAATTTACAGCCCAAGCTCCCGCCCCCAAAAATTTCAAAAATTGAAAATCTTTAATGGCCAAAACTGAAAACTTTAATGGGGAAAAAGCCCCTCCATCTCCCCCCTTGGCCTGCGCCGCCAAGCCAGCGAAGGGGATGCTGCAACAGCAGCCCGCTGAGGCTGCAGTTTCAGCAGCTCGAAGCGGCTACAAAAATAATGTAATTTTTTTTTTTAAATCAGATCCCAAATTTTTTAATTCAAAAAATCTGAATTTTGAAGAAAACCTTGAATTATATCATAAAATCATGCTAATTACATGAAATAACATACCAAAAAATCTAGATCCATAACATGATATGCTATAATATCATAACTTAGCATGAAAATCAAAGAATCCATAAAAATTCAGAATTTAAAACTTCAATTTCTCACGAATTTCAACTATGGAGTAGCTCTGATACCACTTGATAGAAAAACATAATAGGATTATATATCAAAACAATAATCAAATCCTTAATTCTCAATAACATAACCATAGATTCATCTCCATGTTGAAATCCAGAAAAATAACAAAACATAACTTGATCCATGATAATCTGATTTTTTGGATAGGTTAGGATCTTCCAAATGATTGGTGATCTTCACTTCAACTTTTACTCTCTATTGATGGGGAGGTAAAGAAACTTGAAGAACACCAACAAATGGAGACCATAACCATATAAATAATAGTAGTAACTCAATAGTCACTATCTTTCAATTGTTTCAAATTGACCATTCATCAATCTAAAACAACACTCCGGTCTCTACACTATAATTCCATGAAATCTAATACCCATTAGTCACAATACATCTTTATCGGATCACTTTAATTGACTAATATCCTTTAAATAATAGCACAACACATTTCAATATACAACGTGTTGCCCCATATATGTTGAAATTATCCAACAGATCCATCTCTTATTAACACTGAATCGGAACCAGAGTAATGACGAATGTTAGTTAACATACCTGACTTACCTCTCATGTGATTGGAAGCTCTAGCGTCGATAGTCCATTCCGTGTCTACTATGGTATTTTCCAATGTCAATGCCTCAAGTGCTTGTGGAATTTCATTTTGAGGAGTTGATTTTTTTGGTATCCACCATCACATCTTCGCAATATGGCCAACATTCCACAGTATTGACATTGCTGATCACGGTATTTCTCCCTTTCGGAAGGTGTCATGCGACGTTCACCTGGTGGTGGAGGTCGGCGTTGTGCTCTTGCAGGAGAAGAGTTGTAGGCTTGACTTGAATCCTTGCGTTGCTATGCTTGGAATCCATGTCCAGTTGAAGTAAATTTTTGTGTTGGTCCACGATACCCCTAGTTGTTTATTGAGAACGTTGCTTTTGTTGACCATAAAATGCTACTTGACGTGTGAGTGTTGATGCTTGAACGTCGGTGTGGTTGGAAAGCCAATTTTGTGATTGAGACCTTTAAAGGTTCGGATGTGCTCTGTGATTGTTGTGTGGTCTTCTTATCGAAGGTAGGTAAGCTGTTGGCGGAAAGTGAATTCACGTTCTTGTGATTCTTGGGCATTTGCATTTTTGAGAGCCTCCCAAATTGCATGTGTTGTATCAAGACCAACGACGAGGCCGAGAGCTTCCTCGGAGAGTGTTCCAATGATCCACCCTCGAAGAAGACGATCAGATTTTCGCCATGCGATGAAAGCATCTATTAATTGAGAATTTGTGTTGTCTGCAGGGTCATATTTGTTTGGTGCAGGATCTTCATTTGTGAGATGTCCCACTAATTCTTGGCTTTCAGCTAGAGCTAATGCTTGCTCACGCCACAAGGGGTAGTTATTTGGAGTGAGTCTTAGAGTGATGAAGTTGCCAACGTTGAGAGATAGCGTAGCAATGGTGAGAGGAAGAAAGGGCTGTGGTTTGTTACCTAAGGTTCACTATGACTCTGATACCAAGAAGAAAAAGGTATAAAAAGAGGAAGAAGAAAACTTAAATTGATATGTCTCTTATTCAATGATTGACAACATGAACCATTAGGCATTACAAGGGAATATTTAAACTAGTAATACAATGAAATGAATCCCATAAAATCTGGTACAAATGGTCCTCTTATCTCAGATTTACTTGCTTCTGACACCTTTACATTAGAATCTTCCATATTAGCCGAAACTGGTAAATCTTCATGTTGATCTGATTTTTAGGACTTGCTGGATCATCATTTTGGTTTAAACATATTGTCGTCAGAGCTCCAATACCCCTCAACGTCTGTCCACTGATTTTGGCAATATTATGAGAGTCTTTCCCTTTTTTCCTCCAAGAATCTTGTGCTTCCTTATTGATTGTGCTGGTGGTTTGCTAATACTATCTACCTACTTTTATAAACAAATTTCATCTGCACAATAGGATCAACAGGTACAGACGCACTTTATTGCAGCACATATTTGACACCTGGTCTAGCTGAGTCAAGGAATCTGTGGTATGAAGTTAGAAGTACTTAGAGGTGTCAAGAAGGAAATTAGGATCCAACTCCAACGGATCAGCTGTGAAATCCCAATAGCTGAATGGGGAATTGGTGACTGAAGTTGGAGTGGAGATTATATCGGCAAAATCTGATTCTGAGCTTTGCAAGTTGTGATCAACCCAAAAGTCGTTCATCTGGCACAGCGATTTCGAGAAATAGTTACACTCAGATGTGGCCGGGGATATAAATGGAGACGTATAACTTTCCATGAAATTGCAATCCTTGGCAGGCTCTAACAAGAATTCAGTTTCCACGTCATCAGATACAATTGGAGTCAAAGGAAATGAGAAGGAAGGATCCATTTCCTCCTTAGGATTCAAATCTGGAGTTTCAAGTTTAATGCCCGGTTCGTTGCTGATCACCATCTCCTCTGCGTGTCTATTATTGCTGTCTTCTTCCTTCACATGATAATCTTCTTCCTTCAGCTTTAGCCTTTCTTGAATACAAGTGTGCCTTCCTCTATAGTTGACCTCAAAAATTGAGGGGTCTTCATCTGATTTCTGGACTTGTTTCGTGGCCAAACATCCTTGCGTATGACGATGAGTGCATCTGTAATATGCCCTGTATCACATACGTATTAGAAATGTACCCGAGTTTTGTTTCAATTAGAGTGCTTCTGAAATTCCTTAATCTGCATCAAATGTTAAGAAGAGGCTACTTACTAGACAAGGTAAAACATAAAATCCTCACCTTGGGAAATTAGCCCCTAAAATATCTTTCTGCCCATATTTTCTCCAATTATATCCATCATCAAGAGGACCTTCCAGTCCAGTCCCAGAGCAAACACGAACTTCTTCACTCCATTTAGGCAATATCTTTCTGTAAAAAGATACCCAAATGATTTAAGATCAATTTAAGTTTATCAAACTACAAGAACACGTGTTTGGCTAAGCTTAAAAGTTATTCTAAAAAAGTAACTTTTTAAAACTATGTTTGGCAATCAAAATGAACATGCTTATATACGGGCTTGAAACATACCTTTTCTTGAATACATCTCTTTGGTTTTGATCCTTGGAAAAAGGGTTAGAGCCCTCACTGGTTGGAGTACCAGCAAGGGAATATGGTGACTCCAAAATGGCAGCAGAAACTGGTGAAGTTTCTCCAAACATAGCCCTACAATTTAGCAATGAAATAGCATTTTCATAGGAAGAGAGTATATTCTCCACTAAAATCGCGCAGGTCTCGTGCGATTTTGCCGGATGAAGTTGGTTTTTAAGCTGGTTTGCCAGTTCCCTACCTTGAGTTAACTCACTGATTACAGACTTGCATTCCAAAGTACCAATTTTTTCCATTTCTTCAGGTGCAAAAAAGACTGCAATGGTGTTGTTTGAATTGTACAGGGCTAATTAAGGCTAAGAACATACAATTTGGTATAAAGGGCTTAAGTTCTTTAAATCAGAACCTTACAAGAAATGGCCGAAAGAGTATCTGAATCAGTAGCTTTAATGATAAAAAAATGGACCAAAACTCCCCACACATACCAAGAATCAGAACTTCACATGAAAATACAGCAAAGAGTGAAGAAAAGGTATCTAGTCATCTAGATCAGTAGTTTTAATGGTAGAAATGGCTTCAAAAGGGAGAAAATTCTAATTCGAAAAAACCCAATTCAATAAGCACAAACTTGGATAGTGGCAGAGAGGTATAGCGAGCACTTTTTGGTAACCGATATAAAACGTGTGTTTAGTGATGCAGTGGCAAGGAATGAGAGGAAGATATAAAGAGATTAAGTTGTGGAAAAGTGGTGATTTTTTGACTGGGTAAAGAGTGCTTGGATTTTCCTCTAATGGCCATATGAAATTATATACAAGTTTGGAACTGAGACCATTTCAAAGGGACCTATAGCATATTATTATTAAAATTAAATTTCCAGTAGATCGTGATGAAAGTTTTTGAAATATATGTTTAAAAAGTTATGGGATCCATGAAAGATGTAGTTAATATTGATTGTTTAACTTTGATTTGGATTAAAATCAGATTTTAGTCCGAACCAAACAGGGCTTAAATTATTAAATGTGATGTACCAATATATTATATTTCCTTGAAATTCAAAATCATTTCAAGAACTTTTCAAGAATTGAATAGAGTAGTGGGTGCTTGGAATTTTCTTTAATGGTCATATAAAATTAATACATGTTTGGAACTGAGATTGTAAATCTAAATTGCTGACCATTTCAAAGGGTCCTATAGCATCTCATTAATGTAATGTACAAATCTTCTATATTTCCTTGAAGTTACGCTCTCATTGTCTTATTATTACAAATTTTTTAAATTTCCTTGAAGTTATGGTCTCGGGGTCATATTCAAAATCTTTTCAAGATTTTTTCAAGAATCAAATAGAGCAGTGGAACAAATTCGTATAACTTCAAAAGTTCTTGAAAATAAGTTTAGTGTCTACTAACGTTATCGTCGAGTCTTTTTATCTATAAGTTTGAGCAGTTAAGAATGATACGATTTTATTTATTAATGTTTTATAATTAAAAAAAATAAGTAAATATATTTTGGATGACAAAAGGAAAATGATGAAGGCATAGGAGTTTCTAAGAAATTAGAATTATTGTCGGAAAGTCAAGAATTGAAGGAAGAGAAAAGCAACCTAAGAATCTTCAAACTTGCTTCCGCGTCATTATATTAACGCGTGTGTGTGTGTGTGTGAGAGAGAGAGAGAGAGAGAGATGATGTCGTCATTGGTTTGAGGTCATGAATCCATTGAACCATGAGTTGCTACTTTTGGATAAGATTCAAAAGAAAAAGTAATGCATTTGAGCGTAAACCACAACTTTAAGTAGTTCAAAAAAAATGTAGTACATGATTAGGGATTTTTAAATTCTCTCTTTTTTGTTTTATGCAGGGGCGGACGCGTAACTTTAATATTGGGGCACAATCGAACTTGTAAAGAAGTTGGTAGAATTTTTACAATTGAAAATTTATATCCAAAAAAATCATACTCCATGTATTTTTACATCTAAAAAATTTACATGAGATATGACTTTTTCGGATATAAAATTTCGAAATTTTTTGAAAATTTCCTAATAAAATGATGAAAATTACATTGAGAAACTTGTATCGTAAAAATAATAAATGTTAATGAAATAATTGATTTTTTTGTTTAATAATTTAATATGCTCATCAACACACCATGAAGAGTTGGAAGTGAAAAGAATATATTTTTTTGCCCCCAGGGCATATCTCCCAGTGGCAAAGGGGAGGGCGGTTAGGGCTCAGAGCGGTAGTGTGCAGAGTTCGATTCCCCGCAAGGTGGAATTGACTTTGTTGCAAGCGGGAGTTACCATAGGGTTAATAGCCCAGGCCTATCTATAAGCTCTCCACCCTGGCTCCTGAGAGGCACATTCTGCGATTTACCTCCTCCACAATGGCCCAGGGCAGGGTCGGTGGGGGCCCTCAAGGTTGGGGTTCAACCTTTAAAAAGAATATATTTTACAATAAAACCATTTGTACATAAATGGTTTTGCCAGAAAGCCACCAGAATATTCAAAATGCGGGGGTCTAGCCTTGTATTTTAAAAAAAAAATTGTGGGCCCCACCGTGCGTGTGTGTTATGTTGGTCTTTTGTGGCTTCTACTTCTGCACACGAAGCAAAATTCTATATTTTATACTTGTAAAATTTGAGATCATCCCACCGAATAGTTCGACAATTGGTATTGTTAATTTTTTCCCTAGACAAGAAAATATTATACATGTTCAACGTGGAGATGGATTTTGATAGCTGGCAGTGAGTTGTAATTTGTAATTAATGAAATTAAGAATCTTGATTAGTGTATAATCTATTTTATTATGGTCAATAATGATAAATATTTCTCATTAAAAATTCATTTCAAGGGGAGAAAAGTCAAAACTGTAGATGACTTTTATGCTTAATTAAAAGAGAAATTTGTCCTTCTCGTCTCCAACCTTTACAAAGTGTAATAAATATGCCATCGACATTTTCTTTTAGTATAATTCATCCCCAACCTTTTAATTATACAGCAAACTCGTCATTCCCTCCATTTTAATCATTTAATGACGGATTTGCGCATATTTTTAAATAAACAAACATAAAAGAAAGCAGTAAATAACAACAATAATAAAAAAAAGAAAAATGGAAATCCGTAATTTTTCAAAAGTACACGTAAATCACGCTTAAAATAATTAAATAGATATTAATTCACACAAAAAAGTTATTTTTTTATTTTTATCTTTTCCAATCAAGCTCACCCATCTACCCCATCAACACCCTCCACAAATATTACAACCACGAATTTAATCACTCTAGATGGTGATTTTCCGACTTGGTCTCTGGTTTTTTGTCCACTCTTTCTTTGTTTTTTTGTTATTCTGAACTAACTTTAATAAGGTGATGGTGGTGCTACCGACGTGATTACATTTGTGGAGGTGGTGTTTAACCGCTTATAGGCGTGAATTAGGAATGGGTGGAATGGGGTGATGAACTTGGTTGGGGAAGATGAAATTTTTCTAAATCTATTTTTTCTGTTAATATATATTTAATTGTTGTAAGTGTGATTTTTTTTGTAATTTTAAAAAGTTATGGAAATTCATTTGCAATTTTTTTTTACTACTTTCTTTTATGTTTATTTATTCAAATAGAAGGACAAATTCGCCATTTGGGGGATAAAATGAAGGGAATTATGTGTTTCTCTACATTATTGAAAGGTTGAGGATGAATTATGCTAAAAAAAAGTTGAGAACAGATTAGTTATATTTCATAAAAGTTGGGATGAAAAGTGCAAATTTCCCTAATTAAAATAGGTTAGTGGCCAGATGTATATCCAAAAGGACAAATCACGTTAGCAATATTAAATTCCATTTGCCAAATGGAAATAATCTATTCAAATTACTAGTTTAGACTTTCAAAAAAATAAAAAATAAAAATAAAAATAGTAGTTTAGATAATTGTAATAAGTCATAGAAGTTTCTCTTTCTATAGACATTAGCCATATTTTGGTGGGTTATTTTATATACAGATTGCTAATAGATGGGCTTAAGTTGAAATGTTTCATAAAACATCTCCGAAAAAAGCGATTTAGAGAGTAATCTAATTATTATAATATATGTATCAGTACATTTTAACAAAGTTTCTTTTCGAAGAAGGGGCATGAAAAATTCGTACACAAATTGCTTCTTTTCATATGAGTTAGCGAGAATATTACAATCGACCCTCTACAACTAGTTGCGAAAATCAATAGGTCTTCATACATTTACATTAAATCGTTAGAGATTGATGCAAAATTTTCTTCAAAAGATAACAAAGTGAGAAAGAGCTTATCATTTAGGATACAAGATAAGAAGTGTCCACTTGGAAAATCCGAGTATGACGTTTTGTCCTTTGATGTATATTCCACATGTCTGAAACAATAAAATGTTAATTTATTATTTTAAAATTCAAGAATCAATCCCCCAAATTATTTTAAAACTGCAAAAAACTAAACATTATCGCTCTTTACGTAGAAGAACTATCTTTAATAAAGTGATCGTTGGATAACCACGTCTGCTAAATAGAAACGTCAAACTAAAAGTCCATACAAGATGAACATCTAAGAAAAAAGGTCCATATGCAAATAATGAAGAACCATAAGATTGAATTACCTGGGATGTCTGTGCCCATAAAAAATCTCGGAGCCACCCATTAATAGTAATAGAACTCTGGGCGGAGTTTCTTCCCGTGACATGAGTTACTACCACTTGATCACTTATATTGCCTCAAACATCTTACTGCATTTTTGAACTAAAATGGAATATTACTATCGAAATGAAATTGTACATCTAGAATAGTCCTAAGAGGACATGATTCCAAGCCGATAATTGACATGTACCCTCTCTTTCAGGTCTATCACAAGGAAAATGAAAATCAAGATTTGTTTTATCCGATATCAAACGGGAGCTAAGAGCAAATAGAACACCTTTCAGGAGTATCAATACTGTGACATGAATCGTAAATGCATAGATGTGATGCACCAATAAATCCGCGGTTACTAACGAAAAAGGTAATAAAGCCACTTTGCCACCCATTGTTGACAAATCACCACCCCCAGGTTAAAGTGGTGCTTGCTGTTGCACTAGGTGCTAAAACATAGGTGTGTTGTATCCATTGAGCAAAAAAGAGTTATAATTGTATAACGGTATCTGAAAACATATATTGAGGACGTCCTAAAGCGCTTATGGTATCATTATGAATACATAAACCAAAACTGTGAAAGCCTAAAAAGATATATGTCCAGTTGAGATGTGATATGATTGCATCACGATGAATAAATTTATAGTTCATGCATTTGAACAAATTCTTCATAAAACAAAAAAAGAAAAGTAAAAAGAAAAAGAGAATCTTTGAGAATGATGTTTTTTCCTCCTATGTATATTCTACACGTATGAATAAAATGTTTATTTATTATTTTAAAATTCAAGAATCAACATCAACCCCACAAATTATTTTAAAACTACCAAAACTAATTATAATCACTCTTTATGTACAAGAACTATCTTTAATAAAGTGATTGCCATAATAAATTCATACCTCCTTCTCAGGGGCCCGAGCCACTAGTGAGATACCACATTAGAAGAGTTGGAATTCTAACTTTGTTTAAGGACTTATGGGTCAAGGGACAGTCTAATCGAATTTTCGGTTAAAAGAAAATAGCGTTGATAGAGCTTGGATCTGTGTGGGGGTTGTTATCTTCTTGGTGAGCTAAAGGCCCTCTATTGAAGGTTGTGAAGCGTCACTCCCCGTTTTGCTGCAATGGTTTAAGGTTGGTTCTAAGGACATAGTTGATATTTGCCCTTCCCTTGAACATGAGCTTCACGTGTATGAACAAATTCTTCGTAAAAAGAAGAAAAAGTAAAAACAAAAACAAAAAGTAATTAAAGAGATTAATCTTGGAGATAGAAAATGATTTCCTTTTTCCCCTAACTTTTTCTTCACTCCTATTCATGCTTCCAAACTACTTGCTCATTTTTCTAATATTTGGTTGAATCTCATTTCTAAGATTTACTGTCCGTTATATTTTTATTATGTTACCTAGCCAATTCCACCACGTCACGTACCAAAGTCATACGAAGATTCTCAGAAATCTCCACATGATATCTCTCAAATTCTCATATCTAAATACGAGAAAATTTCATATAATTTTCCATGTCTTCCCAATTGTAAAATCGTTTAATTATTTTCCCTTCTCATCTTTAACTCCATCCATATTTCTCACCACCAAAAATTTCACAAACTTATTTTTAGACAACATCAATCATTGCTACAACCTTTTGAATAAATTGTGAATTTTGAATTGTCTATGCTTACCAATAATGCAGAACTTGACGTAGTATGAAATCAATGAATTTATGCATCGCCCCACAATGTTGAACCCTCAACCCCACTCACCCAAAAGACAAAAACAAACGACCCCACCCTTGTAGGCCTGTCTATGCATCGACAAGTTCACATGAATTTCTTGATCAGTTTCTGTGGCCGTCGTTGGCTTTTGTTCCTAAAAAGTGACTAGGTTAAAATGTTCCCATTATTATTATTTTTTGTTGTTTTCAAATGATAATTGCTTATTTTCCTGCTTCTCCCAACGTAAACGTCGGGGTGAAGGGTAGTTTTCATTACAAATTTTCATTTATGTATCACAAGGAATACGTTCGTGAATTCTCGACAAAGAAAAATAACGACTCCAATGAATGAATATGTTTGACATGTTAAACTAAGAGCCCTGTTTGGCAGGATCTATTTCTACTTCTGCTTCTTGTAGAATAATTTTTTAAGAAGATTATCTTATGTCAACTTTCTCTAAAAGTTCTTATAATCACACAGAACACTTTAAGAAAATTATTTAAACAAGTTCAAAATGAATTTTTAGCTTTAGAATCAGTTTTTGACTTTTCAAAAGCCTGATAAGCTAGCCCTTAATATAATTTGACGTGATCAAGAAACACATAAAATCTCGATTAACAAGTCTAAGATCCCATTTGACATGACTTTTGAAAAATCGAAAGGAACTTTTGAAATTCAAAAGCAGCTTTTGAACACGTTTGACTAATATTATAAAAATGTTTCATCTAATTAAAAGAGTTTTTTAGAGAAAGTTGGTTTAATGTGACTTTCTCAAAAAATACTTTTGAAATAAGTACTTTTAAATAAAAATTAAGACACCTTCCACCAAAAGTTCTTCGAAAACAAAAATAAAAGCAAAAAATCATATGAAATGGACGGCTCTAAAAATTGGACCAAATTCCGTCAAATATGTAGAGTATAAAATTGTCAAAACGATGATATTATTAATCAAGTTTTATATATACTTTATTGATATATAGAAAAGGCTGATCCAAACTCATTCACTAAAAACGCGTTTTGGATATGACTTAGTCCAATTCCACGTTAAATTGAAATTGCGGCATTTGTGCACATTTCATTTTAGACAGCCGCCTTGACCCCGCACAAGGGGTTGGAGGTGACTATGAAACAAAACGAGACAAGAGATTGAAGATCGTCGAAAGGAAAGTGATTAGATAATTCCATTGGCAAGAGTAGTCTGAGTATGACAACAAACTTGTCGTATTGTCAATAATGTGTACGATATAAGCTTTTACTATTGCGTTGTGCCATTCGATAATGACACTTAATTGTTGTTTACTTATATATATATTTTTTCAACATGCACATAACATAAAGCTAAATATCCCTATTCATCGATCACTTAATATATCATCATCATCATCATCATCATCAAGCAAAGGCTAGCAAGAGTCATGACGATCGTACATCATTATTTCGACAGTCTCTTCCACATACAAAATCTTACTTAGGATGATCTCTAAGCCTCCGCTTGGAAAATTTATTAGCAAGTTTACAAAGAGGAATAGAAAGAGAAATAATAGTGAGTCTCAAGAAATTTGTCGATGGTAACGAGTACTATGTCAAAAACGTTACATAAACAAGCTTAGAGTACTAATTATATAAACATCATAAAATAATAAGATAACGGCAATGGCCACGTCCAACTATGTCCATTCTTTCAACATGTTAACTATATGTCTTTTGTGACAATTATTTTGTCAGCGGATCTGTAATCATAAGATTGGTGATAATATGCTCAATTGATACTCTTCGTTTTTGAACTTTTTCTTAACATCAAAGAACTTCAATTTCATATGTTTAGCACACTTAAAGTCTCTTTGTTCTTGAGAAAAAAAAAAGATTATTGGAGAGTTGTCACAATAAAGTTTCAACAACTTTACGATATTGTCCACAATTTCAACTCCTAAAATAAAGTATCCAATTTCCTTGAGTTGTGGCATAAAAGCTTGCCACAAACTCGACTTCCATAATGGCCTAAAGATATTGTCGTACTAGCTAAGCGGAATAAATAACGAAATGTAGACTTTTTAGCTGTTACCTACAGGAATTATTATGATCCACCAAATTTTTTTTTTTTTTTTTGTAAGAACAATGCTACTGGGTACATGACTATGAAAAGGAAGGTGGAAATTTCAATACACCCAACTTTTAAAGAACAATATTCTAATATCAGGTAATATGTTTCACTTTTCAAAAATCAAATATTTCATATTTAAATATTTTAAGTTAATATTTAAATATTAATAATAATATTATAAATTAATTTATATACACACCCTTATACTTAGCAATGTCAATATGTATTATTATTTATAATACATATAAATTGCACAAATTTTAAATTCTTTTAAAAAAATTTAGATTTGTCACGAATTTTAAAAAAAATTGAGTCAGCTCGACTCACTAAGGCTAGAGCCGAAAGCTCGGTTCGAGCCTAAATTTTTTGGCTAAGCTTTTGCTCTGCTCGAGTCAAAAAAAAGTTCAAACCATTTTTACTCGAGTCGAGCCCGAACAAAAAGTTTTAGCTCGTTGACATCCCTACCTACACTATCTACTCATCCAAACCCTAAAATCAATTTTTCTCTCATCTCATCTCCATTCTCACTTCACTATCGTCTCTTTACTCTCAAATCGAAATCGCCGCTGCCACTGTCGCCGCTGCAGCAACCTACTTGATGTGAGCGTCGATGTTGCGACGACGAGTTGCAGTGCAGCGAAGTGAAGTGGATCGACTCCGTAGTAATGGTGGTGCTACAGTCGTAGTCGCAGAGTGGCTTCGCCCTTGTCGATGCTACAGTTCAGTAGTGATGGTGGTGCTACAGGTGGTGGTGGATCTGGTGATAACGATATGTGGTGGTAGCGGATCGACGATGCGGGGAGGTGTTGGTACCGCAATGGTTTTTTGTTAATAGATTTGTGAAAGTGTGCAAGGTGGAAATAGAGTTGTGGTGGTGGTGGTGGTGATGGTGGCGACGGTAGAGGCGACGATGACGACTGTGACATGATGGTGGTTGTGGGGCGCTGGGCGGTTTTGGATCTGTTTTGTTGGTGTTAGCAGTACTGTGAGGTGGTTTTGATGGTGGCAGTGGATCGGCAGCAATGATGTGCAGTGGTTGGTCACGGTGATGGTGGTGGAACTGGCGGGGGCAGTGAGGTATTGGTACTTTGATGGTTTCTTGTTAATAGGTCTGTAAAGATGTATAGGTTGGATATGGTAATTGTGGTGACGACGGTGCAACGACTGTAAGGTGATGGCGGTTGTCAAGGGTTGGTGATTTTGGATCTAATTTGTTGTTGTTGGCGGTGCTGGTGAGGTGGTGGTGGTGGTGACGGTGGCGTTGGTTGTGATGGTGGTCGTGGGTGGGAGTGTTTGTGACCAATTATTTGGTTGATTGTGACCAATAATTGGTTAATTTGTGACAAATAAATAATATGTGCCCTAAAAATTGTGATTGTGACTCACAATTTATTAAGATGTGATCGAGAAATTAATTGTGATAATTTACAATGAATAAATGAGTTGTGACCAATAAAATTTTTAATTTTGTAATCAATAAATAATTTGTGACAGATAAAATTTTTAATTCTTGATCGAGAAATAACATATAAAATTCTTGATTTGTGACTGAAAAATAAGTTGTAACTAATAATTTGATAAGTTGTGATCAAGAAATTAATTTTGACCAATTAATTTGATAATTTGCAATGAATAAATGAGGCCGTGACCAATAAAATTTTCAATGCATGATCGATAAATAATTTATGACTTATAAAATTTTGATTTGTGAGCGAGAAGTAATATATGACATATAATTTTTTTGATTTGTGACTAAGAAAAAGTTTATGACCAATAATTTGATAAGTTGTGACCGAAAATTAATTTGTGAAAATTAATTAGATAATTGTGATCAAATTACATATAATTGTAACATTAATATATTTAATTAAAAAAATAATTTTATAAATAATTTTTTTTAAAAATCTGATTTTTAAAATTTGAAATCTTGTTTTCTTAGTTTTGAAATAGATGATACTTAACCTCTTAATTATGAAATTTTCCCAAAAGAAAATGGAACGAGCTCTCTTATTATATCCAAAATACAAGATAAAGACTTCAAAAGGATTAGATAAAATGTGTGTGTGTGTGTTTATAAATATAGCCATTGGAAAAAAAATAATCTAAAATGTATATATTTCTCACTATTTCAACCTCCTCTTCATGCAGCACCAACTTTCACACCAATAATGTGAGTATCATGATAAGAAATAGACACACGTATTTGGCCCCTGTTTGGTACTAATTCTTTTAAAATATATTATTTTAAAACTCATTTGCTATCACACATTCTTCAATAAAATAATATTTGTCATCAAATCAATAATTTTTCCTTACTTTTTAACCATATATTTCTCATCATAAAATACATTATTTCCTCAATAATATTCATTAAGCATACCCATAATAACAATAATAATAATAATGAGAATTGCCCCCAGGGCATATCTCCCAGTGGCAAAGGGGAGGGCGGTTAGGGCTCAGCGCGGTAGTGTGCAGAGTTCGATTCCCCGCAAGGTGGAATTGGCTTTATTGCAAGTGGGAGTTACCATAGGGTTAATAGCCCATACCTATCCATAAGCTCTCCATCCTGACTCCTGGGAGGAATATCCTGCGATTTACCTCCTCCACAATGGTCCAGGGTAGGGTCGGTGGGAGCCCTCAAGGTTGGGGTTCAACCTTTTTTTTAATAATAATAATGAGAATTATGATAAGAATTACACACATGTATTTAATAATAACCGTAATAATAATAATAAAAATAAAAGTTACAGTTACATATAAAATACAATTATTAGAATTTGAAATTAAATAGTAATTAAACAAATATTATGAGTTATAGACGGGCAGATGTGGCGGGGGTAGGCCTGGGCCCAGCTCTGCCCCAGCCCAAATGAAAAGCAAATGTAAAGAAATGAAAAAATGTGTGTATAACTGTATAAGTTTAGGGGAAAAATTCATAAATAAGGTATATACTTTATATCAATTCAAAAATTAGATTTTTTTTTATATGAAATAATAAATTATTAAATATTTAATTCTAATATAATATAATTAACACATCACACATGCACCACCCATACTGCTCCGGGGACTATTCCGGTGAACATTCCGATCACCACTCTTCTCCGACCACCGTTCCGACGACTATTCCGATGACTATTCCGATCACAAATTTACAATTTATGGTTACATTTTAAAAATTTTATAGGTCACAATTAATTCGTTGGTCACAGATTTCCAAATTAATGGTCACATATCAAAATTTATAGATCACATAGTTATAGATTTCCAAATTAATTAGTCACAGATCAAAACTTATAGGTCACATAGTTACAGATTTCCAAATTAATTGGTCACAGATTTTTTTACGGTCAGAGATTATATAATTTTTTGATCATAGATAAAACAATGGCTGGTCACGGATTATATTTTTAGTCACAGATTATATTTTTAGTCACAAAACCAAAATCACAGACACTCTTCATCTCGTCACCACTGCTACAACCACCACCACTACCAACAATAACAATACATCACCACTATCAACACCACCATCAAATGAGTTCTGAACATACCAACCCACCATACACTCCACAACTGGTAAAAAATCACACACCCACGCTGCCAATACCACCGCACTGCACCGCACCCAACCCACAACACACACCCACCACCACCGCAACATTCAACCAACACTGCAACTTGTGACCACCCTCACCATGCGACCATCACCCGCACTACCACCATCCACCAGCACTACCGTTAACATATCCACCAACACAACCACACAAAAATCACTGCCTACCAAACAATCCCCAAATCGCTGCCGCCACCACCACTCATATCAACGATTTACCACAACCTCCTCAGATCGGAAAGAGAAATAAAAAACCCCAAACCCCTCCCCACGCCAACACCAGTCACCAGTTGGCGCCAAACTTACCCTCGTATCTGTACAGTGGCACTCAGAGGTGGTTGTCGCTGTGAACGAAGGTAGTCTTCGCGATATCTGCACAATAGCGCTCAGAGGCGATCGTCGCAATGGTCTCCGGTGACGGCGGTTACTCGTGTGAGGGAGGGGGTTGAGAGATGGAAGTGTGGGTTAAGTGTAGAGAGTTAGGAGAAAATGTGGAGTCAAATGAATTTGAGTTTTAGGGTTTGAAATTGGATTGGGATGAGGTGAGTTATATATTTGAATAGTTAAATCAATACCTGACTTTTGAATAAAAAACATTGTCACCTGATTTTTGCACCATGATTTTGAAAAGCCTGAAATTATGTAATTTTCTCTAAGTTTAGCCCAAATTCTAATTTAGCCCAGTTAACTTAATTTACAGCCTAGTCCAATATGAGATGCGGGACATGACTTTTTAACAAGTAGATGATATAAGCAATATTAACTGCTGTTGATTTGAACCTAATTTATACATTTAAAAGGAAGACAAAACTGCATAGTAACATGCATTTTTAGGTTTAAACTCTCATATCAACAATAGCAAGAAGTAGGAGCTAGGATCATTGCATGTTTCTAAGCACTAAATAGAATTTACATCACCCAATTCAAAAACTAGAGGATCCCTAGTGATAGCACCAATCCCGTATGAGTTAAAATTCTATTATTGGACACATCTTTGCATATAAAGAATCAATTTGTTCATAACTCAATCTCAAATGTAACAAACCATCTGTTTGTTTTGTTGCTTCTTCAACTCAACCATTTCAGCTTGAATTTGTAGTAGTCGATCGTCCAGTGAAGAGCAAAAGACATAAGTCATTAATTTCATTCTAATCGTAACCTCATCAAATATCCGCAATGCAAGAATTTCTATAACACATGAAAGTTCAAAACATAATAGTGTACGGGTTTTTTTTTTTCAGAAAATTTAATCTAGAGTTTTGAAAATCCATAAATCAGGAAAAAAAAAAACAAATAAATAACAAAAATGTAAAAAAATTTAAAAATTAAAACCAAAATTGAGAATTAGCAAAATAAAGTATTTTGGAAAGGATTTCTCGCAGCAATTATTGTAGATTCTTCAAAAACCTCTAAACCAGAAAAAAGCCAAAATACAGAAGCTCAAATCAAGTAATTTATTTACTATAGCGGCTAATCTACAAAAAACGATTAAATCTTTTGTCATAGTTCTTGAAGAATTCACATGTTAGCAATTCAATAATCCAAAACATCAATAAAACATCTTTGCAAAAGATTTCACAATCCATCCTACATTCTTCTAAAGTCACAAATCAGAAGTGCACAGATCATATGTATTATAAAATTATCTAACATAAGCACATATTCAAATGAAACATGGGTATAATATAAACTTGTTATGTTAGTACGCGATTTATTCTCCACATCATTAGATAAAGAAGAAAATCATGATTTTCTAATACTACAAAAATTCAATAATTACAAATCCTCCAATTAAAAAAAAAAACAAACAATGGCTAATTTTCATTTTCAGTCTCCCTATTCTCCTTGTGTCCAATAATTTAGCACAAACTGGCCCAAAATCAAGAAAACAAAAAGAGACAAAGGAAATAGCAGGGGAAAGAAGAATGCAATAGGGAAGCAAAACGAAGATCTGATAGTCAGAGTTTTGGTCGGATTTTTGGGTCCGATTTTGGAATTTCTAAGGTTTTGGAGTTTGGTGGGGTGGGGTGGGGTGGGGTGGGGGGGATTTGAACATATTAATTACGGAGAAAAGAATTTTAATTTGTTTGTGGAGGGTAGTATTCTAATTTGTTAATTTTGGAGTGCAATGGACCTAATTCCCTCATTAAGTACTCTATATATAAGTACACATTCATCTAATTCACATTTGTTGCAATATGAAAAACTCGTTATGAAGTTAGGTATTTTATTTTCATCTATATTTGACCAAGTTTAAACAGTTCATTCCAATAAAATAAGTAAAATTTTTAATGAATTATTTTTTTACTAAAGTTAAAAATAAATGACTTATTTAAATAGTAAGAGAGCTATATATATATATATATATATATTCACGTGTTACTTATTCATAGTTATAAGTAAAATTTTATTAATTTTGAGCAACTTTTATGACGTGAATTTATAAATTGTAGTCCATCCCTACATCCTTTTTTTGGCTCTGTCCCCTGATTATAGAGCTCTTAAAACTTTGGGTTATTAAGTTATAACAATTGTGAAATACATGACTTCTCCGTACACACGGTGACGTGCTTAGAAGAATCCGGTCCAACTGCACTATAATTTTTTAAGATATTTTTTAAATTTGTCAAGAAACGGATAGAAACACCATAATTATAAAATTATACAAAACTAGTTCACTCTCAACGTGAGAGTGAGATCAATTTTACTTGCACATTTTCACAAGAAGAATACGAAGTTATCTACCACCTTTTACGTTAAAGAAAACGACCCCTAAAAAATCTTGTATGTAATGCGAATATTAAGTTGATTCATGGCCGATATGATAAGCGAACGATATATACTTTTACAAGGTCAGCAAGGACTCTGAACTAACCTTAAAAAGAGATGAAAAAAGGTATATATAGTTCGTGGATTTGTGGGAGTACCTAGAGGACATAGTGCAACAAATATGTGGGGATTACAGATTATAGCAAAAAATTGCAGCAGGATAATTTTTTTTTCCTTCATTAGCAGCACCTGTTCTCTAGATTTCGATTCATTATTTGGATTCTGATTCACGAGCACTAACTACCAAATGTTTTAAAAGGGTTATTTTTTTGTCGGTTCACCTATAAGACCTAGATTAACGCAAAGTTAAATAAAGTTTTATTATTTGATTTTGAGTAGCTTTATCGAGATTCAAGAAAAATCTAAACCTAATGAATTGTTTCCCGAATTTGATCTGATTATATTTGTTGTGCTCTCTCTGAGAACCACTTCATATACGAATTTGGGTTCGCAATAATGATATGGATACTTGAGGGCGGAGACAAGGGGGGTCCTGTGGTGGCCCAAAGTTTTTGCTGCAGTATCGGTACCAAACATTTTATTAAGTAGCAGACTTTGCTAAAACATTTTATTTGTGCCACCCATAATGTCAAACCTATCAAAATGTTCACAGTTAAAGTCCAAATTGATGGTTTCTGTTATTTTGACCGTTATTTGACTAAATAATTGATCTTGATAATAATTTGAACTAATTTTAAAATGTTAAAATGATAATTCTATATTTTTTATAATAAAATAACTAAAATTAAAAACCCCACCCCACCCCAAATCTACAAACCCCAAATTTGGGAAATCAAAACCCAGAATTTCTTGCCTTCTGATTTCTGGGATTTGGGAACTTTAAACCCCCAAACTATTTTAGAAATACAAAATTGATTTTACTGAATTATGCTTTGCATTTTCCCTGAAAATGTAATTAGATTACTAGTTGTCAGTGTTTTTGAAACTCAAAATGCTTTTATCTATTGAAGTTCCTTTCCCTTTTTGAAAATTTTTAGTTCTACTCAAAAGACCAAATTTTGGATTGGTTTTGTGAATTGATTAAGTTGAACTTGCAATTTCAGAGTGAAGTGAAGGAAAATTGTACAACGCCACCAGAGGAGGAAATTCATCAAGCGGGGTGTGAGACTAACAATATTAACAACATTAATCATCATGGGATCTGTGCAATATGTATGGATAAGATAGCTCTTCAGGTTGCGAGCATGCCTATTGGTTTGTCTGAATCTCCTATTTATTTACCTGCATTCTTGAAATTCTTGTGCTTGCTAGTGCAGATAAAGTTTCTTGTTAGAGGCCACTGAGCCCATTTTACTTATGTAAGGCCAGAACACACAATGTTAAACTAAAGAACAGAAAATATAAAGTGCAGAAATTAAAGAATCAACACAAGAATTGTTTCGGCCTAAACTTCGGAGGTTCGGCGATCACATCAAACGCCTACATTTTCCGTTGAGCATCCAACAAGTTGGATTATCAATTGCACTATACAGCCCCAAATTGGCAATGAAAGTTACGAATCGTTCAATCAATACAAAAAGATAAAGTCAGGACACTTATCTCTCAAATACATTAACAGATCTACGACGAATCACCAAAAAACTCCACAAAACTTCTCTAATACACAAATCACAGTAGAACCTTAGTTCACATAGATAATCACACATAATATCACAATTAGAGAGTGAAACTCTCAAGATTTACCGCCTCAAATCAGAGATTTGAGTAGAGAGATCACGAAGAAGAAAACCCTAAGTATTTCTCTCAAAGTCAGAAGACCTGAGTGTGTTTCTCGAACGATCCAAATGAATCATCCAAAGTAAGATAAAGAGTTCCAAATTATTCAGCCAATGGTCCAGATAAGTCCACGTGTCATCATCTCAGTAAACGGAAATGAGATAAAATGCTTTCAACAGAAACATGCCTTTGTTAAAATTCTTGTAGCACAAACATTTCAGCCTAGGGTTCGAATCCCACAATCTCCACCTTGCTGCCAGAATTTGGGACTATTAGTACAGCCCGGAGCATTCCCCATTTTGTTTTCATATGCTCTAAGTAACCCGTAACACATCACATAGAATCAACATATAATATTTTCAAGCAAGTAGCAAACTTATGTGGATGTACAACTTTAGTGCCCATATCAGAAGGATTAAATTGATTTGCAATTTTACCAATTTTGATAATTCCTTTTGAAATCACATCTCTTTTAAAATGATATTTGACATCAATATGTTTAGTACAATCATGAAACATTGGATTTTTGCTAAGATGTATGGCACTTTGATTGTCAGAAAATAAGATAGCATGATTATCAATAAATCCCAGTTCACACAGCAAACCATTTAACCACAGACCATCTTTTATAGCATCAGTAACAACTATGTACTCAGCTTCAGTATAGGACAGAGCAACTACCTTCTGAAATTGAGACTTCCAGCTAATAACAGTACCACATATGGTATAAAAATAAGATAAGGTAAATCTTCTATTATCCCTATCACTAGCAAAATCAGAATCTGTATATCCTCTTAAAGTTACACCATTTTTATCTGATTTAAACACAAGACTCAAATTAACAGTTCATTTCAGATATCTCAGTAGCCATTTAGAGCATTCCAATGTTGTTCATCGGGATTACCCATAAACCTACTTAAAATACTTATACTAAAGGTTAAGTCAGGTCTGGCGCAAATCATTAAGTACATAATAGATCTAATCACATTTGCATAAGGCACTTTAGACATTCTAGCATATTCACTTTCAGATTTAGGGCAGCATTCAGAAGACAATTGAAAATGATTAGCAAGAGGTAAAGTAGTAGGTTTACAATCATACATATTGAATTTCTTCAAAATTTTAATTACAGTCATGCTAGCTAGAGAATAACAGATTTTTATCCTTATCTCTCCAAATCTGCGTTCCCATTATTCTTTTAGCAGAACCAAGATCTTTCATGTCAAATTCAGATTTTAATTTTGATTTAATGTTTTCAATCTCAGATTTGTCACAACTTGCAAGCAACATATCATCCACATAAAGCACTAAATATAAGGAATCTTTACCTCCATTACTTTTGCAGTACAGACATGTGTAATATAGACTCCTCTTGAAGCCAAGTTTCAAAATAAAAGCGTCAAAACGTTTATACCATTGTCTAGGGGCTTGTTTTAACCCATAGAGTGATCTTTTCAGCAGACATAGAGTATTTTCAGGGTTCCCCCTTTCAAAACCAACATGTTGCTTCATATAGATAACTTCATCTAATTCACCAAACAAAAAAGCAGTTTTGACATCCAACTAATAAAGTTCCCATTTAAATTGAGCAACAAAAGCAAGCAAGCATCTGATAGTAGTATACTTAGCTATAGGAGAAAAAATTTCAGTGTAATCAACACCCTTCCTTTGTGTAAAGCCTTTTGCAACCAACCTAACTTTGTATCTAACATTTTTATTATCACCTGCTCCTTGCTTTACTTTATAGATCCACTTACAATATATCAATTTATGATCTTTTGGTCTGTCAACAAAATCCAAAGTATCATTCTTAAGAAGTGAAGACATCTCATCTTCCATAGCCTCTACCCATTTCTCTTTTTCCTTACACTTAATGGCATCCTCATAAGAGTTTGGTTCATTTTCTAATTGTTCCTGGTAAGTGAACAAAGAAACAAAGTCATCATTGTCAAACCTAGTAGATGGTCTAACCTATCTCCTCTCTCTATCTCTAGTAAATTGATACTCATCAAGAGGCAAAGGGGGAGAATCAGGCAAATCAGACTGATCAACCACTTTGCCTCTTGATGAGTTTCTAGAATGGGATTTTCATTACCGGTACAAGTCTCATCTACTATAGGTGCAGGAGTATCTTGCTCAATGTAAGAAGACTCCACCTTAAAAAGAGTATCCTTATCAGTCAAAACACTTTCCTTTCCCTCTAAACATGGCATAATATTTTCATTAAAGACAACATCCTTTCTGATTATGACTCTATACCCTTTCTGAGAGTGAACCCAAAGTCTATACCCTTTTACATTTTCATCATATCCCAAGAAAATACATTTGAGTGCTTTAGGTTCAAGTTTACCAACACTTTGATGAGCATAAGCAGCACAACCAAATATTTTCAGATAAGAATAATTCATAGGATTTTTAGACCAAACAGATTCAGGTATATCAAAATTCAAGGCTTTGGTAGGACATCTATTAATAAGAAATGCATCAGTTTTAACAGCCTCACCCCAAAACAGTTTAGGCAGGCCAGAACTAAGTGACATGCATCTAACTTTATTTAATAGGGTCATATTCATTCTCTCAGCAATTCCATTCTGTTGAGGGGTATAAACAACAGTTCTATGCCTCAAAATGTCATGTTCTTTACAGAAATCATTGAATTCATTATTGCAGAATTCCAAACCATTGTCTGTACTTAAAATTTTTATTTCGAGATCAATTTGATTTTCAACTTGAATTTTCCAATCCTTAAAGACATAGAATGTTTCATCATTGCATTTTAGCAAGAAAATCCAAATTTTTCGTGAAAAATCATCAACAATCAACAAGAAATATATATAACCAGACAAGGTACAAACAGGTGCAGACCCCCATAGATCAACATGCAGATATTCTAAAATTTGTTTAGATTTATGGGTTCCAGTAGGGAAAGGTAACTTGACTTGTTTACCTATAACACATTGTTCACAAGATCCAAAATCACCAAGATTCAATTTTCCAAACACTCCTTTTGATTGCAAATAATTCGGACTTTTCTTACCAATATGACCAAGTCTATATGCCACAATTTTGCCAAGTGTAAAGTTTTCAGATATAGCAGAAGTAGTCAAGCCAAGTAAAGGTTTTGCTTTTAAGAAATGGAGGTCATGTCTCTTAGGCGAACTTATGATTAAATCATTTCCCCTAAGAATTTTAATATGTCCTTGACCCATATTTATGTTAAACTCAATGTCATCTAACATACCTAAGGACACAAGATTTCTCTTCAAGTCAGGGACATACCTGGTTCCTTTAAGAAATAAGACATTACCATTTTCTAGCAATAGTTTTATAGTACCCATTCCTTTTACTTTACAAGTGATGTCATTTCCCTTAATGACCTGCACCCTGTGGTTTTAGCAAAATCCAGAAAACAGTTTTTGTTTGGGCACATGTGAAAAGAACAGCATGAGTCTAAGATCCATTCATCACTCGGTTTTCTTTCCACATTAACAAGGACTAAGCCATTTTCAGTGTCAACTTTAACTTTATGATACACTAAAGCATTACTCATATCCTCAGGTTTCTTATCTTTCAAATCATTTTCTTTTTGAAACAATCTTTTGCAAAATGTCCCAACTTCCCACAGTAGTAACACCTCTTACTTTTAGCATTAGTCTTGGACGTATGCTTATCATTAAATCTGTTTTTATTTTCAGTAAAAGGTTTAGGATGACAATTTGATTTTCCAAAACTTTTTCTTTTTACCCATAAACCATATGCAATGTGACTATTTCCAGATTCAGATTTTATCTCTAGAGCTTTATTCCTTAAAGCATCTATTATAATGTCTGTGGTGGGGTCTTCCCTACCATACTCTAGAGTAACCTTAATATCCTTATATTTGTCACCAATGGAGTTTAATAGAACTATAGTCATATGATGTTTTTAAAGTTTTTCATCACAGTTGGTGAAGTCTTGGGTAAGTTTTGTAAATCTGTTTAAGTTTTTATCCAAATCAACTGAGGGATCCATTTTGAAAGAGAAAAATTGATTTAGCAAAAAAATATTTATTTGGAGTGGTCTTATCACATACTTAGCATACAGTTTAGTCCATAATTCAGAGGCAGTCTTAGTCTCACCAATACTTCTTATATCATTTTCAGACAAATATAAAAGACAGTACTCCATGCAGTTTTATCAAGTTCAATTCTTTTAGCAAGAGGTAATTCAGCAGGCCAATTTTCAGTTACAGACTTTGCACATTTCATTTGCATCAAGATAGTCTTCATTTTTTGACTCCACATATTGAAATCAATCTTACCATCAAATTGACTAACTTCAAATTTAGCACAGGCCATATTTAAACAAAACAAGGATCACATATAAGGGAAAACAGTTTTCACAGGTTCACAGAGAAACAATAATGAGAGCACTAATATGTTATTCAATATCATAGTTTTTGACGTACTGATGATCAAGATTATGAAAATATTATGTACTTCACAGGATCACAAAGATCAAGAACCCAATGAAAAACACAGTAACAGAGATCAAACAACAATGTTCCAACAGTTTCTCCTACAAGATCCTCCAGTTACACACCTATTCTTGATTCATCTCAGATTCCCAAGGTCTCACAGGAACCTTTGGACAAAGATTAGTCTCAAGGGGGTTATAGTGTACATTAAATCAAGAGAAAAACAAAGGAATCCTAATTTCTAAAAAAATAAATTTACAGAAATTAAAAAAGATCTCACCAAGCAAGTTTAAAGAACTAGAATATTTTTCAATCTGCTTTGAAGCAGTTCCAAAAATTTCAAATCTGGAGCATCTATCACCTTCCTCTAAGATCCAAGTATCACGTTCTTCAGTCAAGGCTCTGATACCATTGTAAGGTTAGGACACATAATATTAAACCAAAGAGCAGAAAATATAAAGTGTAGAAATTAAAGAATCAACATAAGAATTGTTTCGACCTAAGCCTCGGAGGTTCGACGACCACATCAAACGCCTACATCCCCCGTTGAGCACCCAACAAGTTGGATAATGCTCAGTTGCACTATACAGCCCCAAATTGGCAACGAATGTTACAAATCGTTCAATCAATACAAAGAGATAAAGTTAGAACACTTGTCTCTCAAATACATCAACAAATCTAGGACGAATCACCAAGAAACTCCACAGAATTTCTCTAATACACAACTCACAGTGAACCTTAGTTCACACAGATATTCACACAGAATATCACAATCAGAGAGTAAAATTCTCAAGATTTATAGCTTCAAATCAGATATTTGAGCAGAGAGATCATGAAGAAGAAAACCCTGAATATTTCTCTCAAAGTCAGAAGACCGGAGTGTGTTTTTCGAATGATCCAAATGAATCGTCCAAAGTAAGATAAAGAATCTTTCAGATTATTCAGCCAATGGTCCAGATAAGTCCATGTGTCATCATCTCAGTAAATGGAAATGAGATAAAACGCTTTCAACAGAAACACGCCTTTGTTAAAATTCTGGTGGCACAAACATTTCAGCCCATGGTTCGAATCCCACAACTTATATGACAAATTTCCTTCCTGGTTTTGATTGAGGTTTGTAGATTTGGGGTGGGGGTGGATATGTGTGGGGTGGATGGGGGAAGAAGAACGTGGAAATGAGTGTTTAATTTTAATTAATTTTGATTTTGGATATTTTACTATAAAAAATGTGAAGTTACCATTTTAACATTTTAAAATTAGTCAAGATTATTGTTAAATATCAATTATTTGGTCAATTAACGGTTAAACTAACAGAAACCATCTAGTTGGATTTCAACTGCGATATTTTGAAAAGTTTGGTATCGCGGATGACACAAATAAAATGTTTGGGCAAAGTCTGCTACTTAATGAAATGTTTGATACCATTGCTGCAATTATCCCTATTTTATTTTTCTATTTATTTTTGAAAAAGAAACACAATAAAGAAATAAACTTTAGTTCATCGAATATAAATTGTTCGTAGCCTAATAGTAAAGTTCCTAGTTTATCTATGAGACAGGGTTTTGAATCCTTCCAACTAATCTTTCTTTTTATTTTTATTTGAAAATTTTATACAAACTAGTCCACAACCTTTAGGACCTTTTAAAAAACCGTCTTAACCTTTAAAATCAAACATTTTCATTAACATTAGCTTTAAATTTTCTCGCGTGATGCATGAACTAATTTTTGGATAGGTAAAGTTGGTAAAATATACTTGACATATAATCTAATCTATTTGATATAAACGTTTTATTTATTTTAAATTCCAATAACTTTATTTTTTACTTCAAACATCAACTTCTGCCGGTTACCGCTACACTATCGACAACCAAGTATGGTAACACCGTTAACCGTTCTCCCTCCCCCAAACCAAAAATCCTAGCTAGCTACTCCATTGTCGATACTTTACTTTTGATCTAACTAATATTAAGAGCTTGTTTGGAAGGAATTAAATCGGATTAAAATTGAAAAACTATCCGTTATTGTTGACTTTTATTAGACGAGTGAGATTCAATAACGACTATATTTTTAATTTTAATCCGATTTTAATTCCTCCCAAACAAGCTTTAATTATTCTATACAAGTAATCATTTTGAGATTCTCACTGATTTAAGGATTTTGAGAGGCTGATTTTGCATGTATTAGAGAGGGGCATGAGATCTCGTACTTTTCTTCTTCTAAGAACAGCCAAAGTCGACATAATTGTCATATAGAGGGCGAACTACTATAAATTTGTGTATATAATGCACGCAAGATTTTCCATTTGTTTTTTATATGGAAGATATTGAAGTATGGCATCGGTTTTTCATTCATGTTAATGTCAAACTTCAATTACTTACTTAATTTACGACGTTGTCTGAAAGTGGTAAAAACAGTTCGCTAAAGAAAAGAGATGAAATATTTGTATAATTTCACATGTAGACATGTCTGTTGGAAATGGGTCAAGTTTGACCAATAATTCGGGTGGGACCCGGTATCCGTTTTGTGCGGGTCAAGGGTTAAACGCGTTCTACTCCGCGAGTAGATATTCGAGATATATTTAATATCACAAAACCATTTCCGGATGAATGAGAAATTAATGCTAGAAGTTGGCAACTTGAAAGTAAAAATCCTGAAATTTAAAATCAAGTGTGGGAACTTAATCCCACATAGGAAGTTGAAAGAATTTTGAACCAATTTATATACCTCAAATTTGGATATGGGTTTGGGCCCCAAGGGGTACCAATAGTCTTTGATAGGGGGAAGTCTTAGACAATATCTAGACTAGTCCAAAGCCCATACGCGCGCGCGCCGCCACCTTTTCTAATCTATTCGAAACTGTTCGGACAAAAACGGACACAAACCAATAGTTGTGTCTATTCAGGAATAACTTTCAAAGAGTTGCAACTCTTGGCCTGCAGCTTTTGGAAATCTATAAATAGGATCCCTGGTTTCCGAATTTCATTCATTCAAAAATCATAATTCTCTTGTCTTGCATTTTGCATAACTAAAATATTTTTTCCGTTCATTGAGAGAGTACGAAACTTTTTCTGGTTCGCTGTTCTTGCTGTTAGAGTGTTTCTACACCGCAAGTGAAAGATTGTTGTATCTTGGGAGGCGATTGGCGTCAACTGTAAGTACCGTAGCAGGCCAAAATCGTCTTAAGGAAATAGAGTCGAACTCTAGCCTCAATCTACTGTTTTCTGCAATTTTGTTTAGCGTTTTTTCGGTTTGCCGTTTCCTTCTCTTCATTTTAATTTTGTTATATAAGTCGCATGCTATATAATATTTCTAACAATCTTAAGACGATTCTATATTTAGTTTGTTTTATTATTTGCATGCATTTATATAATTCGAATTTAGCGTGACTTTATAATCCGTTTGCATGTATTTATTTATTTTTGTTTGCATGCATAAACTGATTATTTAACGTCGTCTATTTTAAATCCGATTTTGCATAATTCATATTAATTACATAATATTATATATACATATTGTGTTCTCGGGTAACTTATAGTTTGACCCTACATTTTATATTTATAATCTATTAATCGATTATTTATAATCATTGCCATACTTTGATTATAATTATTTATCTTCTGTTTTCGTAACAGAAATGGATGTAACAAGTGGAAGTAATGTAATTTCCCCTATTGGAACCAACAATACTACGGTTCCACCTATGGTTGTTCCTGCTCAAACCACTCCGGTTTCACATGGAGAAAACCGGAAAAATTCAGTGGAATGGATTTCAAAAGATGCTATTTTACTTAACCACACTGAATTTGGCAAAGTTCCTAACTGAGGATGCTCCGACAGTTCAAGAAGGAACAAACAACAGGGAGTCCCTTATCACTTTGGATGCATGGAAGCACTCAGACTTCTTATGCAAAAACTATATTCTCAATGGGCTGGACAATACTCTATATGGTGTTTATAGTGCTATGAAATCTGCAAAAGAACTTTGAGAGTCTTTGGAGAAAAAATACAAAACGGAGGATGTTGGTACAAAGAAGTTTATTGTTGGAAAATTCCTCGACTACAAAATGGTAGATTCCAAAACTATTATTAGCCAAGTTCAAGAATTGCAGGTTCTTCTTCATGACATACATGCTGAAAACATGACTGTCAGTGAATCATTCCAAGTGGCTGCCATAATTGAGAAACTCCCTCCCCTGTGGAGATATTTCAAAAATTATCTCAAGCACAAACGGAAAGAAATGAATCTAGAAGAATTAATTGTTCGGCTAAGGATTGAAGAAGATAATAGGAAATCAAAAAAGAAATCTGGAGGACAGTTTGTGCAAGAAAAAACAAACATGGTGGAATCTAGTTCAAAGAAGAACAAGAAAAGAAAGTTTTTTGGTGATGTTCCTAAGAATGACAATAAGAAGAATGCTAAGAAGGTCAAAGGCAGCTGTTACAACTGTGGAAAAACTGGACATCGTGCTAGTGAATGTCGCAATCCAAAGAAGCAGAATGCTCAAGCACACATGACTGAAGGAGATATCTTATCCAATGATATACAAGAACTGAACTTGTCTGCTGTTGTATCTGAATGCAACAATATTGAAAATCCCAGGGAATGGTGGGTAGATACTGGAGCTACCCGTCACGTTTGTGCCGACAAATGGATGTTCTCAAATTATAATGCCATCAATGGAGAACAGTTATTTATGGGAAACTCATCAAGTTCAAAAGTTGAAGGATAAGGAAAGGTGGTGCTGAAAATGACTTCGGACAAGGAACTCGTCCTCAACAATGTGCTGCATATGCCCGACATTCGCAAAAATCTTGTATCCGGGGCTTTGCTTAGTAAACATGGTTTTAAATTAGTCTTTGTGGCCGATAAATTTGTACTCACCAAAAATGATATATATGTGGGGAAAGATTACTTGAGCGATGGGATGTTCAAAATGAACGTCCTCACTATTGTACCAAAAGCTATGAAGAATAATAATACATCTTCTTCTACTTACATTGTTGAGTCTTCTTGTTTATGGCACAATCGATTAGGACATGCAAACTTTAAATCTGTTTGTAAAATTAATGAACTTAAATTTACTGCTTTCTTTACAATTTGATCATAATCATAAATGCGAGATTTGTGTTGAGGCTAAATTAGCCAAAGCTCCTTTTTATTCTGTTGAAATGACTACTACATCTTTAGAATTGATTCATAGTGATATCTGTGACTTAAAGTTTGTGCAAACTAGAGGTGGTAAAAAGTACTTCATTACTTTTATTGATGATTGCACAAAATATTATTATGTCTATCTTTTAAGAAGTAAATATGAGGCCTTAGATGTTTTCAAATAATATAAGAATGAAGTTGAAAATCAACTTAGCAAACGAATAAAGATTATTCGAAGTGATAGAGGTGGAGAATATGGAGCACCGTTTGAAGAATTTTGTTCTACTTTTGGAATTATTCATCAAACAACATCGCCTTATTCACCTCAGTCAAATGGCGTTGTTGAACGTAAAAATCGAACTCTTAAAGAGATGATGAACGCTATATTGATAAGTTCTGGTTTGCCTCATAATTTGTGGGGGGAAGCTATCCTCTCTGCAAATGTCATTCTTAATAAAATACCTCAAAAGAAAAAGGATGAAACTCCTTATGAGCTATGGAAAGGTCATAAGCCTACATATAAACACTTAAGAGTGTGGGGGTGTTTGACTAAAGTAGAAGTACCTAAGCCTAAACAAATTAAAATTGGGCCTAAAACTATTGCTTGCATATTTATAGGATATGCTCATAATAGTAGTGCATATCGGTTCCTTGTTCATAAGTCAGACATTCCAGATGTACATGAAGGTACTATTATTGAATCTAGGAATGCTGCATTTTTTGAAAATATATTTCCATGTAAGGAAAAGAACGAAATAAGTTCAAATAAGCGAACTTATGATACTGCAAATAATGGACATCTAGACGATGAAGATGAACTTAGACGCAGTAAGAGGACTAGAACTTTTACATCTTTTGGTCCAGATTTTCTAACTTATATGGTAGAAAATGATCCAAAGACATTTAGTGAAGCAATGTCTAACCCAAAAGCTCCATTTTGGAAGGAAGCTATTAGTAGTGAGATAGAATCTATTATGTCAAATCACACTTGGGAATTGGTTGATCTTCCACCTAGAAATAAACTTTTAGGATGCAAGTGGATTTTCAAGAAAAAGTTAAAGTCGGATGGATCTATTGATAAATATAAGGCCCGATTGGTAGCAAAAGGCTATAGACAAAAAGAAGGCATTGACTTCTTCGATACCTACTCACCAGTTACAAGGATTACTTCTATTAGAGTCCTTATTGTAATTGCAGCATTACATAATCTTGAAATCCATCAAATGGACGTAAAAACCACGTTCTTGAATGGCAAGTTAGAAGAAGAAATTTACATGGAACAACCTGAAGGGTTTATAGCTCCTGGATAGGAGAAAAATGTGTGTAGACTCGTTAAGTCTTTGTATGGGTTAAAACAAGCTCCAAAGCAATGGCACCAAAAGTTTGACAAAACAATGCTTTCAAATGGTTTTAAAATTAACGAGTGTGATAAATGTGTTTATGTTAAAAACACACCTAATGCATATGTCATTGTGTGCCTATATGTGGATGATATGCTAATTATGGGAAACAACCATACTATGATCATATCTACTAAAAAAATGTTGACAAAACATTTCGATATGAAGGATATGGGTGTAGCAGATGTAATTTTAGGAATTAAAATCTCTAAAACACCTAATCAACTTGTTCTATCACAATCTCATTACGTTGAGACTGTTCTTAAGAAATTTGATATCTATAATGAAAGTCCAGTTAAAACACCCGTAGACGTAAGTCTACATTTGGCCAAGAATAAAGGTGAACCCGTATATCAATTAAAATATTCTCAGATTATTGGTAGTCTGATATATATTATGAACTGCACGCGTCTGGACATTACGTATGCAGTTAATAAACTAAGTAGGTTCACTAGTATTCCAAGCAATGACCATTGGAAGGCGTTGAATAGGGTACTTCGATATTTAAGATATACCTTAAATTTTGGATTACATTACACCAGATATCCAGCAGTATTAGAAGGATATTGCGATGCAAATTGGATATCTGATACGAAAGACTCTAAGTCCACAAGTGGTTATGTTTTTATCATTGGTGGCGCAGCTGTGTCCTTGAAATCCTCTAAACAAACATGTATAGCTCGATCAACAATGGAATCAGAGTTTATAGCTTTGGATAAAGCTGGAGAAGAAGCAGAATGACTTCGTAACTTCTTAGAGGATATTCCATGTTGGCCTAAACCAGTACCTTCTATTAGTATCCATTGCGACAATCAATCGGCTATCGGAAGGGCACAAAATAATATTAATAATGGTAAGTCGAGACATATTCGTCGTAGACACAATACCATTAAGCAGTTGATCTCAAATGGTGTTATTTCTATTGATTACGTAAAATCAAAAGAGAATCTCGCGGATCCGCTTACTAAAGGCTTACCAAGAGATCAAGTATACTGCTTATCGAAGGGAATGCAATTAAAAGCCCACTACGCATGAAGTCTTTGTAATGGTAACCTAACCTTGTTGACTGGAGATCCCAAGACCTTGGTTCAATGGGACAACTAAGTTATGAAGATACAGTTGAGCACTTAGGAGTAAAAATCTTGTCCATTCCTACGATAAATAAAGTGCGTTCTGTAGAGTGTGTGAGGTTAAGTCTTAACTTTTAATGATTCCTATAGCTTGAATATATCAAGTGGAGTAAGGCAGAATACTCTTAATAGGAGATCACCTATATAAGTGAGAAGTGGAGCCGCTTCTATGAGAATTATGGGGCTTGAATTCTCTAAAACACTTATGAAACCCAAGAGTTGTTCAAGGCCAAAATGAACACAACCATGAGAACCTAAGAAATTGTTAGGAAGGTTATTGTGTGGGTACTGTTGTTTTGGTTTACACCAACAGCTGGACGGTTCAAGGCATCACGTTCATCGACTAGCCAAGTAAATCCGATAGTATTTCACTAAGGCAGGTTCAAAGCCGCAAGCTACCTCTCCTGATGCAATAACTTTTCGTTTGTACTCTCTCTAGTGTCTGCATTTCATTTGCATAATTTCGGTAATTTCCATTCATGTGGGGGATTGTTGGAAATGGGTCAAGTTTGACCAATAATTTGGGTGGGACCCGGTATCCGTTTTGTGCGGGTCAAGGGTCAAACGCGTTCCACTCCGCGAGTAGATATTCGAGATATATTTAATATCACAAAACCATTTTCGGATGAATGAGAAATCTATTTACTATATTAAAGAAGGATAGTGCAGCAACAGTATTCCCGCCCAAAATCCCGCCCAAACCATATAAGTGGTCCCTGCAAAAAAAGATGACCGAACATCATTTGGCTGCCAAGTGGAGAAAGAAAAATAGAAAATTCAAATCGTTCTTACATCTCAAGCCCTGTCCAAGAATCCCGCCTAAACCATATCCCCTGCAAAAAGTCCAGTAATCCCAAATGCTAAAATAACCCGCCAAAGGTCGCAGCTTTCTTCAACAGCTTAATTCAATTTTCACCACGACCAACCTTCAAATAGCTCAATCATGGAGTTTTAACCTATAATATCGACAACCCAATCGATGCTTCAAACAATAGCCATGAAATCTCTATTGAAAGCCAAACTAAACACGTGTATATTCACATTATAATTCACGAAGAATTCACAGATTCATAAGCAAAAACTCACCCCTTTAAACTTCCAAAATCTCTTCTTGCCATGGCTTCTTCTTTTGCAACCGATCGCAATTTGAAACGGCCTGGTGAGGTACACATCATTGTCGGCCCCATGTTCGCCGGTAAAACCACTGCTCTGCTTCGCCGTGTCAAATCCGAACTCAACTTGGACAGGTTATTCTTCCGTATCTGTCTTCCTAATTTTTATTTGTCAAAAAAATCAGTATTAGATCACAAAGTTCCATTTTCTATGCCCCTACAGGTAGGTTACGATTTAATCTTTAATCGATGTGGCAATTCAGTTTATAGCATAAGATAATTTTGTTTTAAATGCTTAGAATTTGATAGAATTCAAGAGGTTGGTGCGGTACTGCAAAGGCAGCCTCCGCAGAGGAGGCTGGTGAAATCCTCCGCGTGCGGAGGTTCCTGCCTCCGCACGCGGAGGTTCCAGCCTCCGCGTGCGGAGGCTCCAACCTCCGCACGCGGAGCTCATTTCTCATTTTTTTCTGTTTGGATCTGTAAATTCAAGATGAAAAATTAATCATGTTTCAATTGCCTTGGATGCTGCCATTCCAGGATTTTATTATTTTTTTTGGTCTTTTTTTTTTGTTTTTTTGCTGTAGAGCTATAGAGCTTAATTTAATTAGCCACAGGGAGTTAATAATTTAATTAGTCATTAGGTGTTATAATCTTGGGGATTATTTGACAAAATTAAGACAATAAATAAAGTTTGTTTTTTTCACGAAATTCTGTGCGGAGGATGGTTCCTCCGCTTTAATTTTGTTTTTTGAGCCTTCCTGGAGTGACATTCTTAGAATATGGTAATATTCAAGCAGCTACTGAAATGATTCAGATTGAAAAAATTGCTGCTGTGTTTGTTGAACCCATTCAAGGAGAAGGTGGTATATACAGTGCAACAAAGGAGTTCTTACAATCCCTGCGCACTGCCTGTGATGGTACTGGACCCCACTTGAATGGAGGAAAGTAAATCCAATGGCATTAAGACACTGGGACTTAATTTAATTAGCCATTAGGTGTTATTTGATAAAATTAAGACAATAATTAAAGTTTTTTTTTCACCAAATTCTGTGCGGAGGATGGTTCCTCCGCTTTAATATTGGATTGGAAAATATTTTGTGAGTGGCAAATTTTGTGAGTCGAAATCAGTATTGAATTATCGTTTTACTTTTTAATGATTAAACGATTCAGTTATTG
This sequence comes from Fraxinus americana, assembly GCA_035079005.1. Taxonomy (NCBI): domain Eukaryota; kingdom Viridiplantae; phylum Streptophyta; class Magnoliopsida; order Lamiales; family Oleaceae; genus Fraxinus; species Fraxinus americana. Next base: position 6,736,858 of record CM068723.1, on the reverse strand, counting down.
TCAACTTTATGTTGTAGTTACAAACCGTTTGGGATTGAAGATTCTTTGTTGCGATCGAGATGGAGTAACATCCAATTCAACAACAAATGTTGTTTTCAAAGAAGTTTACAAATGTTGTTTTCAAAGAAGTTTTTCAAAATTTGAATTACTTATGTGGTGTATATATATTTATTTAAAATTACCCATTGACTCGAAAGTTAATTTTATGAAGTGTTTTGCATCTAATTGGATTGAAAAATCAATTAGCGTGTGTTTCTTATATTAGAATTGTTTATCACTTGATATAAATTTGTGCATCGCACGGGGGAAAGACTAGTTAATGCTAAAAGTTGGCAACTTAAAAGTAAAAATCTTGGAATTTAAAATCAAGTGTGGGAACATAATCCCACATAAGAAGTTGAAAGAATTTTGAACCAATTTATATACCTCAAGTTTGGATATGGGTTTGGGCCCCAAGGGGTACCAATAGTCTTTGAAAGGGGGAAGTCTTAGACAATGTCTAGACTAGTCCAAAACCCACATGCGCGCGCGCCGCCTCCGTCTTCCGTCCGACCTGCCGGTTCGGCACGGCACAAGCACGAGTCGGGTCGGGTCGGGTCGTGGGTCGTGGTTGGTTCCTATATTCTTTTTGGACAAAATAAATTAAAATTGTTTATTTAATTTATTTTTATTTTCAGAAATTGATTAAGTGAAAACGTGTGTCTTTTCTAATCTATTCGAAACTGTTCGGACTAAAACGGATACAAACAAATAGTTGTGTCTATTCAGGAATAACTTTCAAAGAGTTGCAACTCTTGGCCTGCAGCTTTTGGAAATCTATAAATAGGACCCTTGGTTTCCGAATTTCATTCATTCAAAAATCATAATTCTCTTGTCTTGCATTCTGCATAACTAAAATATTTTTTCCGTTCATTGAGAGAGTACGAAACGTTTTCTGGTTCGCTGTTCTTGCTGTTAGAGTGTTTCTACACCGCAAGTGAAAGATTGTTGTATCTTGGGAGGCGATTGACGTCAACTGTAAGCACCGTAGCAGGCCAAAATCGTCTTAAGGAAATAGAGTCGAACTCTAACCTCAATCTACTGTTTTCTGTAATTTTGTTTAGCGTTTTTTCGGTTTGCCATTTCCTTCTCTTCATTTTAATTTTGTTATATAAGTTGCATGCTATATAATATTTCTAACAATGCCGTCTAAAGCTCCAACATTTTTTTCTCTCCTTTTGTTTGTAAAAGTTGAGGGACCCCAAGAATGAGTAAAAAGTCTAAGTACCCAACAAGGAATATCATCATCTTTGCGAATTGCGTCCTTTAGTTTGTAAAAGTTAGGGGACCATAAAAAAGTCTATCTTTGTTCCTTTAATTTGACTTTGCACTCGGCTTTTAATTTTTATGGTCCATTACGTTGAGCCACTGGCCGATTTCATTGAAGCATTGTTTAAATTGTTAGAAAGGAAACGCAAATTTTGTTTCCGGTACTGTGGCCCTTTACATACAAGCGCAATTCTTTTATTCACCAAAGGTCTGATAAGTATGCAATTTTTTTTGTTTTGTCTTGTAAGTGAGCGATAATGAGACGTCACTACATTAAAGTTGAGCATCTATTTTTTTTTAATTTTTTAATGCTATTATCAATTGCTATAAAAACTGTAAGATAGTATTCATTTCCTTCATAATTTCATTATTTATCATGTTTGTCGATTATTTTAATTACTTCTTAAAAGCATTTTCTTTTTGCTATGATTTTGTTTTTGATAACATTCTTTAATTGTCATGTTTATATCTTCAATAGCATTCTTTTTCATCGTAATTTTTATGTTTATAAGATTTTTATTGTAATATACACAAATGTATTACGCTTTGGATTAAAAATACAAACGAAAAAAAAAATCCCAAAAACCCGAATTTCATTAATAGCAAGAAACTTCACAAGCTACGGAGAAAAGCCCGTTCCAAATCTGTTAGAAAATCATTCCAAGTCTTTACATGGTGGGATAGAGATGCAGCATAAATCATAGACACATTCCTGGGTTAAAATGAGAGAGGAATATATGTAGAAGTTGCATTACATTAAGATATTAAACTCTAAATTAAGACCATTTGCAATTATTCTTGACTTTTGCATTGCAAATTAAACTCGAGATTTACCTAACAAATTCTAGACTCTCATAGAAAACTAGAGATTTGACATACAAGCTCGCCAAAACAAATTCATGATGTCATTCAAAACTCGAGATTTGTCTTGAGTTAAAAATCTCGAATTTTGTTGCAGCATGTAAAACTTCGAATTTACAAGAAAAATATGACCAATTAGGCCCTGTTCTCTTTACTGTTTTCAAGTCGTTTTCTGTTTTCGATTTTTCAAAACGGTGAAAACGTGTTCTCTTTCCCCTTTTCGAAAACGTATTTTCGAAAACACCAAAAAAATTACTGAAGAAAACAGAAAACGGGGAAAATGTTGTTTTGGGCATTTTCTGTTGAAAACTCGAAAAAATTGAAAACACGGGAAACAGGTTGAAAATGAAAAAGTCTCTTCATTCCTCCCTCATTTTCCACAGACAGAGAGAGAGAGAGCGACGGGAGGGAAGGGGCTTCGCCCCCTTCGTCCGATTCCACCACCACCGCCGACGGCGGTAGATGGCAGCGCCACCACTTATGGTAGTGGTGGCGCCGGCGCAGTAAATTTGGCGCGGATTGAAGGCTAAAACTAGGTGTTAGGGGTTCGAGCTTTTGGGTGAAATTGGCTCGGATTCTTGGGTTTTTCTGGTAGTGTTCGAGCTGCAAATGGGTGGCGAAGTGAGGTAAGTCCATGGGTTTTCGTGTTTTCTTGGTTTTGTGGTTGATTGTGTGATGTTGGTGAGGTGAACTTGTGGAGGTGTTGCAGGTGGTTGTCGATTTTGGAGGTGAAGATGGTGGTGGTTTTGGAGTTCGAATTTGTGACTGTGGCAGCTGTGTCGGAGGCTGTAGCTTGGGGTTTTGGCTTAGTGCAGTGTCTGGGTTGAGGTGAGCTTCGGTTTGGTGGTTCTGGGTCGATGGTCGTGTGGTGTTGTTGGTCTCGTGAGCTGGAGGTAGTGTTGTTAGTGATGGTGTAAGCTGCTGGTTGTTGGTTTGGTGAGTTGGGGATGGAAGCTGAGGCTCGAGTGTGTGTAGCAGTTAGGTTTTGAGGTTGAGGTCTCGTTTTTGCAGCTTGGTGGTCTTTTGCAGTGGGTAGTTTGAGGTGGTTCAGGCTGCAGATTGGTCTCGATTTTGGTGATGGTGAAATGGGTGGAGTCTGCTGGTGAAGGTGGGGGTGTTGAGCTAAGGAGATGGTGGTGTTGATGACTGGTGGTTGTGATGGTAGGCTGTGGTAGTGGAGGCAGAGGTGGTGGTTGTGGTGGTGGAAGTGGCAGGGAAGGAATTGTATGAGCAAGCTTGATTCTGATATTCTGATTTTGGTGATTCTGATAGAATGGTGATGTTTACATGAATGTTGTAATTTTTTGGCAACTTTACTGCTATCATTGTTTGAACTTGCAGATGATAGATATGTTGCTAAATGATAGATACTCTTCCATTGTTGGTTTGCATTTGCCTCTTATAAGTATGCTTTGCATACATATGTCCACTGCCAATATTCATTTAGGGTGGAGATGCCTAATCTGCCCTTACCGTTGCTCCCTCTTTAGATAAAGTCCAAAAATCTTGAGTAATGGACCTCTATAGTTGACAAATCTAGCTGATATATCTCAATTTCTGAAATGTTTTTGATACATTATGCATTGATTGTTTGAACAATTTATAGAGCAATTGAGCATCGAGGATGTGCTTAGGATGGAATGGAATACATTGTACTCCAAAATGAGGAGATGGATAAGGGCTATGAAGATTTTTGTGCGGGTCTACCTAGCCAATGAAAAATTGCAGATTGATAAGATTTTTGGAGATCTTGAATCAGTTAGTTCAGTCTGTTTTGTTGAGTCATCAAACACTGCAATTATACAACTTTCACCTTTCATTGAAGCTGTAGCCATTGGCCTTCACCAACCAGAAAACTGCTTAGGATGTGCTTAGGATGGAATGGAATACATCTATGATTTCAAGCTACAATCTAGCCAATGTATCATCCAGTTAACGACCAAGGAATTGTGCAATTGTTAAAATAGCAGAAATTTTTAAATAGAGATGTATTTAAAATTGTATCAACTGTATCAATGTATCAACTGTTTTGTTGTTAACTGATCAGAATTATTATTATACTATTGTAATATTAATTACAAAAGAAAATGTGATGAAATGTGAAAGTAATATTGTTATTTCCTTGCATGAACTTCTATAAGTACCATCTATTTGGTAAACTCTGTCCATTTTGGCTTGTCATTTTCATTAGTTTTTTTTTTAATGATGACATAATTTCAGGATGTTAAAATTTAGATTGTGTTTTTGATATGTGGAAAAAATATTTCAAAATTTAACAATTTCAAAATTAACATTATTATTTAATACTATATTAATATTAAACTATTAAAATTTATTGAATAATCAGATTTTTTGAATAAAATATTATAAAAAAAAATTCTCAAAATTTCAAAGTAAACGTGTTTTCTAGTTTTATGTTTTCAGAAACAGTTTTCCAAAATAACAAATAGAACGCATTTTCAGCAATTTCAAAACGGACACTCAAAACACAAAACACAAAACGATTTCAAAACTCAAAACAGAAAACTGAAAACAAAGAGAACGGCCCCTTAGTGTCTTGACCAAATTATCCTTCAAAAAATCACATGAGTGGATTGCATGTGATGACGAAATGAGCGATTTGTGCACTGAAGATAAACGATAGAAATGTTTTTTTTGCCAATTACCCTTTAATTTGTAACACTATCAATAAGAATGCTACGCTTTAAAGTAATAAAAAATTAAATATGTTGTAGTGTTCGTACCTGTCTTTTGTGTTTCAATACCACATTATCTAAATGTTTAAGACGTTAGAGAGAAACATAATTATATAATTAAATTGAGTCTCCAATAATTCCCAACCTCGAGCAAAAGGAGGAGGGTCACAGACTCACAGTATAGTGACAGTCAACATAAAAACTTGTAATCAAATTCTTATGACATGAATCATAAATAATACACATTTGTTGAAGAAGTATATATATTTAATAATAATCTAAATTAAATTAATAAATTAAAGAGATTCATATAGTCGATTTAAAATTTATTAAAAGTAGAGTATAATTTCTATAATTTAAACAGATATATAGCTTTCAGCAGACGGCCAAATGGTGAGACGCGGCATACGTAACGCATCCTTGCTGCATCAATGAACCTTAAAAAAGCTCTATTTTAAATACAATCCTATGACTTAACAATCCTAGAGCATGTTACTGAAAATAATAAGTACTTAAATCTGGGGTTTCGAGAAAGTTTAAGACAGGCTGATAATGGGCCACAGAAACGAAATCTGATTGTTGGATAGTGTGGAGTCCAACTAATATATGATAATACATTTATCGACTTGATCACAAAGATCAACTTAATTTTCGGTATTGTATACAACTACGCATATAATAAAATATAAAGGGCGCGGCCGGTGTGCGAGAGAAGTGTTGAATTTTTTCATGAAACTTAAAATTTATAAACTTTACATAATTGTCAAGATCTCCATGTCAAATCACCAAGAAAATTAATTAATGCGGAACATAACTTGATCAATTGATTTGTATCTTGAATCTTGAATTTGGATCTTTAAATTTAATTTCTTGTTCTTCAATTTAATTTCTCCAATCCTTATTATTGATTCTTAATTGCGGGTTTTTGGATTTTCTCTTTCAATATGTTTTCTCTATTGATTCTTGTGTTGATGTGATGACACAAAGAATGAGAAAATTGCATATGAATTGGGGATCATAACCCTATATATAGTTTTCATATGTATTCGGCTCATCTTCAAATACAAACCCTAATGGATCCGGTCTCTACACATATAATCCGGTTCACACTTTATTTAGATGTTCAAAGCTCAATTACTTAATTATTTATTAGATCACTTTAATTTTGAGTTTAACTTTAAGATAGTCTTTATACACAATTAATTACATATGTCGGTCCACATGACAAATTAAGAGGGTGTTTGGTGGAGATTAAAATTAGATTTTTAGTATATTTTAATAAAAGTTTTTGAAATGAGTGATTGAAAAGTTGTGGGACCTATGAAAGATGTGATTAATATTGATTGTTTGACTTTGACTTGAATTAAAATCAGATTTTAATCTGGACCAAACATGAGCTAAATAATTTCCCAACAAGAAGCGTCAGAAAAACCTCGAACACTTCAGAGGAATTTTTCTAACAAGGTGCTTTAGGTTTTGATTGTGCTTTGAAAATCATGTTTAGTAAAATAAGAAACTAGTAAGTTGGACACAGCCAAACATGATCAAGGAATAAAACGCGATAAATGGATAAGTTGAAATTCCCAAGCTGCTTTATTCTGTGTTGAGGATGACTGACTTGAATAATTGAGGCCATATCTTTGCCTGTATAGATATGAAAACCACATAAAGAATCTGATCAGGGCGCCACCATTCATGTCAACTGTTATTTAGGTCATGATTTATCCTATAAATAGCTCTCTATCTCTCTTCCAAAAATCATCAAGCTAACAATGAATTCCATTCAATTTTCCAAAGTTCTGATCGTTAACTCTTCTAAACCAGACTTTTGATGCCCAGCCAGCCCTTTTCTGTACGATATAGTCCAATGCTTCACCAAGGCAGAATTTGTTCTCTCTCCTTCAAAGGCTTCTGGGACTGCATTCATTTACCACTATGCAAAACCCTGGAGCCTTTGGGGAGAGGGACCAAAATCCACCATGGTTTTCTCTCTCTCCTTTGCTTCTGTTTCTAGGTTTTATTAATATATCTTCAATGAAGCAAGAAAACAACCACCACTGGGAAGATACTCACATGAACAGAACAAAAAATTACGAAATAATTGGATTATTTCTCTCATGAAAACGGATTAGGGTTTTTACCCTAACAAGTCCTTTCTCGAGGAATTAATTATTTATATATTTGTAAAGTTGGTAGAGATCAAAATATAAAACGCACAGTGCTGAACCAGAAACTTTTATATTGTTATCTATTGTAGTTAATTTAGAGTCAGATATATTAAAAATCTATTGCTCCTCCTATTCATCTGTTCAGTTCAGTGAAGTGCAGATTAAGAAGTACAGCAGGCGCTCATTCTGGAGAAAAAATAACCAAATAATCATTTGAATAAAGCTACTTTACCAGAAGGATTTGATAGAAAGTTTGACATAATTGCTTGTGTGGTAGATGATTGAATGAAAAAGTTGACTGTATAAAATGACACGTGAAAAAATGTCAAATTTTATGTCAACCTTAAAAAGTTTGACATAATTGCTTGTTCATGTAGCATGATTGTAATCATTTATGTGAAGTCTTAGTTTTGAGCTATAAAATATTGTAGTTTGAACTCACTAAGGTCTGCAGCACTAAGAAAACACAATTTATAAATACACTTTGGTACATAAACAAAAAGGGTTACTATCAAACAACTTCAAAAAGGGTCCATTTTTTATGAAATTGCGCTCAAGATGAACTTGAAGCTTATGAAAGGAGGCTACCAAGCATAAATATATGAGATCGAGCACTTATTTACATCTAACAGCTTATACATTCGCCATCAAAATCGTCAAGTGTTATGATCTTCCGATTACTAACCGAAGTATTGGAGCTGGGAGAATACACACTACCCTGTTCTCTTTGTGCATGTTTGATTGGAGATTGAATAGGAGTTTTTGAACCAAATATCTCTCTTCTTTTTCTTTCCTCCTACCAAGAATGCAACTATGTCTTCATTTTTCAACAATATTTATTAACTTATTCGAATAAAATCGCATCTTTTTTTCCTGCAAAACCCGATGGATACTAATATTATACCAACAAACCTAACTTAATAATAGTCTTGATGTAGGCAACAAATGTTTGCTACGTCTCCTACTTTGCATAAAATTAATAAGGAATACCAGATTCTACCAGTAAAATCAGGTGCATTAGAAAAAAATAATCCCAATTTGTAGATCAGTTAAAGTTTACACGCCAAACTAGAGAAAGCATACCAACAACAACCTAAAAATTATTCACAAAGTATCGTTCACGAATTAACTTTCTATGTTTGTTATAATTTATAAATGACTCGTCCATGCACAAATCATATCATACGACTTTATATAAAGAAATGACCTCCTAAAATTCTTTATTTAATAAAATATTAAGTCGGTTCATGGTCACAAGTATAAATGTAAGGGAAATTACCATAAACCAGGTGTTTAGTTTCACGTTTTAAAAAATCAGGTTTTCACTTTATTTTTCCACTTTTTAGGTTTTTATCATTTTTATCTATCCAAACCCTAAGTCTATCCATTTCTCTTCACTCTCTCACCTCTCTGCACAACGCCGTTCTCTCCATCCTTCCACCGCCACCACCACCATCTGCCGCCTCCTCCCTCTTCCTCCTTCCCTGCCGACGTCGCGACGCTGCTATGAACGGCAGTAGCGCGCAACGCTTTGTCCCCTCCTCTCTCTCTCGTCTTATCTTCTTTCTCCCGGCACTCACGTCGCCGCCACAGCAAACCGCGAGGACGAACCGCAGCGAATCAGTGGGCAAAAACTCGAGGATGAGCACGGTGCACCACACCAGAACACACACGATATGGAGTGGCTGGCAACAGAACTTAGACGATGCTTCTGCAGGTGGTAACTCCAGTTTTTCGCCGTCTTCTTCTCGTTCTATTCTCTGTCTTCTGCTGTTATCGGTCGCTGGAATTTTATTTTTTTTGGTGCGTGAGGCAGGTTGTGTAGTGGTGGGCGTAAGCTATTTGTGGGCCAGATTGTGGTTTATTGAAAGGTGTCGGCTAATTAAGGGATGATGCTCTCGAGGGTCGATGTTTGTATTCGGTGGTCTGCGACGGGGTGGAGGTGGTGTCAATGGTGCAGATGTATGTGACCCACTGTTTGTGGTGGACGGTGGATCTCGTGGCAGCCGTCGCGAAGATGGGGTCTGGTTTTGGAAAATGTCGCAGATCTGGGGATGTGTGGTTGTGGATGTAAGTGTTATGCCCTAGTCCAATCAACTTTGGACATAAACACTTTGAATATATATAATCAATGCATATATATGGCAATATCTATTATTTAATTGAATTAATATTCTAATAAATTAAATAATAGAATCCGTAGATTCAAGTCTTGGTGATTTGTTAATCACAAGGAGTTGTGATTGTGAGATACAAATTACATATGACTGAATCTTAAATCGTTCATGGTCGAAGTAATAACGAGATACGGATATCGTTATTACGGATAGACTATCGCGTGTGGCATTCTTACTTGTGAAGTAAGTAGCTGATCTCACAAGCTAAAGTGTGGTGACACTTGAATGAACACGTGGATGTTTTGTTATAGAACAAAACATTGGAGACCCGCTGAGAGATTCCACTTGGATAACTATCTAAGTGTTAGTGGTTAATCTTTAACGTTCGGTAGTGGAATTGGTCCTTTGACTTGAGGTCATCATAGTACCTTATATGAGGGCGATCATACTTTGGTGATGTTGGATGTTGCTCTGTCAAGGGTCGCTAATACTGACATCGTTCGGGTATGTCAAGAATCATATGAAGGTTGTGAATGATCAATAGAGGATTCGTCACTCTTAGATAGTAAGAGATTATGATCTACATTTTATCCAGTTAAGTTGATAATGAAATCCTTGGCCAAGGTGAACTCATAAGTCGGAAAAGAGTTTTCGACGTACATTGACTTAACAGTAGGATAAAAGATATGATCGATAATTGAGATTGACACATATCCATATCTCATAATTGATCGGATCATATTGACGAAAGGATTATAGTTTCACGGTAAACGAACAAGTTTGGTTTTGTCATGCTACGTGATATTTCCCGTCACATGTATTGCCCTGATACATTGCTAGATGTCAATCTGGGACAACGAAAATGAATTAGTGATAAATTAAAAGGGGCGTTTTAATTTATTGATTTTGATTAGATCAAAATAATAATTCACGTCGTTCGGCATCGTGATCGGGAACCTAATGGGTCACACACAAAAGAGAATCAGAAGAATGAGATTTACCAATTAATTAATTAACAAGTGTTGGATAATTAATTAATTGGGTTGTTTATTAATAGGCCCGAATTAATTAATTGGATTAATTAATTCATGGACCAGATTTAATTAATTTGATTAATTAAATCTTGGACCGGGTTAAGTTTAATAGATGGGTCGAGCCCATCTGGACTTATATTAATTAGCTGTTAGGGTTTGAAAAACTGTAGAGAATTTTATTATTCTTGCTAGCACAAGAAAAGAAACCCTAGCCGTCATTCTTGTTCTCTGTGTGGATCACCATTGGAGAATTTGGACAATTGAATGACTTGGATTGCAGATCGTGATCATTGGAATTCAAGAAAAAGCAAAAGAGTTTGTGAAATTCATCAAAGGTATTATTCTCATCACAGTTTCTATCTAAACACATTGCAGATCCTCATTTGGGAATTGAAAATTGTTTAATTTCCGCTGTGCATGTTAAGTAAATTCCCAACAGTGGTATCAGAGACTACTTTGTGTTTGTTAGAAATTGTTTTGCATGATTGAACAATTAAAAGTTAATTGTTTATTTTTGTTTCTTGAATCTAGCAGTTTAGAAAATTATTTTTCATCTTCAAAAATTTGTTTTGAAAATGAAAATAATTTTTTCGTCTAAAAAAAAAAAAAAGGATCTGAAACTCGCCGGCAGCAACCAAAGCCACCGGCGCGTGTATGGCATGGCGCTGCTCGCCACGCTTTTTAGAGGCGACGCGCCAGCGTGGCGATGGCGCGGACCAAGCCGGCGCGACGATCAGCATTCTTCTGGCAACAAAAAGTAGCGGCGGCAACGCCGCTGCGTTTCTGCGGCGCGATTGTCGCCATGCGATTTTGTAACGACGACGTTCGCGGCGCAATAAATGAACAGCTGTAACGGCTGATGTCGCCGGCTGCTGTGACGGCGACCCGTCGCGGTTCCTATCTTGTGCCGTTGCCGGCGCCGCTAGTTGTTAAAAAAAAAAAAAAAAAAAATTTTTTTAGGGTTTTTCTGAAAACGGGTGAGAGGGTGGAGGCGGGGGCCTCTTGTGCAATTTTCGTAATTTCAGGCCCCCGCCTGCAATAATGGATAAAGGGTTAAGTTTGCAATTTTTTAAATGAAGGACCGTCTTGCAATTTTCGAAATTGAAGGGGTTTGTTTTTAATTTGGAACTTGGGTCAATTTACAATTTTCAAAATAGTTTTGAATTTAAATATTAAAATGGTTTTAATTTAATTTTCAAATGATTTGACCTAAAATTTCAAATTTGACCCGTTTAAAATTTTTATTTAAAATTGACGACCTTTTATATTTTCGTTAAAATTGGATTTTAACTTAAATATTAAACTTTGACCCTAAATTGAATTTTATTTTATTTAGGAGTTTTATCCTAAATTAAAATGTTAATTCATATTAAATTAGAGTTGGACTTTAATTTAATATTTAATTAAAATTTGATTTTAATTAAATTATCCACCCTAGTATATTGTTGAAATTAGAGTTGGACTCTAATTTGACATTTAATTGAAATTTGATTTTAATTAAAATTGTCTCGCCCTAATGCTTCTTAAAATTAGAGTTAGACTCTAATTTAGTATTTAATTAAGATTTGATTTTAATTAAATATGTTTGCCCTAATATCTTGGAATTAGAGTTTGACTCTTATTTTGTATTTAATTAAAATTTGATTTTAATTAAATTCAACCATATTAATTTGATTATAATTAGAGTTGAACTTTAATTTAACGTTTAATTAAAATTTGATTTTAATTAAATTGTTTTGCCCTAAAATTTTATTGGAATTAGAGTTGGACTCTAATTTAGTATTTAATTAAAATTTGATTTTAATTAAATAGTCCCGCCCTATATCTGTAGAATTAGAGTTGGACTCTAATTTGATGTTTAATTGAAATTTGATTTTAATTAAATAAGTCCGCTAACTAAATTAATTAATTAATTTGATTAATTAATTATTTAATTGTTCCGATCCATTTGTCTAAATTAGTTTAGACGACTTTAATTGTTAGAAACTTGAAACATATTTGCATATAATATTAGATATTATAGGAATGCATTTATATGATGAATGTTTTATTAGTGGATGATTATGGACTCGACCATGTGGATGTGTTGAATGGTTAGTTTTATTCTTGTTGTTTTATGAGCCTGCGAGCTCTTATTTATTTTGGACCTGCGAGTCCGTTATTATTATTATGGGCCTGCGTGTTCAATATTATTTAGGCCTGCGTGCCAACTAGTATAGGATACAAGTTGCAGCTGGACTAATTGGAGATACAAGAAGAGGAGGAGACCATAGAGATGGAGCATTGTATGAATCAATGCTATACCCCCTAAGAACTGACCGACTAGTCTTCCTTATGGCTCGGGAAGACTAGATAGTATAAGTCCATAATCGTCCACACTATTATATGTATGTTTATTTGCATGTTAGATGTATAATAAAATATATATATAATTATTACGATGAGACCTTTTGCATGCAAAACCCCTCGTTAAAAATATTAAGTCAATTTGATATTTGCCTTCCATCATTATAGTGAAAAACGAGAGTCCTCAATCGATCTAAGCTTGTTGAGTACACTCAAGGCTGGTCGATTAGGGATATGTTTGACACTATGAAATATTAGATATTTCTGAATGATGGATTTGACTTAACTAATATTTATCTTTTGTTGAGTACACTCAAGAAGATAAATTTTAGAGGCATGTTAAAATATTAAGTCATATTTATATTTGCCTTCCATCATTATAGTGAAAAACGAGAGTCCTAAATCGATCTTAGCTTGTTGAGTACACTCAAGGCTGGTCCATTAGGGATATGTTTGACACTATGAAATATTAGATATTTCTGAATGATGGGTTTGACTTAACTAATATTTATCTCTTGTTGAGTACACTCAAGGAGATAAATCTTAGAGGCATGTTAAGCTAACACATAAGATGTGTGAAGACAAAGAGTTGTCAGCTTAATGATCTGGGAGTTGTATGGAGATACAATTGATAATAGTATCTACCCAAATGTTTTATTAAAGCTTGTTGAGTACACTCAAGGTTTTAATATAACAAATGGGATCCTAGCCCACTGGGAATCAAGTACGGATTCCATAAATTTATGTGAGAGGGTCATAAATTTTGAGTTAAACAGTGGGAGCGAAATTAATTTAATAAAAGGCCATGTTAAATTAATTCATGCATTATATATATTATTTCTTTTACTTTTCGTCGTTTACATTTATTGAATCATGAGTAACCATATGTAAGAGGCATATTGTATGCCAACAACCAAAGCAAATTTTCTTGATTGACGCCGCAATCTGAGAATTGTTCTCAGGCATGAAAAATTGGTTGTGTTCTTGAGTAGTCCTTTCTAGAGACACCTGTTGATGACTCGATAAAAGAAGAGGTGACTGCTATAATAAACACAGTGATGACGATAGTACTACAACATATGTGATGTTTGTAACTATGTCACCAGAGTTACAAAGCGACATAAGAGTATAGATGCTAACACATGATTTTTCATCTCAATATGTTGAATGATGAACAATCATACGAGGAAATGTATGATATTTCCCAGCAACTATACCAGTGCTTAATGACAGAAGAATCTTCAGTCTGTGCTTGTGTACTGAAGATGCAGACTACCTTGAGAAGTTGTCTTGATTGCGTTCAATCATGAACAATGAACTAAGTATAGACTTGGTTCTGCAATCTCTGTCAAAGAGTTATTCATAACTAATTATGAATTTAATATGAATAAACTCGAAGCACGCTCATTGAGTTGCTGAACATGTTTAAAACTGTTAAGTCCAACATCTGTGTTTGTAGTGGACAAATCTTAGTCATAGATTCCTCTAAGGAAGTCTAAAGGATGCTTTAGGAAAGCAACCAAGATGACTAAGACAGTTAAAGCGAATAAGGACAATACCAAATCTGATGATCCTTATTATCATTTTGGAATGATGGGTCATTAGAAATGAAATTGCAAGGCTTAAATCTACTTCGTTAGTTTCATGGGTATTAGATACTAGATATAGATCTCATATTTATATAAATATGCAGAAACTAAATAAAAGTAGATCACTGCAGAATGGAGAAGTTGACCTACACGTTGAAAATGAGCAAAAGTTGTTGCATTGCCTGTAGAAGCATATTTCCTGCCATTGCCTTTAGGCTCGATATTAGAATTAGAGAAATGTTAATTTTGTTCTTACCATTACCAAGGGCATTAAATAAATTTCATGTTTTGACATGAATTATTTTAATGTTAAGGACAATTGTTGTTCCTTTTTTATCTTGATAAGATCTTAATGGTTATGGTAAATTACAAAATGACATTTATATTCTAAATGTTGAGTGTTCTATAATGAGTATAGAAATTGAAAGGCATAAAAATGATAATCTGAATAACACCTATATACGGCATTGCGTATTTGGTCACATAAATGAGAATGCAATTCCAAACTTACATGGAGATGTATATTTGGGTCAAATAATTTTGAATCATTTGACAAATGCGAATCATGTCTGTAAGACACAGTGACCAAATCTCCTTTTACTTGAAAAGGAAATTGATCTGCACAATTATTAGGTCTAATACATAGTGATGTATGTAGATCCATATCAATTAATGTCAGGTGAAGTTTATCTTATCTCATCACATTTACTAATGATCATTTCAGAAATGATCATGTATATTTGATGAAATTCAAGCAGGAATCTCTTGAAATGTTCAAGGGATTCAAAATTAAAAGTTGATAAACAAATAGGTAAATATATTCTTACACTAAGACTTGTTCGAGGTAAAGAATATCTAAAATGAAGAATTTTAGATTATCTAAAAGAGAATTAGATTCTCACGCAGTGGATTCCTCCACATACATTGCAACATAATGGTGCATCTGAAATGATGAATCGTGCACTATTAGATATAGTGCAATAGAGAACCAGCCATGCTAACATTCAAAAGTCATTTTGAAGTCATGCACTGATTGATACGTGCTGCGTACTAAATCGTGTCTCATCTAAATCGGTTGACAAAATTTCATACGAGTTATGGAAATGCCCAACTTATCTCATATGGAAGTTTGGGCTGTGATGCTTATGTGAAGCATATTGGATCAGATAAGTTTGAAACTAGATCCGTTAAATACATATTTGTGGATATCCAATAATTAATTGGATATCAATTCTATAATCTCGTTGAGAAGAAGATGTTCATCTCAAAACATGTCATACTCTTAGAGAAAGTGTTTACTCTAAGAGAGACAGTGGGAGTAGAATAAATCTTGAAAGAGTTCAAGAGTCCACGGATATAATTGGCCGAATATATGAACCTGAGTCTTATCCCACACCAGCTGAGGGACATACTCTTGATCAGGAAGTGGAGACTTCTGAGGACACGTTAGCTCAGTGTAAATCTTGTAGGATCATTTGACCTCCTAGAAGGTACGAATCCATGATTGCTAATCAAGGATAATGAACCTACTAATTACATAGAAATAAAGTCAAGTGTTGACTTAAAGAGATGGACTTGTTGTATGTAACCGAGGTTTGACCTTGGTCGACTTGCCTAATGGATTAGAACCCATAGGTTGTAAATGAGTTTACAAGAAAATGTCAATATGGATTGAAACAAGCCTCTTGGAGCTAGAATCTTCGATTTGATACAAAAGTCAAAATGTTTGATTTTATCAAAAATGAAGATGAAATGTGCGTTTACAAGAAGATAGTGGGAGCATTGTCGCATTCCTGATATTATATGTATGAGACATATTATAGGAAACGACGTCTCTATATTTCAATTGTTGAAATTATGGTTGTCAAATAATTTCTCCGTGATGGATGTGAGAGAAGCAAGTTGATCTATAGAGATAGATCTAGAAGATTACTTAACTCATCCCAATCTATACAGATAAAATCTCGAGAAGATTCTATATGGAGAAAATGAACTGAGAGTTCATGGATAGAATGATGCTAACTTCTAGTCAGACTAGAATAATAGCACATCTCAAATAGGATATTGGTTTACTCTTAAGCGGTGTGTTGGAAATGTTCCAAATAACCGTTAATTCAATAATGGAAGCCTTATACATCATTGCTTTACAAAGCAACAAAAGTTGTGGTCTAGATCAGGGAGTTCATTACTGAACTTAGAGTAGTTCCTAACATTGTTGATCACACGCTTATGCATTGTGATACAATGGAGCCATCGTGCAAGCGAAGGAACTAAGGTCTCATCAATGATCTAAACATATGTTAAGGCAGTGTTATCTCATTGAAAAGATAATACAAACAAATGACGTAAATAAAGAACGAATTCCCACAAGTTATTAAATTGCAGATCCACTGACAAAGAGTTGTCGCAGTATAAACATGATCGTCATGTAGACTCTTATGGTATATGATACATAAGTGATTGGATCTAGTGCAAGTGGGAGTTTGTAAGTGTTATGCCCTAGTCCAATCAACTTTGGACATAAACACTTTGAATATATATAATCAATGCATATATATGGCAATATCTATTATTTAATTGAATTAATATTCTAATAAATTAAATAATAGAATCCGTAGATTCAAGTCTTGGTGATTTGTTAATCACAAGGAGTTGTGATTGTGAGATACAAATTACATATGATTGAATCTTAAATCGTTCATGGTCGAAGTAATAACGAGATACGGATATCGTTATTACGGATAGACTATCGCGTGTGGCATTCTTACTTGTGAAGTAAGTAGCTGATCTCACAAGCTAAAGTGTGGTGACACTTGAATGAACACGTGGATGTTTTGTTATAGAACAAAACATTGGAGACCCGCTGAGAGATTCCACTTGGATAACTATCTAAGTGTTAGTGGTTAATCTTTAACGTTCGGTAGTGGAATTGGTCCTTTGACTTGAGGTCATCATAGTACCTTATATGAGGGCAGTCATACTTTGGTGATGTTGGATGTTGCTCTGTCAAGGGTCGCTAATACAGCATCGTTCGGGTATGTCAAGAATCATATGAAGGTTGTGAATGATCAATAGAGGATTCGTCACTCTTAGATAGTAAGAGATTATGATCTACATTTTATCCAATTAAGTTGATAATGAAATCCTTGGCCAAGGTGAACTCATAAGTCGGAAAAGAGTTTTCGACGTACATTGACTTAACAGTAGGATAAAAGATATGATCGATAATTGAGATTGACACATATCCATATCTCATAATTGATCGGATCATATTGACGAAAGGATTATAGTTTCACGGTAAACGAACAAGTTTGGTTTTGTCATGCTACGTGATATTTTCCGTCACATGTATTGCCACGATACATTGCTAGATGTCAATACGGGACAACGAAAATGAATTAGTGATAAATTAAAAGGGGCGTTTTAATTTATTGATTTTGATTAGATCAAAATAATAATTCACGTCGTTCGGCATCGTGATCGGGAACCTAATGGGTCACACACAAAAGAGAATCAGAAGAATGAGATTTACCAATTAATTAATTGACAAGTGTTGGATAATTAATTAATTGGGTTGTTTATTAATAGGCCCGAATTAATTAATTGGATTAATTAATTCATGGACCAGATTTAATTAATTTGATTAATTAAATCTTGGACCGGGTTAAGTTTAATAGATGGGTCGAGCCCATCTGGACTTATATTAATTAGCTGTTAGGGTTTGAAAAACTGTAGAGAATTTTATTATTCTTGCTAGCACAAGAAAAGAAACCCTAGCCGTCATTCTTGTTCTCTGTGTGGATCACCATTGGAGGCTGGACAATTGGACAGCTTGGATTGCAGATCGTGATCATTGGAATTCAAGAAAAAGCAAAAGAGTTTGTGAAATTCATCAAAGGTATTATTCTCATCACAGTTTCTATCTAAACACATTGCAGATCCTCATTTGGGAATTGAAAATTGTTTAATTTCCGCTGTGCATGTTAAGTAAATTCCCAACAGTGGAGGTGGTTGATCTGTGGTGGTATGTTTTGGGCGGTGGTGGTGGATCTGTGGTGGCGGTCGTGTGGTGGTGATGGTGATCCGTGTGGTGGTGATCGTTTTTTGTTATTGTTGTGGTGGGGTCAACAACGGTAATGGTTCTTTTTGGTGTCTATGACCTAGCTATTGAACTTTGACTTTAAAATTGATAATTTGTAACTAAAAAAAAAATCTGTAACCAATAAATTTGAAAATACGTGACATGTGACATACAATTTTTTTTGATTTGTGATCTCGAAATAATCTGTGACCTACAAAAATTTTGATCTGTGACCGGAGAACAGTCACCGAAGTGGTCGCCGGAGCAGTAGGGGAGGTGGAGGTGGGGTGGATTAATTATATTATAATACAGTTAAATATTTAATTTAATATAATAATTGTGAAATATAATTAATTAATTCATGAAAAACCTGATTTTTGATTTTGTGATAGATAAAGCCTGAGTTGTGAATTTTTTCCCAAATTTAAATTTGAGTTAGGCTCCACACATTCTAACAATAGATACCACGATTATATTGGGCTTTGCGCTATTTTACCGTGTTCGAAGGGCACGCAGTTGCCACCGACATTGAAATGAGACAAGGTTAGCTACGACTTGGCACTAAGCTTAAAGGTAGGGTTATTTCTTCATCCCTGTTCTTGAGATTTCTATTTACTATTCTACGATTCTGATTCACAAGCACTAACTACCTAGATTATGGTAGGTTAATTTTGCCATTAATTTGATTTTAAGTAGCTTTATTAAGATTCGAATCAAATTACTTTGTAATAGTTATCTAATGTTAAGATTAGAGATTCCATCTTAAAAGGTCAATCTTATTAAGAGGAGTAGTACAAACTCTTATAAATTGATCTATGTTTTCATCTTTATTCGATTTGGGATTTTATCCCTAACATGCCACCGCAAGATGATGACTCGTTTGAGCAGACCAATCTTAAAATTCGCGTGCTCAATTTTTTTAATTCTTAATCGGATCGAATTGCTCGTTGGAGCTTAACGGGCTCTAATACCATGTTAAGATTTGTGGTTCCATTTTAAAATGTCAATCTTATGAAGATGAGTAGCCCAAACTCTTATAAATTGGTCTATGTTTTCATCTTTATTCGATGTGGGATTTTATCCCTAACATCTAATATTTCTGCAAATTCAAGCACTTAACTTCAGTGATTCCCATAAATTCACCAACCAGTTTATGTTCTTCAGGAGGGCTTATATGGTCCGTAGAACAGTGCAGGTTTCCATCTAATGATTGTTCTAGTTTTGTCCCTCCACTTGTTAGATGTAACATCGATTGAGTCGAAATTCCTATTAATTATGATAACAATAAAAGAAACAAAAGAAAGCAAAGCACCAAGCCCCCCATCGACGGTCAGATATTAAGCCTAAAATCTTCTACCTAATTCTATGAATGGACTTTATTAATTAAAGAACAAAAGAAAGCAAATTAAGTGCGCATACATTTATATTCATTATCGTTATACAGCAGCGA
Source organism: Fraxinus americana (assembly GCA_035079005.1). Lineage (NCBI taxonomy): Eukaryota > Viridiplantae > Streptophyta > Magnoliopsida > Lamiales > Oleaceae > Fraxinus > Fraxinus americana. The sequence goes on along the minus strand of CM068723.1, from coordinate 6,717,208 downwards.
CCAGTTTTCACTATGAAGAAGAACGGAAGATTATAAACGTGATATCATGTCTCTTGGTCTCTGTCTTAAAGAAAATGCTTATATATCAAAAGGAATATTAGGGCGACTTAATAACCCTTTATATACGAATGCGACAAACCTCTCGAGCATACCACCAAAATTTACTCGCAGCCACGGGAATAAATATACGTTATGATTAGATTACATATAATATAAGAGCATCTCCAAGAGATTCGTTGTTTTTAAAAAAACATTTTATGCGCATCTTTAATTTTATAAATTTTTTTTATTGAGGTGGGTCCTGCATTTTCGATGGGGGTTTCCCACCTTATACATGCAGAACAACTCATTCCCATTTGTTCTTTCGTCCTTGTTATCACTATGCATGGAATTATGGCACCTTTTTTTTATCGTGCATGTTATTGTCAAACTTCAATTTACAATGTTATCCAAAAGTGATAGAAACATTTTACTAGAAGAAAAGACATGAAATGTTTGTTTAATATCACATGGTAGACGTGTCGGTACTCAAAAACAGTAATATTTTTGTCTAATTTTTGTTCGTAAAAGTTGAGGGACCACAAGATTTGTAATAAAAAATCTAGCTACCCAACAAAGAAGATTATCATCTTTGTGTCCTTCTGCTTATAAAAGTTAGTGGACCATAAAAAGTCTAGCTTTCTTCCTTTAATTATGCAAGATATGCATATATTGTTGCATCAATATTTTCAAGTTCAAATAAATGAAGAGGGTTTAAGTAGATTGGTAATCATCATAAAATTTCTTCATATCTTATACAAGAATTCTAATATGCATTTCATTGAGAAATATAATATAGACCAGTTTATAAGTGTTTGGACTACTCCTCTTAATAATGTTTATCCTTTAAGATGGAACCACAAATCGTAACATGGTATCAGAGCTCATTAAACTTTAACGACTAATTTGATTTGATTAAGCCTTAAAAACATGAGCATACAGATTTCAAGATTGATTTTCTCAAATGAGCTACCATCTTGCGGGGTGTGGTAAGAGATAAAAATTTCACATCTAATAAAGATGAAAATATATGTCAATTTATAAGGTTTTCTGCTACTCCTATGATGTTTTAAGATGGAACCTCAAATCTTAACAACTTAAATAACTCCAAAACTATTGAGAAATAAATTTCATTTGTCGTTTGTTTTTGTCATCGTTGGGATTAATTCGTGCACAATTAACATTAATCCAATTAGTTGTGTGATGCGCTCCAACTCACGAAGGAGCAAGGCTTGATTCAATTTTTTATTTATTTGATTTTGTTATTATATAAATGAGGTGTTTATTATCTTTTATTATAAGAAGTCTAGGAACTTAAAGTGAAATTTTTAACCTTGTTGAGGCTTAGTTTCATTCGAATAAAATCTTAGGAGAATTTGGAGAAATTTCCAACCTCGTCGATTGGTTTTCGATATTCTTCAGAATTAACGAATTTATCCTTTTACGCTAAGTATAATATATAGTCTATATTAATTTATAATGCATGTCACCTTCCCTTGTCAATACACTCTATTTTTATATTTTGAACACATAGATAGCTTTCAGAAGCCGGCCAAAGTGTGCGATGCGGCATACTCGGAAGTATTTTTTTCGATTCCTTGCTTTATGAATGTGATCATCGCATTTTGAACCCAAAATTTGAAAATAATTAATAATTTAAACACAATCCTACTTGAACACGTTATTGAAATAATTGCAGGTTTCGAGATTTTTTTTAAATAAAAACTGTGCATAGGTTGATGAGCAAAAGCTTATGTTACGACAAATCACTCCATTTGTTGCGGATATGTAAAATTCATTATACACGTGAGTGGCTTGTTAAAGTTTTGGCGAGATGAACTAACCTAACCTAACCTAACTTAAAGAAGGAGATCAAATGTTTCAGAAATTGTTCTAATACGAAAACAAATGTGATAGGTTGAGATGCCTAGCTGCTTTATTCTCCGTTGAGGAGGGTTGACTTGTGATTTGGAGGGCCATACATATCTTTGCATGTTTAGATGGGAATATATCAAGAATCGAATCTGGTTTAAATTGTTGAAACACGTCGTCTAGAAATTTAAGTAGATAGAGATTGTTAAGAATTGAAGTTTCATCTTAAAATGTCAATTATATTAATAAGAGTAGTCCAAACTCTTATAAATTAGTTTACGTTTTCATCTTTATTCGATGTGGGTTTTTATTCTTTAACATGTCTCGCAATATGGTGGATCATTTGAGCAGAACAATCTTGAAATTCGTATCCTCAATTTTTTGAGTTTTAAACGGATCGAATTGCTAGTTGGAGTTTAATGAGCTTTGATACCATGTTAAGATTTGGAGTTCCATCATCTTAAAAGGTCAATTTTATTAAGAGAAGTAGCACAAACCCTTTATAAATTGGTCTGTATTTTCATCTTTATTCGATGTGGGATTCTCTCTCTTAATACTTAAAAAGTCAACATTATTAAGAGGAGTAACTCAAACTCTTATAAATTAGTTTATGTTTTCATCTTTATTCAATGTGTATTTTTATCCCTTAACAGAGATGAATTGTATTTGAAACCCAAAACACTATAAAACCCAATTTTCATAAATAGACTAAAATTTGAGACAAAATATTTTTATTTGGGGTCGTGTCAAAAGACATTTAGGTCACAATGCATTGGTCATGAGTTCTTGCTATTTATGAATAGGCTTTCTCCCTTTCATAATTTATCATCAATCCAGCAATAAATTCACAGAAGTTAATGTTTCACCAAGGCAGACTTTTGTTCTCTCTCTCCTTCAAAGGCTTCTGGAACTGCACATATATTATGCAAAACCTTGGAGCCTTTGGGGAGAGGGGAACAAAATCTTCCATGGTTTTTGTGTCCCCTATATACATTCATTTCTTCTTCAAAGCTGGAATCACTAATGCTGCAAGCCATCAATCACCGTTATGATGATCATACGAAAATTTATGGTAAGTAAAAGAACCACTTTACATATTTGTTCTTATTATTTGTTTTTCGATTTTGAATGTGTTATTATTGCTTATGTAAAAAGGGATGAGGGTTTAATCCTAAAAGATCCTTCTGTGAAATTCTTTTACTCCACCAAATTAAATAACAAAGTTTGGTGCTCCTGAAAAATAAAGATAATATATATATATATATAGAGAGAGAGAGAGAGAGAGAGAGAGAGAGAGTTGATAGCCGTGGCGTGGCGATACAAACAAGAATACTCATCCAAGCCACAGGAACAAATACGTACAGAATACGAGAATTTTCACCTTGTTGAAGATCTAGTGGCGCTAGTCTAAGACTTAAATGAATAGTGATTGCTGTTACGAACAACCGAGATCCAATGAGATTTTGCGCGTAGCTTCTGGTCTTTGACATCAAAAAAGAAGTTGTATTCACATTTTCCAGCGATATGTATCAGTTTCTTGGCATTTCCTTTAAATTTTCTATTTATTTTTTTTACAGGTTTACGAAATGATTCTATATTACTTTTACACTCATCAGATCAGCTAGTCGTTTCCTTTATTTATTTATTGTTGCAAATAATATCTTGATTTTTGTTGTTTTACTTCCCACCAGATAATATAAATTTATTACTTATAAGTATATCTTAACTAGAGGAAAAAGCTAAACATATATTTTATGTCTATTTTTCCTAATTAATATATATTATCAAGTTGATAATAATGACTTGATCGGTAACCAAGATTGGAAGTTCTTCAATTTTTGTTCATAAATATTGAATTTTTTTTTTTTATTCGGGTTATCCTTATATTGAGTTGGTACTATTTCAAAGTTTTATCTTTGTCGTGTTTTGTATTATATATTTTATAAGATCACCAAACCAATCTTCGATTATCGTTTTCATGATATGTATGATTAGAATGCAAGTTTAGAATATAAAAATTGTGAAATTATGAAGATTGATAGATGGTTTTTTATATTTTTAGGATTTGAGTGTCGTTGAAGTAAAAATTCTTGAGAATTTTCAGATGCCTACAAGCTCTTGTACCATCTGTTTGGCGAATTTATTTAGATATGCTGTTTTATGATTCAAGAATGTAAATTTGTTTGTATTTGACATGCAATGATAGACCACGACTATAGTATTAAATGAGCAAAAAAGTTAAAAAATCTAGTTTGTGGTCTCTAGTTTTATCCAATGTAATGTACCAGACACATCTTTGTTGACAACAAGGAAGACATCATTCACTATGTGGAGGAAATCTGTGCAGTGATGTGATGGATAAGTTGAAAATCAAGAATGTAAATTTTACCACATAGAAAAGTGTAAAGGAAGGTGTAAGAGAAAGTGTACATATAACATGATTGTGAAAATTTTCTCCGAGAGATCACCTAGAGGGTTTGATGTCAATGTTTGGATAATATTATTAGTAACCTTTTAGGAGAAATAGTATGGAATCCCATGAAATGTGTGGTTAATAAATTAGTAGTAGTTTTGAATGTGATCGAAATTAATGTTTAATTTTGATCGAATAAAAAATTACTTCTAATAAATTTTAGGGATAATTGCAGCTGAGGCCCCAAACTTTTCAAACAGCGGCAGGCTTTTCTCTAACATTTCAATCGTTGCAGCCGTCAACCCAAACCTTTCAAATCGTAACAACTGAGGCCCCAATGAACAGTTTCCATCCAATTTGTCATTAGTTGACCCAAAAAATTAATTTTGACCACATTTCATTAGAGATATAGTTAGGATGTTAGGATGCATTTCATTAGAGATATAGTTCAAAAAGAGTCCATATTGCTTGAAAAAATTCCTACACAATTTAATCCCGCTGATATGGGAACAAAGGTACTACCTCTAAACAAATTTAAATCTTGTTTGCAAATTATAAGAATTGATACGTGTTAAACTCTGTGTTTTCTATAGGTTTGGATCTTCCTAGTGCTGTCGTCGATAAAAACTAATGTGGTTGATTATAACATTGGCATCAAATGGGAGATTTGATAGGTTGTGATGTCATTCTTGACAATTACATTCAACCCATGGGCTATGCTAAAAACTGGGCCCTGCCCATTGCGGAAATTTATCAACCATTGCCCGATAAAGCTTAGGAACCAGACCAAAACCCATCCCAATTGAATGACACGTGTGTTGCTCTGAGCCCTTGATCTGCAACATGATCTACGGTGAGGGGAATGAGTATATATGGCATATGGGTGGTCATTTTCTTAACTTTTCATTATATTTCTGCCTTGTGCGTGAGAAGCTTCTGGGGTTTCCTTCGTGCTTTCTTCTTTTGATTCTCTCTTTCGATTATGTGTGTATAGCTAGTTTTAATCATCAATTTTTGTGATTGGGGTATAAGTGATTTTTCGATTGAGGGTTTAGAGTGTTAGATCAATCTGTTTGGTTGGGTTCATCGAGTAGCTGCCTAGTCGATTTCTTTAGGGTGTTGGTATCTTTGTGACCGTTTCTTTGTACAGAAGGGTACAATGAATTCTGAGCCCTATGTGATAATCAAATCTTTTGGAATTGGTGTTTTGATATTGTTCTTCGTACTATTGGTATTCTGCTTCCGTTGTGTTTGGCTCTACATATCCGAGTGGCATTGGTCATTTGGACAAAAGATGCTCTCTGATTGTTTTAGCTTTCACCGAGCAGGTAATATAAAGACCCGTCGTGTTTTGGCATCAAATGTGATCCTTCTGCTTAACTCGAGTTTTTTTGTCATACAACTATAGGATGATAGACAAACTTCCACGTGCCATCCTTTTACAGCATGGAACAGTTTACCCCCACAATTTTGTAAGCATCACCCTCGATTGCGATGCTAAAGTACATATTTGGTATGTAATATTCGATGGTATTTGACATCATAATAGAGAACATTAATTCGCCTAACTAAATATGCTATCGGTCTACAAAATAACTAATCTAAAGATGGCCGAGTTATTTTGACTTTTTACTACCTCTCCCTGGTGAAACCTTAGGAGCTTGAAGATGGAAGTGTCCTACTCCAATTTGCTCATTTATAATATGAAGCTATATGTTTTGATTTTGTAAATGATTTGTTATTATGAAATCATTTCATAGAAAATGTTGAGCGTCTTGTTATAGTATTTTCTATCTAATCTTAGATTGATAGGATAAGAAGTTATTTGTATTTTCGACATTAGAGTTGAAAAGAGTTTTCCCCTAATAAGATGGTAAGTATTTCCACATAGCCAGCTTAAGGCACTTGAGGGTGTTGGGCGAAAAATTTTGATGGGTCCCTTTCAAGAAAAAATTAATTAATTAATTAATTAATGAGCAATTAAGCCCTTGTTTGATCGTCATTACAAAGAGAAATTGGGAAACAATAATGTTTTGAATCGTGATTTTTTAGAGAATGTATGGTTAAAAAATATGAAAAAAGTCATGAATTTACGAGCAAAATATTTTATTACGTGAATAAATAATTTAAAATAAGTATGAAAAACAAAGAAATTTATTAAGAATCAAACATGGGCTAAATTATAATTATGTATATAGAAATATAGTTTCAACAATATAGAGAAAAGCAATAAAAATTTAGAAGAAATTCTTGACTACACTGAAAGTCTTGTATTAAAATATAATATTTGAATAGCAATACACATTGTTCAAATCAATTTACTTGAATTAATTCATCAAACGTGGTTAGAAACCAAATTCCACCAAATCTTGGCTTCAGAAACAGTTGAGGTAGCTTAACTCAGTTACTCGGGTCAAAGTTTTCGAGAGAATAGTCTGTATTTTGATTGCATGTGTTAATCATAAAATAAGTTGGCATTTTATTTATTTAAGTGCAGGTCCAAGACAAATTCACCGCATTGCGCGGCAGCGTTTATGATGGATTTCGATTTCGATCTCGATCTCGAATCTTCGTAGTCGTCAGACCAGATCTTTGCAGCCGCGTTCCCCTCTATGACGCGATTGGCCGGGTTCAGAAGTGGTGGAAGTGATGGCATCAACTGGGAGCGGCGGGCAACGATGGAGATGATTTCTGAGAAGGAGAGAACTTTTTTTGGGGAAATTGAATTGGAGGCAGTGGGGTAACGTGCGGACTGCGGTGGAGCAGAGGTCCTGTAAATATTTGATTTTTGAAAGAATAAAGTTAAAATTTTATTTTTGAAACAATAAATTAAAAGTCAGGGGTACTGTAATTCTCTTTTTAATTTCCTAACAGGTACTGTCCATTCAGTACCCACTTATCTCCAGTGGATAAACAAACCTTATCCACTAAAAATCTCTAATTTCAGACATCTTTTGTCTTTTGATTCTTAAATTATGTTATGAATCCTCCAACTTCCTTTCATAACAGTCATTTGTTACACAATATACACTTTTTTGCATCCATGAAGGCCATAAATTCACTGCACGGTTTCAACTTCAATTCCTCACTCCCTAAACTACCTCTCACCAAAAATCCACAAAAAAATTATGCAGCCAATTTTAGCCTGCTCAATGTTGCCGAAACCCCACCTGAAAATTCAGCTTCTGCTTCTCTTCAGCCTTTATCTTTCAATTCCTTGTCCAACCTTTCTTTATATAATGACTTTAACGAACATAAATCCCTTGATTCTGTCAAAGAAAGCCATGCCCAGATGATAAAAGTATGGAATAAATGGAATTCAGTTGTAAATGTGCAATCTTTGATTATGTCTTACTTGGAATTTGGTGATTTTCGATCTGCTACTATGGTTTTCATTGTGGGTTTTGCACAAAACTATTTGTATTGGAATTCTTTTGTTGCAAATTTTAGGAACTCTGGTGGAGACCCTAATGAAATTCTTGAAGTTTTTGCTGAGTTGCATAATAAAGGCGTGATATTTGGCAGTGAAATTCTGACAATTGCTCTAAAACTTTGTGCAAATCTAGAGGATATATGTTTAGGCCGGGAAGTTCATGCTTGTTTGATCAAAAGGGGATTTGATTTGGAAGTGTATCCTAAATGTGCATTGATGAACTTATATGGGAAGTTTTTAGGTGTAGATAGTGCTTCTATGGTGTTTGATGAAAGATCACAACACAACTTCTTGTTGTGGAATGAAGCTGTTTTAGTACATTTGAGGAACGATAGATGGTTGCAGGCTCTACAAACATTTCACGATATGCAATTTTCATCTTTTAAGGCTAATAGCCTAGTGATTGCTAAGGTTCTAGAAGCTTGTCGAAAACTGGGTGATCTTGAAGCCGGAAAACAGATACATGGGTACGTTATTCGAAATTCAGTTGAATCAGATTTTTTGATATGCAATTCTTTGATTAGTATGTACTCGAAGAACGATAATCTTGAACTTGCTCGAGCTGTATTTGATCTAATGGGAAATCGCAACTTATCCTCGTGGAACTCAATCATCTCGAGTTATACTGCTGCTGCCTGTCTGGATTATGCATTGGAGCTATTTCATGAAATGGAAACTTCCAATGTGAAGCCAGACATTGTAACCTGGAACTGTCTTTTGTCAGGACATTTTTATTGTGGATCTCATCGAGAGGTACTGAACATCCTAAAAAAAATGCAAGTTGCAGGTTACAAGCCAAATTCAAGGTCTATAACCACTGTTCTTCAAGCAGTAAGTGAATTACGTTACCAGAATTTGAGGAAGGAAATCCATTGCTACGTTATAAGAAACGGGCTCGACTCTGACTTGCATGTAGGAACTTCTTTGCTGGACATGTTTGTGAAGAATGGTGACTTAACAAGTGCTCAAGAATTTTTTGATGGTATGAAGAATAGAAACATTTTTGCTTGGAATTCTTTGATTTCTGGATATTTATTCAAAGGAAATCTCAAAAGAGCTGTGAGCCTTTTGAATCAAATGCGGGAAGAAGGAATTAAACCTGATATAGTGACATATAACAGCATGATTTCTGGTTATTCAATGGCAGGATGTATTAAGGAAGCTTTAGCAATGATTCGTGAAATCAAAACATTAGGCTTGAATCCAAATGTTGTTTCATGGACAGCTCTAATATCAGGTTGTTCACAAAAAGGATACTATAAAGATGCACTTGAGTTTTGTATCCAAATGCAACATGAAAGCATCAAGCCGAACTCGACTACTATTCTGAGCTTACTTCAAGCTTGTGCGGGCCTTTCTTTGTTGCAGAAAGGAAGAGAAATACACAGTTTTAGTATCAAAACTGGTTTTGTAGAAGAAGAATTTGTAAAGACGGCTCTCATTGACATGTATAGCAAGTGTGGCAGTTTGAAAAATGCCTATAATGTTTTTCAGAAAGTCGAGAGCAAGACATTAGCTTCTTGGAATCCCATGATAATGGGATTGGCAATTTTTGGCCACGGTATAGAGGCGATTTCACTTTTTCAAAAAATGCAAGACGAGAAAATCCAGCCTGACGATATAACTTTTACAGCTCTCCTCTCTAGCTGCAAACATTCTGGTTTGATTAATGAAGGCTGGAAATATTTTGACAGTATGAAGAGTGATTATGGAATAGTCCCCAAAATCGAGCACTACTCGTGTATGGTTGATCTGCTTGGACGAGCGGGATATCTTGACGAGGCATGGGATTTCATTGAGACGATGCCTATAGAGCCAGACAATACAGTCTGGGGTGCTCTTCTTGGATCATGTCGAATCCATTATAATCTTGAGCTTGGAGAGTTATCAGCGAATAAACTTTTTGAGCTAGAGCCACACAATCCCGTTAACTATATCTTGATGATGAACATCTATGCAGCTTCAAACAGATGGGATGATGTGGACCGAATCAAAGACTTGATGGATGGTAGGGGAGTCAGAATTGGGCATGTTTGGAGTCACATACAAATTAATCAGACAGTTCATGTCTTCTCTGCAGTGGGGAAACCCCATCCAGATGAAGGAGATATTTACTTCGAATTATATCAGATAATTTCAGAGATGAAGAATTTGGGATATGTACCAAATACTAAATGTGTTCAGCAGAAAATCAATGAGGTGGAGAAACAGAAGGCACTGCTTGCTCACACTGAAAAACTGGCGATTACGTATGGATTGATCAAGTTGAAAAACAAGGCACCAATTAGGGTGATCAAGAACACCAGAATATGTTCAGACTGTCATACAGTGGCAAAATACATGTCCTTGTTGAGAAAGCATCAAATCATCCTTAAAGATGGCGTCCGGTTTCACCATTTCAGGGAAGGGAAGTGTTCATGCAATGATTTCTGGTAGTACTATCGCTTTTTCACTTAGTAGTAAGGAAGATCAAAAGCACTTGACAGTATTAAGGGTGGAAAAAAAAGTTAAAATCTTGTTAATTGTATTGTCAAGTCCTTTTAGTTACTGCGTCATCAGCAACCAGTTATGGTCAAAGCAGTTTCTTCTTCTGAAAGTGTTAGGAATCATAGCAACTAAGCAGATAGATGACGTCGAGAAACGGGAAAAAGCAAGCAAAGCATACAGAGATTTATAATGTAAGATTTATGTTTGCTTGTCGGTGTAGAGTCGATCTGTAATTTGAGGGAATGAGTGTACAATACAATTAGATCCCAACACATTCAGAGTGAAAACTCCAGCTGAGGGACACAAGGTTGACAAAAACTGAAAACCTTTTGGTTAAAGATGTAAATAGCCAAGCCTGTAGAGAGAGTGCTTGAGATATTAACGCATTGTATCTGGATGATGTATAAGATGAACATAAAATGAAAGAGTGTAGATTGCAATTCATAGAATTTCTCTTTATTTGATGTAATGAAGTTTCTAGGCTCTTCTCATGCAGTGTATGTGTTAATTATACACTGCATGGAACTTTAAGAGCCATTTAACTTCAAGTTTTGTTTGTTCAACTGGATAAGATTAGACATTATCGAAGAAAAGAATGCAACAAAATTTATCAATTATCTTGTTCGGACTCTCCTTTTGCATTGGAGTAAATGACCGTACTAGTTCTGTAATTAACCAATAGATTATGTGGAAATTTTACCAGAGAGATTATAGAAGTGCTTCTTTCCCTTTCTTCTTTTCTCAATCGTGTAAACTTGGGGCTTGCAGCCCAACAAGTTTGGACCCTGCACGGCCCACCTTTACATAGGCCTCCGATTCTGGGCTCTCTTCCAACAAGTGAAGACTGGAAACGAGCAACAAAATCGTCAAGGAATAGATAGTGGCAAACTAAGATGTGACAAATTTTGTTTATTGTACTGTATGCCGAACATTCTCTATATCTTTGACATGTCAAAGAGTAGGAATAACACTAATCAGTTATGAGTTATAGCTCTTGTTGTCAACGCTGGTCATCATCCACAGTAAAACTTAATAATTGGGACAAAAATGAAGTTGAAAACATAAAAACCATGCAGAAAGTAGCAACCTCGGATAAATTTGAAGCAAGCAATTGACAAGGTAATGAGAGCATTGGGAATTGTGTACTCAAACCTTGGAAAAATTATGCATTGTATGTACAAGGCTTTGTAACATTATAATTGGGTTTCCCAAAGGTTTTAATACATGAAAATAGTAAACCAACACTTTCTCACAGATTTAGTTACAGACGTGATCGCATGATACTCATCCTACGGACATAACTAGAACCTACAAATGCGATATGATAAGCTAACCCTCTATTTTCTGGTGAGTCTGATGCAAATGCAGGAGGCAAACCCGTTAAGCTTAAAAGCCGAGAAAGAGAATTTGTGCAACCAATCTATCCAAATAGATTAAAATCTTAAATGGACAACTCAGAATTGATCAATGGCCTCAACCGACCTTGCAGTGCCATTCTCTCTGAGACAACAGCCAAAGATTTGAGATTGCAGTTTATTACAGCATTCACAAAGTAGCACGTCTCGTCTTGGGTATTGCCTTCAGGCACATCCACCACAAATGATTCGATAACCATCGCTCCTGGCATCCCATCGATTATCTCAGGATGGACAGTAATGACTGAAGAGTAATTCTGCAAGATCATCAATATAAAAGAGATTAAATTTGGTTAGGGAACTTGAACAGAAAGAGAGGCTAAAGATTGCTAAATTCCGCAAAAGCAAAAGGAGAAGAATAAATATCTCCTGGGATTCCACAAACAATCAAATTTAGGAGCTCCAATGGAACGGAAGCGAAGATGCTCTTACATACACAGTAATCTTACATAAAGAACTAGTATTTACAAAACATTGATCTCAAAATAACCCTGGCAGTTTAGAAGGCTAGAGCATCACAACTAGAGTAATGAAATTTAAAAGCCACGAGAATTTGACAAGGCTGATGAGGAAATCCTGGTTCACATTATGACAACCAGCGTCCATGTATATATAGAAAAAGTTCATTCATACTTGGTTCTCTCCTTTTGCAAATTCCCCATTTGTCATTCCTTTTTTTAGCAAAAGGATTCATCTTTCTATTGTTGAGGAGAAAAAGTAATAGACTAATGGACCTCTATATAGTTGCATAGTTTTTCAACAGAAAGGATAAATTGTACCAATTTTGGAAACATTGCACTATTGGTCCCCCAACATATTCCATTGATTAGAAAGTTGGCCCCTTTTGTTATAGTTGTGCAATCAGTCCTTAATGACAGAAGCTGTCCAATTTTTTGTTAAATCTCATGGCCCTCTGGATACCAGTCCATGTTAAATGGCAAAGCTTCATAAAGTTGGACATGCAATGGACATAAAACGATTTACAGAGATTAGAGTTGTTTGCGTCCTTACAAGTTGTGCAACTATAGTTAAAAATAGGGGACCAACTTGCATCTTTTCGAAGATTGAAGACTAACCAACTTGCTAATGAGAGTTAGAAACTAATGGTGCACTTTTTCAGTATTCTTTTTCCTGATCAACTCAAATAAATTGAGCTTGGCCAGTACTTATAAGGGTCGAAAAGAGCTGCTTCGACAGTGTATACATTACCTCAAGGGATAAAAGAACACTACATACGAAATAATAAAGGAAAGCCCTTACCTTCAGCCTGTGATCACCACCAACAATCTTGATGCCAAGAATGTGCTCTTGATCATCAAGCAGTTCCAGCATCTCGGTGCTCGTTGTGGCAGGAAGTCCTGACTTCACATTCACCTCTCTAACGCTCCCAATCTTAAAATCATCCCGCACAATGCATCTGCTAACAAAAGGTTTATACTTCTGAGGTTGATCAAATCTCCTAACTGCTGACCAAACCTAAAAGGGTACAAATATAAGTCCTTGGATATCAAACTTAAACAAAAGACACGAAATATCAAAGAAGCAATACTGATTTAAGCTCTTTAAAGTGCATAAAGAATTCATTCCCAATTTTGAGTTTTCCAAATCAAGATATATATGTAAGTGTTCATATTCAAAAATAATCAGAAGATACAGAAGCGAATGTGTTCACAAGCTTTTTGAGCTTCTATTATACCTATACTCATGGAATAACAGAACAGCTACATCTCGAATATTTCCTCTTATCCGGAGGAATGAAAAGTTTGACGAACAGTACCTTGTATGCTTCATGTGCTTACTCATCTATATGCATTGAAAATATTAGTAATTTTATCATCGTTTGATCTCTCCCACAAATATCAACTATCAGAATTCCATTTCTTAATTAACTAGAACATCTATGATTCTATTGGCAATCAAACGAAAAGAAATAAAAAATTTCAGGTGCTATATAAAATGTGAAAATACATTTATCACCAAACATTGATCCCTTAGAAGATTTCCAGTTTTTCACATGTAAACAGAAACAGCAAGAAATAGGGATTTTACGCTTTAAAGACCCAAATTTCACAGCAGCATATCAAAGTCAATTTCTAATATCAGAATCAAGAACAAAAAATTCCCTCCCTCGATGCCTAAAACTCGAGAAACATAATAAATACAAAATAGTTTCGAGAAACAATTATATTTTCCAAAAAATAAAAAGAACCTGATTACAATAATCATATCTAACTTCTCTTCCATATTTCGGAATCAAATAATGCATAAGACATCATGAAGATACCAGACAAGCCAGAATGCAAGGAGAAAAGGCAAAAACCCGTATGGAATCCATAAATAAAAAACTGCAAATTATAAACAAAAAAATCCCAAAAAATATAAACTTATAAACACACGTAAATTTTCAAAAAAAGAAACAAAGAGAGAGAGATTACAATATCAACAGGGGCTTTTATGTGTTTGACAACAGAGGAAGAACACTGGTGCTCTCTTGGGTGGTGCCTGTGGTGTCTAATTATGTACTGTGCCTCCATTTTTTTCTTCTTCAAAGATTAATACTATTTCTAAACTTTCAGAACCAAAGAAACAAAAATAATTCTTGGTGCAAAGGATCTTGCGAACGAAAGTGACTGTTCTCTACGTGAATTTTGTGTGTGTTGAATTACAGTCCACAGCCTTGACTTGGAAGCCTATCAAGAAAGAAATAGACAGAGATGTGGACCGTGGGGAGTGGTAATAAGGGAAAATTACAGCTGAAGTCTATTGAAAATATATAGAAAGTCCCTCAACTTAATTTTTGTAGCATTCAAGTCCTCAACAGATATTATTACCCTTATTTTTCATTAAAAAATATTTTTTTTTTTTTGTTTAAATAAACCAAAAAATAAACATTAAGCCTTGTTTGATATCCAATTTTTCCAAAACATATTTTCTTCTCTATTCTTTTTAACCGCACATTTTTCAATAAAATAATATTTCTCGGAAAACCAAAATTTTTCTGTATTTTTTAACCACGCACTCTCCATCAATCTATTACTTCAAAATGCATTTTACACAACAAAAAAAATAAGGCTCAATAGGGCCATTTTTATTTATCAATAATAGCTTGGAAAAACTTGGTAGGGGTGAGTTTTTTCTTTTATTTTTATCTTTTCTACTTTTTGTTTGTATAATTTTTATTTAAATGAAAATTTTGAAATATAAGGATGGCAAAATAGACTACTCTACACATGAATTAACTCACCTTATGCCGTCACATTGGGTAATTGGAGATAGGAACTCTCTCATATCTCACTTTATATTTTATTTTTAAATTTTTAAATTTTAATATATTTTAAAAAGTAAATAAGTAAATGACACGATAAATTGAGATGTTTTAGCCCATGTTTGACAATCATCTTTATAAAACTATGTTTTTCTCAATCTCTTTTCAACCAAACATTCACAATAAAATATTTTTGTACGTAAACTCAAAAAAAAAATTAGCCCTTATTTGTGCTCCATTATTTTAAGAATATTTTTTTTTTTTAAACTCATTTTCAATCACGTATTCTTTTATAAAATAATATTTATACTTAAATCCAAAACTTTTTCTTATCTTTTAATCACGCATTCTCTAAAAAAATAATTATTCCATAATACATTTTCTCCCAAAACACATTAAAATGGAGCACAAATAGGGGTTTACTTTTTAACTATACATTCTGCAAAAATTCATTTCCCTATAAATCTATTTTTAATGGTTGTCAAACGAGGATTTAATTTCAATCTCATCCTAGTCTTGTCTCTCGAAATTTCCAACTAGACTGAAATAGGGAGAGCCTTCCATGACCCGCACTGCCATGTTGCTATTCCTAACTAAATAATGATAAATCATAAAACTGTATCTTAAAATATATATATATATATATATATATATATATATATATATATATATATATATATATAATTATTATTATTATTATTATTATTAGTTAAACACAAGGGTGAAATCGTCAATTAGGGATTTAAATATTAGAAACTGAAAGTTTAAGGACTGAGACAACCAAATATTAAGTTGGGGACCTCAGCTGTAATTTTCCTTTATTTATATTAGATGCCTTTGTTGGACGGCACCGACAAGCCCTCTAATTGGTTGATCATAAGCCCAAACCTACTCTTAGTGGGCCCTAATTTCCTCTTTTACATTGGTTACTGCATTAAGAAATATTATCTCTTTTACTTTTGTTTAATAATTAATTAAAAATAGTGATGCCAATATCATTCTGACTTTTTTTTTTAGGATTTTATGGTTTTTTTGACATTTTAAAGGAATTATAGTCAGTGGTTATCCAAAATATCTGTATTGTGTTGGAGGCTGGGAGTTTTGTAATTGATCAATGTGGATTAGCCTTTAGTTACTTGAAAAGTCAAATAGATAACAAAATTTGCATATCCTTTTATAAATATACTAGTGTGAGCACGTGCAATGCACGTTTTGTAGTTTAATTGGGTATTTAATAGTGTGGAATGATTTGAATGCATTTTTTTTTAATATAAGTAAGGCATTGTTTGTATAATTGTATGAATTGAATTTTTGGTCAGCTAATATTTTTAATACAGTCCTCAGGAAGGCAAAACAAAGTACCTCACAAATGAAGGAAATTTGGTGGCCAGATTTGAAGAGGAAAGGAAAGCCAAGAATTGAACTGCATCAAGAATGACATGGCTTGTTTATAAAACAAAATACTACAAGCGAAACAAGTTTGAGCATGTCTAATGCCTTAAATGTAATTTAGAAGCATACGACAGCAATTAGAAAATATTCTACTACTTTTATTCGCTCTGTCTCTTAGGCGACTGAAAATTCAGCTATCTCCAGTTCTACAAGTTCTGCTTCAACTGGATAGTACTTGTAGTGAAGTTCTCCAACATCGTTGCCTGATAGTTTTGTCCATTCATTTGGTCGAATGTTATGAACTGCAAAAATGGAAGAAAAAATCAGGAATTTGGAAACTAAATGTAATAATGAGAAGTGGGAATTGCTAAATAAAGATGGATTAAAACCAACATGTATGCTATGTATACTAAACTGCAGAAAGTAGTTTACATTGGGAAAACCATTAATTTCTAAGGGTATCGACACCAATATTTGCACAAGTGCAAAGCACATCCACCAAAAAGGTGTCAATATATAAAGACTTTATGTTTCATGTTTTTGTAGGTGCGCAAGTGCAAAACACGTGCACATGAGGAAAGGGGCAAAGGAAAATAATGAGTATCACAAACCCAAAATGAGTCTTGCTATATAAACTTAGGGTCTACATCAATCCTCCTTGGCCACTCCATTAGATGCAATACCACATCTACTGAAAGATTCGATAAAATCAAATATTTTGCGACCACATCATGTCATATTAGTGTCAGTTTACCTGTCCCTCGTCTAAGCTCTTCCATCAGGATCACATAGCTATAAATTAATCTACTTACTTTACAAACAATATTCAAGCTGCTTCATAAAACAAAAGAATTAATATAGAAGTGATGTGAATCGGTGAAATTATGATATTGGTCCATATTTCACAAAAGCTGGTAGGTGATGTGAATCATGTGACATCATCTGAAGTATATTATCTAGTCCATGAGTGCCTATATATTCATGTGTACAACAATAATTTAATAGACATTTTCCCTGATGTGAAGGCTGACTACACCTTGCAATAATAGGAACAACTGCCTTCGTGGACCAACTTGCAATAGGTACATAGAAGTCGTAAGCTACAAAAATGACATGCTGAATTGAGAACTCACCAGTTATCACGTTCAATGGCATCTTCCACAGCAGCATCCATGAGTCAGTGAAGGATAAACAAATAAAGTGACGAGAGGTATCCCTTTGATGTATCTGGACTAAATTGATAATACATCGACACATACTAATTAGATAAATACCAAAACAAAATTTTCAGCTGAATCAATTTCATTCATCATATATCTTATTATTAGAATTTGTAACTCTCCTACTGTAACAAGCTAGAAACCTTACATCCATTCTATAAATTCAATGTTATCACGATGGAAAAAATAATTCAGATTTCTACTAAAACTTATTAAATTTCATTTCCTAGTAGTAAACAACTAACTAAGCATTGGAATGTCTGTGCACTCCATATTTTCAATAACCTAGCTATGTAATCCAACTTTGTACATCAAAATAATATGTTTTCCAATCTCTTTATATGCACGTGTCTAAGTATTTAACTCAATCCACAACCAATCATTCTAAAGTATTAACTCTGCAAATAAAAAACTTTGTCTGTAAAGGAAGGACACAGAAGGAGAAAAATATTTAGTAGCATTTAAGAAGAATTGATTAGCAACAAAAATAGTAGAAACCGTGACTTAGGTCTAGCACAATAATTCTTGTTAATATGCCCTCCAATGTCTACAGCACAAGTTGTGTGCATCCATATCATATGGTAATCCTAGAAGAACTATATGGCAATCCTGCTAGTGATAGACCCTTATCATCCTGTTACAGAAGATTACTAACCAAGTCACTTCCAAAATGGTTTTAATAGCTAAAAAATATATACAACAGAAATTACCTTGCTCTTCCTAAGATCCACAAGGGCCTTGTATCTCTCAATGGTTGCCATGCTTCCCAAGTGCCTATAGACAAATGGAGCCCCAAAGTCCATTTCTTTTGCAGCATTTTCATGCCCTCCACCAGCTTTTCCTGTACAGTTCAACAATTTTGCCAGGTACTTCCCCTGTCGCTCTGCAACCTGATAGAAACCTTTTGATTTAGGGATGCAGAAGAACATTAAGAATCCGAGAAACAGAACACCTATCTGAATAATGCACTTGTGATTTCTTGATCCAAGATTAGCCATTTTGTAATTTAGGGGGGCAGGAAATAAAGGTTCGCATTTATTTATTTAACCTGATCCCTTTGTCATTTTGTACCAACTTGTTATTTAATTCATGTTGATAATATAATAGGATGTGATAATGAAATTCGCTCAAATTATTCAAATAAAATTTAATTTCACTGTCCGAAAGAAGAATTTTGTGATCATTTCTCCATACAGATTAACAAAGAAGCTAAAAGCCATTACTCAGCAAGACAACTTACGACGAATTGACATAAAATGAATTAGAGACTATGTAGAAGTCCCATAACTTAACAAGAGAACATTCAAGGTTCTCAATAACTTGCATGTGCAAGAGCTGGAAGAATAGGCATGCCTGTACTTTCAAGAAACCCACTACAGTCACCAATTGCAAACACATCATGTGCAGAAGGGACTCGTAACCATTCATCAATTCCAATCCTGCAGTAACATAACATGTAGTTAGCTTTCAGTTAAGGCAAATAAAATTTCAACGACAAGAAAGATAGTAATGAAGTAATTATCTAATTTAAAAAATGAATTGCCCTGTAATAACAAGCAAAGAAGTCGCCACAAGAAACAGTCGATTACATAGATATTGAACTATATCACCGTGATTGTGATAGGTAAATCCATCATTTTTTTTTATTTTTCTGTATGGAGCAAACAAGTAGCCAAGCTCTACACTAACATCATATTGGAGTAAAGGAAAAAAGAACAATAAAATGAGGAAAATATATAGGTTGATTAAGAGGTAAGTGCAGCGAAAAAAACATGGAAAATGATCTGCAGCATCACAAGTAATTCGCACACAAACACCCGAATCATCCAATGCTACCCGTTGCCCTATGAACTTCTCTTCAAATACTTGCTGAGCTGACACATAGATTTACAACACTGAGTGGGTAGGAGCACCAAAAAATTTATAAAAGGAAAAAGTTTCAAAGACTTTCCTTTTGAAAGTTTCTGAGAAGTCAAGAGTTTGTTCTGAACAATTTACTGGAATATAAATTAGCAAAGATGTGAGTGTATTGTTTAGTAGCAAACTTATTTATACCTTCCACTAGGGGCTTTGGGAATATGGAGGGAATTGACAAACGATGAGGGGCCAACCCCTGTAGACCACACTAAGAGACCATATGGAATATCTGTGCCATCGCTAAGAATAATCTTTTGAGGTAGGACATCCTTCACAATTCCACGGACAAGATGAACTCCTGACTGAGAGATTTATATATCAATACCGAATGGTCCCAAAAAATACATTAAAAAACAACTTAACATAGTTAAGAGATTTGAGGTTGAAGTTTAGTATAATAGAATAATGCACCTCCCATTTTTCTCAGAACACAAACAAACCCCAAGATTTGATTTTTGCAAGCAAATCAGGAAATGAGAAGCTAGAAAACTTGTATTAGAAAAACACGTGATGCAAACCATAAATAGTGGATGCTAGGTTTCCAAGGCACAACCATGTATTAGATCCATACCTTTATGCATAATTAACCAAACCAGAACATGGGACAATATTTAAGCTATCATATCGCTCTCCTTAAAAGGCGGCTGCTGTTCTTATCATTAGATATTTACTTGTGGTCTATCAGTAGAAAAATGAGGTAAAACTTGTAGGCTAAATACACAACTGCAAAAAATTTCAATAAAATCTGTAACCAAACCAAGACTATTGACATCAATAACAGCTATGACTAAAAAAATTCAAGACCACATTTTGGAGGGATAAATGTTAATATTTTTCTCTTCATGAAATATATCACATCAAAGTGTGTTACAAATATGCAATACGCAATAGAGAAAGTAAAAAGCGTGACAAGGGAAAATAGCCAATTATATAAACGTCAGAGTCAGGTGTCTAAGTTGTGATTAAAATCTAAATGCTTATCATGTACCTTGGTTAATTGTTTAATTGCATATGCTCTTAGGCGATCATCAAATGATGATAGTATCTCACTGCCTGAAAGGTAGGAAAATGTTGCAGGTTAGCAAATACAATTCAGACATAAAAGAGTTTGTACTACAGGTTTGCAGAAGAGAGCAACTTTAACTCAGATATAGCAAAGAGAAAAGGTAACAGCAGAGATGTTGATGCAGCAATTTTTGTGAAGCTAACCTCAACCAAAGTAACACGAATATAATGTTTCACATGCTCATATGTTTGACGAACATCCTTCATAATAAGGGTTTTATATTTCAAATCCAGCCAAATGAAAACATGTACAAATGCAAACGGGAATCTGAAAATTTAAAATAAATAAAATAGCAAAATTTGATAATAATACCTTCGAGAAATTAATAGAAGACAGAAGAACATACCATTTAAGAGAACTCGGCTTGACCCACAACAATCAAAAGAAGTGGTTTGACACAGATAAGTGACAGAAAATGTTACCTTGAAATAGAATGCTCAGTATCTTGTGGCACATTAACCTCCATCCTGGATGGAGGTGTCTTACGAAGGCAAAAAAAAAAAAAAAAATTATGCACGGAAGCACCTCCATCCAAGATGGAGGCATGGAGCTTGGATGGAGACATGAAGAAATGCCTCCATCCCATCCTTCGATGGAGGCACTGGAGGCAAGGAGGATGGAGGCATTTCTCCTTGCCTCCATCCAGGAGAAATGCCTCCATCCAAGGAGGCATTCCATCCAATGATGGAGACATGTCTCCATCCATGTCTTCATCCTTAGTATTTCTTTAGCTGAAATTAAATTATATCTAAAGAATAAGAAATATAGAAATTAGTCGAGAATATGACAGAAGTAAATTAAATAAATTTTTGAATTATGAGAATCCATGTGTTACCTTGATTCTGTCACTTGAAGGATCAAATGATGCCTTGATTTGATCGGAGAAGTAGAGAGCTCGCTAGCAATAGAAGTAAAATGCTATAGAAGCTGGCTAATGGCTTCCAAACTTGAAACATTAGTTTCATTAAGAAAAAAGGGAAAAAAATAACTTATAACGCCATCACATCTAAGTTTAGTTGGATTGGGGCATTTCTTCATGGATGGAGACAAGGAGAAATGCCTCCTTGCCTCACATCTAAGTTTAGCTGGATGGAGGCATTTCTCCTTACCTCCATCCTTGAACAAATGTCATGGCCATAGAAGAAAGGCTCCTTCCGAAAAATCTGCATGTTAAAGAAAATGAGAAATTAATTAGCACAACATTAACAACATGAAATTTTAGAAGAACAATTCTCACCATTCCAGCAAACATACAACCCAAGTTCCATATGTCTAGAGAATAATCACAATCTTGCAAATCCACAATCAGCTCAGGCCCCTTAAAGTATCTAAACAAAAATTCGAAAGACAAAAAGTCAATAGCAGTTAATTGAAAATATAAACATTTTTTACTTTTTTATCATCGGCATCAAAGTAAAATGCACGCATAGGAATCTAGAAAGCATTGTGAGCATATAGAACAAAATATTAGTCATGAACCCAAATCTCGCCCTCCCCTCAAATCCACATCTGTTCTACAAAGTTCATTCAAAATCAATTGTCGTAAGAGCACATTGATAACGGTGTAAAATTGCTTCTTTAATTTATCTTATAAATGGGTTGGAGGGTAGAAATGTAAATATTACATAAATTAATACAAATTAATAGAGTGACAAATTAATACAAATTAATAGAGATGGTGAGAAATTAATACAGGAAAAAGGTGGTGAAATACAAATAACTTAAAAGCTTGGCTAGACATGCTCGAAGTCATAACTCAATGTTGACATCATTTAATATGCTAGCTTAGGAAGAATAGTTAGATTGTGAAGCTTCTTAAAACTCAAACCTTGTGTTCTGAGCTAGTTTATCACAGTAACAAAAGAAGTAATGCCCCTAAGAGTTGTGTCCATATGGGAGCGGATGCTCATCAAAAATCAAATATTTGGAAATTAGGAATACTTCAAACCATCATATATCAGAATCTCAATATAAGCCAACAATAAAAATGCAAAATTAACTCCTTTTGAATGTTATGGCCCCCTCTAAGAAATGAAATTTTACATAGTATATAGAAGCACAATAAAAGCCTACTGCTTGCCAGTAAAAAATTCCTTCCTTTAGGATTAGTTGGAAGTACAATTTATGGAAAATCTTAATCGCCCACAAAATAATATACAGATCGAATTAAACAGAGATAATTCAACAAAAATCAAACAACAATCATATTTGACAAATACAGATAAAACTAACAAGAAGTCATTCAACTAAAAATGAATCAAAATTGTAAATTGGGGGATTTTGACAATTACATTTGAGAGAAGCAGTGTACTGTGGATAGCAATCAGAATCGGCAATTCAGGCTGCACTTGAGTATGAAGGTGATTGGGCTCTCGCTGACGACACTAATGGTTAAAATCAACAATAATAGATCAATAAATAATTCTAACAAAACAAACAAAAAAGTTAAAATAACACTTATTTTCTGAAAAGCAAAAACCTTAATTTAGCATTTACATGGAAAGAGAAAGTGAAGAGAGAAGAGACAAACTTTGAAGCCGACGACCAATGACAAAAATCAAACAAGGACTAAATAAATGATTTCACTTACCCAAGCCGATTTTCAACCACGAACCATTGTCTCCATGCCATGCACGGAGGCTCTGCGGCACGGAGATGTTTCATCGTGTCTATGTGCAAGGACGGAGACACGAGAATGTGCCTCCGTCTAGTGCACCGAGACGCTGTGGCACAGAGACAATTCCTCGTGTCTCAGTGATGCATGTTCATCATCTTCACAATAAAATCATTTAGGTGTGAAGTGAAAAGATTAATAATTGAAAACCCAACATCGAACCAAAATATTTAATAATTGTTCGATGATCTTCCAGAAGGCTATTCGAAGATAAAAAACAACAATTCCAACTACAAAAAACAACAAATATTAAAGATGCGAAATTATATATAAAAAAAACAATATGAAACCTTACCAAAGGGACTTCACGGGCCACTGTGAAAAAATTTGAGAGGAAAAATGAATTGAAATACGGTAGAAGAAGATAAGTAGTAGATATTTTAAATATCAACTCAATTGGAAGACGGTAAAAGAAGATACGGGGAAGATATTTAAAATATCAACTCGATAGTCAACAAAGAAGGCTATTTAACTGTGGCAAAACCAGATTGGTTGTAGCTGACGAGGGTTCAGACAGAGATGAAAATGAGAAGAAATGAGGGATGGAAAGAGTGAAAAGCAAATGAAAAAAATATGGGGACGAGACGACGTTGTTTTGAGGACGATAGGAAAACTTGACGCGTGGCATAAAAAAACCCACTCTTTTTATGTAGTGAGGATAAGTGCATTAAATTATATTCACGATTTTGAGAGAAAGAAAGATGACATAACAATACATTTTGTCGTGACTTCAATTTTGGATCAATTCAACCTGACGTGGATAGATAGATCATAGACGAGTAAATTGGAATGTTAAGCGAGATCATTTTTTGGAAATGGTTTATCAGGCCAGAAGAACTTTTAAAGAAAATTGGTTTAAAGTAAGTTTCTCGTGAAGTATTTGTACAAAAAGTAAAAGAAAAAAACATAAGGTCTTCCAAACGGGTCCTAATATACATCCATTCATGTAACGCTAGTGCTATTTATCGTGTGATTATCATTAGTTTAGATCACGATGAGCTCCTTATTTCATTATTGGGTGTATTAATATGCTTCACAATTCTATCGAACAAAGAATTTGAAGGTCCATTATTACCTAAATCGATAATGATGACTGATGATATTATTGTTCGTGAAATTTACTACATAATTATCACCTCCAAACTACGATTGAAAATATATTCATGGAATTTCATTTGAATTTATTTAACCAATTTAAATAAAGATGAATTCGAATATATGTACACAAACCCCCAGGGTAAAGTTACACTAGGGCAAGTGGGGTCCACTGACCACCCAAAAAATCTGATTTTTTTAAAGATTATAATCGAAAGGTCTTCCATCATATCATATTCTGTACTTCTTAACATCTTAGTGTTTTCACTATTATTTGCGATTGAAAATTTGAATTTTCATGCTTTAATTCTCATAGTAAAATGTTAGATGCTTATTGTGTAAGGATCTATATTTTTTCTTGAATAAATATTGGGACCATATGGAAAATCAAAGTTTTTGTGAATATATTTATTAAGATAACTCGATTTTAGCTTCAACCGTTAATGATTTGAGGCGCGACAAAAAAAACCTCTATCAACCTTGAAAATCTAAATGTTGCTATCGACAGGCTATCTCGAAATAGGACAAGGTTTTTATAATATAAGACTCCTTGGATCTATTAAAACTAAAATCTATTATCTGAAGTTATGTCTTCCGTTAATTCAAAAATACAGAACTGCATTGAAATAATTTTAAGTTCTAGAACTTTCTCATTGCATTTTTAATATGCGTGCATTTGGTTCATTTTTTTAACTATTTATTCAGAGAACGTTTAGAGCTCAGAGAGCGGTAATTAAGGGAATTGGGAATTCAATTTTCATCTCCTGTCCGTGTGCAATCTCTAAGTACTCTGTGGAAGGTTTTAATTAACATATTTTTTAAATGATTTAGTAATAGAACAAAGTGATTTTATCTATTGAATAAAAATATATTTAACGAAATTGATAATGATATAATTGTACGACATTTTCACAATATGAAAACAAGGCATGAACAATTATAGTTGTATTATTTAAAGTAATTTTTGCCACATAATTTTTGCCCACCAAAAAAAAATAGAAAAATGCTAGTTGTACATCAAAAAGTGTACATCAAGGTCTACATCTCCTCACATGGAGGGGTCCACTCGAATAAAATATTCGAGTGGGTCCCTTACCCATGTGAGGGGATGTACACCCCGATGTACCACTAGCATAACTCAAAAAAATACCATAGCTCCACCGCTAAACACCTATGTACGTGTTGATGGATAGCCTTAACTAGGTAAGTAAGAAGAAAATGATAACTTCTATTGTAATATTTGGTACGAGATGATAACGTGGACATGGCAATTAAAATATAAAATACAATCATGCTACATGTACATTAATTTTGACATCATGGTTGACACAGTATCAATCTACACCATTAATTTCAAATTTGAAAATTTCATCACTGTCCCCTCAACATGGGGGATGTCACTTTGGATGTAATCCAGCCTTATCCTATAAAAAGTTGTAATATTGTCCGACCATAAGATATTTGAGAAGCATGCGCAATAGCCAATAAGAGCATCTTTTAAAAAGGTATAGTACCCGAACTCCATGCTCTTGACAAGACAAAAGTTGCACATAATTTGGAGCGGAGAATATTCATTGGTATACTTCCTCTAAGTGTCGTCAATGTGTCAAACACTGTGAGTGGATGAAAACAATACGCCCCTGTTTGGCCCCCATTATTGTGCATTTTTTATTGTTGAAAATTTTTGGAATAGTGATTGATGAGAGAATGTGTGGTGAAAAAGTGGTGAAAAGTTTTAGATTTTTGTGTAATATATGAAAATTTCTAGAGTTTTGCATATGTATGAAAATTCAATAAGATTGAACAGAAAATAATCTAATCATCGAGTCGATCAAGTAAAAACTTGAGCTCTTCAAAATCGATATTCAGGCCTCATTTAAAATATGACTCAAAATATGCTAATTACCAAAGTTATAAAATTATTTTTCTTGGGGTTTGTTGAACTATCATCGATAGATTTTTATTTATTGTAAAAGGTAAAGGAAAATAATTATGTATAAACAATTATAGAGGGCTTCAATAATGTCCAAATGCTTAACTTAAAAATAGAACGAGTAATTCAACGTGACATCAGAGTATAATAAAAGGGTTCAAACCTTAATGTTTTAGAAATATTTACCTCAATTTCCCTTTTGCATATCTTATCGCCGTTCGAGCTTCCGAGCAGCGTGTCAGCTGAGAGGAGACTAGGTAAATTCGGCTTAAGCGAGTGAAGTGAAGTGCTCCCCTGCACCCATTGATAATTTAATGAATAGGGATTTGACTCCATTGAGGAAAGAAAACTGAATAGATTGGACACCTGAAATATATCTGGGCTTTTGATGGATTTAAAACAATATGGGCCTTACAAAGGTTAATAGGCTTAGTAGAAATGTAGGCCCAAGCACTCGAAATTTCATGCCCATAGTGTGACAACTCACATCCCGGGATGTCAAAATCGCCCTGCGTTATCTCCAGCGTGGTGGGGTCGGGTGGGGTGGCGTGGGGATGGGAAAGGTCTCCTAGCTTCATTTCGATCCTTACGGTACTTCATTTATTATACGAAGCTATGTTTGTTAAAAATTAGAAAGTACTATGATCGAGCATAATTTTTTTAATTTTTTTCCTTTCTTAAAATTGTGCAATATTGTCAAATGCGACAAACTAAACATGTCCATAGTGTATAGTATTTCATTTTCCTATTATGGACAACACATTGCTTGCGCGAGTTAAATCATCATCGTATATATGCTGGTGAACTTAAAAGATGTCAAACATGTTGTATTTGTCGACCGTTCAATGTAGTCTTATACATGTTTGAACGTGGATTTTGGGTATGGGATTGTCTTTCAAGTAATTTACTAAAATTAATAAATTTCCGGGTCAACATATGATAAAAATAAATATCATTTAGAATGTCCAATTTCTTTAAGTAAGCTATAAGATATTGTAAGTGCATGTTTGACCTTCATTATTCCACATTATAATGAAATGAATAATAATTTTTTAGAGAATATGTAGTTAAAAAGAAAGAATTTTTTTTGAGTTTACGGCAGGGACACATCCCCCCCCCCCCCCCTCCCCCACCAACTAAATTTTTTTTAGTGAGACAAAAAAAATTTATGTAAAAATAAAAATCATGAGTAATTTTTTTTTTTTTAGGTATTAGTCCGACCTGTAATTCGATCCTGGATCCGTTCCTGAGTTTACGTGTAATATTATTTTATTAAAAAATGTGTGATTGATAAGAAGTGAGATAAAAATGAATTATAATTTAATGAGATTACCGAGGGCGAAGAGCATGGTTTGATGGTGGTGTTACTCCAATTGTATTTCTGTCCAGAACCATCAACATGTGTTGCTTATATAGTCTCTCTAATCCATGCAACCGCACATTTGGCTATTGCCTTTCTTAATTTACAATTATACCCTTCTTTTTTTCATTACTCTTTAAAATCTCTCAACTGCCACTATTATCTTGAATGCCTAAAATGCCCTTTCCATTACTTGAAAGTACAATTAAGTCTATTAAGTCAAATGAAAATTTGATTTTCAAAGTCATGATTTTTTTCCCCTAAACAAGCTTTCCAGTGGGCCAATGGTTACTAATTATTGAAATTAGTTGTTGATAATGACTTGTATAGTCGAATCGTTTTGATTATTGAACGATCACTTAATCTAATACGAAATTTATTATTTTTTTATGATTCGACTTGTGAACGAACTCGGGTTTAAGAATATTTTCATCTCTTCAGATTACGACATTGAAATAGAAAATTGTTAAGAGTTTAACACGTTGTTAGATCATACTGATAAATACAATAGACATAAATTTTAACTTAGTTTATTTTGAAATGTCTAATTATTTTATCAAACATTGCACCTTATCTTTCTTTATTGAAATCCTTGATTTCCTATCAACCACTAAAGGGAAAGGAAATTCTTCAAAGTTGAGATGACTTGTAGGGAATTCCATTTTTCCTTATGGGCAAATAAGTCCAAGAAAATAAGAAAGATTCAAATGTAACAAGTGTTCATGTTCATTGTCCTTGTCCTTGTCCTTGTCAGGAGATTCTTCACCCCCCTCCCCAACCCACCCCACCCCTCCCCTACCCTGAAACATATGCATAGATCAAAATAGATCTCACAGAGAAATTCATAATGCATGTACATAGTATAAAAAACAAGAACACATCCCACAAACTTGTCTGAATACACCAAAAAAACACGTGCAAATCTCAGCAAAAGACCTCCCATGTATATATAAACATTGCATTTAGAGTTGTTACATTGTTATTGGGATCTCTCAAGAATTTCTGCTTCCATTTCTTGAAGTTTTTATTGCTGCAACAACTACAAGGATTTCTAGCCATTTTCTGGAGAAATACATTGATGCAAGGAGCATCATGAATTAATTATGTAACCACCTTCAAATCGTCAAAAGTTTCAAGGTAATTAATTATGTAGTTGAATTTGTACATTTTTTTTCTTTTAGTGATTATTCATTATTCTCGGTTCAGACGTTATGTAGTTGGACTTATTTGCTCACAAGGAAACATGGAATTCCCTACAAGTCACCCCAACATTTTTTTCTTAATCATCAAATGATTTTGATTTAGTTTTGAATCTCTTTGAGATCACTTTTTATCAACAAATAAGTTCTTGAGCAACCAAAGTGATTCTAAAATTGACGGGTTTAGTTTTTAATCTAGTGGATACAAGGTGAGGCATGTAGATCAGAGGATTAGAGCACGTGTTGGGAGGTTCTAAATCCCTCTTCGCCTGCGATTTGCCTGAAAGGGAGCATCTTTAAGAGGAAACTAGAAAAATCATGATCGAAATAGCAGGCCAAAAGTTATGAAATGAGTATGATCCAGTAATTAGAACCTTTTGGCCCGGGATCCGAATCCAATAAAGGAATTTCGAAGAAAGACTAAATGGGTTGGAATTGAGAGACACTTAATTTTACTACTCCCAAAAAATATTTATTATTTTTGTTTATATTTTATTTCTTTTTTAGTTTTTCTTTAGATTATTTTATTATTTTCCTACATTGAAAATTAAAACACTTTGAATATATTTAATTATGAAAATATTAATTTAAAGAGTCTCTTAGAGTATGATTTTAAATATTAACTCTTTAAAATAAAGAGTATCTCATGTTTAAAGACACCACATATTAGAGAATTAAAGACACAATACAATGATTCCAAGAAATGTAAAGACTTTTTTCATTTTAATTTGTGAGAAAGTTCAATGTAGAAGAGTAACACTTTCTCCAACCACCAAGTTGACTTCCTATTATTACGAGACAAAATTAGGTTTCACTTTTGTTATTTCTTGTATACAACATTAATAAGCTGTTTATATATATATATATATATATATATATATATATATATATATATATATATATTTTTTTTTTATTATTTTTTTTTAATTCATTTTTTCTTGATTATAATACAATCAGAAACTAAATTTGTATCTTCTGAAGTTTCTAGGCAGCAACACGAGATAGTACTGTCACTATGGACTGACTGATTTTCTACTTTCTTAATGTACTAAACCTGCGAGAAGAATCAGCAGAAATGGCATGCACTTTGTCATCCCTAACAAGCTCTCAAATTACCAGTGCCGCCAGCAATAATGTGCTTAAAGAAGAAGGCAGGCTTCGTCGCTCATTTTCAAGTAAAGAACTGTGTCAGAGAACGGGAATGCGAAGATCATACTCAGAAAACCATCTATGTTGTTATAAAAGTCATATTCAGACTTCAACGACAGAACCAAAGCTAAAGAACAGTCGTTCCATGAGTTTCTTCAATATTCAATTGTCAGATACTTTTCGATCGTTTTTGTTTGATCCAGAGACGAGCAAAGAGAGAAAAATGGAGCAGAACATGGTAGAAGTAGATGACCACGAGGAGATGGATGTGGAGAAGAAGAGAGTGAATTGGGTCGAAAAACTTCTAGAAATCCGAAATATCTGGAAAGAGAAACAACTGAAAGATGAAGGAAATGTTGTCAAAGAAAATGAGAAAGATTGTGATGAAGATGGAGGTTGTGAAGCGGATTATGGAAACGATGAGGTTGATATCCATATAGATAGAGAAACATTCTCGGCCTTGTTGAAACATGTATCCTGGTCAGATGCTAAGCTATTTTCTCAGCTGGCCTTCTTGTCTAACCTGGCATACGTGATTACAGATATCAAGGTATGTTTATTAATTGCATCACAAGTACACTTGGTTCTTAACACAAGTAAACAATACAGTAGACGAGATTTTAACTTCTTTTTCTTCTTAAATTCTATCTAGTCTTGTCAAATCCACCTTATAAAACTTTGTAAACTTCCTCATCTAAGATAGAATTGACAGGCATTTTGTAAATAGAATTCACCAGTATAACACAAAGTGGCATGCCTGAAAGAACAAGCTTCGGCTTTAAAACCTCGTTCTATGCTTTTTTCATCTTCTTCCCCTTGTGCACGTCCAAAATGTTGCATATTGCCCATCGGCAACTAATCCTCGTTGTAAATTTTGCCATCGCTTTATTTCCGTTTCCTGAGCATTAGGCAAGGTCATCAGAAAACATTCCCTAAGTCACAGCCTGAATCAAGATCTGCAGTCATGTCCTTGAGGCACCACTGTAGTCCCTGTAAGGGCATAGCTATCCCAACCTTTATTCTTTACAATCACTTATATCATATTAGCACAATGTAACACAAATCTAGAACGGTTAAGCTCGTTAAACAACAATACTGTCAAAGGAAGTTTCAACAGGATGGTAAAAATAAAGGACCTTCCCAAAAATGAATTTACAAAATAGGAAAAAAAAAATCCTGAGCCCTCTAACTGCTATTGTGTTTTGTTTCATCTCCTTCATTTAGACAATGATAATCCATAAATAGT
The DNA here is from genome assembly GCA_035079005.1 of Fraxinus americana. Taxonomy (NCBI): domain Eukaryota; kingdom Viridiplantae; phylum Streptophyta; class Magnoliopsida; order Lamiales; family Oleaceae; genus Fraxinus; species Fraxinus americana. The sequence continues at coordinate 6,686,033 of CM068723.1, read as the reverse complement.
TTATATTACGCTTTGAGAAGATAATGCATGAACCTAGTTGAATCACTTAAAAGTACATTAACTTTGTTCCAAAAACATGCAGACGGGGGATTTAAGGAGATATTGTGGACTAGACTTCGTAACATCTTCCCTAGAGAAGAAGGCAGAAACAGCAGTTATAAAGGTCAAAATTGAGCAGGATTCCACTAGTGTACCTGTAACAACACCAGCAATGACCGATCCTCTTTCAGAAAAAAAGGATAATTCTGAACAAAGACGCTACACTCGTTCATCTGCTGCTTATGAAATTGCAGTGGCAGCTGCATCTTATCTCCAATCTCGTGCTAAGGACCTGATATCCTTGGGGTCTGAACCCCAACTTACATTTGATGTTTCCTTAGGGGGAAGAGATGAGCACCAGGAAATGGATGAAGAGAGTGCAAACCAACATGTTCACAAATCAGAGATTGCTGCATGTGTAGCAGCTTCAACAATGACGACAGTTGTTGCCGCAGATGAGAAGCAAAAACAAGAGGCAGCAAGGGATCTTCAGTCACTTCATTCCTCTCCTAGTGATTGGTTTGTTTGTGATGATTCAAAGATATACACTCGCTGTTTTGTAATCCAGGTAATGCCATATATTATCCAGGATTGTATTCACACCGACTTCGAATATAAATATTGACTGATGTAAATTTAGTAGAAATATAGTGCAAAAATGAATTTCAAAAAGATTGCTGGAGATGTGGTCATGGAACTATATATTACTTAGAATTCAAGAGAGATCTAAGTTGAGAGTATTGCCCATAGCTTGATAAACCTGTTGTTGATGAATTGCAGGGATCAGACTCAATGGCATCATGGCAGGCAAATCTCTTATTCGAACCCACCAAATTCGAGGTAAGACTTTCAAAATCATCCTCTAAATAGTTAAGAGAGCCCTAAGGAAAGAGAGAAGTAGAATCAACAGGAGTACTTCCATTTATAACAGGGAACAGATGTGCCCGTTCATAGAGGAATTTATGAGGCTGCAAAGGGAATATATGAGCAATTCATGCCAGAAATAATGGAACATTTGAAGAAATTTGGGGAGAGAGCAAAATTTCAATTTACTGGTCATTCTCTAGGGGGCAGTCTTGCACTTCTAGTCAACTTGATGTTACTAACAAGAAAGGTAGTTATGCCATCTGCTCTTCTACCAGTGGTCACTTTTGGGTCACCATTTATCTTCTGTGAAGGTCAGAAAGTCCTCGATAAATTGGGTTTGGACGAAAACCATGTTTATTGTGTGATAATGCACAGAGATATAGTTCCGAGAGCATTCTCCTGTACCTACCCTGACTATGCAGCTCAAGTCCTGAAGCGTCTAAATGGCACCTTTCGGTCCCATCCTTGTCTAAAGAAAAATGTAAGTGTCTTTTCAGTTAACTTGCTAGATTCGGGATAATTGATAAGATCTTGACACAAATACCTGCATCCGCATTCACATTATTGATTGCTATTAAATTTCAAATGTTAGCTTTGCCAATATATCTAATTTTTCCTGCTAAATTTCATAATTCTTTGCAGAAATTATTATATTCTCCTGTGGGGAAAATGTTTATTCTTCAGCCCAATGAGAAGTCATCTCCTCCACATCATTTACTTCCTTCAGGCAGTGCCTTATACGCCTTGGAAAATACCGACTGCACCCTTACCAAGAGAGCTCTTCGAGCATTCCTAAATTCTCCCCATCCACTGGAAACTCTAAGTGATCCCAAAGCCTATGGTTCTGATGGTACAATCATTAGGGACCATGAATCAAGCAATTATCTGAAGGCATTGAATGATGTTACCAGACAACGTGCAAGGCTTGTCGTCAAAGAAGCAAGAGAACAGAGGAACCAGCTGTGGCCATTATTGGGTCACAAACCTAATTTCGAAGATTGGCTAGTGGCAAAGGAAATAAGGACTGGCGTCTAAACTTTTTCCTGGCTATCAATTCCAGGTTTTCACGAGACTTGAATGCAGAAACTTAGGCCTTGTTCGGGAGGGATTAAAAGCCAATTAAAATTGAAAATATGGCCGTTATTGGGTCCCACTCGTCTAATAAAAGTCAACAATAACGGCTATATTTTCAATTTTAATCCGATTTTAATCCCTCCCATACAAGAACTTAATTTTTCTTCAATCTTGTAAATATAATCATGTCAGCATCTTGTTTATCATTGTATAATTGTATGGATAGTTCGCCGATAATGTTGATATAATATGTTGACCCGAGTTAGGAAAATTTATTCAACAATTAATAAGCAAAATTCAGGAAATGATTCAAAAACTCAAGATGCTACCACAAAGAAAGCTCTACATTGCTTAAGATAATATGAAGTGCAACAAACAAATTACAAATGACCGAGACTGCTACGGTCTTAACTACCACTACCACATAATATCAAAGGTGCGTATGTAAACTATCAGATCTTAGCTTTAGAATTATGTCAAGAGGAAAGTTGTATCATGAATCCCAGTTCATACCTCATGCAAGTAATAATCTTGGCAATCTACATGCCAGTTTTCCTCCTACACTTGAACTCTGAGTTCCAATATAAACAATTTAAGCATATTAGTTAAACATCTCAAGATATATAAAAGGGTTCCAATCGCAGCTCTAAAACTATAATATCGCATCTCTCTTAGTGTAACTGAAAGTTTGAAACATATTGGAAAAATCTGAATGACCTTTAATGACAACGAGTTGGGGGATGAACCCTACTTCTTAAAGGTGAGTGAGGCATTGCCTTTTCAAGATCATGGCCATGGGTTACAAAGACACAGCTAAAATTGAGAAGGCATTTTGCACTGCTATCGATGGAAATAGAAACTCCGCTAACCTCCGTTATTAAGTGAACTAGCGACCCATACAGTTTACAATCAACTTAAACATTTACATCGACAACAAAGTTGAAAAGGTTCAATAGTAATCCAGTACAAAGTTGCAGAATACAAACCCATGTTGAAAAGAAACATCCTACAGAGAGAACTTACAATAAAGATAGTAAACACATGGAACTTCAAAATTATTACGGTGTATCCTTAGATCCGTCATTTTCCTTCAGCAGCCATCTTCTTGCGTATCTCAAAAGCTGTATTAAAAATACCATTGGTCGGCTGGTTGCACACAAAGCACTTCTTACTTTTTGCATGGTGCTGTAAACATAGAAATGAAATCACAATTGGAATTGGATAATATAATGTGATATGTACTCTCTTTTTTAAAGTTTCAGGCACTACTTATTGCATGGTAATATGAACAATGAACTGAATTCAATAGTAAAAACTAAAAAAAATATTTGTCATGTACTTAGTTTTTCAATTTAGTTTCTTTTCAAGCGATTTGTTTTTTTTCTTTCTTTCTTTTTTTTGGGTGAGGGTTGAGGGATTGCCATTATGATTGATTGAACTCACATCCAATAGAAATTGTGACTACAGTTCAAAAGGTTGAAATTAGACCAAAGGGAATCAAACATTGATGACAAAATGCAGCGATCTGTCATAATTTTTTATACTCACACTTCACAATGGAAGCAACAGGTGATGATAGACAGCTCTTAGTAAATAAAGGAGCCTTTTAGTTAAATTTTTTTTTTGCCTTCTAAGAATCATGCATTAGTTTGTAGAAGATCAAAGAAGCCATAATTGTGATTCCTCCTAAAAAATTCAAGAAATGACTGCAAATATTAAAATAAAAAGATGTGAATAATCTGTTACCTTCAATGCACAATGCTCGCAGAAGTAGTGCTTGCACTTGGTCTCAACAGGATCTACAAAAGGCTCCCTACAAATAAAACATGCAAATGGCAGTGAATCATCATCTTCATCACTCATCTCAGCATCCCCCTCATCATCATCCTTCATTCCCAAAGCCAAAGCTTTTTTTCTTGCCTTCTCTCTTTCATCCCAGTCCTGCTCAAGCTGCCAACCAGACTTGTAATCCCCCCTGTCATGCATGAACTTGCATGAATCTCCATACCCACAATAGCCAGTTTCTTTGTAATCTTTACAAATATCTGGCTGATAGTCAAATCTTGCTGAAACCCTAATGTGGGCAGAAGCTCTTAGAGGTCCGTGCGCTCCACCAGCTTTCTCACTGGCAACCGTGTGCTCTCTTCGGAACCCAGCCTTGTAATCAGTATACCCATGTATCCCCTTGTACAACTTTTCATCACCATCACTCTTCTTCTTTCCTTTTAGAGCCGCCTCAGATTTCTTTAGAACCCTCTCCCTAATAGCCCGAGCATCCCTAGAGAACTCTGTCTCAGTTTCCAACGTGGCTGTTGCTTTACTATCATTCTGGACCTGAATTTCCTTAGAGGACTCGTATTCAAAAACTGGGGCTCTTGTTTCTAGGTTAGCCTCTGACATCATAGAACGCTTGGTAGTCCCGCTAGAAAAGTGTAGTTTATTGTCAACAGCAGTTGGCTTCTTCTTATTGTATATCACTGTACTCTCAGCTTTAGAATCTTCATCCTCGTTCTCCCCCTCTTCTGGGGCAGTCCTTTTTCTGATATTTTTGGCCTTGGATGGCTTTCTGAAGAAATTGCAGACTGCAAAACACAATTTTTTTTCTAAGTTTCCAAAAATTAAGTAAGTAAAACAACTAAATCTAAGAGATCAGAACACAAAGTTCAATGAGAGAATGATTGAAACAAAAATTTCATAAAACCCTGAAGATTCAAAAACTATCTCCATGAAATAAGTGGTGAACACCATGGCCAACTCATTGATATGTTATATATAGAATCCTGGAAAACTAATACTAATTATTTAGGTCCGCTAGTTAAACAAAATAAGTTGAGCACATAAATGCACTTAATACTTTACATTTAAACATACTAACTTTACCTTTTGTAAGACAAAAAGGACGGATTCATATGAAATATAAAGCTAAATAAATTGAAAATATCAAGTAATTAACCGTCGGGTTTGTATAATATTGTAAACTATCACACTTATAAATTCCAGTTGATATTGTATATGAATTTTCATTAGGTTGCCAATGTCATACAAATGCGACAGCAAGTACATGTCAAGTAACTCCTGAGCTATCCGTTTGAAGTTCAATAAATAGTTAATTAATGGAGTAAATATTAAGACCATAAAATTAATAGCAATCAAATGTCAAAAATATATTTCAATTTGTATACAGTATTCTTCTGTTCTAAGATATTTCAATAAATGCAATTGAAACTTCTCATACAGTGGAAGCCTAATCAGAACAACAATTCTTGCTTAATTTGTCTGCCTAGCTTACAATATGCTTACAATATAAAAATACAAACCAAAACTTCCCCTGTTCAAATTTATGTTACGGAAAACTACGAGAAACATAACATCAAACTGTCGACCATTTTTAACACCCAGCCTCAAATTGGATTCTCAATTAATGAACTATTTCACTCTCTTCAAACTATCACATTCACACAAGCAAGTATACAGAATACTCAAAACTCAAATACAGTAGAACAGAATGTAACTGGAAGAAGAAGTAACATTGTATGTCGTCCGAGGGATTAAAAGTTGAAGACAAGACATTATAATTCTACCCTCATTCAAAAACCATAATATAGCACTCCCTACATTGCAAAACCTGATAAAGATAAGAACTTTAAGCCAATAATTCGAACTACGACGAAAGTAAAGCCTAGTTCATTACTAAATTGATATATTCCATAGTGAAAACAAAAAACATGATGCAAATTAACTCGCACTGCCATCAAAACAAAAGGCAATAAATAAAGAAGCAGTATTTCATCTTTTATTACATCAAAGGTCTTTATTCAGTATAAAGACTCATCAAGGTATACACTTTTATTCACCAAGATACATAGTTCTAAGTCTGAAAAGGTATTACAAGAAAAGGTTTAGTTTTTTTTTTTTAATATCAGAATTAAGATTTTCGTTCAAAGATTCAACCCTTGATACATCATTGCATTGCCCCATGAAAAAACCCATCAAAATTTTCCAATCTCTAGACCCAACTACACACAAATTTCAAAGATGAAAGAAAATAAAAACCATAAGAAGATGAAGAAATTAATTAAAAAAATTATTGTTTCCGGCAACCACAGACAAATATAATCAAGAACCAGAGTATCATGCTCTTCAATTTTGATATGTCAGGTATCGAAATATGAAAAAAGACATTTAAGTCGAAATTTTAATATGAATAAAGATACAGGGAAAAAAAAAAATTCAAACCTTGTTCAGATTGTTCACTTGAATCTGCCATTGAAAAAGTTTAGTTCTGGTTGTCTTCTAAGTTTTATAGCAGTGATTTAAGACACGGGGGCTGAGATTTAAGAAAGTCGACCTCTTGGACTGCACCTTCTAAAGATCCAGCTGTAATTACATAAACAAAAAGATTATAAACATTCTTGCATCAAAATCCTTCTAAAAAACATATCAAGTTGTAGAAAAGAAAAAAATGATCCGTGAGCAAACATGCCATTAGTAAAAATATAAAATAAATTCAGAACTCAAAGGGAAAAAAAACATAAAGAGCACCTCTGAAATCGCATGGCAGTATTACTTAAACTAGATAAACCAAAAAAAAAAAAAAGTTAGAGAGGACAATTTAAAGAGGGTTTTAGCAGGGGCGGACCCAGGATGTTTGTTCAGTGCGGGCGACATTAGCAAAGTTTACAAATAGTAACAGTATAACACAAACATTATACTAAAAATGAAATACCTTACAATTGTTCTTTACGAGTTTTCATACTTGATATCTTTGTAAAATCATCTTTCTCCACATAAACAATGATTCTATAATTCATCCACTCATCTCCAATCCGATTGTGAAATCTACCTTCACAATATTCATCCACTCATCTCCAACTCCTATTCGCAGCCTAACCGGCACCAGTTATTCCTTCTTTCAGTAAGCAAAAGCCCAAATCTTGGCAAATTCCCAATTTTATCTAGTTCTCAAACAGTGAAACCAATTCTTCATTTGCCTTTTAGATCATCAATATTGAAAACAATAAAGCCCTAAATTTTAGTTTAGCCCTAAAATCCAATTTCAAAATTTAGCAACAAATGAAGGGCAAAATATGCAAGAAATCAATAAAAAGATCCATTTAAAATCAAATATGAGATGAGAATAAATGAATAACACAATAAAATCAGTGCTAGAAAAAGAGCAGGGAACGACAATCGACACTCGACACAGGACAAGAGAAAAAGAGAAGAAAGAAGTTTTCAAAGGAGAAATTACCTTTGACTTGCTTGAGACACCGGACAAATGAACAGGGAGCCAGGGGCGGACCGTGAGCAGCCGAGCAGGGATGAGGACGAACAACAGGCAGAGGCTCAGTCCAAGGGCGAAGCCGCGAAAGAATGAATGAATGATGCTTTGAAAAATCAAGTTCACAAAGAATGTATTTAATAAAATTGGGCCAACTATTTGGCCCATTTCAAACCTTTTTTTTCTTTTAACTTTGGCTCCTGGGCTGGTTAATTGGCATATTTCAAACTTTTTTTTTTCTTTTAACTGAGGCCTGGGCTGCTAACTAATTGGGGGCGGGCCAAAACCCAGTGCAGGCGGGTCCGCCCCTGGGTTTTAGGTTTGGCTGGTAAAAGAGGGAACGAGACAATTTTTAGTAAATTTGGCTTTTTAGTTCCAAATTCACAGTAAAATTGAAATCTTCAAGTAATTCACAAAAACAATTGAAGACTAAAATATGTACTAATGGTGATTGGCGAAGAAATTCATAATATGGAACATATAAAACAAAAAAGGCCAATTTTGACTCAACTTTTCCATACAAAAAAGGCAAAAATAATGCAATAATTTTGAGAATGCTGAATGTAATTCAAAACTCGTCTCTATACAAGCAACTATATAAAAACCTGACATAGATTAATGGAGAGAGACAACAAATTAAAATCGAAGAATCGAGAGTTAAATGTTTCATTAGCCACTGAATTTTGCATCATGTCACGATTTACTCACGGAACTTCATTAATTATCACATTGACCATTGAACCATGCTCTGTCCAACTCCATCACCCACCCGATAAACATCGTTAATAGACGTGCTGACATGGTAGATGGGAAAATGATATGGCCGTTTAACTCCTTCCAAGTGGTTAGTTGTTACCAACACAGCTTCCACGTCAACAAAGGTACATCCAAACAGGGTTTTACCAATTAGAGAAACACGACTTTCAATTGTAAAACCCAAACCCTTAGGCATGGAAAATCAATTTCCCCATAACCAACTCGTGACTGTGAATCCATTTCTCCCAATTACATATCCCCAAATCGAATCCTTAATCGTGAAATCCATTTCCCCCAAATCAAACCCTTAAGCTGAAATCCATTTCCCCCAAATTTCTCTGTTCTATGTTGCGAAGCTATGAACCCTAGTCCTCAATTCTATGCCGCGAAGTCTGTGAACAAACAAGCCATTGTTGACCATTCCAAAGGCATGCACATGGATGGTTCACCTGAAGGTAATTCCGAAACGAGTCCTTTGGTTGCTTATTCAATCTGCTGTATTACCATGATTCTTTCGTTTTTCTCTCGGTACATATTCTTCTATTTTTCCTCCTTTAATTTTGAAAAATTTTGTGTGTGTGTGTGTGTGTGTGTGTGTATATATATATATATATATATATATATATATATATATATATATATATATATTATTTATTTTCTTTTTTTTTAAATAATCATAGCAAAAATTCATCCCACTTGCCTCATTATGATGTTAATATCTGAAGTTTAATATACACCATATATTTAAATTATTGGCTCCATATATTCCAATTCTTTTATATTCTAATAAATTTTGAATATGCATAACTGCTAGGTGAGGTCAATGCTCTTGTTTTTACAATGGAATCATTTATTTGGCTAGTTGCTAATATTGCTTTTAATTGTGTCAGTTCAGCAGGTCGGAGAATAACGAAAGGATTTGGCAGTTTTGCCTGACGCTCACCAGAAAAAAGGGCCAACAGATCATTCATTTCGATGTTGATGAAGATTGTATAATCAATTCTGGAAGTTTATTGTGAAACAAATCTTGAAGAAATGATTTTTTTTGCTTTTAATTCAGCGTTTGGATTTATGTGGTGGTAGTAGTGTTTGCTTCCCCCCTCACTTGCCGGAGTATACGTTTAATGAGATGGTACATTGTTTATTTATTTGGGGCAGGCGAAGGAGGGAAGCAATCGGAGATTAGAGTAGAGTTATATCTGATGTCCAAACTTGTAAATGATACCATTACATTGTTGCCCTTCACATTATTTTTTACTTGTTACTTAACACTCAATTTATGTCTTGTAAGTTCTTTTTTTTTCTTTTTATAACATCTTAAACATTCCTCCTTCCAAAGATTAAAAACGCGGACAAATTGTATTTTCATGTGACCAATGAATAAACATGTTTCACCCGACCAAAATTGTATTTGGCGCAGCATTTTCTACAGCTATGACAAATGCGCTATTGCAGCCACGAACAATAAAATTATCACTCAATACAAAAATTGCAGTTAACATTTATGCTTACTACTCACCCACACATCAATTGGCAGACATGGAGTTATGCTAATCACATTGGCAATACATAGACCCACTCAATAAAAAAATTGCGGTTAACATGTATGCATATGCACTGTCAAAATCAAATGACAAAAAGGAGAAAATTTTCACAAAATTACTGCAATTGCTACTGCAATTTTCTCAGACACTCTATTAGCTAAATAGCCAAATTCATTAGTTTGAAATAATAAAATAAAATAATAAAATTGCAGCTTAAAAATGAGTGTGAATTGGATTATGGGGAGGAATTGTATAAACATGTTTTTCCTCCATTAACGACTAGAAAATGGTGTAATGGTAAAATCTTCTTGACCATTGATCGGAAAGAAGAAGATGCATGCAAAAAATAAAATGAGTTACGAACAAAATCAATTTTCCATTCAAAAATTAAATTGTGTCCTACCATAGGAACAATTTTACAACAAACAGGAACAAAAATTACCTTTTTATCTGTAGACGAATTTGAAGCTCACAAAAATTAGACGACCTGATTCGGGATACCGACGTGTACGATGGAAATTACCCGAACGAATTGAATGGTTTTCAGAATCGCGTGAGATTTGGGAGAATAGATTTCATGATGTTAGGGTTTGAGAGATCTTGGGAGGTTCTTGGTTCAGACACAGGGTTCTTCGCGAATGGGATCAATTGATTTGAGAGGAGAGACTTCACGCTAATTGGGCTACGATTTTGTAAAGTCGTGTGAAATAAAATTGGTAAAGCCGTGTTTGGACGTGCCTTTGCTGACATGGAAGTTGAGTTGGCAAATCACTTACTACTTGGAAGGAGTTAACCGGCCACGTCTTTTTTTTTTTCGTTTGCCACGTCAGCATGTCTATTAACGATTTTTATCGGGTGGGTGATGAAGTTGGACGGAGCAAAGTTCAATGGTCAATGGGATAATTAATGAAGTGCGATAAATAAATCGTGACATGGTGCAAAGTTCAGTGGTCAATTAAACATTTAACTCTAGAATCGAAGAACAAATACCTACAATTGAAGGAAACTTTCTGTAGAGATGGAGAAGGTGGATAGTTAGATATACGTAGAGAGATGGGTATTGGGCTGGGTTTAATTGTTTCTATTTAGGCATTTAACTTTATTTTTTTCTTTTTTCTTTTCTTTTTTTTTTTTTTTTTGTGAAAATTACACAAAATCAGAATTTTAAATTTTCAATTTCAAATTTCAGATATAAACTTTATTTATACAAAAATCAAATTTTAATTCATCTATTTCATCTAACCTCTCTTCCCCGCCTCTCTCTCTTCTCTAGAGATCCCGATCAGGGCAAATGGGCAGCGGAGATTCCAAACCATTCCCCTCATCTCTCTCTCTCTTCCCCATCCTTTGCACTACATGGCACCTCTAGTGCACCCCGTCTCTTCACACGGCGTCGGGTGACATCGGAGGCACGCAGCCACAAATAACATCGATATTACACGCAGCCACAGATCTGTTCATGGATGAGCAACGCCTGTGAATAGAGCCTATGTGGGTAAAGTTGAGGCACGATGTAGTGGTTCAGCGTTACATTTGCATGGTTTTTTGTAGTGATTTTGCAGCATTTTTCGTGTTGATTTTTGAGGAGGTGGTGGCGACGAGTTTGTGGATTATTTTATGGGGGTGGTGGTTGTGGTGTGGTTTAAATGGAGATAGAGATAGAAGAGGTGGAGGTGGAGGTGGCCGTAGGTGCTAGTGGTGTCGGTGGTGGTGTAAGTGGTGGTTCTGGTGGTGGGGCTACTCCTGAGTTTTGGTTTGGTTGGGTTGGGAGTGTGTGTGACCAATTATCTAGGTGTTGTGACCAATAAATTGTTAATTTGTAACCAATAATTAATATGTGACCTGGAAGAATGTGTGATTGTGACTAACTTTATAATTGTTACTCAAAATTTAGTAAATTGTGACTAATAAATATTATTTAACCTAAAAAATTGTTAACGATATTTTGATAATGTGTGGTTGTCTATTCAGTTGTGACTTATAATGTTTGTGATTTGTGACCGTTGAACAAATTATGACATATAAAATTTCAAATTCGTGACCATAAATTAATTTGTGACTTATGAAATTTTTGATGCGTGACCGATGAAGAAATTTTGACATATAAAATTTTTGAATTGTGACCGTAAAATAATTTGTGACATTTCAATTTTTTATTTGTGACCGATGAACAAATTATGACCTATAAATTTTTTGAATTGTAACAGTAAAATAATATGTGACCAATTATATAGAATTTGTAATCAAATTATATGGAATTGTTACCTTAATTGAATATTAATTATGAAACGCGCACGCAAATAAATAATTGAATTATACGAGAACAATTAAATTGATTCATGAACATGTAATTTAATTAATATGAATCAATGAATATAAACAAATAATAATGTAAACACATTTAAACAAATGTGGCACGAAATTTAATTAATTTGAATTAATATATATATATATATATATATATATATATATATATATATATATATATATATATATATATATATATATATATATATATATAAATAATAATTTATACACATTTAAATAATTGAGGTGTACACGAACCATCATGAAATTTAATTAATTTGAATCAATAAATATAAAAAAGAATAATTTATATACATTTAGAAAAATGGCGTTATATCATAAATTAAATTAATAATATTGAAATTAAATAAGTATACATGAATTTGAATAATTTATATACTCCTATAATAATTGAATAGTTCTCAAATTATATGATCTTTAATAATTTATATACTCTATAATCATTTATGATAAAATGAATAATCTTGAAAATAAATACGTGTTCATGAACTTGAATAATTTATTCACTTCTCGAATAACTGAATAGCTCCCAAAACAGGTGTACATGAACTTGATTACTTAATATTATATTTAATATATCCATAAATAAATGTTTAATTAGTATATATGCACATACATAAATAATTAAATTGCAGTATTGAATTGTAATATTTCTAGAGTAATTGAATAGCCCCCAAAATATATACAATGTACGTGCATGAACTTGAAAAATTAATTGATTGAATTATAGTAGAATACATATAAATTAATGTTAATTATTATCACACGTAAATAAATAATTGAATGATATAAAAAGTTCATTGCACATAAACAGTTTTTTTAACTCTTTTTTATATCCACTAATTTTCAAATATCATTTTTACAGTATTTATAAAGCATTTCAAAATATATTGCTACACTTACACTCTTTAGTACACAATCCTCTCACGTGTATGTGGGTCCCACAATGTGGGGCCCATCGTGGACCCCACACATATGTGAGAGGGTTGTGTAGGAGATTGTGTACTAAGTGTGTACAAGTAGCATTTTTGTTCAAAATAACGTGTAACACACGTTTTGCCGTGACTAGTTTTATACATAAACCTCGAAATTTCTTCGATTTTTTAACTACATATTTTTCAAAAAAACACTTCTTGCAAAAGGACCTCCTACAATGTTAGGTTTAGGCCCAAAAGAATACCAATTCAATTAGGGCTCTTTTGATCTCCATAATCTTCAAAATCTTAGAAGAACTGTGTCAATCATATGCATTGGGATGCTAGGATCCCAATTATATTAAAACTCATTTTCAACTACACGTTCTCACAATAAAATATTTTGCATGTCATCCTAAAACCTTTTAACCTCACATTTTTCAAAATTTTACAATTACAAAACGCATTATCAACAAAAATGGGGCTCAAACACATAAATTAGATAATTTAGTCACAATCAAGCATATTATCTTCATTTTCAAGTTTGTGGGGAAAGCTTCACAACAACCTTGCTACATGCATGTTAAGTTTGACATTGTGGTGAGATGACAATTTTTTATACATTAATTTTAACAACACTTCAAACAATCAATGACATAGATTTTGACACATCATACAGTGTCAACATTAATGTACAACTAGTACAATTGAACTTCCAACTTATTGCTCAAGAGCCAAGTTGGTCCAGACATAAATTAAAAAAAAAAAAAGGAAGAAGAATAAGCAAATTGGCCTCTTGACTTTTCTATCACAATGGTCAATCAGTTTCTAATTTCGGTAAATTTTCAAATCTTTGTTACAGTCGTCATGAATACATCTTAATAATTTTTTACGTCTGTCGATGTACAATCTAGAGATAGAAAGTTGGTATAATTATTTTAGGAAAATGTCGGATGTACCGAATGGTGTACCCCCCTCACAATGTGTGCGGGGCCCTTATGTGTTTAAAAATGACGGCTCGTGATCCCCACCTCCTAATGTGAGTGGGGTGTAAAATATTATGTAAAAAAATTATGTACATGTAGCATAATTCATTATTTTATTGGACATGGTATAATCTTTCCCAATATTATTTCGGGCAAAAGAATCAAATCATAGCTGATGTAATATATCTACATCAAATTTCAATTTGAGGAAGTTTGGATGGTTTTTGGTAGACTATGAATAACTAATACTTCATTCAATAAATGTTCTTAGAATTTTATTCCAAATAATTATGACAATCAATTATTCTTTTTAGGAAATATAATCCCTACACCTCGTCGAGCGGGCATCTTCTTTCCACCCTAGGCCACACATCCCCTATTTCACCATCTCCAATTTCCTCACACACACACAGAGATGCAAATCAAATCAAATCAAATCCTTAGAAGGTCAAATTGTTTTCAATTTTGTTCTCAAATACGAACGCACGCACGCACACGGAATCTCTCTGTTCCGCAATTTCCATTCTAAGCAAGAAAGAAGACCAAAAAAAAAATTTTGAAAAAAAAAAAACATCCCTTTTCTATTTGTCTGTACAATTTCACGATCCTTCCAGTTTATATACAAAAAAATACAATTGCGAGTTGAAGAGAGAAGGCCAGAAAAATGCTGAGGGCTCTTCAATTTTAATTTATTTTTTTCTTTTTGTTGGAGTTTATTTGATTTCGTCGACATTGCACTAATTTCTGAATCTCTTCACTTATGGTTTTGTTATTCTTGAACTTTTGCAATTCTGATTAACTATTTTCGTGTTGGATCGCTTTTCACATTTTTTTTTAATTATTTTCTTGCCAGAAAAAAAGAAAGGTTTTTTGACCTTTACTCGATTTTTATCGACATCAATTCTAATATTAAGTGTTAAATTAATGTTATTAGTATCTCAGTTATATCGGGAAATCTTTGTAATAGAGTCGACGTCTCTGCTGTTCTTTCCTGGGGTCCTATATACAACATATCGCCCAATATTTCCATTCGTTTGGAATTCGTATCTATAGACAACATTTTGTGGGTTGTTGTGAAGAAAAATCGGGTATTAGTTTCGGATTGCAAACAGTATTTTGTTATCCACCATAAACTGTTGGGGTGTTACAAAAGATTTCAGTGTATGGGAGAGCAAGAGGGATGGGCGGATCCTAGCGGGCCATTACCAAATGGACTGTTGCCAGGAGCAGGCCAGGTGATGCGGGCGCTTGAAACCGCCAGATGGTTGAAAGCGGAGGACAGGACGGCAGAGCTCATTGCCTGTATTCAACCCAATCCGCTATCTGAGGAGCGCAGGAATGCTGTTGCAGATTACGTGCGGCGGCTCATCATGAAATGCTTTCCCTGTCAGGTGATTACAAACATGTTGCCTGTCGTTTACTTATTCTGCAAGGTAAGTTGTACCATAATTTGGTATATTGAATAATGGTATATAAGTGACAATAATGAATAATGGTATATTGGCATTTGTAGGAATTAGAAACACGAGGCCTATAAATTTACTTTAACTGGATTATTGTTTGAATTCTGCAGATGAATAAAAGGACACTGGTAAGAATTCTTCAATGTCTACAATGATATTATTATAAGACTATGATTATATTTGTGTTTTGCTATGACGCACCGACATGGATACGCGTGTTCAACATGACTTATCGGACACGTCGACGTGCAATTTTCAAAAATAATATTAACACGACATCCATGGCATATAGATTAAATTATTTAAAATTCTTCATTTATATTGTATAAATTTAATTTTATTCTTGTTATTAATTTTTTTATTGAACATTTTTATTATTTAACAATAATTTTGAGTTAAAAATATATAATATTTGTGATAGAGAAAGAAAAATGATAGTGTCCAGGAGCGTCGACATCAGGGACGGATCCAGGATTGAGGTAAGGGGGGGCTAATACGTAAAAAAAAAAAAATTTA
Source organism: Fraxinus americana (assembly GCA_035079005.1). Classification (NCBI taxonomy): domain Eukaryota; kingdom Viridiplantae; phylum Streptophyta; class Magnoliopsida; order Lamiales; family Oleaceae; genus Fraxinus; species Fraxinus americana. The sequence continues at coordinate 6,670,265 of CM068723.1, read as the reverse complement.
CACATGAATTTTTAAAAAAAAAAATTTTTACAAAATTTTTTTTTTTTTTTCTAACCAAAATTTTTTTTTTTTTGGGGGGGGGGCTACAGCCCCCCCCTAAATCCGTCCCTGGTCGACATCATACACTTGTCGGACACGGACATGTTACTTTAGTTGAAGTGTTCGTGCAACACGCATTCTGAAAGTTATATCTTGAAGGTTGATTTTGACATCACGTTTAAAAGTTTCAACTAGTGTTTTGATGCTTGAAAGAAATCATGTTTTTAAAATATTATTTTGAGGATTTACACCTCGAATCATGCAGCACTTGAGGCTATCATAAAATGCCTCAAAACCAGCACTTTAAATGCCATTTGTTAGGCTTATGCCTCGATCTACCAAGGCGACTTAGTGAGGCTAACATCTCATGCCTTAGCCACAAGGCAACTAAGGTGTTCGTCAACTTGCCTTGTATTTTTCAAACATTTAATTATTGGCCTTAGAGTTTTAGTTATTTCTTCATAACCTAAAATGTTTTATGGATTCTTGCATTTTTTCGTACTACATGGAAGGAAAATACGCTATTACAATTGGAGGATGATGACAAAGAATGAAAAGAAATTTATAATGATGAAGATGATCATGATGTTTATGATTCCCATTTAGTAGTATGATATAAGAAATTTTTGTGTTGTCTCCAGTCTCCACTTATAGTTATAGATTATAATTTTATTACATGATTACTTATTTGTTGACTTACTATTTTCTATTTTCTGACTTTTAATTTATTTTGATTAGTTTCATTATGGATTTTTTAAAAGGGTTTATGGTATATTATGTGAATAATTTTGTATTTATATTCTTTTAAGTTCTTTTATTGTTCTATCTTGAGGCTTACACCCCAAAGGCTCTCCATGAGGCATGAGATAAAACGCTTCAATACCCAATTAAGCTGTTTTAAGCATTGAATTCAGTTCTTTGATATATATGGTTCCAATTTTTATAGCCCAAAGTTCTAAATCTGGTAAATCTTTGTCTTTAGTGGTTTGGTGGTGAGAGTTCATGCAAGAAAGCGATGATACTAATTTCGAGGAAACATCTTAAGAAGGACCGAAATAGTAAGAAAGACAAATCCAACTTTTAAATAAAATTTTCTCATAAATGACCTTTCTCTAGTAAAATTTCTATAATCCAAAATTGCTCAATGTTCGAAGATGTAGAATTTCTCCTTATTTACTTTTGAAATTAGTGCCTTAAACTCTTGTTCATGTATATGGGCTGTGCGATTTTGAAAGGGAGTGAAAGTAAGAATGGGATTTATGGAGTTATGATTTTTTGTATGTATTACAAGACACGAGAAGAAATTGAAAGAATAAGAAGAATACATTCAAGCTGGTCAAGTTGTAGTCCGAGTTGTCCCTCCTCTCTGATGGAAGGGTATCTTTAATAGGGATGGCGCTGACAATTTGATAGTTTTTAAGTCGGATCACGGATGAAGAATAATTTGACTAAAAAAATAAGGAGGCCATTTTCCTTCCTGCCTTCACGGCTTCACAGTAAGGTCTTTTGGAAAACTTAGTAATTTTGAAAATCAACTTAGTAGAAGACGTCCCATGAAGATGTGATGAATTTTTTGTTAGTAGAAGCAGTCGTTGCATCAGTTACTTCAATGAATGGCTAAAAATCTTTGTAACTCACACTATGAGTCAGTAGAATAGCTGTTGTTGAGATGGGGAATGTATGCTACCTTCGTTGTCAAACAGAGAAGTTGGTAGTATTATGTACCGTGAAACTCTGTTGTAATTGATCTGCGTCTCCTAGTGCAATTAGTTGAAATTGTTATTTATTTTAAATGTATGTTTTATTTGTTCGTTGAATCCTCATGTTTCTTTGTTGCTCATATTATTTTACCCATTATATTTTTCACAGGTTTGTACCTTTGGGTCTGTACCCTTGAAGACTTATCTACCTGATGGAGACATTGATTTGACTGCTTTCAGTCATGATCAAAATTTGAAAGATACATGGGCCAGTCAAGTTCGTGATATGCTAGAGAATGAGGAGAAGAACGAGAATGCTGAATTTCACGTAAAGGAAGTCCAGTATATTCAAGCTGAAGTATGCCTTCCATGTCCTAGATTTTTGTACTTCTAATGTGTTGATTGTGTTGTGAATCCATCTTGAAGATCTTGAGCATATATTGATGTACTTTGCTTTACATTTATCTTTAACAGCATGGTAGTTGTTGTGCTGCATTCTACATGTATACATTTACCAAAAGTCTTGAGTTATGCATGTCACACTTGGAATGATTTTCTGATGCTTGCTATTTACATACCATATGTAGTCACTTTGAGTAGAAGAAAACCGACTAGATACCAGCAGTTGCCCTATATCAAATCTCACTGTTTTATATGATGAGTATAGTTGTGTTCACAGAAGCACTGCAATAAGGTTATGAACCATGGTCAACAGTGAAGAATTATACTGAATCGTTGTGTGCAGCCTCTCATGCAGAACCTGAGAAACACATCATCGTGCATATGTTTGCCCTTTGCTGGAGAATTATACTGAATCAATTTAATGACGTACCCGGTGAAACTAATATATGTTATTCATTCCCAACTTTGAATGTCAACTTTTGTTCATGGTCTAGATGTTTTGAGCAACTATTTTGACTTGGGCTTGCCATCTTTTATATACTAATGCTAGTGAGGGTGACGAATGGGAGAACTTTGCTTTGTCAAGGATTGCATGTTGTAGGATACCAAGTTCATGACAAAAAATGTGTTTCCTTTGACATCAGTAACCCTTTTCTTTTCTACATTGTATTAGAAAAGTACCTTGAGGTTTAAACTTTTAGTTTTTCACTGTGATGGTTTGGATCCATTTTATATTTCCTAAGTTGCTCTATTCTTACCCTCCATGAGTTGCTAATTTCCTGCCAACAAGTTTCTTAGATTTCTTGCTATGCATTCTGTAACGATCCGGACTCTATGCCGGAGCCGTTATATTATATGTACTGTCTATTTTGGGTGGACAAATGCCCAATTGGTACAATAATTCAACTTAAGTCTCTCATTAGGCAGAGGTCTTGTGTTCGAATCCTGGACGGCTTTCTATCGCTTTCCCCAGTATTTGAACCCAAGACCTCTGCCTAGTGAGAGACTTAAGTTGAATTCTGATACCAAATTTTGAACCATTTGTTAGGCTACCGTTCCCTCATAGTTACGGAGTAATCAATAAGATGCATTTTTTTATTGTATGATGGACCCCCCCGCCCCCCCGAAAAGCATTGGCGCGCATGTAAACGAGGTACTCTACCAACTGAGCTATAACCCTTGGTGCTTGTGATACATATTTTATCATGTAGATAATTTTTTGTCAAGATGAATATTCTATGATCCAACATCCTCAATGTTTGAGTGGTATTGCTTGTATTAGTATTGCTCATAAGTAATATGATATTTGTAATCCAACGATGGCATGGGTTCTATATAGTTATCTTTGGGATGATAAATGACCTACTTAACGCAGTGGTTAGAGTATTACTTTTATACAGCGGGAGTCATTGGTTCAAATCCAATAATAGGTAGAACTTATTAGATACTAGAGTAATTTGATACCAAGATTGAACTTAAGTCTCTCATTAGCAGAGGTCTTGGGTTTGAATCATGGGGGATGCGATAGAAAGCCATGAGGGGGTAAGTGGGCATCTACCCTCCTAAGCGTACATTATGTATGATATAACGGCTTGGGCATAGAGGTTATGTCGTTACAAAGTCCAATTGGTACCAAGATTCAACTTAAGTCTCCATTAGACAGGGGTATTGGGTTCGAATCTTGGGGGAAGTGATAGAAATCCGTGAGGGGTTAAGTGGGCAAAGGCTCACCCAAAGCGGACAGTACGTATGATATAACGGCTTGAACATAGATACAAACTTATGAATTTAGCCGATACAAAGCTATATGATAGCACCCATTTTTTTCGATTCGACGGTTCGATCTATGATTTATCATTTGTGGACGTTGATAAGATCCATCTATTTAACAGCGGTCCGAATAATCAACTCTGCAATCAGTTGTTAGAATGAATAGGTCTTCAAATTGTTCATTTGGTGTTTCCAGTGGCGGACGGGTGAGTAACGTGTAAAAACCTGCCCTTAGGAAGGGAAACAACTGGGTATCAGCAACAATTGGTTTTATTACGGAACAACTCATGATGGTCATATCGATCTATTTGATTGATTGGTATGAGGTTATCGACAAGAAAGATTTATCTAAGCTACTTCGTTTCTTTTTGTCCAAGACTTCTTTTTTTGTCAAAGTTGCGAATTAACAAAATATTGAGGAATTATCCATACATAAAATTATAATTATGGCTTGCGTCTGATTAGCTAGTCGGTGAGGCAATAGTTTACCAAGGCAATGATCAGTAGCTATTCCGATGATGAGCCACACTGGGACTAAATTATTTATTTGTATATCTTAATTTTCTATCAGAATAAACATAGAAATCCACTCACTACGAATAGCATGCCCTCGGCCCATCCGCATATTTTTTTTGTTCTGCGCCCCGTAACTATTCGTTGCCCAATTGGTACCAGAATTTGACTTAAGTCTCTCATTAGGCAGAGATTTTGTGTTCGAATCCTGGGGGATGCGATAGAAATCTGTGAGAGGGTAAGTGAGCACAAGCCCATCCAAAGTGGACAGAACGTATCATATAACGGCTTGGATATAGAGATCCAGGTCGTTACACATTCACCGAAAAAAATTAGTTTTCCTTTCTTTTCTTTATCTGCTACATGATTTTGATTTGGCTTCTTAATTTCTTACTATTGCAGGTGAAGATAATTAAATGTCTAGTGGAAAATATTGTGGTAGACATATCCTTTAATCAGGTTGGTGGTTTATGTACGCTGTGCTTCCTTGATGAGGTTAGTATTTATTCTGAAATTTGTAATGTTTGAATCTGAGCTCTCATCATATTTATGAAATTTGATGAACAAATAGTATAACTGCACAACATATTCTTCTGTAGGTTGATAATCTGATAAAACAAAATCATCTGTTCAAGCGCAGCATTATATTGATTAAGGCATGGTGTTATTATGAAAGCCGTATATTGGGGGCTCATCATGGACTTATTTCTACTTATGCTCTAGAGACCTTAGTTCTTTACATCTTTCACGTTTACAACAATTCCTTTAATGGACCACTTGAGGTAGTTTTAGTTACTATGTACGTCAAGAAAATTTAATTGTTAGGTTGTCCTGAAGGATTTTATTTACACTCGCAGGTTCTCTACCGTTTTCTAGAGTTCTTCAGCAACTTTGACTGGGACAATTTTTGTGTTAGCTTATGGGGACCTGTGCCCATTTGTTCCCTACCTGATGTAACTGGTAATAACTTATGAGAACTTTTTATTCAATGTGTTACAGCTATTGGAAATATTGGCTGATTTATGAAGTTTTACAGCGGAACCTCCTCGGAAGGACAGTGGAGAATTGCTCCTTAGCAAATTGTTTCTTGATGCTTGTAGCTCTGTGTATGCTGTTTTCCCTGGTGGCCATGAAAATAATGGACAGCCATTTGTTTCCAAACATTTTAATGTTATTGATCCTTTACGCGTGAACAACAACCTTGGACGTAGTGTTAGTAAAGGTATACGAAGCTTAACTTTTCTTATTGTTCTCTTTGTTTAAGCTTTGAAAATTGTAAAGATAATTACCTTTTGTATCTTTGAGCTCTTTACTTGAAACTTGTTTATTTGTTGCGACGACTACCTAACCTCTACCTCTGAAATAGAACTGTGTTATATGGGCAATAAGTAGGTTTCTACTGGTCAGCTTTGCTTGTAAAGTGAAGGTGTGTATGTATTCTTTGAGTTTTAGATCAATGGCTGCTGCATGCCAGCTTTTTCAGTTCCCCTTTGTCTTTATTTAAATATGTTCTAAGGATTTTACAGAGGAATGCCTTGGGTCTAGTATTCATGTGGTCTGTATGCACACTGACCATCCAGATTCACATAGCAAGTCTGAAAGAAAAGAGGGGGAATGAAACAGACTAATTATGACTGATAAGATGAGAAAGGAGAAATCTGTTTTATCAAACCACCATTTCTACTTTTATTTTTCTGTTGGTTCTATTCCTTTGTTCTGTTTTAGGTTAAAAATTCACTTGAAGTAGAAGCTATAATATAGCTTGCCTGTCTACTATCAGCTAGGGCAAAAAAAGTTATTTATGTTGTGTTTGATTTCCAGGGAAAAGACTGGAAGAAAAGGGAAAGTAGAAACAGGAAACTAGGTCACAAGGACAGATGAAGTCAGTTTTTCTTCTTTTGTTTGGTTTTAAGAAGAAAATGGAAGAAAATACAGATGGGTAAATTTGTGGTCCCTAGACGAATTTTGAGAGGGAACCATTTGCTCATAGTTTGAAGACTTTCATTTTAACTTTTCAAACATGTTATCAATGTCAATTCTGTTAAATTTTTTCTTGCGCATCGTAAATCAAATTTTCAAAATAAGAGGCTTTAGCCTTATTTTTTTGGTTAATTTCAATGGCGATCTTGGCTGGTCTTATTCTGGAATTGGTAGAATTGGGACTGTTATCACTTTTATCCTTGCCAAAGGGAAAGTAATTTTGAACCCTGTGGACAAAAAAGATTTGAATAATGTGAAGTTACAAAACTTCTTTGAGAAATTATGTGATCTTTTCTCATGTCAAGTTCTGTTATAGATTGTGTTTCAATTGACTGGCGTGATGAAGATGCATTTTGTGTTCCATCTTGGTAACAGAGTATGAATGAGAAACCAGAGAAGAGAGGGGGGAAATGAGCGTGAGGGAAAACCTGTCTGTAACCAGAGGTGCTCCCCAATTATAAAGAATCTGATGTAGAAATGTATGCATGAGGTCTTTTGACAGCTGGAGAAACCATATGGTCTTGAACACTTACATCCCCCAATGGAAACAAAATGAAAATAATGAACAAACTCACTCCCGTGGCCAAAGTCAATGTCTATTTCCCTGCACACAAATTGAGTTATTTGGACAATTTACTATGTAAGTTTGTGGTCACAACAAGTCTCAGACTCAGTCTGATACTGTTGATTTTGTATGTTCATTATCAGTGTCAATTGTCAAACTTGGTTTTATCTGAATTTTTCTCTCAAAGAAGTCCAGTCCTTTTTTCTTTTTACTTTGCAACAGCCAACGTTATTCCTTGCTTTTGCAAAACATAGGTAATGTACTTGCACTTCTTGTATTTTTTATCTCCTGTCTAAATTCACTGATCATTTGATGCTATATTTCTTGTGGGTATTCATTTTCCATTACTTCTTATAGTTTACTTGCAGCTGATAGTTTTTGTTCTCAGGTAATTTTTTTAGAATACGGAGCGCATTTGCTTTTGGAGCTAAAAGACTGGCTAGATTACTTGACTGCACCAAAGAAAATGTAATTTATGAAGTTAATCAGTTCTTCACAAATACATGGGATAGGCACAGCAGCGGAGATCGTCCTGATGCACCTGGAATTGATTTGGGGCGCTTGAGATTATCAACTCCAGAGAGCATTCATGAATTTGATAATTCAAACGATAATGCGATTGGCAAAAAAGTAAATGGCAGGTCCTCTGGTCATAAGATGGTGGCTGAGGGGGTTCATGCACATGTTTCCTCTCAACACGGCAATTATTCACCTGTAAGCGTGTCTAGAAAAAGTGAGTCATCCGCAGTTTCTGAAACTCAAAGCTTAAAAAATCACATCATGTTAAGTAGCTTGAGGGGTTCTGCACAAAGTAGAAGAGATGCTATTTCCAATCAGGTTTCGAATAATGAGAAAGGTCAGAGAGATCTGAGACCTGATAGTTTGGTGAATGACTTCCAGGGAAAGTTCAGTTTTGCCAGAACACGCTCAAGCCCGGAGCTTACTGACACATATAGTGATGTTTCACTGCGTAATAGATCTACTGAAAGTGCAAAAGTACATGCTACTTATCTAAGGCCAGACAGTAGTAACAGGAGGGACATTGGTTCTGAAGGTTTAGCATGCAATAGCAGTCAATCTTCAGTTGACAAGACTCAATTCGCTGGGCACATCCCATCCAGTCAAAGTCTAGACACTGCTGACTCTAATAGCAGCTCACATAGCTATCGCAGAGATTCTGGGTTGGATGCGTCAAATGAAGAGCTTTCCTCAACCTCTGGAACCTGGGGGATGCTCCAGGAAGAACAAGATTTTGTCAACGTGATAGCATCTGCTTCTTTTCATGGCTTTAACGGTCAGGTTCACTTGCCATTCAATCTATCATCAGCTCAAATGCCTTTCACGATCTCGATGTCGTCGTTAGCTTCAATGGGATATGGTCAACAGAATCTACCAGGATTGCTTCCTACAAATATTCCTGTATACGATCCTTCTTTTCCAAATTTGCATTTTCCTCATGGTCTGGTTTCACCCCAATTCACTCATTATTTCCCAAGCATCGATCTTGGGTCAAGGTCTGATGATAAACTGGAGCGAAGTAATGAAAACTTTGAGTCTGTGAGAATGAACTCCATGGAATCAGATAATGAATTCTTGCAGGAGCAGGATGTTGGCTCCACTAGTGGGTACGACGCTGATAATGGAAGTTTTGAAATGATTCAGTCATATGATAAACCACAAGCGACATCGTCCAGTTTAAAATATATCCCTCCATTTCGAATAAGTGGTAAGCATACCAAAGAAAAACATGGATCAACGAGGGAGGATAGTGGTAATTTCTCATTTCAGGATATCAGAGGTAAGGAGGCTTATGAAGAAGAAAGACCTGCAAGTTCAAGGTTCTCTTCTGCTACCCGTAGTAGTTCTTTGAGAAGTAGAGCTTCTTCAGAGGGTTCCTGGGATGGGCCATCGGTTAAGAACCCAAAGTCGACAAATGAAAGACGGGGAAAGAAAATAGTTACTGCTGATCCGGCTATTGGTCATGGAAAAGGCAAAATTATGTCCGAACATGTTACAAATAAGGCTGAAGATAATGATCAGGAATGGCTTGCACTATCAAATGTGGGGACTGAAATGGCAGAACGAAATCCGGTTTCTCAATCTGTTGCATCTTTGTATGTTCAAAGGCATCCTGTGCCTGGCTTTGAAGTTGCTCAGACAAGTGGATCGGACTCGATGATCCCCATTGCCCCAATGCTGATAGCTCCTGGTTCTAGACAGAGGATGATGGAGAATAATGGGCTTGTTGCATTTTATCCTACTGGGCCTCCAATCCCATTTGTAACAATGCTTCCAGTATACAATCTTCCTCCTGAGACTAGAATATCTGATCAATCAACTGACCGTTTTGGAGCTGATGAAAGCTTGGATAACAGTGACTCTGTTCAGAACTATAGTCCTTCTGAGGGCTTTGACCAGTCTGAGGATTTAAATTCTTCTAGTTCCTTGAGGGGGACAACCACTATTGAGACATCTGATGAGCAGAAGTCTGATATTCTCCACAGCGACTTTGCCAGCCATTGGCAAAATTTGCAATTTGGAAGGTTCTGCCAGAATCCACGCTCCCATGATCCTTTATTCTATCCTTCACCTGTAATGGTCCCACCAGTTTATCTGCAGGGTCATTTCCCATATGATAATCCTGGAAGACCACTTTCAGCTAACACTAACCTTTTCACTCAGCTTGCGAGTTATGGTCAACGTCTAGTTCCGGTTGCTCCCCTTCAGTCTGTTTCCAGTAGATCTTCATATGTTTATCCAAGATACATCGATGATATGCCAAGATATCGTAGCGGGACTGGGACTTACCTGCCGAATCCTGTAAGATAATTTATCATACTTGCTCGGTTACACATTGCGAATATTTAGATATTATTTATTTGGGAAGTCCTACTTTATCTTTAAATTATTTTTATGTTAAGAGTATGTTTTGTAGTGATTATAAGCAGTGAGTCTTACGGAATGTGTAGATAATAAGTGGGTAGTTGGCCAGCTTAATTGTAATTTAAGCTTAGCCAAACCTGCACTTAGAATTCCACTCACAAACACACAAATGGTTGTTACTTCCATTTCTTTCTTTACAAGAAAAAGGAGAATGCATACAAGTGTATGCTAAGAAAATTAAACCACCTTGAGCTTCATAAAATCCATCCATGAATCTGTGCAGTTGGACGGACTGCATGCTCCGAAATTAAAAAAGTAAGGAACTATTTTAAACTTAAAGCAAGAAGTCTCAACTTTTAGAAGCTCTTGTTATGCTCTCTCACAACCTTCATAATGGTATGCACATCAAGCAACCTTTAAAGCTTGATACTTAGGTGAGAGGCGATGATTTCATATCTTTTCTATATGGCCTTAATTACATATATGGCTAATGATTAGGAAATGGATGGTCACAAATTAGTTTGTAACCAACTGTATCAGAAGACATTAAGAGCCATTTGTACTTCTGAAGTGAAACTTCAATGTGTAATTTTGGGACCCCAAAGATAAGTATAATCAAGTGTTTGGTCCTCTTGTTGATCTATAAAAACAAAGAGTTCAAGTGTGAATCATGTGTATTTGATTTTTGTTCTCTTATTGTGTTTGTGGGCATAAGGCCTTGGGTTTGCTCCCCAATGGTCATCAGTTCGAGTCCCCTCAGGGCCACTGAGGTGAGTACCCGGTCGTAAACTTTAGGGCCCCGTGGAATTAGTCGAGGTGTGCGCAAGCTGACCTGGACATCCATGGTTATCAAAAAAGAAAAAAAAGTGTTTGTGGGCATAAGCACCGAAACATATGTCAATTCATTGTACATATCTTGTGCTATATTTGGATGTATCGATTTTTTTATCGGTACAAGTACTAATGATTTTATAATTAACACCTTTAATAACTGATAACATTTTCATTACCTGTTATTGATTGAGAGGGCTGGCTGTAATACAGAACAACTTTGCAATTCAAATCTGGAGGGAGAGAAGAAACAGAACTCGTGTCTGTTTTTTATATTAAGTCCTAATTTTGAATGTTATCAGGAATAGTGAGTTGTAAATTAATAGAGCCTCGTTTCAGGTCCTCTTTTATGAGTAATGGCATGGACAGCTTTGTGGAATGGTTTCAGCCTTTTTACTGTGATGCCAGGGTTTAGATTAATTTTGCACGTGGGGATGAACCGTCTTCTGAAACTGTGAACATATATTCTTTCAACTTTGTGTTTTTAGTTGGCTTTGGTTGTATACTTGGCTTCACTTGACTTGTGGTTCTTGTCTGGTTTTCTATTCTTCTTTTAGTAACTAGTTTACATTTTGCTTTAGAGGCACTGCCCACTTCAGTAGTTACTTTTGATTGTTTTAAATTTCATTGCTTCAGAAGGTTTCTGTAAGAGAGCGCCACTCTTCTGGCACTAGAAGGGGGAATTACAACTATGATAGGAACAATAGCTATGGTGATAGAGAGGCTAACTCGAATGCTAATTCAAAATCACGAGCTGCTTCTCGAAGCCACAATCGCAGCCAAACTGATAAATCGAACTCGAGAATGGATAGGGTGGCTTCCAGTGAGAATCGAGCTGAGCGATCATGGTCTGTCCCTTCTTACCAATCCCAGAATGGTCCATTGCACTTGAATTCTAGCCAAAATGGTCCTAATATGGCACATGGCATTCATTCTTTTCCGGCAATGAACCCCAGTGGAGTGTCTTCTAATGGACCTTCCATCCCACCAGTCATGATGCTTTATCCTTTTGACCACAATGCTAATTATGGTAATTATGGTGAACAGCTCGAGTTTGGGTCTCTGGGTCATGTAGGTTTTTCAGGTATAAGTGACCAATCGCAGCCATAGATTTCATGGGGGCTCCATACAACATTCTTCACCAGATCAACCATCCTCTCCACATCACCAGAGGTAAGAATCATGCTTCAACTCTGAAATTTATATAATCATTCAAGAAAATTGACCAACTCAGTTTGGTCAAGTCAGCGGGTAACAGTTCGTGTTAAGTCTGATTTTAGGTAGTCTGAAGTTCTCCTGGCTTTCCAAATTTATTGCTGCTAATCCTAAGAACGTGGTTGAACTGATAATATACAAATCATACTCATCAGATAAATAACACTTACAGAATTGTAATGGTTCACAGTACATGTATCTAGGTGAATTGCTTATAGGTGACTGGATGATTAGGACAAGGACCACATTTGTTTTAATCACAGCTTGAACGCTGATCATAGTGGGATATATTTTTTTTTCTTTGTTTTAGTCAAACACCATCACGGTTGAGTTTTTACATGCAAATAAAATTACAATGCCTTAGGTGGGGGATAGGGGCTGTACCTGACTTACCATGGATTCGAAGCTAAATTACACATTAGGGAGGAGGAAGATCCAAACGTCAAAACCGGACAAAACACAAATTGGTTGGAGGCTGAAGGACAAAAGGAAACCAGACTGAAGGGCTTGAAGCCCAATGCACAAGTTCATAGGACTGTGCACCAGATGTAGTGTAGTACAAGAAGCATAAATGTTCCTGACATGGGAGGTCCCATATGATTTGGATTTTGGATCTCCTACTCTGAGTGGCATTTCTTCTCCCTCAGCTGGTCCTATATTTTATTATTTTTTGAAAATAAAGGTGGTCATTAATTATTATGCTCTTACTGATCTAATATTGCTATAGTCTCTATAAGTTGATTGCCTAGGTACAAATTGCTCAGGAATTACAATACCTGTCTGCAATTACTACTACTAGCGCTAGCTTTTTTGTCATAACATGCTTGTTTAGTGTAGTGGCTGTATTTATTGCTTGCTGCAGATCATTTTATTGCTTCGCTTCAATTTTTCATCTACATATTTTGTGACTGTGAATCCTCTTAACAGGAGAGTTTGATAAATTACCGAGATCAATGACCTGAAGGATTGACCAGTCAAGTTTGTACGGTGAACCACGAAGAAAATGATGGTAGAAGAAAAGACGATAAATGATCATCCGTTTGTTATCTGTCAACTTTTTAGCATACTACTTTGTATGTACAATACCTAGTCAATTTCTAACCACAGTAGGAAGAAAAGTGACTCCTTTAGATTTTTGGGTTTTTTGCCCCTGCCATGTAATTGGGTTAACATATTGTAATTTCATTGCAGTAGGAAGCCTTAAATGTTGGAATTAGAGTCTTTTAAATTAGGAAATTTTTTTAGTTAGCCATATTTTTGGATTACAGAATCCCCTTGTATTAATGCTGTGTTGACTCTTGATCGGGGCGGTTTAACACACCAGCAGCATGAATGGGAAAGATGAATTTAGACAAATTGATAATTTTTTTAATGTTTTCCCTTGCTTTTTCTCTGAATGAATGGATCATCGTGAACATGGGCTGAATTAGATAGAATTATGATTAAACACATTTTAGGAATGTGGAAACTGAGAATGATCATTGCATGTTAAAATCACTCTCACTCTCACTCTCACTCTCACTCTCATACTCACACCGACACAACTCAGCCTACACACACCCCTACAGGCAAAATTACAGCAAGCACAGACACATAATACTTCCTATTTCATTAAGTACGTCCGAAGAAACAAGTAGATGGTGAAGGTGCATGCAGATGGATCGTGAATTGGTTTACAATGATTAAAGTTCAAGTCTAAGTATCGCTTGGTCATACTTTTAATAGATTAATTTCTAAGTTTCTAGATGGAATATTTTGTTAGTTGCCATGTTGAATTAGTTGATTGGGATCATGATTTATTTATTTATTTATTGTTGTTGTTGTTGTTGTTATTATTATTATTATTATTATTATTATTATTTGTTCAGAATCAAAAATCCCAAAATCAACAAAAAAAATCAACTTATGATCCAAATCAACAAATTCAACATTGTAACTACCAAAAAATCCAAACTAGAAACTTGAAAACTAATCTATTAGAAGGATGAACAGAGGTAATTCTCCATTAATAAATTTTATAACAATAAATACAAGTTTGAGAATAATTTCAAGTAAAAGGTCCATAAGCCCCATTTAAAACCACTCTACACCGCTTAATTGAGATAGGCTTCATAGGGAAAGATCCCAACACATTTCTTCTAACAAACTTTGCGTTAAATTTTGATTTTTAGTTCGTCATACGTTACAAAGGGAAATCATTATATTTGTACTCAGCGAAAATATAATACTCAAAAAATAAAAATTGTAGGGGACACAACAATGCAACATAATCCACCTAGAACGCAGTCCAGGGATATTCCCAAGGCCCATTTTGCCAAGGACTAGCTTAGGAATGGCTGGAGGATTGTCAAGCCCCATGGTTCGACTGAACTCGTTTGCAAGCTCTACAGGCCCACGTTCTTATTGGAATTGTAATAGCCAAGCCATGTCTGGTATGCCGTTTCTTTGTTCTTCATCTCTACGTGGGATAGTGCGTTCAACTGTGTGTACCGCAGTATTTTAGTGTTAAGATATCAGACTATATGTACTGTTGACCCCAAAAAATGTTGCCAACAGATGTCGGGCCCACTCGTATACATGTAAGCTAAATCCAACACGTTAGTGCCGATCGACGGTCAGAATATCTCCAGAATCTGAATGTGGGAGGAGCTCAACGATACGAGACGTCTCCGTTCGGGCCTCCGGCGAGATAACTAGAACACGATTGTATAAGAAACCAATCGATAAAGAACAAGATTTGTAGTTGAAATATGCTGAAAAACGAGAGAATAATATAGCTCCGAGTAGTTAGAAGTTCATTCAGAATTTGCATTAGCCTTCTTGTGTTACATGGTGGGGGTATTTATAGTGTTACAAATCAAATGGTGGCCTTTGGATCAAGTTACACGTGGCCTCATCTCCTCGGCCAAGACATCAAATCCTAACTATCAAGTTGACTCTCCTAACCTTACAAAGCATTAAATGCTCTTACATTGACAAGATAAGACACAAATGTACTTTACATAAAAGTCACGTCAATCATTGAAATAAAGATCTTCATTATTGCTATATCTTTCCACGTGGATTTCCACTAGCTACAATAAAGGGGCCTCAGATAGTGCATGTTCACCGAATCGTGGCTTTAGTTAACAATAATGGCCTCGGAACAAGTCAAGGCCTCGGAATCCACGTCGGAGGCTAGGAAAATATACCCCGATTTAATTGGCTGGTTCCACTGCTAAAATATGGTGCCCGTGTCGCTTCCATTTATGTCTCATAACAATAGTCCCCCAAGTCCATGTATGGTCATTTTTGCCATGCTTGGACTTTCAATAAGTCATAAAAAGTTTTAATTTTTTGTACTTCACATCAGTCTCGCAAGTCCAAGCAGAGATATTCATACTGTGCATGGAATTCAAGAAGTGTAATGGGTAAGTCTAAGAAAGTTGTCTTTAAAACTGAAGTTCTCTTGGAGCTGAAGTGAGGCGAGTTCATATTCGAACTGGCGAGACTGAATTCCTTTGAGGCGAGGCGAGGCGAGTTCATATTCAAACTGGCGAGGCTGGATTCCTTTGAAGCAAGGCGAGTTCATATTGGAACTAGCGAGGCTGGATTCCTTTGAAGCGAGGCGAGTTTATATTCGAATTGGCGAGGCTGGATTCCTTTGAAGCGAGGCGACATTCAGAGTTATTAGTGCCCGTGACATGATGGTTTCTTATGTTTCCAAGGCAAGTTGGCTGCATCGAAACGACTTCCAATAACCGTACAACTGTTTAAATTCAATGCATAATGATGGCTAATTATTAGGACGCGTGATTTTGGGGAACACGTTCACACGTGAATCCATGCTGGCACATATATGCGTTAATCTGGAGTGTTGAAAATATAAACCGTTCGAAATCTGAGGCTCAGATCTACTTACTTCTGGACGCTTCCGATCATCTGAGATTTAATCCAATGGTTAGGATTGAGTCCTTTACTGGTATAAAAGCTAAAAATTTGCCATTTTCAAACTTTATCTTCGCAAAATACTCTTCAAAACCTCTCAAGCTTTCTTGCTATCAAATCTTTTCCCACAAGTCTTCCGGCAGACTTTCTTGTTTATTTAGGTACTCTCCCTTAAGGAGCATTCTTTCCAACCTTCAACACCATTCTTGTAGTTTTTCTGCAAATTGTGTAGCTTTTAGTGAGTAACTGCTTAAAGCAGGTGTACGTTTGCCTCTGCACCCTTTCCTTAGGGCGGTGCTGAGGACCTTTATGTTATCCCCCACTCAAATCCTTCCAAATGGGTGGAGCCAAGTCGTAGGGACCTACTTCCTTTGGAAGGAAGTGTCTCTAGGCGAGGACTTGCCCCTTTATGTCTTCGAGACCTTGTTCCATGCTAAAGTCATAGGGAAGGACGACTCGCAGGGGTGGTACTACATCACCCCTTGGGGCTCTCATGCCCCCTTCGTAGTTGGGCTCCCTTCCTCCATAAAGGGGTGGAAGGAGTCCTGGTTTTGGGTGACGGGTAGGTGGCAGATGGTTGAGGGAGATGTTGTCCCAACCGTTACCGTGCCGACCCAGTACTACGAAGCTTGTGAGTGCCTCGTCTTGAATTACTTGTCATTTTAAGCATAACTCCTTGATACTGATCCTTAGTTGTTGATTCGCAGATTGCAGCTCCCGGTATGATCTGACTAAAGCGGAGTGGGGCATTATTGCAGACATTTACAAGCGATCTCCAAAGCTCCGAAGCTTTGCCCACCTCATAGGTAGAGATCGATATTTCGTCGATTTTGGACTCATGGCTCCCAAAGGTACGAAGCCGTCTAGCTTCTAATTTCCATATGACTTCAATAATTTTAACTTTTCCTCTGGTGATTGCAGATAAATTCAGCAAGAAGGATTATGCCTTGCCTAATATGGCCAATATAATGAAGGCCACGTCCACTGTCGGGGCGAAGGTGCTGAAGCCTGGGTCCTTGGGGGCCAAGCAAGTAAAGTCCAAGCTTGATCGCCTCAGCAAGGATAAGAATGAAAAGGATGCTAAGGAGGAGGCCCCCAAAGAGGCCACCAAGGGAGGTAAGCCACCTGCCATTAAGGGTAAGGGCGTGGCTGAGTAGCCCCAGAAGAAAAGGAAGTTAGGCCCAGGTGATGGGTCTTCGAGTTTTGGGACATCAGTGTCCTTCGTAGAGAAGGGAGTTTCGAAGCAGTCGAAGCTTCTCCAGTCTTCGATTGATGCTGCGTTGGTGGCACAATTAAGGAAGGTAATCAAGGAGGCGACGAAGGCCTCCGAGGCCACTCAGAAGGCGTCAGTGGAGAGGATCTTAGGGAAGTCTGGGAACTTCCTAGGGGGCAGGGAGGACAAGATAGCGCCTGCCCTTATTGAAATGCTTCCACCCGAGGTGAGGGCTACCACGAAGGGTTTAACAAATTTTGGACGGAGAAGTGGCAGAACTACGTTGCCACATGCGACGCAGTGGACCTTACGGCCACTTTAGTAAGCCAAACTGCCAGGGATTTTGGCGTGGCACTTGAGTGCCAAACAGTTCTTGCTGATATTCAGTCAAGGAATAGGGTCTCGCGAGATGAGTTGGCAGCAGTCAAAGCTGAGCTTGAGCAGAAAAAGGAGGCAAACATTGAGCTGAGAATCCAAAAGGATGTTGAAGATGCCAAGCGAGATTCCCTCCTTGATGAGATCGAGGCTTTGAAGAAAGAAGTACATGAATCTCAGTGCGAGGTGGCAGCTCTGACAAAGAAGGTGGAATTGTCTGATAACCATCAGAAGGTCGCTGTCGAGGCCCTAGAAAAAGCGAATTTGGCACTCAAAGGTAGCCAAGATGCCAATAAGTTTATGGAAAACGAATTGAAATGGTATGCCTCCGAAGTGAAGAAATACGAGGCTGATGTTCTGGAAGCTGGGGATATCGCGGTGAAGAACTACATTGCAAATTTCCATCTCACCGAGGAATATCGTCGCTTCGGAATTTACTGGAGCATGGTGGTATACCAAGAAGTTTTTGAGAGACTGGATGAGGTGCATTCGGGGCTGGACATCTCTGAGCTTAAAGCAGAGTTTATCGAAGATGAGGTTCCCCAGACCCCGGCGGAGGAAGGTGAAGTGGTGGAACTCGAATCTGATGATGCCCAACCAAAGGGCCTCAACCTGTAGAGGCGCCCAAGTTGCCATCCACCAAAGCTTCTGCCTCCAATGCTCCAGCTCCCCCTCCCCCTACTTCATAAATTTTTGTAAGGTCAGTGGCTTCTGTAACTTGAACTTCTTAGTTTGATATGAATGAAAAACTTTGCTTCTTTCTCTGTGTTGTAATTTATATTATGTTGCAATGAACTATTCAAACTTAATTTTCGACCCAATGAGCTGTTAAAACTTCGTCAAACTTAATCAGCTGATCTCTTAACGATAAGACTGAATAACCAATCTAACAGGATAAAACTGAATAATCTATCCAGCAAGATAAAACTGAATATTCAAACTTCTCAAAGTGTTGTTATCCTGAAGTTACCTTAATTAATCGAATTCTTAAAGTTTATCGAATGTCTTTATTCTGATGTTACTAGTGTTTATTCACTTGGTGGATGATTCATCCAAATAGAGACTTCTCCCTTGACGTTCAACCTCGTCAAAATGGAGGCTTGTGATGTACGCCTCGGAGTTCGAACGAGGTGGCCTTCTTTTAAGGTTCCATCCTATCCTCCGAAGTGCTCACGTTTCCTTACTTGGTGGATGGTTCACCCAAGTAAAAGCTTCTCCCTTGATGTTCAACCTCGTTAAAATGGAGGCTTGTGATGTACTCCTCGGAGTTCGAACGAGGTGGCCTTCTTTTAAGGTTCTATCCTCTCCTCCGAAGCGCTTACTCTTCCTTACTTGGTGGATGGTTCACCCAAGTAAATGCTTCTCCCTTGACGTTCATCCTCGTCAAAAGGGAGGCTTGTGATGTACGCCTCGAAGTTCAAACGAAGTGGCCTTCTATTAAGGTTTCGTCATTTCCTCCGAAGCGCTCACGCTTCCTTACTTGGTGGATGGTTCACCCAAGTAAATGCTTCTCCCTTGACATTCAACCTCATCAAAAGGGAGGCTTGTGATGTACGCCTCTAAGTTCGAACGAGTTGGCCTTCTTTTAAGGTTCAATCCTCTCCTCCGAAGCGCTCGCGCTTCCTTACTTGGTGGATGGTTCACCCAAGTAAAGGCTTCTCCCTCGACGTTCAACCTCGTCAAAAGGGAGGCTTGTGATGTACGCCTCAAAGTTCGAACGAGTTGGCCTTCTTTTAAGGTTCCATCCTCTCCTCCGAAGCGCTCACGCTTCCTTACTTGGTGGATGGTTCACCCAATTAAAGGCTTCTCCCTTGACGTTCAACCTCGTCAAAAGGCAGGCTTGTGATGTACGTCTCGGAGTTTTAACGAGGTGGCCTTCTTTTAAGGTTCCATCATTTCCTCCGAAGCGCTCACGCTTCCTTACTTAGTGGATGGTTCACCCAAGTAAAGGCTTCTCCCTTGACGTTCAACCTCGTCAAAAGGGAGGCTTGTGATGTACGACTCGGAGTTCGAACGAGGTGGCCATCTTTTAAGGTTTCATCCTCTCCTCCGAAGCACTCACGCTTCCTTACTTGGTGGATGGTTCACCCAAGTAAAGGCTTCTCCCTTGACGTTCATCCTCGTTAAAAGGGAGGCTTATGATGTACGCCTCGGAGTTCGAACGAGGTGGCCTTCTTTTAAGGTTCCATCCTTTCCTCCGAAGCGACCACGCTACCTTATCTGCGAAGGTTGTAAAAGAACTTTCTTTTTATTTATTTGCAAAAGTTGGGAAATAACTTTCAGCTAAGTATTACATTCATCGATAATACATCCTTAGATGCTCGATATTCCACGGATGAGGTTGAACTTTGCCGTCCATGTCTTTGATCCAGTAGGTACCAGGCTGAATTTCTTTTTCTATACGATATGGCCCCTCCCAGTTGGGTCATAAAGTGCCCACTCCTGGTTCCTTTGAGGACAGGAAAATCCTGCGGAGCACCAGGTCGTTTATCCGGAAGGACCTCCTTTTCACTTTTGAGTTATAATATCGGGTCATCTTCCTTTGGTAGGCTGCTAGCTTCTGCTAGGAATCATTCCTCATTTCTTCAAGGAAATCAAGCTCGCATCTTCTAAGTTCGTCATTTGATATTTCATTGAAACTTAATCTTCGAGGAGATGGCAATCCTACCTCAACCGGGCTCATAGCCTCCGCACCATATGTCATGGAGAAAAGGGTTTCACCAGTAAGAGTTATGCTCGTAGTTCGTATTACCCATAGCACCTGGGGCAATTCATCCACCCAGGCCCCTTGGCCGTGTCGAGCTTCTTCCTCAAGGTGTGCTTTATGGTCTTGTTGACAGCTTCAACTTAACCATTAGCTTGGGGATGATGGGGAGTAGAGAAATGCTTCTGAATCCCAAACTCTTCATATAAATCTCACCTTTTTGTTGTCAAACTGCTTCCCATTGTCAGAGACAATTGAGTGAGGGATGTTAAACCGGCATATTATATTCTTCCATAAGAATTTGGAGGTGTTGGCCTCGGTAATCTTTGCCAAGGGTTCAGCTTCCACCC
Source organism: Fraxinus americana (assembly GCA_035079005.1). Classification (NCBI taxonomy): domain Eukaryota; kingdom Viridiplantae; phylum Streptophyta; class Magnoliopsida; order Lamiales; family Oleaceae; genus Fraxinus; species Fraxinus americana. Next base: position 6,649,798 of record CM068723.1, on the reverse strand, counting down.
TCTTCTTAAAATAGTGAATAGCCACAATGGCAAAGTTGGCACTTCCTCTACCTTTAGGCAAGGGGCCAATGAGGTTCACGCCCCACTTGCTGAAAGGCCAAGGACTTGATACTGTAGTAAGCTCCTGTGAGGGTTGCATTTGTATGTGGGAGAAACGTTGGCACTTATCACATTTGCGAACAAATTAGAGAGCGTCTTTCTTCAAAGTAGGCCAATAATATCACTGCCTCACTGCTTTATTTGCTAACGCCAATCCTCCGGAGTGGTTGCCACAAACGCCCTCATGAATTTTCCTGAGCACATAATTGGCTTCTTCTTCTCCTACGCACTGAAGGAGAGGTGCGGAGAATCCACGTTTGTAGAGGACATCATTCAATAACATGAAATGGGCAGACCTCCTTCGTATTTTGTAAGCCTCTTCCTTGTTATTAGGTAAGGATTGGTCTTTGAGATAAGATATAAGAGGCTGCATCCAAGTTGGGGTTCCTTCCACCCACATTACCACTTCTGTCGAGGTGGATGGTTTCAGGAAGTGCTCAATAGAAACTACTGTCAATAATTCAGAATCCTTGCTGCTAGCAAGTTTGGATAAGGCATCGGCATGTGCATTATCAAAGCGTGGGATCTGACATAGTTCGAATTTCTCAAAGGAAGGCAGTGGGCTCATTACCAATTTACGGTAGGAGGCCATGGCTTTATCCCGGGCTACAAAGTTGCCATTCACTTGTCCCACAATAAGTTAAGAGTCGCTGCTGATGTGGAGCCTCTTTACTTGCATTTCCTTAGCTAGCCTTAAGCCAGCGAGAAGGGCCTCATATTCCGCTGCATTGTTGGTTGTTGGAAAGTCGAACCGTATATCACTGTTCAACTTGTGACCTTCAGAGCTTACAAGAACGACGCCTGCACCTGAACCTGTTTCCCCAGCTGATCCGTCTACAAATAGGTTCCAAGTTGGAGGCTCAACGGGGGCGTCTCCCTCTACTTCAGGGGCATTGGTGAATTCTGCCACAAAATCTGCCAAGGCTTGGCCTTTAATGGCGGTTCTGGCTTTAAATAGCACCTCGAACTCGCTCAATTCTACTGCCCACTTTAGTAACCTCCCTGAAGCGTCTGGTTTTTGCAATACTTGTCGAAGAGGAAAGTTTGTCAATACATGAATAGTATGAGCTTGGAAGTAAGGCCTCAACTTGCGGGATGCAATAATCAATGCTAGGGCCAATTTTTCCATATCTGGATAATGCGTCTCGGGGGGTAACAATGCCTTGCTAATGTAGTAAACTAGCAGCTGGGTCGAACTATCTTCCCTTATAAGCACAGCACTTATGGCATCAAGGGAGACGGCTAAGTAGAGTTGTAGCACTTCTCCGAACTTGGGCTTTGACAAGAGGGGGGACTGGAAAGCCTCTTCACACTCCTCCGTCCACTGAAATTTTTGGTCTTCCTTTAATACTTTAAAGAATAGGAGACACTTGTCCGTGGCCTTCGAAATGAAGCGACATAGAGCGACCACCCGGCCAGTCAAACTCTGCACTTCCCTTGGTTTCTGGGGGGATTTCATTTCAATCCACGCTTGGATCTTTTCAGGGTTCGCCTCGCTTCATTGATTGACCATGTATCCAAGGAACTTACCTGATGCTACCCCAAATACACACTTGAGGGGATTCAACTTCATTTGGTATTTTCGTAGAATCTCAAAAGCTCTGTGGATGTGGGGTATATGATCTTCCGCTTTCAGGCTTTTGACAAGCATGTCATCCACATAGACCTCCATGGTACTACCAAGCAAGTCAGCAAATATCTTATTTACCAGCCTTTAGTAAGTTGCTCCGGCGTTCTTTAATCCAAAAGGCATCATTTTGTAGCAGTAGAGGCCTCGGTTGGTGATGAATGAGATGTGTTCCTCATCGCCTGGGAACATGGAAATTTGATTGTAGCTTGAATAAGAATCCGTAAAGCTTAGTAACTCATGTCCCGCGGTGGAATCCACCAATTGATCAATCCTAGGGAATGGGAAACTGTCTTTTGGGCACGCCTTATTAAGATCAGAAAAGTCGATGCACACCCTTCACTTCCCGTTATGTTTCTTCATCAGGATCAGACTGGAGATCCACCTCGGATAGAGGGCCTCTCTGATGAAGCTATTTCTGATTAATTTATGCACCTCTTCCTTCAAGGCTTCATATCTTTCTGGGTTGAGGGCTCGCCTCTTCTGTCTACGCGGGGCAACTTTAGGATCAATTTTCAGATAGTGGCAACTAACCCCTGGGTCAATGCCCACCATATCTTCATGCCTCCAAGCAAAGACATCTTGGTTCCTGCGCAAAAACTCTTTCAATTCCTCTTTAAGCCTAGGGGCAAGGCTTTGACCAACTTGCAGTAGTTTGGTGGGACTCAATGGATCGATGGGAAAATTTTCTAGTTCCTCCATGGGAGCTGCTTGGGAGTCGGTTTCGATTACTCGGGGGTCAAGTTCATCAAATGTGGGCATCTCAGGGCCATTGATGCTAGTCACCCTGTTCATGTCCCTAGGCTCAGCTTTCCTTACAGAGTTAAGGTAGCATTCCCTGGCTCCTCTCTGATCTCCCCTTACCGTTGCCACTCCTTGATCAATTAGGAACTTCATGTACAGGCGGTGAATGGAGGTGACAGCTCCTAGGTCCTTTAACACTGGCCTCCCCAAAACCCTATGGTAAGCTGATCTACTGTCAACTACCAGGAATTCTATGAAAATCATTGCCGATAGAGAAGACTCTCTCATTTCCACAGCGAGGGTGATCTTTCCCCTCAGAATGATGATATCCTCGGTGAAACCATACAAAGGGGTGTTGGTGGGGGTTAGCTCATGGTCTTAGATCATTTTATCAAAAGCGGACCTGAACAGTATGTTCACCGAACTGCCATTGTCCACCAGCATTTGTCTCAGTCCGTTTCTAGCTATTACAGCCTTTACCACCAGGGCGTCACAATGTGGGTAGTGAACACCTTCAGAATCTTCATGTGTAAACACAATGGGAGGTGACTGGTTTCTTTGAGAGCTGTTGCCCACAATATAGCAAGTCAATGGAGGACCCCTCGCTTTTCGAACATAATTTCTTTGTGAATTTCTGGTTTCCCCACCAACATAGGGGCCTCCAAAAATTGTATCAATCTCATAAACTTGGGCGTCCTCCGACCTGTTTCGATGGCTTATTCGATGATGCTCATCTAGGTTCCTATGCCTTTTACGTTCACCCCTTCGAGGAGATACTTCCCTATGACGGGAAGGGGCCTAGGCTGCTGCTCTCGCCTCGGCGGGGGCCTACTCCTTGGTCTTGAAATATCTTGATTGTTATTTTTGGGATTTGAGCTTCTAGGATGTTGGGCTATATCCCTACAACCCGCTGTGTCATGGCTGTAAGAGTGATGATAAGTGCAGTACCTTTGGGAATCAGTTCTGCCTTGGCTTAAACCTTTTCACCAGCCTCGTCCTCTAAGGGGGGCCTGATGTGTCGCCTGGTTTGGTTGAGTATCGGTGGCTGGTACATCCTCATAAGCCAGCGTTGGTACAGTGTTCAATGTGGCTGCGGCAAGTGCTTGACCTGAGCTTTGGCCAATTTCAGCATTAGGCTAGTTCCATTGTTGGTCCATCAGGTAGGAGGTTGGACCTCTACCACGTTGCCTTTACTTTGTACCTCTTCAGATTGGTACTGCTCCTGGGGTACATAAGGAGGAACTGGGTGACCTCCCTGGCCTTGCATCTGCATCAACAATTCTTGCATTACAAGATTTTGATTGGTAATGCTCCTCATATTGGCTGCATAGTAGCCATTTCTCTGGTAAGTTGGGCCACCAACCTCCTACCACCTCGTCTATGATGGTGATGGGGTCGACGTCGGACCGATAGGGCCTCATTATCAGTTTCTCTAGTTCGCCTGGGGGGAGCTTCCTCTTCTGAACTCATACCTTTTGAAATTCAGAACCACAAATATTTTTCAACTCTGGGGGCTTTCTCTTGTTCTTTTCTTAAGAACAAATCCTGTTTTTTCAAGGGGAATGTCCAAAATATTTTCTCAAATAGCTTTTTCCATGGGGTTGCTCGCGGTTATGGTGTGATTTCCCACAGACGGCGCCAATCTGTTGACCCCAAAAAATGTTGCCAACAGATGTCGGGCCCACTCGTGTACTTGTAAGCTAAATCCAACACGTTAGTGCCGATTGACCGTCAGAATATCTCCAGAATCTGAACGTAGGAGGAGTTCAACGACACGAGACGTCTCCATTCGGGCCTCCGGCGGGATAATTAGAACACGATTGTATAAGAAATCAATCGATAAAGAACAAGATTTGTAGTTGAAATATGCTGATAAACGAGAGAATAATATAGCTCCGAGTAGTTAGAAGTTCATTCAGAATTTGCATTAGCTTTCTTGTGTTACATGGTTGGGGTATTTATAGTGTTACAAATCAAATGGTGGCCTTTGGATCAAGTTACACGTGGCCTCATCTCCTCGGCTAAGACATCAAATCCTAGCTATCAAGTTGACTCTTCTAACCTTACAAAGCATTAAATGTTTTTACATTGACAAGATAAGAAACAAATGTACTTTACACAAAAGTCACGTCAATCGTTGAAATAAAGATCTTCATTATTGCTATATCTTTCCACGTGGATTTCCACTAACTACAACAAAGGGGCCTTGAATAGTGCATGTCCACCGAACCGTGACTTTAGTTAACAATAATGGCCTCGGAACAAGTCAAGGCCTCGGAATCCACGTCGAAGACCAGGAAAATATACTCCAATTTAATTAGGCTGATCCCACTGCTAAAATATGGTACCACGTGTCGCTTCCGTTTATGACTCGTAACATGTACCAACAGATAGACTTCAAGAAAGTTAAATCTTTTACTGGACCTAAACTATATTTTGTTGGGGACTAATGATGTGGTGCAACTCTCCCATTAAACATGCTCGTGTGATGCGACCGGCTCACAATTACAGGAAAAGAACTCGACTAACGCAATGCATGGCCACTTTTATTCAACATTCACCTTCTTTTTCGTCTCTGGATTAACCAACAGTTCGGGTACCTTTGTCAGTGGCAAGTCCTTAATAGTAGACAAAAAGAATTCTTCCCAAGGAGCCAACAACAATATGCCTCGTCCTTCTTTACCTTTACGGCCCATTCTACCCAGTCGATGTATGTATTGCTATCTATCAGCCGGCACCCAAATCTACAATAGCAATAATCGTTAAATCAATCCAAGGCTATCCACACATGCACTGGGTACAGTCAAATTGATAAAATTCATTAAAATTCTGAAGTAGCCCTTTTGGGTCACCACGGGGGCCAAGACTTAACAGCCGATAACACCACAGTCACCTCAAAAAATAAAAATTATTATTTCAAATATGTCAGGAGTACCCAGCGGCAAGGGTTGGGGTGTAAAAGGATGAAGGTAAATTCGTTCTATAAGTTCGTTCACACGATATATTACCTGTACAACAAGGGTAACATCTGGATAATCCACTCCACGTGCAGATACATCAGATGTTACGAGAATGAGACCTTTTGACTTCCGGAATTCATCAGAAACCCTAGTTCTGTAACTTAGTGGTTTTCGAGAATGAATTTCACGGACATTCAGGTTAAGCTCACTGAGAAGCACAGCAACAAGCCTCGTGACCATTGCAGTTGTGCAAAAAACAAAGATCTGTAATACACAAACATAAGCATGTTGTTGGTCAAGTTGATAGAGAAATGTATTCTCGTGAGTCAAAAAACCAACACACTTACGCAGACAAGAGTCCAGTCAAAAGATTGGCATCAACTAATAAGAAGAATTTGTGTCATTGCCATAGGAAACCATATAAATTGGTTAGACTTCTCAAATTTCTATATTTTTCAGTCCCCCTTTATATCGCTTTTGACGCCGGCAGAATAGTGATTATTCTGCAGGCTGGAATCAATTGACAAAAACAGAGAAGAACGCAAGAGAAATACAAAGAAAAACGAGAAATATCTTTATTATTCAACAACCGAATGAAAATAACCCACAAGCCGGGTTAAATAGCCAGAAAATAATAATTATCGGGATTTTGCCAAAAATAGCAAAATCCTATTATTCATACCAAAATAAAATACTTAATAAAAGAAATAGTATCACCAAAACCCGGCTCAAATCGAGCAATTATTCTATGTCAAAAAGGAAATCGAAATATTACCATAAATGGCAAAAAATAACTTAAATCGATGATTCGGAAGGGAAAACAGCTGAATTTGACCTCGAAACCGATGTACACCGAGCATAGCTGGGTGCTCACGACATGCGCGTCGAAACGAGCTTTCCGAATTGGGGTCACGGGCGTGATTCTGACAACCGTAGCCAAAGTTATGGCCAAAATACCAAAAACGTGTTCAAAATTGACCCCAATTAGGAAATGTCGTCGATTACTTTCCATTCTTACTCCGATCCGCCAACTCATGGTACGTTAGCGCCATCAACGAGTTATCTGACAACTCAGTTTCGTCTGACTCGGAGCTTTAAATAATTTTATTTGCTTTCAGCAGTAACCACATACTCTATGCCTGATTCTGCAGAAAGAATATCATAAATATATCTAATGTTAGGGTTTGGATATAACAGTCCCGTTCTCCTGCCCGCGACGGGCAAGTTTATAATGCCCACTTGGTGAGAACCCAACGTGGGGTTCTCACATTTGGAGAGAACCCCACGTAGGGTTCTCCTGCCACATCAGCAGGCGGGCAGGATAAGCCTGCCCGCCGCGGGCAGGAGAACTTTTTCGTTGGATATAATACCTTGTAATTAACATCATCAGCGATATGATCTTTCAACAGAGTATAGAGAAGCAAAAAGTGCTTGTCCAAAGGAGCAACCAGATGCATCTGTCTGACCTGACAGTTTTTTCACATTAATGGGAAACAATATGTCAGTGCAACTAATAGAAAACCAAAAAGCAAATTATATAACAAAATGCATTTCAAATACAGCAGACCTGTGCATGTTTCTCCTCACTTCCTTCCTCCACTGTATTGATGAATTTATGGTATCTTTTCAAAGCAATATGGCAAATGACGAACCTGCAAGACGAACATTATTTATAATTTCACAAATTTTACATGGGTGTCTACAGAACGGAGACTACCTCTTGTGGAATTGTGGCAGAAAATAAAAGTGTCCGACGCTGTTTTGGAACAGCAGCTATGATTTTCTCAATATCTCTGCGGAAACCCATGTCTAACAAATGATCAGCTTCGTCAAGGACCAACACTTTAACACTCATCAGCCGGCTAGCAAATCCAGTTGTATTCTCAATATGAACCTTTAGCCTTCCAGGTGTAGCCACGAGAATCTGAATTTTTCAAATGTAAAAACATTTAATAAGAAAATCAAGATATTGCCATCTGTTTCGGTATTGAGCATTATAGGTGAAGGCATGCAGTCTTCTGAATCTACTGCATACCATGCCAGGAAGAAGGGAGGTCAACAGTGCTTCAGTTTCAAATATTTGTTGTTTGACTAAACCAAAAAGCACTTTTTGACCAAAAAACTTATTTAAAAAGCTTTTTAGAGAAGCCCAAATCTTGAGCTTCTCTAAAAAGCTCTAATTGAGCTTTTACAAGAAATTGTAGAAGTTTATACAAAGCACTTTTTGGATTTACGACAATAGTCAACGGCTTTTTATAAGAGTTCTACTACCAAAAGCTCTACTCACAACAGGTGTGCCAAACAAACCCCGGGAACATATAGAAAGCAAAGATTGGAACTCAAATCATGGGGTATCGAAACTAAAACTTTAGCCCCTGTTTGGCCCCCATTAAATTAAATTATATTACATTAAATTTTTCTCTCTCTTCATTACAACCAAACATTTATCAAATAAAATAATATTACACATAAATCTAAAAATTTTCATTACTTTTCCACCACACATAGGGGTGTCCAAAAGTCTCGAATCGAGTTGTTCTTCATTAATTAAATATTTGAACGGGTACCCGAATCGAGAACCGATGGGTTTGGTTTGGGTTGAGTCTCGGGTCTAGACTAAGAATCGAATAAGAACCGAAACTAAATATTTTTTTATTTTTTATATTGAATTAATTAAATTATTTTATTTTTTTATAAACAAATTAGCAAATTAAATAAATAAATCAGATTATTTCATAATTTTAATTTTAAAGCCCAAATCATTTTTAAAATCCATTAGCTCATTTTAATTTGAAGCAAATGAATATACTTTACGTAGTGTTGCTGTAATATTAATATCTACTTTTTGGTATTTGTATGTATTGAATTAATCTTATTGGACGGCTAGTTATTTATATATTTTTGAATTGGATTACGTTAATTTGTAAAAGTTACGAATGAAATATCATTAGTTAGTGTTGCTGTAAATATTAAAAAAATTAATTATGGTACAGAACCGAATGGAACCAAACCGATCCGAATCGAACCGAACTCGAACGGTTCCATAATTATATTTGGACCCGACAGATCCATTTATTAAATACCCGAAAGTTTTGGGTCGGTTCAGGTCTCTTCAGAACCGAACCGAACTGACTCACGGACAGCCCTAATCACACATTCTCCCATCAATCACTATTCCAAAAATTTTCAACTATAAAAAATGCCAAATAATGGGGGCCAAACAGGGGCTTAATGAGATCTTTTCCTATGATTTTTTATATTAGAGACCTTGTCACACTGAGAATCTCATTATGTACTCTGTATATTATAAGATTCAGAACCATGACATATGTATAGTTTACCAGCAGTAAGAAACTTCAAGGAATGATACCTGGCATGGGTTTGCTTGCATTCGTTTCTGTTCCAGATTAAGCCTTGTGCCTCCTATAACAACTTGAACACCAATAGAAGGGTGATATTTCAAAAGGTTGTTGGCCTCCGCAGCAGCTTGACTTGCAAGCTCACGAGTTGGGCATATGACAAGCACAAGAATTGGAGTTCGCTTCTGATCACAAGCAACTGGTGGTGATTTTACGACTACTTCAACAGCAGGAAGCTGAAATAACATAAGTATGCTAAAATTCACCATGTCTTACATTGGCATAAAAGATCTCCTAGCGATAATTTCCTTCTCAATTTCTCCTGTTCTCGTCCCATAAATGTTCAATACAAACATGAGGCTGAAACCAACAGAAAAGACGATGGTCATGGATATACGATTTATTACATTTTTTATATTTCAACTTCAGTTCCTGACAAATAAATTCCTTTTCCTTTTCCTTTTCCTTTTCCTTTTCCTTTCCCTTGTCATTTTGCGTCTTCATTGAGTAGACAACATATGATAAAAGACATAACAAAGAGAGGAAAGTGAAAGTCCAATGATTCAAAGATGCAAAGAGCCAAAGACAATAGGAATAGCATTAGTGTAATATGGGAGTGTTCCGGTAATATTACTAGTAACTTTTTATGAGGAACAGTATTAGTCTAACGATATGTATGGTCAGTAAATTGGTAGTAGTTGTGAATGTATGGTTGAAACTAATTACCGACTTGACCAATAGAAAAGGCAATTTTTTAGTGACTTCTAATTTTACATGTACACAGGCTATATTTAAGAAGAAAGAAAGCATATATCCCTTCCCCAAATTCGGTTCTGCAGACAATATATATATATATTCCTTGTGTCAAGAAGCACTAATCAATATACAAAAGACAAAATATCTTACCAAAAATACTACTGTCTTACCGGTGCCAGTTCTTGCTTTGGCCAGCACATCCTCACCTAAAAAGACAAAAATTATGTTAGTGTCAGAAATTGATAAATCAAATTAATTCACAACAGAGGTGAATAATAATAGTTCAGAAAGAGAAAAAAATGGGTTGAGGGAAGAAAAAAGATTGATCAGACAGCACAATTAAGCCTCCGTTTGGCAAAATTTATAAATCATTTATAAACGGTCAAAACTTTGTTTTCAACCACATTACAATAGACCACAAGTACTATCCACTAATTAACTACTCATTCCTATCTATTTAGAAATTTAACGTTTATAATTCTTCTCAAATGGAGGCTAAAGTGATAGCACGTGCAATTTGTCATCTTCTACATCATCTCCTGTAAGACCATTCAAACTGGTAAATAAGTCAAAACACCAGAATGCCAAATCTACAAGATGAAACTCGCAACTGGTATTATGAGACCCAAATTCCATGCACATTGCTATCTTTCAATTAAACATCAGAAATAACTTCATGACCAAAACAATCATTGAAGTACATTCGTAACTAATTCTCTCTTTTAAGCTTCTAGATTGTGCTCAGACCTTCGAGAATGACAGGAAGAGTTGCCTCCTGTTCCACAGTCATCTTTTCATATCCAACATCTTTAAGTCCTTTCATCGACAATGGAGAGATGGAACATTGAACAAACCTGTAAAGCATACACATATTATTATTTAAGAAATAAATGGAAATGGAAGAAGACATAAAAGCCATAAAAACTAAATAAATAAAGATATATTTAACTACGCAAAGCTTAATGACCAAGCTCGGATGCAAAATTTATTTACTGGCTGTTCTATTAAAGGTCAATGATGAATTTAGCGAATCATTGAATAGAATGCTAGATTGGCATCTCTTCAGCCACATACTTTATGTCATTTCTATTGTCATTACAATGATTTTAAACTAAATCAAGTAACCTTCCCTTATGGAGGTTGTAGATTTTTTATGCACACTACCGGAATCCACTCTTACCAATGGTTGATTATTTGATCATATAATCAGTAAAACGTATTATGCACTATGGACTATCAAAAGGGGAGATTTTGCAAAATGACCTATGAATAGTGGTTTTTTAAGATTTTTGTTAAAAAGTCAGTTTTACCCTTAATGAAATGGGTCATTTATTGCAGATCAAGTCCTCAATCTTTATAATTTTTTCGAAATTCGTTTTATTCTTGTTTTTATTCATCATCACTAGACGTTTCTTCTAAATCTGATTTTTCTTCAAATATTTCTTCATTTACTTCTATTTCTTCAATATCAACTTCTTCACATTCATCTCTAATTTGTTCAAAGTCCGTAATTAATATTCTAACTTTCTTTTTTGGGCATTCAGTGCTAATATGACCTTCTTCATTGCAATTCCAACATTTACATCGTTTTTTATCTAATGGTTTTTTATTCTAAGGTTTATATTTTCTTCTAAAATATTTTCTTTTTGGTTTAAAATATTTCTTTTTAAACTTATTATATTTTTTATATTTTTTGGGTTTTATTTTTTTTTTCTTTTATAATCATAACATCCCCAATTTCCTGGTACTTCGGTATCTCTACAACAAATCCTATCTTGTATAAATCCTGATTGTTTATAAATCATTTGATTACTACACATAGTACTTATTTCGTCTTTTATAGTTCTTATAATAAATCCTAATGTATATCCTTCTTTATTTCTTCCTAATTGTTTTTCTTTAATCTTATTTTGAAAATAACTATTCCATGGTGGTGGTAATTTTCTAATAAAAACTTCCTTATAATAATTATTATCAGCTCCACTTCCAAACATCATATAATAATATTTACTATATTCACAACAATATTCATTGAGGTAACACATATTACAAATTTGTAAATGTTCCATTCTATTTTTAGCATCTTCTATTTCTTCTAATCTAGCTTTAGTACTTTCATTTACCCAATCTTCTCCAGCAAATTCTCTATAAATTCTTGTAGCAACTCTATTTATTCCTTCTATTATGCTAATTCCAAATCCTGCTTCAATACTATCTTTCCAAATACCTTTTGTTGTTTCTTCTAATCCTCTATACCAATTAAACACATTTCCTTTAAATGTTGCTAATAGATATTCAGTTCTATTTTTATTATCTGTATTCATCGCGATTATAATTAAAGTGTGCTATCATATTAGTACTCCATTCATTTATAGCTCTTCTAACATCTAATTCACAATCTAAATTTAAATATGATCCTGCAATTTTCATTGGGTTTGATTCTCTTAAAACTGGTTTAAATTGGTCTCTATACATTCTTTTTTTGGTAGTTTTAAAATCTACTTTTGTATTAACATATCTTCTAGGGTCTATTTCTGCTTCATATCTAGTTGTACTAGTTTCTCCATATTCTTCTTGTTTAACTGCACGTGGTCCTCCTGTTTTTCCAACCATATGATTTTTAGTTATTTCTTCACAAATTTTTAAATCTTCTAAGTCAAATATTAAATTTTCCATTTCTTCGTTCATTGTTCTTCTATAATTAATTTTCCTTCTTCTTTTTCCATAAGACTTTCTTCTTGCTTTCTAAGATCAATCAATAATCTTTCTATATCTTCTTTTAATCCTCCATTAAGTTTTATTAATTCTTCATATTTTTCAATTTTCTTTCTAACTTCTTTAAGTTCTTTGGTATAATCTGGTTTAAATGGTTTTTCTTTATTTAGATTTTCTATTATTCTATTTAAAAGATTTTCTATTCTTAAAAAGTTATTTTGTAGTCTTTCTTTCTCTTCTTCGTAGCCTATTTCAATTCTAGTTATTTTTTCATCAATTGTTTTTATATTTTTCTCAATTAAATTAATTTTATCATTCATACTCATATTTTAGGTTTTTTATAAGATGGTTTTTCAATTTCAAATCCTAATTTATTTAATAGAATATCAAGTTTATAATTAATAATGTCTACTTTTTCTTCTAAAGTTGCTATTTTATTAATACTATTTTTATGTGCAATTTTTGATATTCGATTTTGAATTTCTTCAAGTTTAGCTTCATCAAGTATTTCTAAATTATTAATTTGTTCTTTTATTTTATTAAATTGTTTAGACATATTTTTGCTTAAAACTTCTAACCTTTCTTTAGCTATTTCATCTTTTGGATCTATATTATTTATTTCGTCTATAGCTTCTACATCTTTAGATTTTAATTGTCCTAATTGTTGCCATAAAAATGCATTAGTCCAATTTGTAGTCATATTTAACCATTCATCTGTATTTCCCCATGAGGTTAAAGGTTGAAATAGAGTTGTATTCCATTTTTTAGTCTGATAACTTCCTATTGGTAATCTAATATTTTCTATTTCTTGTTTATCAAATCTTATCTTTGTTGGTAAACTCATATTAGTCTGGTATATTTAAGGAATTAATTATTATATTATTTATCATTTGTCTTATTTCTCTTCTAAATTGTTCTTCTCTTCTTAATTCTCTTGTAATTTCATTCCTTAATAATTCTCTTTTAATTTTATTCCAATTAGAAATTTCCCTTTCTATTTCTCTCCGATTGTTGTCAGTTATTATCTGTTCTTCTAAAATTTTTATTTTATTATCACAAAATTTTCTAGTTATTCCAGGCATATTTTTATTCTATATCGTCAAAACTAAGATCAAAATCATATAATTCAGAAACTTCATTATAACTTACATGCTCTGTAGTTTCAAAAGTTCTTTCACTATTTTCACTATCTAACCAGAAAAATATAATCATTTTTATTATTTCTTTAGGCAATTTTTCTTTTAATCCAGATGATACAATTGTAAGGCATTTTTCATAATATCTACTATCTCTTTTTATGAAATTTATTCCTCTAGTATAACTATCATAAGTTTCTGGAATTTCTATCATGTGACTATAATCAATACTATTAGTATATCTAAAAGGTACAGATCTATAATAAAACTCGTAACTTTCCATGATAAAAGTTCTTCAAAGTAAACAATCTCATAAAAATTCTTATATAATAATTTTCATGCAAATTTTCAGACAATAAATTTTCTTGTAGCTTAAAATAAGGGCCTTACCACGCTTCGCCAAATAGCAAGAATGTTATATGTTCCTGGTCACATTCGTCACAAGAGTTGGCCAAAGTCCGACAGCATCACAGCAAAATGGACACAAAGGCACTCAAAACTCTCAAACAGACTCACTGTGTAGAACAACACTCAAAGCGTAATAAAAGATTTATTTCAAACTCAAAGATTTTATTGATCTGAAGATAGCTTGAAAGCTATTATACAAAGATTTTTACAGAGATTGATACTCCGAAGAGTGGTTTCTACTCTCTAAAGAGAATGATTACAAAGATCATTGTTGAAGGTTTTAGATGGTAGTTCAGGATGAGATTTCAGATGGCTAATTTTAGATGATCTTTTCTAATGAGAAGGGTCTCAATTTATAGAAAGGCTCGCACTTCACCGAGAAGCTTCTGGCCAATCAGATTTTTACAACACAAAAGTAAGAAGTACAATAATTTCAAATGTGGTTGAAAATAGTAAAAGCGGTTGTTGGTTGTCTTTATTCCAGTGTCGGCAATTTTCTTTTGATTCCAGCTTGACAGCTGTCTTCTTATCTTTAAAGTTCACATGGCGCTGTCAGTCACGTTTTTCTTGATCGTCCTTTACTTGTGGACGTGTCCCATAAGTCGGCAGGCTTCTTTAATGCATTCTTCACTTCCAGAAAATTGATCGTTTATAATTCCACAGATTTTTTCTTCAAGAATTTTTGATTCTTTATCTCCTCTACAGATAAGGATCCAATTATTACTCATACCATAGACCATGTATCTTTCTCCATAAAAGAACTGCATTGTTGAGCAGACTGATTTTATTCCGAGAGCTCGTCTATAAATCATCCATTTTCTATTAATAGTGGGCAATTCTTTAAAAATCTGAATTTCTTTGAGTGGATTTCCATTATTTTTCCGAATTGTAATGAGATGATGTTCTCCATACCACTCTGGTTCTTTATATTCAGGACTAATTGTGTAGAATCTTAGTTCAATCGGTTGTTTATCGCTGAATTTTTTAACACAATTAACAAATTCTTTGTCAAACTGTTCAATTTCTTTTAGATCTATCCCTGGGAAGAGTCGATCTAAAAATCCAAATGCTGCCAATTTTCGAACAATATTAGGATCTGCTCCTTGAACTGCACTGATCCTTGGATAAATCGCCGTTGGAAGGGCTGTCAAATATAGAGAACTTCCTTCTCTGAAATTATATACCCATTCTGAGAATTCATAATACTCATTTTCCATTGGATGTAGATTAGCTCTGATGTGATGAGTAGCAATTATTCCCTTTGGTGATTTAAGGTCACCAACTGGTGATTTTTTCTCTTCTTGGAATTCACCGATAGGTAGGTCGTTCCAATGGGCCTTTTGATAAGGATGTTTGAGTACTAGACTCAGCGGCTCCTTTTCCACTTGTAAATTTTTCCAACAATTTGTCCATACTGACGGTAGTTGTTGTGGACCCTTTTTTATGACTTTTTCCTCTTGCGAGGTAAGAGAGTCATTTCTCTTAAATTTTGATTCTCCACTCGAGGTGGATGTATTAATCTCCCGAAATGGGATGTGACTAGCCTTTTGACTGTATTCACCTTTTAAAGGAGGATACTCCTGGCTACAATTTGCAAAAAAGTCCAAACATTCCGACAATTTTTCAACTATTTTTTCTTTGTTATCATTCAATTTTTCAATCTTTTTCCCACTTTCAACAACTTTGCTTGATAAATCACACAAAGTTTGTCGAATATCAAGATGATCTTCTTGAACAGCAAGATAATCTGCATTAAAATCTGTTAGAAGATCTTGTAATTCCTTTGTAAATGCTTCAATCTTTTCCATATTCATGATTCCTGCTCAAGAAATCAGCAAATAAATTATCTTTTCCTTTAATATATTCAAATTTAAAATTATAAAAAGATAGTAACACTTGCCATCTATGTAATCTTCTATGTTGAGGTGAATTTGGTAATTTATTATTTACTAGTCCGTTAAGTTGTGTATTATCAGTTTGAACAATAAATTCCTTGGGTAACAAAAACATTTTAAATTTGTTTATTCCTTTAACAACTGCCAATAATTCTTTCTCATTGGTTGAATAATTTACTTCAGCATTATTAAATGTTCCACTCGTATACCTGCAAATTTCATTTAGATCAGTTTTTAATAAAGCACTCCAATATAAATCTGAAGCATCGGTTTGAACTATTAATTTATCTTTTTCATCAGGAAGTCTTAGTTTAGGTAAATTTCTACAATTTTCTTTTAAATTTTTAACACAAAGAGTATGTTCTTCATTCTAACCTATTTTATTTGATTTTCTTAATAATTTCTGAAGTTTATTTCTTTTCTCTGCAAGTTTTTCTATAAATCATTCAGCATAATTAAGACAACCCAAAAACTTTTGAATTTGTTGCTTATTTTCTAATTTATCAGGAAATAAAATTATTTTTTCTGAAATATGAGGTTGCAATTTTATTCCATCACTATTTATTATCATTTCTAAAAATTCAATTTCATGTTTTGTTACTTCTGCTTTCTTCTGACTAAGTATTATACCTTCTTTTGAGCAAAGTGTAGCAAAAATTCTAAGATGTTTAAGATGATCTTCATATGTTTCTGAACAAACAAGTATATGATCAACATAAACAATAAGAAAATTATAAGTTTTAAAGACTTCATCCATTCTTCTTTGATAAATTTGTGGTGCATTTTTTAATCCAAATGGCATAACTAACCGTTCATAATGTCCTTGAGGAGTACTAAATGCTGTTAATGGTATACTATTTTCTTCAAGTTTAATTTGCCAAAATCCAAATTTACAATCAAATTTTGAATAATATTTTTTATTCTTAGCTATATTTATTAATACTTCTTTATTTGGTAAATAATATCCATCAAACTTAGTGTTTTTATTAAGTTCTTTATAATTTACTACCATCCTAGGTTTTCCTCTTTTTATTTCCGAATGATTTCTAACCATAAAAGCTGGGCTACTATGAGGGCTATTACTTCTCCTTATAAGTTTTTGATTAAGAAGTTCTTGAATTTGTATTTGAAATTCTTCCTTATCTTCTTGATTATAGAGCATAGGTTTGACTCTAATAATGATTGTTGGTTCTAATAGTTCTATTTTAGCTGTTGTTTTTTATTTTTCCCATTTTTCAAGTGGGTTTTCATTATAATTTTTAGCTAAAAGATCTTTTATTTGATCAAGAGTAATTGTTTTGATTGAATAATTGAGTAATTTTGGTATAAATTCTATTTTTTCACCACGCTGAGCTGGCTACTCTGAATGGTTTAAATTCTCTAGCAATTTTTAGTAAATGGCCACATGGTGTTTTTAATTGAATAGTATAAATATTTTGACTATATTGACTAAACTGTTGCAGAAAGTCATTTCCTAGAATAATATCACAATCATTAATATTATATTGATAAACATTTCTTATGGTTACTATTTTAGATCCTATTATAACTTCTATATTTTCATTTTTATATTTTAAAGATTCTCTTACTCCAGTTATTCCTTGTAGAGTTAATTGTTGTTTATTTTCTATCCACTTTGGTAATAAAAATTCTTTAAAGACAGTTATCTCAGCTCCTGTATCAATTAGAGCGCAAGTAGTTATTTTTTATTCAAATACAGTTATTTGTATATATACACTTATTGGGAATTTTATTTCTCTACTCATTTTTTTTAGGGCAATATGTAGTTATTCCTTGATGTATAATAAGGATTCCTTCCTTGTCTATTTTATAATTATCAAGACTATTTAAAAATGAATTTCCTAATAATATTGGATGTTCATCAAAATTCATATTATTATCAATATAGCATTCTATGCTTAATAATAGATTTCCTAATTTAATTTGAACTTGTCCTATGATATCACAAGAGTTTATTTTTCCTTCAAAATCTCTATAACTATAAGGTTCAACTTTTTTCTTTTTAATTCCTTCATCAATAAGAGAGCAAATATGATTCTGACTTGCTCCAGTATCAATAAGTATTTTAATTTCATTTATCCATTTATTTCCATTAAAAAACTTTCCCTTAATTCCATAAACACTATTATTTTTACTTTGTATTATTTTTGAAATACTATGTCTTACTGTATTATTTCCAATAATTATTTTATTTTCTTTATATGTTATTTGTTTTGGTATTATAGGTTGATCAATACTTATAGCATCATCATGTCCTATCTCAAAATTTTCTATTTCTTCTATGTCTTGTTCTCTGGGTAAAATTGCTTCTCCTATATCCCTAAATTCTTCGTCAATTTCTATAAAAGGATTTTCTTTATATATATTTCCATAATTACTATTTGTATAACAATACAATCCTTGATATAATATAGTAAAAACTTTATTATCGTCTTTTAATATTTTATTAGTCATCTTAAAATGTAGACTAAGACAATCATCTAAATTTTTATCATTTATATGTACGCAATATCTTGGATAACAAGTAAATTTTAATTTCTTATAGGCTAAATTTCCTTTTACTATTCCTAAATTTCCATTTTAGATTATACATCTTTCATCTTGTAGATTAAGTATTATAGGACTATTAATTCTTTCTTTAAAACATGATTTTACTATTATTTGTATTCCAGCAAGGTAAACATAAGATATTTTATCTCGTTTTTCTTGTTTTAATTTTCCTAGGAATTCATTAATATTTCTTTTTGTTATAAGATTTAATTTTATTTTTCCTTGTGTATGTTTAATATCTATGGCTTTTTCTATTTCATGATATTCGTTAATGACTAACTTCTTTCTTCTGAAGGCTGATCCTAAAATATTAAATAATTTATTTTCTCCTGGTGGTTTTAGACTTAATTCTGCTCTATTAATTTTTCTAAATTTTTCCCAATCAAATTTTCCTTTTAAAGCATATCCCTCTATTCCTTCGTATACTTCAGTTTCTAAATTTTTCAAATTTTCAATTTCCATGATTTTTAGGTATCTAATTCTTCAATTCTCCTAATTTCATTATTAAGAACTCTTTGTATTCTTTTTAAAGTTTTCATTTCTATAAGAATATGCATTTTAACAAGATATCCTATGTCTTCGTCTAAAACTTCATTAAAATCTATTAAAAGAAAAGTAATTTTCTTTTCAAATTTTTTCTTTATTTTAAGACTATCGGAGTCTTTTATTTTATTAATCAAATTTCTTGATTTATTAACAAGATGTTGAATATAACTATCAGTATCTAAATATTCAGTAGAATTGTTAACGTACCATCCTATGCAAATTTCATTATTATCTTCCATTCTCTAATGTCTTTAATTTCTCAAGATATATGGCTCTGATACCAAATTTATTTTACCTAAAATGCAAAAATTCAAAAATAAAATTATTAATCAATATCAAATTTTTCGGCTCAAGATAGGTGGAAAGAGTTGATGGTGAAGAAAAGTTAATTTTTATTGCAAAGGGCAAACAATTTTGTCGAATCCAAAATTAGAATTAAAGTTATGAGGACTAAAATAACTTATTTTGAAACCTTTTACATTAAGGGTATTTTAGGTAGTTTATATGTTTGAATAGTGAAATGTGTTAGTTTGGGGTTAGTTTGAAATTTTGGCTTTAAATTTGGGTCATTTAGTGGTATATCGCCTATCAAAAGTCATAAAATTCTCCTCCTTTCTCGTTTGACACAAACAAAGAGAGAAAATTAATTGATTGAGTAGGTGCAAATGTATTACCTGCTTTCACTAAGATAGGCATCACTTCTCCAAAGCGAGCTTGAGGGTGATTGAGACAAAACTTTTTCCTTCTCAAACACGTCATCAGCAATATTGTCTTCCTCCTCGCTCTCATCTTCATCCTCATCGTCAACTTCATCACTATCAGTCAACTCTTTAAAACTGTTAGTCCTCCTCATCTCCTTCTTCCTCTTCGTCCTTTATAACCACCAAAGCTCTTTGTGATACTCTCGTCCATTCTCTCTTCACTCCAACACCACCACCTCCATCCTTCCCATAACCCATTTCAGACCCTCTCGCAGCTCTCCTTATCTCTTCTCTATCCTTCCCATAAGCCGATTCAGTCCCTCTTGCACCTCTCATTATCTTTTCCTACTTTCATTCCCCATTCCTAATTGTCGCCAGAAATCCTCTCAACCGAAACAACCCTTTCCCCGGCTAATGACACCACCATTCCTCTCATTCTCTCTCCAATTCACTCCCAAAATTCCCTTTCCTCGAGGACTCGCCTGAATAGCGGGTCCCACCTTACCTATCAAATGACCTACCACCATTAAACCTACTAAGATTCTCCTTCAATCCACCACCATATCCCCCTCTTCCTCTATGAATCGGCGGTTGGAAAAACTGGATAAACTAAGTTAAATGGCTGACTTTGGCACTGATTTTGAGCGGGACCCGCTTGGCTATTTTGAAAGATGAAAGTTGATTTGTGTTCTCCTCCGTGAGTATATCGAAATCATATACTTGTAAAAAATGATGCTCTGGTGAATAAAAAATTGAAGTTCAAAGTATGCCATGGGAAAGGAGTTTGTTGGTGGGAAAATAAATATTTAAGATTTGTCCCACATAGGAAGTGGATGAAAGTTAAAACCACTTTATAAAGGATTGCACTTTAGAATGGTGTAATCATGTGTAGCATAGATGCTCTCTCCACGTGTGCGCGCAGAGGGGGTGCAAATCTTGGACCGAAATTGGCGTCGGACCTTGAACTTGTGTACGAGCGCGACCTGCGTACACGAATAGGAGTGCCCACATTTTGCTACATTTTTTAATTTTTTCAATAGACTTTTTGTTTTCCAAAAATGTTGAAACCTCAAAACTCCTGTTGTAATAGCTATGAATTGAATGAGCAGGTTACAAGCCAGTCTATATTATTGTGCATCAATTTTGCACGTTCAACACACGAAAAATCATCCGCATATTCATCTGGACACAGTTTGAGTCTGCCTTCGTTTTTACTTTCTGTTCCTGTCTGGTTTGGTGATACTGTTTGGGCACTGGTTCAGTTCGTCGGAGTACAATCTGTGGTGCTCAAATTATACTGTTTCGTCATTGTGTCCTGGGAAACGGACGCTTTGTTAAACCTCAAGTACAGACGGTGAGGGAGCGAATCTGTTTTAAGAAAATTGTGTGGAACACAGGCTCCGGGTTAAAAGTTTCCTGTTATTTAACTTCTGCAATTATTTGTTTGTCATTCGTTTATGCAAATTTGCGTTTGTAGTTCTACTTAAATCAATTGTTACACTTTACTGCAATTTAACATATTGTCGAATCTGCTACTGTATTAAATCTGTTGTGTATATTTGAATCCATTGTATTCAAAGTTATTGAATCTGCTACTGCGAATTCGATATCCAATATTGAAACAACTTTCCTACGAGTTTAAAACAGATTCGTTGTTTCATTTGATTAATATTAGTTTATTGGAAACTAATATTTTTTGTTTCATTTTCAGAAATGGCAACTGAACAAACTAACATGGATGTAACCCAAGCTGTGGCTATTGGAAATCAGGCTGTGGGCTTTAGTTCTGGTGTGGCTCAGACTGTGGCTAGATTGCCAGGTCATGTTATGAGCCGACCTGTGGCTACTGTTCCAGTTAATCATAATGAAAAATTGGAGAAATTCAATCGCTTGAATTTCAAAAGGTGGCGGCAGAAAATGCTATTTTATCTGACCACCTTGAATCTTGCGAGATTCTTGACTGAAACTGCTCCAAAACTCAATGAGGGTAAGGGAGATGTTCAAGCGATCAGTGCACTTGATGCTTGAAACCATTCGGATTTTTTATGCCGAAACTATATTATGAACTATTTAGCAGACACGCTATACAATGTGTATAGCACTATGAAAACTGTTAAGGCGTTGTGGGAGTCTTTGGACCGAAAATATAAAACTGAAGATGCCGAGGCTAAAAAGTTCATTGTCGACAAATTCTTAGATTATAAAATGGTGGACTCCAAAACGATAATCAGTTAAGTGCAAGAACTCCAAGTAATTCTTCATGAAATTCATGTCGAAGGGATGGTGTTGAGTGAAACTTTCCAAGTGGCTGCAATTATTGAAAAATTGCCCCCCGCACGGAAAGATTTCAAGAATTACCTAAAGCACAAACGAAAAGAAATGAATGTCGAAAAACTGATTGTTAGACTTCGAATTGAAGAAGACAACAAAAGTTTTGAGAAGAATTTGTTCAATCGTAGTGTTGCTAAAGCCAACGTGGTGGAACATGGTCAAATCAGTAAGGTCTACAAAAATAAGACTAGGTCATCCGGTGGTAAAGGGACCAAACTAGGACCTAAAGGTGGAATTTCTAAAAGGAAGTTTCAAGAAAAATGCTTCAATTGTGACAAAGTGGGTCACAAGTCTTCGGAGTGCAGATTGCCAAAGAAGAAGAAAGAAGCAAATGTGGTTGACTACATGGCGCATGATGTGGCGGAGATGAATCTAGCCGTCATCATTTCTGAAGTGAACATGGTTGAATCTAACCCAAAAGAATGGTGGATTGACACCAGAGCTACGAGATATGTGTGTTCTGATAAAGAACTGTTTGCCGCTTTCGAAGCAATTGAAAATGGAGAGAAGTTGTTTATGGGAAATTCAACAACTTCTAAAATCAAGGGACAAGGCAAGGTAGTTCTAAAGATGACTTCAGGGAAAGAGCTGACTCTTAACAATGTGCTGTATGTGCCTGAAATTCGCAAGAATCTTGTGTCCAGGTCGCTTTTGAATAAGTATGGTTTTCGTATTGTATTTGAGTCGGACAAAGTCATTTTGTCAAAGAGTGGAATGTTTGTCGGAAAAGGCTATGTTTCCGATGGTATGTTTAAGTTGAATGTAATGGTTGTTAAACCAAAAATGAATAAAGTGAACTCTTCCGCTTATTTGCTTGAGTCTTCCAATGTGTGGCATGGTAGACTAGGACATGTTAACTATGATTCTTTATGTAGACTATTTAACTTGAATTGCATACCCGCGTTCCATATTGATTCAAAACGTAAGTGCGAAACTTGTGTTGAGATAAAATTGACAAGGTCATCATTTAAATCAATTGAACGGAATACAGAACCACTTGATTTAATTCACAGTGATATATGCGATTTAAAATTTATACAAACAAGAGGTGGCAACAAGTATTTTATTACTTTTGTCGACGATAGCACAAAATATTGCTATGTATACTTAGTGGTGGCAAATGAGCCGAGCGGCTCGTCGGCTCGCCTGCTCGGCTCGTACTGTTCACGCCCACGAGCCGCTCGGGCTCGTAAAAAAACGAGCCCGAGCACTAGCCGAGCGGGCTCATGGGCTAGACGAGCCGAGCCTGCTCGGCTCGTCACTGTTCACGAGCGGCTCGACGAGTGGCTCGCCGAGCCTGGCTCGTGGGCTCGTCTAAACGAGCCGCCAGGCTCGTCTTAGACGAGCCCATGTAATAAAAAAAAATATATAAAATGGCTAGAAATGGGGTGACCAGAACGGTCACTGAATCAGTGACCGTTTGGTCACTTATTTCAAAAAAAAAAATTTTTTTTTTCTACTTTTCTCCAATTCTTCTCCTATAAATACTCAACTCATTACAACATTTTTTTTTCCACCAAACTTTCATTCTATACTCTCTACTCTACAATTTACAATTTACAAATCATTATCAACAATTCTATAATTCTTTTCTACATTTTTTTACATTATTATCTTCATTTTACAACTCATTTTATACATTAGCCAGTAGTACATAATCGTCATTTCTACATTTCTACATTCTATTTCAACAATTCACAAATGGATCCACGAGCATTTGTTGAAAACTTGTTCGGTATGGAAGGTGAAACACCTGCCCAAAATCAATTTGGGAATGAATTTGCCGGTCTCAACCAACTACCAATTCCAGAAGACATTGACGATTTCGACGTTCGTGAAGCCGATCCGATTGATTTGGATGACGTTGATGTTGATCCTAGTGTTCCTATTGATTTGGAACAAGATGAAGAATCTGCAATAAATATTCCCGATGCAAGAGGGAAGAGAAAGGGGAAGAAGCAGGCAAAATGTTGGGACCATTTCAAATTGGTTAACACTGGTCGTGTGATCGATGGACTTCCAGAAACGAAAGCAGTATGTAAATACTGTCAACAACGACGGCATGGCAAAAAGGCATTGGAACCACTCACCTCAACCGTCATTACAAAGCATGTGCGGCCAAACATGGGCTTCTTGAACGTGGACAAACGCAACTACAGTTTGGTACTAGTAGAGACGTTGCTACTACTTCGCCAATTTCTACGTGGATGTATTCGGAGGAGGAAGCACGAAAGGGAATGGTGAAGTTCGTTGCCGCGGCGGAGCTGCCAGTAGCAATAGTGGACAACGAACATTTCGTAAACTACGTCAAACAATATCTTCAACCAAAGTACGTTAGGGTAAGTCGAAATACTCTTCGTTCTAATACAATTGAATATTTTCTTAATGCAAAGCGATTATTGATTGGGGATTTAGAAAAATACGGGGGTGTCATATCTTTAATTTCGGATTTATGGGAAGAGATTAATAAGAGAGGTTATATAGTCATAATCGCACACTATATAGACCCACTTTGGGTTATGCATAAAAAAATTATTGCTTTTAAAATAGTTGAGTATCCTCATAATGCTAACACTATATTTAATGCAATTATGTTAATAATTAAAGAATATAAATGCGAGAGTAAAATTCGTTCTTTTACTTTTAACAATACTTCTGTAAATAAAGTAGTTATCGATAAATTGCATAGAGTACTTCAACCCGATTTTGGTGGTTATTTATTCCATATTCGATGTGTGTGCCATATTTTTAATTTAATTGTACAAGACGGTTTAAAACATGTGAATGACGAAATTAGTCGAATTAGGAATGCACTTACGTATATCACGATTACACCTAGTAGAAAACAAGCATTTGAAGAATTTTGTGAACAAGCTGGGAACTCTAATACAAAAACTTTTATTACTGACGTAGGTCATAGGTGGAATTCAACTTACTTATTATTAAAATCATGTGAAGGTTTTGAACCGTTTATCACTGAATTTTATAACAATAGGCATATTAGAGACGACGACGATGATATCTTAAATGAATCCGATTGGAATACAGTTTTTAAAATTAAGAAATTTTTGGAAAGTTTTTATACGTCTACGAATATATTGTCTGGTATTTATTATCCAACTAATTGCATGGTTCTTGAACGTCTTTATATAACTGATAGGGCTTTTAATAGATATCAAAATGACCCTGATTTTCATGCAGTTATATATGCTATGGAATTAAAATTTAGAAAATATTGGGAAGAATTACCTATGTTATTTCCTTTAGCATGCGTCATGGACCCCCGATATAATTTATCAGGTACTAAATTTATAATTGACCAAATTTCAAATGCTTTAACTTTTAATATGCCTATTACTTATAGGAATTTGGAACAAACGTTAACTGAAATATATGAATTATATGCTTCAAGAATAGGTACACAAGTTACTCGTGTACCTACTCCTCCTCCCACTAATATAAATGATGACGACGCTGAAATAATTAATTTATTAGAAAACATAGACTCAATTAGATATAATTCAACTGCATATGCATATGGTTCCTCTAGTAGTAGTAGTATGTGTTCCACTGCATGTACTCAAACTTCGAGTAGCAGTCCAAATGCGTTGCCATCTGAATTAATTGATTACTTTCGTTATACTATGCCTAGTAACAAATCAGTTAAGAAAAGTTCAGAAGATGTAATCGAATTACGCGAAATAATGAACGTCGATGGCCAATTGTTTCTGCAATTGCAAAAGATCTACTAACACCTCCGGTTAGCACTGTAGCTTCGGAGTCTGCTTTTAGTGCAGGGAAGAGGGTTCTCTCTGAAATTCGAAGTCGACTAAAAGAAGATATTTTGGAAGCGTTAATGTGCGTGAAGGATTGGGAAGACGCTAATTATCGAATTCAACATAAATATGCCGAAATTGCATGTAATCAAGTAAGTGATATTTAATTTCAATACATTCATTACAAAATTTTATTTTCATACATTTATAATTTTTTAAAAAAAATTGTATACGTAAAAAGTTTTTCGTGTACAATTTTAACTCCACCTACACGAAATTGAAGTAGCCGGTCCCAAGCCCGGATAAAGGAGGAGGGTTTATCTTTTTTTTTTTTTAAATAAATGTATATTTACTATTTTAAAAATTATAAATGTTTTGACGAGCCCCGATAAATGTTTTGAAAAATATATATTTAAAAAAAAAATAGAAAAAATAGACTTGTAGTACTAGTAGCGTTATTTATTTATAAAAAAAAAAAAAGGGCGTTAAGCTCGGCTCGCCGAACCGCTCGCTTTCGTTGCCGACGAGCCACGAGCTCAGCTCGTGCGAACACGAGCCGAGCTCGTTCGTCAATGGGCCGAGCCGGCTCGGCTCGGCCCATTGCCACCACTATGTATACTTGCTAAAAAGTAAGAATGAAGCGATAGAGAAATTTATTCTCTATAAGAATGAAGTTGAGAACCAACTTAATAAGAAAATTAAGGTGATAAGAAGCGATCGAGGGGATGAGTATGAAGCACCTTTTGATGAATTCTGTGCACAACATGGAATCATACATGAAACCACCGCACCTTATTCACCGCAACAAAATGGTGTTACTACAAGGAAAAATCGCACCTTAAAAGAAATTATGAATGCCATGTTGGTAAGTTCTGGATTACCTCAGAACATGTGGGGGGGGAGGCTGTGTTATCAGCAAATTACCTTTTAAATAAAGTACCCCGAAAGAAAATGGAAAAGACCCCTTATGAGTTATGGAAAGGAAGAAAGTCTTCCTATAAGTACTTATGAGTATGGGGATGTCTTGCTAAAATGACTGTCCCAACACCAAAAAAGATGAACATAGGCCCGAAAACTGTAGATTGTATCTTCATTGGATATGCTCAAAACAGTAGTGCTTATCGATTTCTTGTGTATGAATCTATGATTTCAGATATACACAAAAACACGATAATGGAATCGAGAAATGTTTCGTTCTTTGAACATGCATTTCTATATAGGTCCAAAGAAGAAACAAGCTCTTCTAAACGGACATTTGAAACTATGACTGAAAATAGTCAGGATCAACTATTAAAAGAGAAGGTTGAGGTTGAACCAAGACGTAGCAAAAGGAAAAGGACAGAAAAATTTTATGGTCCAGATTTTCTGACTATATGCTAGAAAGTGAACCTCAAAGCTATCAAGAAGTTGTGAACTCATCAGAAGGACCGTTGTGGAAAGAGGCTATTCAAAGTGAAATAGATTCTATTTTGCAAAGTCATACATGGGAGCTTGTGGATCTTCCTCCAGGAAGTAAACCACTAGGCTATAGTCTATAGATGGATTTTCAAACGAAAATGAAAGCAGATGGATCTATTGAAAAGTATAAGGCCAGATTAGTAATAAAAGGTTACAGACAACGAGAAGGCCTTGATTACTTTGATACATATTCTCCAGTAACGAGAATAACATCTATTAGGATGATACTGGCGATTGCTGCGCTACGAAATCTTGAAGTACATCAAATGGATGTTAAGACTGCATTCTTGAATGGAGATTTAGATGAGGAAATCTATATGGAACAACCCGAGGGGTTTTCATCTCCAGGGCAAGAAAAAAAAGGTTTCTAAATTGGTGAAGTCATTATATGGCCTGAAACAAGCGCCGAAACAATGGCACGAAAAATTTGACAGTGTCTGATGGAGAGTGGATTTAAAATCAACGAGTGTGATAAATGTGTTTATGTTAAAGACAGTGGAAATTGTTATGTCATTCTATGTCTTTACGTTGACGACATGCTTATTGTTGGCAGTGACAATAAGATGATTAAATCCACTAAAGATATGTTAAATTCGAGATTCGACATGAAGGATATGGGTTTAGCTGATGTTATACTTGAAATCAAAATTTCAAGAACATCAGATGGGCTTGCTCTAAGTCAGTCACATTATGTGGATAAAATTCTGGAGAAGTTCAGTAAGAATGATACTGAAATGGCTAGAACACCGATAGATACAAGTCATCATCTATCCAAAAACAAAGGTGAAAGTGTATCTCAAGTAGAATACTCGAGAGTTATTAGGAGTCTGATGTACTTGATGAGTTGTACAAGACCAGACATAGCCTACACAGTGAGTAAACTGAGTAGATATACGAGTAATCCAGGAGCTGATCACTGGAAAGGAATAGTAAAAGTACTTAGGTACTTGAGATATACTCGTAATTTTGGACTGCACTATACAAGATATCCAGCGGTCATTGAAAGATATACTGAGTCCTCTAAACAAACAGTGATAGCTAGATCCACTATGGAATCTGAGTTTATAGATTTAGATAAAAGTGGTGAAGAGGTTGAGTGGTTGCGCAACTTCTTAGAGGATATTCCAAGATGGTCAAGACATGTGCCAGCAATTTGTATATATTGTGGTTGTCAATCGACAATTGGAAGGGCACAGAGTAACATGTATAATGGTAAGTCTAGACATATACGTCGTAGACATAATACCATAAGGCAACTACTCTCAACTGGAGTTATCACTGTTGATTATGTAAAATCAAAGGATAACATTGCGGATCCGCTAACCAAACGGTTAAATAGAGAGTTGGTTGAAAAATCATCGAGGGGAATGAGACTTAAGCCTTTGAATGAATAAGTTAATACAAAGAAAAACCCAACCTAGTTGAGTGGAGATCCCAAGATCTAGGTTCAAATGGACAACCTAATTGTAAAAACTTGATAGAACCATTATGGGGGATATTACCTCCTATCCATTCCTATGATATAACAGTGATGCCCATAAAGATGAAGGATAAGCAATAGGCTTTTAATGATTCTTATACGTCGGAAATCGAGCCAAGTAATGCGGGTTACTTATAGTAAGAAATCACATATGTGAGAGAAGTGGGGCTGCTTCTAAGGGAATTGTGTGGGGCAAAATTCTTATGAACTCTCACATAACCAGGCGTATGTTCATGGCCAAAATGAACATAATAATGAGAACTGAAATGTGTTAGGAAGAATCTTGTGTGGAGTATATCATTGTTTACATAAACGGTAGAACAGTTCAAAGACATTGCGTCTACTGGTCAGCCAGTAAAGTAAATATGCTTTCACAAGGGAAGGTTCAAAGCGTAACACCTACCTATCCTATGCAGGTTTCAACTGTTGAACTATATCACCTAGTTGTCATGTGTCACATTCATGTGTCGCTCCCAATTTTCATTCATGTGGGGGATTGTTGGAAAAACTGGATAAACTAAGTTAAATGGCTGACTTTGGTACTAATTTTGAGCGGGACCCGCTTGGCTATTTTGAAAGATGAAAGTTGATTTGTGTTCTCCTCTGTGAGTACATCGAAATCATATACTTACTTGTCAAAAATGATGCTCGGGTGAATGAGAAATTGAAGCTCAAAGTATGCCATGTGAAAAGAGTTTGTTGGTGGGAAAATAAATATTTAAACTTTGTCCCACATAGGAAGTGGATGAAAGTTAAAACCACTTTATAAAGAATTGCACTTTGGAATGGTGTAATCATGTGTAGCATAGAGGCTCTTTCCACGTGCGCTCACAGGGGGGTGCAAATCTTGGACCAAAATTGGCGTTGGACCTTGAACTTGTGTGCGAGCGCGACATGTGTACACGAATGTCGGACCGAAAGGAGCAAAATTGGCCCCTTAGGAGTGTCCACGTTTTGCTACATTTTTTAATTTTTTCAATAGACTTTTGGTTTTCCAAAACTGTTGAAACCCCAAAACTCCTGTTGTAATTGCTATGAATTGAATGAGCAGGTTACAAGCCAGTCTATATTATTGTGCATCGATTTTCCACGTTCAACACACGAAAAATCATCCGCATATTCATCTGGACACAGTTTGAGTCTGCCTTCTTTTTTACTTTACGTTCCTATCTGGTTTGGTGATATTGTTCGGGCACTGGTTCAGTTCGCCGGAATACAATATGTAGTTCTCAGATTATATTGTTTCGCCGCTGTATCCTGGGAAACGACGCTCTGTTAAACCTCAAACACAGACGGTGAGGGAGCGAATCTGTATTAAGGAAACTGTGTGGAACACAGGCCTCAAGTTAAAAGTTTCCTGTCATTTAACTTCTGCGATTATTTGTTTGTCACTCGTTTATGCAAATTTGCGTTTGTAGTTCTGCTTAAATCAATTGTTACACTTTACTGCAATTTAACATATTGTCGAATTTGTTGCTGTATTAAATCTGTTGTGTATTTTTTAACCCATTGTATTCAAAGTTATTGAATCTGCTACTGCGAATCCGGTATCCAATATTGAAACAACTTTCCTATACTGGCTTCTCCAAAACACGACCCCTACCTCGCCCTGTCGGAAAATCAAAATCATCATTTTCAAATGCACTCTCTTTCCTCCTCTTTTCACCTACCTCTCTACTCCTATATCCTCCATTCTCACCACCATTATTCCCATCCACATCACTATCGCTATACACCTGACTTTTCCTAAACGAGTTAAAACTCAACCTACTGACCCAATCACTGAGTTTCGCCTCATCCTCAATCAAGCTCTTCTCGACCCCCACCTCATGGCCCGAACCCGAACCCGGTCGTCCCCGCCCGGGACGAATCGAAAATTTACGAACCCCAACCCGGGTTTTCGGTACCCCCTTTACTTGGTAGGAGAGTAAAAATGGCGGCTCAAAAAAACGGCACTTGAGTTTCTGGGAGAAGATCCGGGAGCAAACGGGCATTTCCCAGTTAACGCGCGCCATATTTCGTAGTGTGTGAAATAGAGAGAGGGGATACGGGAAGCAAACTGGTGCGCAGTGGGAAAAATTTTGACTTGCATGCTATCTGAGAGAGAAGGGGTAACAGGGTTTAAGCATTTTTCCCTCCCTAGAAATGGAGGGTTTAACGAGGGATAAGGATGTGCGTGAGTGAAAATTGAGTATTGGCCCCAAATCTATTAGTGCTATAGTACATTGGTCCCCAAACATTTTACATGAGGTATCCCGGGTTTATTTCACCCATGGCTGCCATACTCTACCACTTTAGTGTCAACATGGTCATTGAATTTTTCACTTAGTGCTTTTCACTAGGGTTCGTTTGGCACAAGTTTTATTTTATTTTTCATCACAATTTTCAACTATACATTTTATGGTACCTGCAATTTTTTCCATTTTTCAATCAAATATTTTTTCAAAAAAATCATTTTTCACTTAAAAATCTATGTCAAACAAGTTATTAGTGTTGGTGCCACGTCACCAAACTTTAATTCGTTTTACCTGACCACTTATCTTTTTAACTGTGCATTTTATGGGATATACAATTTTTTCCATTTTTCAATCAGATATTTCTTCAAAAAAATCGTTTTTCACTTAAAAATCTATGTAAAACAAGTTATTAGTGTCGGTGCCACGGCACCAAACTTCAATTCGTTTTAGCTGGTCACTTATCTTGGCACTTATAAAGTTTGAGTAAATACCATTGAAGCCCCTAACTTTGAATATTTTGATGCTGACGTCCTCAACAATTGATTCCTGACATTCAAAGTCAAAGCTTTCCAATGTTTGCAAATGAGGTCCTTCTGTAACGGAAAAAGGCAAGCCTGTCCACTAAAAGATCAATTATTGAGTGAAATGACCATTGTACCCTTAGTTTTATTTAAAACAGACAAGTAAAAATAATGCGAATTAAAATAAGTGAACAAAATTAAAGAATAAAGAGTACGTCCCTCTGCTCCTCTTTAATTTTAATGCATTTTTCTTTTCTTTTTTTTTTTTATTTTAACCACACATTATTCAACAAAATAACAATTGTACTATATGTATATAATGGTTCGCATATACACGATGCGGTGAGAATCGTGAGATATGATTAGGTTGAAATTTTAAAAAAAAAATCTCACTCTCTTCTTCACACATATATATGTAAATTATTGTATAATTTCATTATGTAAAGTAGTGTTATTTATAAAATAATATTACACGTAAATTCAAAAAAAAAATTATTCTTTTTTAATCACCCGTTTTCTAAATAAAATATTATTCCAAAATACGTTTACCTAAAACCTCATTAAAATGGAGCTCAAACAAGGTTATAAAATGAAAAGAAAAAGAAAACCGAGGGTCAATCCACACCCCTCCCCTCATTCCACTAACCAAATCCCCTCATTCCGCTCGCCAAATTACCACCATTATCTGTCATCATCGTCACCATCATCATTAATTCAAACACAAATTCAAATATTTAATGATAGAAAACGTATAAAACTATAAAGTTTATTCATTAAAAATACAAAGTTTATTCTTTCCATCCTTTTATATTTTTTCTTCTCTTTTCTTTTTTATTTTCTTTATTTTTAATCAAAATAAGGGTAGAACGGTCATTTTATTAAAAATTCGACATTTTAAGTGTCAAATTGACATTTTCTATTACAAAAGAGCTCGAGCACAAATTTTTGAAAGTTTTAGGACTCTGAGTGCTAAACGTCAAATTGTTCAAAGCCATAGGTGAAATTAACCTTGTTGTTCCAAGTTTTTTTTTTTTTTTTTAAAGAAGCTAAAATCGTGTTATTATGTATAGGAAGGAGACATCTGGACTAACCTCCCTACATAAAAATTACAATATGTAAATGAACCATTTCAAGAAACTAATAACTAAAGTAAAAAATAAAATAATGTTCTTGTACGCTCTCTATATACTTTGCGTCACCATGCCTCTACCAATAACGTCGTTGGCTCTTCATATTAATCTTCAGTGTCCTCAAGTAAGCTAATATAGGTCAAAAACCAACGTTAGTAAGATCACTTCCCTCTATCAATGCCCAAATGAATGCACATGCAACCTAGACACAGCTATTTGTAGAGGTTTTGCATCCCTAATTGTAGAGGTTATTACCCCTATAGAAATGGAAGGTGAACCAGTCATCTCCAATGCTAATATGGATTGCTAACCTCAAAGTATGCAAGATGGTTAGATGATGACCACACCGCGGGCACATTTATTAGACAATGAACTTCGGATTGTCGTGGATAAATACATTGCTCGTTATGAAGAAATATTTTGCCTCGAAGTTGATGTTATATCCCATTTCTTCCTCTCCTCACTTTATAGGTCTTTTTCCTACTGTGTGAATAATTAAGTAGAGAACTGCTTCCATAAATCGCAAGTATTACCCACATAATTGACATATTACGTTAAGCACACATCACGTCCATCTATTTCATTTGTTGAATTGGAAAATTGTAGTCGTATAATTGAAATTTTAGAAGTAAATTTAGCCGAAATTAGAGCCCCATTGTCTAAAAAATCATTTTTCATCAAACTTATTATAAAATAGTTTCATATGTAAATTCAAAAAATTTCTCTATTTTTTAACCATGCTTTCTCTACAAAATTATTATTACAAAATCTATTTCCTAAAAAATTGGACTCAAACAGAGTGTAAGTTATTGCATAATTTCATCGTAAATAAAATCTTCATACTAGTAGAATTAATTATAGCCAATGGCTTTGGCCCCAACTATTTCTGATCCAGCCCAGCCCATTGGACCCTATATGGAAAATCGTAGGGAAAAATCATATTTAAGGTGTATTTTTACCTCAATTCAAAAATAAGGTAAATAGTTTAAAAATTAAAAAATCAGGTATTTATTTAATTAATTAAAAATATTTATTAAATAAAGATAACAAAGTCACATTTTGTGATTAATGGTCACATATTCATAATTTTAAGTTACAGATTTATTTACTGGTCACATATCGTCAAATTTTTTGATCTCAAATTATTTCGAGGTCACATATCAAAAAATTTGTACGTCACACATTATTTCGAGGTCACAGATTTTTAAATTAGTTAGTCACATATTATTTCGAGGTCACAGATTATTAAATTTTTAGGTCACATTTAAGTAATTGGTCACAGATTAACAAAAATTTGGTCACAGATTGACAAACATTTGGTCACATACTACCGCCGCTTGATCACAGGTCACAGATTGACCAAATGCTTGGTCACAGATTGCAGCCACCACACCTACAGCCACATAACACTTGCAACAGCAGATCCGCCACCACCATCAATAGATCCGTCACCAACGACCGCAAACATAAACAGCCAACCACCAATCCGCCACCCCAACAGCGCCACTACCACCATCCCTGTCCCATCAACAACACAGACATCACCGTCACCACCTAATTACAAACACCACCAGAATTTGCTAACACCACCAACCTAAAATCAAAATCTATGGCCGACAGAGATCCGCCCGCCACAGCCACAGCACACACCCACCACCACCGCACCCCAACCACACCACCATCTCACGATAGCAACACCACTACCCCAAATAAATCAACAAATGCAAAAAAAAAAAAAAAACACCACAATATCGTCGAGCCACATTGACAGACCCATTGACGCCAACATCTCACCATTACCGTTAACCATAGAACAACGACGGTCTCATCTCACATTTCTGCTTCTAAACCACCACCACACAAATCACCACACGGACCACCACGATGCCCACCAAAGATCCACCACCGCACCACCCACAGCCACAACCACCACCACTACCATCATCTCCTTTATCTCCATTTACACCACACGGCCACACCCACAGCAAAACATGAGAAGGGGATGAGGGAGAAGAAAGGGACTGCACACAATCGTCGCGAGAATGGGAGGAGGAAGAAAAGATGAGAGGTGTTACTGTTGCTCGTCGGGAGAAGGGAATGAGGGAGAAGAGAGGAGCGCTGCTACTGCTGCTCGTCGTGAGAAGAGGATGAGGGAGAAGAGATGAACGGTGATGCTGCCGCTGCTCGTTGCGGTGCTGCGTGACGAACGTGCACAGCTGCTCGTCGAGTCACTGTGAATGATCGCCGGAGCAACCTTCTACTTGTTGTCGACGGATCCGTCTGAGGGAGAGAACGGAGCCGCCGAAGGGAGGTGAGTGATAGAAGGAAGAGAGAGAGAGGAGGAAAGGTGAGAGGCGAGAGGGGGAAAAATGAATTGATAAAATTAGGGTTTTAATATTAATATATTTGTTAAAATATAAAATTATTACCTGATTTTTGAATAATTAAATTTTCAACCTGATTTTTGAAGATTAATCTTTAAATAGTTGATTTCTTATAATTTCCCAAAATCGTAGCCCTTTCAAAGACTTCAGAGCAGGCCGGCACCAATCATGTTATTGTTAAGGAAAGTAGAAAACTACTGGACTGGGGTTTTTGATATTTTATAAAAATTGTCAGTCTCATGAAATGAGCAGTTAAAAAATGAATTCTAAAATTATTTGGGAATAACTACAAGTCTAAAATCAATAGTAATGAATATCATCGTAGTGCGTTTATTTTAAAAATTATAAATCTAGTGAAAAATATATTTGCAGAATAAAATACTTATAACGTTAAATTAAAGTGAAATATTGGCATAATTATATTTGGTAAAATAAGTAATCCAATGCATAATTAAATAAGATCGGTCGCATTTATTGTGGCAATAATCAATACAATACATAAGAGTTAAGATCAATTTAATGATAAATGTGACATTCCTTAGTTTGGGGTCAATTTGTGCGACCAAATGTAGCCACAAAAGCTAAGAACGAGGCGTGACATCCCAACGATCGTGCCGGGTCGTCCCTTATTTTCATACAAGTATATATCAAATTAAGTATGGACAAAAATAAGTGAAAATGATGGTTTACTAGTTACCATATTGTGGTCCTAAGTACTAACCAATAATTTCAATAATAAGTTCAAACTCAATGTTGGACCTCAAATGGTAGCAAATCAGTCCATTCCAAGTTGCTCAGTTGATAAGTGTTAATTAAGGTTGCGAAGAAATTCGGGGCTTAACATCGTCACTTACTGATCGTATTAAGTTGTATTGACTTGACTCGTCCATTGCAATTGAACAAAAAATATTTAAAAATTGCAAGAAAATTTTAATGAAATTTCTCATTCGAGATTTCAAGTGAAATATTTGAAAAAAAAAAATCCAACCTAAGCGAGCCACGAGGCTTGGAACTTCGGTCTAGCACGATCTCTATGGTGCTGATGTTGTGCTGCTAGTGCCGATAGGATGAATGATAGTAATCTAATTCACCTTAGATCTTTAATCTCACATAAAGCGTATAAAGTGGGGCACGTTTAGTATATATTGCACGTGTTTAGCAGCTAATAGGTTATCTAATCTAGATTGTAGGTCTCGTAAATTCAACTTGATACTATGAAGGATTTTTTTTGGATCAATTCACGACGTGGTCGTGTGAGTAGTACATAGATAGAAGTTAATGTACGCACGGAATCAATTTAACCCCAGAGATTAGACCAATTAACAATCCTAGCGATGGTGACATCTATTACAAAATTGACCTCCATGTTTAAGTCATGATGGATGATTTCTTTTATGCTTTCATAAATAGGACTATTATCATTAACTCATGATTTCACATAGTAATGGTACCACGTGGTGGGACGGTGGGGATTTGAGGGTAGGGTCACTGCAGATTTTTATTTGAATTAGAACAAAAAGAGGCCATAAAAGAGCATACAAGAATTAGTGGCTCTGGTGTTTGAATGTAAACTGTCTTGTCTTTGAAACATATACATATTCACAGTACTTGTAGCACAGATTCACCCATTGTTCATTTCATCTAAATCATGTAAAAGTATTTATAAATATTTAAATAAAAATATACGGTAAATAGTTGGGTAATATTGATGAGTTTCACAAAATATATGAATAAAAAGTGAGTTAACCAATTATAAACCGTTTATAAATATTTATCTAGACATGTACTTAATCTTTAACATACCCCACAGGACGATAGCTCGTTTGAAATTTGTATGCTCTTTTAAGTCTTAATTGTATTAAATTACTTGTTAAGAGTTTTTTGAACTGATAAAATATTAAGAGATGTGATTTCATAAATTCATGTAGTTGTAATTTTCTTCTTTATAAATTTGAAAAAATTAGGGTTGGGTTCTCAACCTTTTTTGTGGGATGGTTACTGACACCCACCTTCAAAAGTGAAGTTTTTGGTCCTCGATGTATTTAAATTTTTCAATCTGGATCTCTCATGTCCCAAGTGATCGAAACCATCGACGCAGAGATTAGAATCCCCATGTGACTTTCATACGACTAAAAATCAAATCACTTTAAGGGCTCGTTTGATTGTAATGATGGAATTTGAGTTGAAAGAAAATGAATTTAAAAAAATTAAATTGCCTATAATTCATTTTACTGAGAATTGTCAATTAATTGTGTTTGATTTGTATAATTTTCTACCTGAAAAATGTTGAAATTTTGGATCTTTTGATGTTTGTTTTGTTTTGTTTTTCATGGAAATTGTCTATTAAAGGGGAAAAAATTATAATTGAGGATATAATTTGTTTCTATTGAAAAAAAATGAAGCTGGAAACCAATTCCCACCAAAACCATCGGAAAATGATTTCCTTGAAAACCAAGAATTGTGAACGTGTGGGCCAAAATGCAAAAATTCAATTGCCAAGAATTGTTGGCCAATCAAACGTGTAATTTGTGTGGAACTGAAATTTCTTTTCTATTTTCCATGGAAAACCACCTTAGTCAAACATGGCCTAACATTTATCTCAAAATCAATATAAAGTTGCGTGCAATTTTGACATTTAAATGACAATTTTCTTCTTGCGAAGATAAATAAATTAGAGATCGAAACGTAGGAGATTTATAACCATACTACAATACTACACGCTACAGTAAAAATAGAAGAGTCTAGTTTAATAGCCGTTTTTTTAAAACACATTTTTATCAAAATTCATTTTTAATCACACATTCTCTCAATTAAATAGATTTACACTAAATTCAAATATTTTTCTAATTTTTTAATTATATATTCTTCAAAAAATCACTATTACAAAATACATTCTCAATAAAAAGGAGCTCAAACACACCCATCAATATTTTTATTTATTCATCTGTTTGGTGTGGATTAAAATTAATTTTTTAGTATATATTAATAAAAATTGATGAAATGTATAATTAAAAAGTTGTAAAATTCAAATATATAATTAAAATTAATTATTAATATTAACTTTGTTTAAGATTTTGATTTTAATTTTAATGCCTTTGAAACATGGGCTATATTTACAGTGAAAAATGAAAATGGTATCAAAATCAAACCACTACGCTGGCATGAATATGGGCAAGCGCGGCCAGTCTCGAGCCACGCTCTACCATTCATATATTGAAACGTGTATACTGCTGTTCTTACAAGCATGTCAGGAATAGGATATACATACGTAAATCACTTTCATTGGTTGGTGTGTACTATAATACTAACGTCACAAGTTCGATTGCTGTACTCTCATTTTAATTGTATTAGCCAAAAGGATCATACTACATGTATCAAAATTTTTTATCGAATTTTTTACGATTTTACCTACTATTTATAATAGGGATGTGGACCATATTGTCAAAAAATTTAAATATACCCAGGTCCCGATCATTATGTGAGAGGGGATAATCCATTATGTACAAATGGATTAACCCTTAGCGGAAATATATTTTGGAATAATGATTTTTTTAAGAATGCGTTGTTAAAAAAAAGATTTTTTTAAAAAAATTTACGTGTAATATTATTATATTAGAAAACGTATGATTGAAAAGAGGAGAGAAAAATACATTTTAGATAAAATTGAGGCTAAACGTGGACTTGGTTAGTAGCTAAATCTGGAATTAGTTCATGTTTGATGCACATTCTTAAGGAAATAATGTATTTTAAATAGTGATGTGATATAAAATATGTAGTTAAAAAAGAATAAAAAGTTTTGTATTTGCGTATAATATTATTTTATTGAATATTGTGTGGTTGAAAATGAATATTGAAATAATGAACTTTTTTAGAACGTAGATCGAACAGAGGCTTAACAACACATTTATTTATAGAGCTTGTTTATGAGAGATTTTTTGGGAAAGAATTGATTTTGAATAGTGATATGATGGGAAATGTGTGGTTAAAAAATAAGAAAAATTATTGATGTGATAGAAAATATTATTTTATTGAAGAATGTGTGGTTGAAAATGAGAATTGATTTACTGTAAAAAAATCTAATCTCACCCAAACATGGCCATAGTTTTTTAAATTAAAGCATTAAAATTCTAGATTGCCATTTTTAGAGAAATTAAAAAAGTAGGTCCCAATCTCGTGAAAACTTGCCCAAGTTCAACTGGCCGCAATCTTTGGTTCTGATCGAGCTGCCCATTGAATTGGTCGAGCCACATCTTGAAGGAGAAAGTCATTGTTGGTAAAGTTTTTTGTTCGAAGAAAAAGGAATGAAATTACTATTGGTCTTTTCTTTTGTTTGATAAGAACCTAAATAATGAACATTAATAAGATTTTTTGGATGGACGGTGTGGAACCGGTTTCACCGAGTGATGAGAATAATACTCTTTGGCTAGAGCCAGCGACAAGAAGTGAGATGACAGTTTGTTGTGGCAGGCGGGATGAGATTGAGTGTTGTGTGTTTTTTTTTTCAAACTGTCAAATCGTGTATTAATAGGTGTCTCGTCATCATTAAATTTGTCACTATGAAAAGGTTGGACAAGAATCAGTTTTGAGAAAAACAGTCGTGATCGGTACCTAGCTGATTGTCTCTTTTAAGATAAAGATAAAGAGATGAAGAAAATATGGATTATATCAGCATTACTTCTCAATCGATCATTTATTAGAAGCATTTGTTAGCCCATTGTTTAGGTCAAAATCATTGGTCGAGGACTCAG
Source organism: Fraxinus americana (assembly GCA_035079005.1). Taxonomy (NCBI): domain Eukaryota; kingdom Viridiplantae; phylum Streptophyta; class Magnoliopsida; order Lamiales; family Oleaceae; genus Fraxinus; species Fraxinus americana. The sequence continues at coordinate 6,610,216 of CM068723.1, read as the reverse complement.
GTTTAAAGATGTCACTATAAGTTTATACTGTCACGCAAGGCACACAATTTAAATATTCATGGCTTGACATTGTTCTCGAGCCAAACGTACGATGTTGCGAATTGGCTTGATGCCCCGACCGCGTGGGTTAACGAGTTCTATAAAACTATTAACATGTGTTCCCATTTGCAGCTGGACAAGAATTCATATGCAAACTAGTTCAAAATCATTCCTCACCATGATACAACATATGAGTTCACCACCTGTTAGTATTTGAGAAGAATAATGTTATTTATTATTACGATGACAAAACATTGACCGAGGAGGACAAGAATTCATATGCATGTGTCTAACCTTACTTGTATTCAAAGAGGAGGATACTTGCTTTAAGCTAGTCACAAATGGAAATAACTTCGTTTTATAAATTGCTTTATTCTCATTTCTCATTTGATATGTGTTGTACAGTAATAATGTATCAAATATATTGCATAGACCGTAGATCATATTGAAGGGCAATGGTCCCGAATCATGGCCATCCAAAGGATCCCAAAATCGAAAGATCGACTTGATGTGCGTGTGCTAGGGGAAAAATTGATTTTGAATAGTGATATGATGAGAAATGTGTGGTTGAAAAAGAAAAAAAAATTATTGATGTGATGGAAAATATTATTTTATTGAAAAATGTGTGGTTGAAAATGAGAATTGATTTATTATAGAAAAATTTAATCCCTACCAAACAGGGCCAATATATTGAGGACTATTGGTGCTCTTTTCTTAGAACATCGAGCCCCTGTTTTTTCGTAACTAAAAATCAAATTTTAGTAGATTTTGATAAAATTTGATGAAATGTGAGTTTAAAAAGTTGATAAAAATTGTGAGTTTATGTATGATTAAAATTAATTTTTTACTTTATTGAAATCTTTATGAAAATTCTAATTCAAACCAAACACAGCCTAATATTGTTGAGTAAAGCTGAGTGTACATATAGCTATGACAAGAGCTTAACAGATGATGACGTGATGAGATTTAATTGTTTGACACCCATTTTTTATCTCATTCTCATTCTCATTTTTCTACAGTACTCATTTCTAACCACACATTCTTCAAATAAAATAATATTATACATAAACCCAAAAATTCTTCTTACTTTTTAACCACACATTCTTTACATCAATCACTATTCAAAAACTCATTCTTCAAAATAATGGGTGTCAAACGGGGGCTGACTGTTTTGAATCTTTTTTTTTTTTTATTTTAGTGCAAAGCCCGATAAAAATCTTGCCGCTCTTGTAAATCTGCCTGTACGGACAACTTTTCTTTAGGCTGAAAAGAGTGTTTGGTAAAGGAAATAGGGTTTATCCCCTTGAACCGAAAAGGGGTACCGAATTTTGTACCCCCCTCACAAAAAACGTGGCCCCCACGTGTATTAAAAAGTCGGCTCGTGGTTCTCACCTTTTGGTGTGAGTGAGGTGTAAAAGATTATGTAAAATATGATGTACATGTAGCATAACCCAAGGAAATAATACCTTTTAACAAATCTTTCATTCTCCTTGACATGACTTATTTCCTTTTGAATAATACTAGAGGTACATAATGGTGCACATAATGGTGATGTGTCAATCATTCAGTTGTTGATGTGTAAGTGTGAAATTTGAATTAAAGGTTGGATTATATGCCACTTGTAATTATGTCAACCCTTATGTAGATGCTTATGTACTTGTAGCATTACTCTTCAAAAAATTATTTACTATAATAAGATACTTCACTACACATTTACTTAGTAAAATATTCTACATACAAGTCAATAAAGTTATTTTAAATTTCAATCACATATTCTCCAAAAAATACTATTCATTACTCTACTTTTCTCTCAATAATGGGAGACAAAAACACCTCAAGGCTCAAGGTCTGTTTGTTTCGGATTAAAATCAGATTTTAATCTAAGTCAAAGTCAAATAATTAATATTAACCATATTTTTTATAGGTCCCACAACTTTTCAATTACACATTTCAAAAACTTCTCTCACAATCTACTAAAAATCTAATTTTAATCCCCACTAAACACCCACATAATGTTACTAGCCGGACAATTCGTCAACTCAACTTTTATAGAAGGATTCTACTCAAATAATTTATAATGATAATAATAATATTGAAGCACACACCTACTATTGGGATGCTTGTCCTCTGATGAAGCAACTCAAATCTTTTGCAAATCGCCCGCCATTAAAGGGAGTTTGTGGATGTCTTTTCTAAAAAGAAATTTATTAGAATGATTATTTTCCAGTCTCACATTCCCGTTTCAAAAGTGTGTGTGTATATATATATATATATAGACACACACGGCTCTTTACAAATCGATTTTAAGCCCCTGTTTGACACCCGTTTTTGACAAAAAATAAATTTTTGAATAGTGATTGATGGAAGAATGTGTGGTTAAAAAATAATGAGAATTTTTGGGTTTATATGTAGTATTATTTTATTGATAGAATGTGTGGTTGAGATGAAAAAAGAGAAAAAAATGAGAAAAGCTGGGTGTCAAACCAGGGGCTAAAGGTGAATTTTGTAAAAAATAATTAGAAGGTTTCAAAGTTCAATAAGGTAAGATTTACAACATATTTCACGATGCTAGGAGCGTCTCCAATGACAAGTAGGATAAAAATTGCTCCAATGATACATCAAATATAGTGTAATAAATAGTTTATTCCATCTATTTCCTTATTTAATACTTTAATTGATTTATAATTATTTTAATATGATAGTTATTTTTATTTAATATTTTTTAAAATTCTAATTAATTAATAAGTAATAATTATTTCAACAATAAATTAAAATTGTTCATTAAAAAGTCAAAAATTATAAATTTGGTATTAATAAAATAGCACTAGAACAACATACACATATTAAAAACATAAATTAAAGTACAATATGACATTTAACTAATTGATCATATATGTGATGAATATACTAATTTCTCCTATAAATAAGTGACAAAACGAGTTGATATTCTCATTATATGTAATTTTCCTTGCGTTTTCAATGTAGTTTTTATAATTTGTGGTATTATGTTTAATGTCTTTTTCAATTTATTAATAAATGCAATGTTTTACTTCATTAAATATATTTAACGGCTTTTGTATTTGTTTTGAGTCCTATATTTCTAAAAAAATATTCTTTTAAAACTCATTTTGAACCATATATTTTTCAATAAAATATTATTACACTCAAATTCAAAATTTTCCTTAATTTTTAAACATACATTCCCTATCAATCTATTAATCTAAAATACATTATTTCCCTAAAATGGGGCTCAAACCAATGCATAATTAGTGTAAATTAGTCTCCAGTGGCTTACACCAAATTTGGCATAACCATTGGAGAGAGAAAAAAAATCAAATTACACCAAATTTGGGATAAAATTATACTAAATTTGACGTAAACTATTGGAGATGGCGTTAACTGGCGCACACCGTCAAAAGAATCAATTAAAAAACCACTTATCCAATCATTTAATTGCACAAGAGAACAAAACTCGTCGTGGAGAAAAAACAATTTAAAATTTACTTTTAAACACAGCTAAACATGTTCATTTAAACGCGAATAAATACTCGAGACATTCTTTTGTTCGATTCCATTATTTTTAAAATGCATATATTTTTTAATTTTTTAACTACACATTATTCAATAAAATAATATTACACACGAATTCAATTTTTTAAACAACGTATTCTTCATTAATTCGCTATTTCAAAATAAGTTCTTACATTAAAATGAGAAACAAATAACCTCATTTTTTTTGTCCCTTTGTTTTTCTTCTCCACTCTCTCCCATGGAAGTTGTAATTTACACTGCTGACTGCACAAACTTATCAACAAAATACACACACACACACACACAAAAATCCCGCCTCCGTCATCAACGTCAACAAAACCACAATAAAACCGCTCACAAGATTCAACACTCAAATCACAACTCCAACCTTTAGAAACTCATTTTCCTCCCCCCATTTTTGACTCAAATACAATTCCACTCCACACTAAATATCTATCCATTTTATCTTGTTTTTCTCAATGCATCCTTTATATATCGAGCACTAGCCACGGGACTCTCAAGAAAGAAGAGTTTTTGAACTTTTATTTCTTACAATTTTCATCTTCAAGACAAATTTTTTTTTCAAATGTATTCTACATTATTTTGGTGAAGCTTGTCGAATTTGGGAGCCCAAAACTTGAAGGTTTCTCATCTGGGATTCTGAAATTCGTCGATATAAACACAAAGTTAGGACCTTTTTGCGAATTTGAAGTTGAAAGCTCGTTGAGAAGGTACCTTCTAAATTTTTAGATTGTTTGTATTTGTGGTTGTTAATGGTATATGTTTCCAGGTTTGAGGATGGTTATTTCCTGATAAGCTTTGTTTGTAAATTTCGAGAACTTGATTTTGTAAGGTATTCAAGTTTGCCTATAAAAATTCAAGATTGAATGGATAATTTAGAGCACCTTTTGATGTGGGTAAAATAATTACTTTTATATGCTTTATTGTCATTCAGTAAATTTGTTTTCATCCAAGTGATAGAGAAGTTGCCTATGTTTTTTTCAAATAAAGTATCAAAGGAATGTGCTGCATTCGTGCTAAAATGTTATGTTTCTATACATGTAAAATTATGGGTGTTTGTTAATTTTTTATTTTTTTTTTCCCATTAAAATCATGCAAACAAGTTTTCAAATTATGACTCTTATTCTGGTGTTTTGGAATTTTCGTAATGAGGATTGCTATTTTAATTCTTGTCGCCACTATGACCCTATTACAACTTAGGCTCAACATACCATTATCATCAAATGAACACTACTTTTTACTGATCCTGGCATCAAAGCTCTTACTCAACAGCATAAACAAATATCAAGCTCACTTTAATGTTGATTTTGGATTACGTGGAGCCTAATTCTAATGATCTTACTCACTCGAGCAGTTTTCTTTTGTTATAGGGGCATACTGCCTATTCAGATTCTGCATTAGGTCGCTTTAATTTCTTACAACATATATCTAACTTGGGGGGACCATTGCTGACAGATACACCGACGAGAGGCGTGATATCTCCATTTAGTGAACACCTAAGACCACAAATGGATATGGCTCTCTCATTAAGGATGAACCACTATAAACCTGTGTGTTTGCTATTAAAAAAAAACAGCGCTATGGTAAGTGGGACACAATGACTTGGGTAGTGTAGATATTGGATAATTGCTAATAACCTAGGAGTACTGTTTATGATTGATATGATAGTACCATCTTGGTGTAAATTAACAATGAGAAGATTTTGACTATATTTTTTACCATTTAAGTATCCTGTTCCCCAACTTGTGATGTTAAATATAACTTGCTGAATGCTGATGAATCTCGTATACTTATCTGTTTGTGGTTGTGTACTTGATTGCATGCATTTAGCCCTATGATTATTTTGGTAGGCATGAAGCTTTCGAGTTGTCCTGGTTTATGCTGAAAGAATATGCAGCAATTCTTTCCGTATGAGACACGCTTAGTAAGTCAATCAATCAAATCTCCACGCGCATGCAAACTAATATGTACTTTTCGCATAACCTATCCCTCTTCCTTTTCCACTTCTCAAGTAGTTGTTAAACTTCTGGTTAGACAATATGATTAATCCATTGATATGGTGGTTCTTTTGACCCGAGAATGTTTTTGTTGATGCCACAGAGAAACTTGCAGTGTATATGAATAGTTTTAGCATTTTGCAGTTACAAAGCTATTTTAAAAAATAAATATTTGTATCAATTTTGTCACAGTATCTCCTTGTTACATGACCTGATTTGCACTAATATCTGTGAACACAAAGAATCCACTGTTTTTTCTTGATCACACGAACTGAAAAGGAATCCATGGTATTGTGACTTATTCCTCATCATTTGTTTTCTTCCGGAGTCTGAATTTGTTAAGTTGGCTCAAGATGGCCTTGACTTTGAAAGGGTAGACAGGCTGCTTCCAAATAACAAAAAATATTTAACAAAATTTCTTTCCAGGTGAAGAAGTACTTCAGTTATTTGTGGATTATTTTTTTAGAAGCTAAGACCTTGTTGAACCAGACAGGTGTGACATCGGAGAGTATCATGGAGAACTGCTTTCAGCTTGCATTTTGCTAAAATGATGAACACAAAGGTTTTCATTCTAACTTGTAAAGATCCATTTATTTTTCATTTACAAGGGGAAAAAACATTCTTTTTCTGAGAGTTGTTTTGTTTTTATTCGTTTTTCTTCATGTGATAACCTTGGGAGTTACTTCACAGTAACTTTTATGATATGTTTTGGGTTGTTTTTCTACTATGTAGTTCAGCCAAGTAATCTTTCCCTGAATAATATGACCTGTACTTTGTATAAACTAATCTTTAAGCTTCTGTTGGTCCTCTGATAAGTGAGGGGAGGGAAAAGGAAAAGGAAATTGTACAAGAATTGATTTTCCTGCTTTTCCTCTCCTTTGAAAATAGAGATCAAATATTAATATTTCTAGATATAGTTGAACGTTGTTATACATGCAAGGAAAATATGTATACATTTTAACGTTTCTCCCTTTTATGTTGTGTTTTAATAGAATAAAAAAAAAAAAAATTCTTTGACATCTTCCTTCAATTTTCTTGCTGAAATCCAGTTCCAAAAGAGCCTTACTTTGTCGAGACATTTAGTTGCTATAATGTAGCTATAAAAATCGTATTCAAACTTGAAAAAGTTCACCTGAATTGAATATGTACATGCTATGAGTAGTCTTTCATATTTAATCATTTTCTACTTGATCTGAAGCATTTCTATCTTAGTTTTACTAACTCGAAGAACCATTTTTACAGGATCCACAGAACACACTTGAAATAAAGCCTAGCACTCAGATTTCTCATGAGTCCCAAAGTGAACGACAAAATAATGATGCTAAGATTCCTTTACCAGAATCTGGTTCATTTTCAGCGTCAAGCAATGATAACAGAAAAGTTTCACGCGAAGACATTGAACTGGTAAGGCAATTGATACTTTACTTCCTTTAGTAATCTTTCTGGGATCATATAATGAATTTAACCTGCAAAGCTGTAACTTGATTTATCATCGTAATCTGCTGTAGGTCCAGAATTTGATAGAAAGATGTCTGCAATTGTATATGAATAAAGATGAGGTGGTAAAGACCCTGTTGCATCGTGCCAGGATAGATCCTGGGTTTACAACATTGGGTAGGTATTATCAAATAATCGAATGAAGTCTTCTATATCATTTCCATTTGTCTATTATCACTAGTAGCTGACGAACTCATTATAATCCAATTACCACGCTAAAGCTTATGTGTTTTTTGTTGCTTTCTGATCCCTGTTCTCTCTGAACACAGTGTGGCAGAAATTAGAAGAAGAGAATCCCGAGTTTTTCAGGGCTTACTACATAAGGCTTAAATTGAAAAAACAAATAATCTTGTTTAATCACTTGCTAGAACATCAGCATCATCTAATGAAATATCCAATGCCTGCGAAGGTTTCTTTGGCTCCAATGCACAATGGAATTCATTCAATGCCAGGTACATATTTCTGTCAATTCAATTTGAAGGGTACAACTAATTCTATGATTTAGTTTGAGCTTTGGTACTGAGATTTTATAAATTGTAATTGAGTCCATATCTATTACAGTCATAGAGGTGTCCACATCAACTGTGTTCATTAGACAGTCACACAAATTCTCATGTTGACATGTGTTGATTTGTATGTTATGTTTCTAAACTGTTGTTCTTCATAAATCTATATTAACTTTATGGTTATGGGGTTTCTATTGAGAGAGTCAAATTGAAGGTTGCATATATAAGGTCTTTTCTCTATCCAAATCGTTTTCGGTTATTGTTTTTTAAACAGTAAGCTTTGACACGAGGCATGAAAATAGGAAATCATTTGATGCCAAGGTCGTGGTATTTACAGCTGAACTTGACATGGAACGAACAACTCGTGCTTTTTTGGCAATCATGGTCATAGAAAGGCCATTTTGTGCGCCCCCCCCCCCCCCCCCCCCCCTCCTCCTAATCCCTTCCTTCTCTCCCTCTGCTAATTGAAGAAAAAAAATAGTGGAATGAGGTCAATGAAGGTCTAAAATTTATGTAACTATTATGCATATTGAACTCGATTTATATCATATATCATCCTTATTCAATGCCACTTGTTTTTAGTGCAGTTAATAACTTACCCATGGGATACCCTGTCATACATCAGCCTCCAGTTCCTGCTACAGGGCAAGCTCACATTGATTCTATGGGATATTCTACATCTGGTTTGCATGTTGTTAATGGAGTTCCCGCTCCAGGCAATTTCCATCCAATGCAGATGAAGTCTGGGAATGAGTGAGAATTGTTTTCAGTTTGGCATTGCTTTTCCACTTGATATCTGAAATTTGACAGCGATACTTGTTTCTTTTTCCATCTAATTCCCTAAACTTCTTCTATTATTATTCCCATCGCATCATGTTTGTCTATATAAAGAAGTAATTCTGACTCCTATGGTTTATAGCATTACTTGACGCCTTGTCGGATACTAATAATTTGCACACTAACTCTTCTTCTAACTGTTGTTATTTTTCTTCTCTTGGCAGTATGGTGATCGATACCAATGCAGCTAATCTGTCTCCCGCTATGCCACCTAACAATACCATGTCCTCCATGTCAGATATGCTTGTAAGCCCCACATCAGCAGCGTCCAGTGGTCATTTCTCCTTCAGTGCATCAGAGATATCTGGCATGGGAGTTGACACATTAGGCCTCGACACAGCATTTACATCTGATGTGGCAACTTCAGTAGGACTGCTGTTACCACCAGAAAATGGTGATGGGAATTCTAGAGACTCCCTTGGATCCTTTGCTCAGATTCCTTGGAATTTCAGTTTTTCGGACCTAACAGCGGATTTATCGAACATAGGAGGTATCTTTTCAAACAAAATCTGATCTAGGTCATGTGCCATTTTTATGCACATTGCTGTGTATTATTTGACCATGACTTGGTTCCACTTTGTCACGTGTGTAAAAAATACTAGGCATAGTAGAAGTTGGTAGCAAACTGCATATTTTTCTTGAAGAACTGTTGGGAAATACTTGTTGAGTTCTGGATTACAAATGGTATTATCACAGCTCCAAAAGTAAATTTTAGATAAGCATTGCCAGAAGAAAGTTGATTTTTGGGAGAATTGCTAATGGAAAAGAAACTTAAGCCCATGTTTGATCCACATCATTTGAAAATTCATTCTTTCAAAACTCATTTTCAACTACACTTTCTTCAATAAAATAATATTTTCCATCACATCCAAAACTTTTCCTTATTTTTTGACCGTATATTTTCCATCACATCACTATTTAAAATACATTCTTCCCTCAATAATATGAATCAAACACCCCCTAAATCGACTACAGGATTAACACTGTTTTGCTTTCGTTTTAGTTGAACAATAGGCCATGCTATAATTATTTGACGAACTCCTAATTTTACTGTAAACAGAGATACATAAAACAATCAAGGAAGAAAAATCATTCTGAAATCCTAAAATATGGTGTAGTCATAATATGTGTACCGCATTGCAAGTCCAATGACAAACATTTATCTTCTATTTATTTTCTTACACAACAGATCTCGATCCTTGGAAGGGTAGTCTTGGTTGAATCCTCGTAAATGGCATTTTCCTTAGACATAGTAATCCTAGATGCAGAAGAAAGAGTTCGGGTATAAATAAATACAGGACCAGAGAAATGCATTCACGGAAATGAGTCTAATATAGTAAGGCTAATTTTTGTTGAATAAACATATAGCTGTTTTTATGGTAGAAAGATTTGTGGTTAATCACTTCAGATTATATCCTATAATAGTGCTGTGTAGCTGCTTTCATACAACTATTAATGCATGCAAACTATTGCCTTTGTTCTTGATTTCCATTCCTTCCCCATTTAGATGCCGATGCCAAGTTTGTTGAGATTAAGACTTCACTCTCCTTTAGATGTAATTGATGATTCCTGTTGCTTCAAAAATGTTCAGATCTAGGAGCTCTTGGAAACTATGATGGTTCACCCTTTTTGCCTTCTGATTCAGATATTTTACTCGATTCTCCAGAGCCAGAAGATATTGGTAAGAAATAAACAACTCTTTTCCTTACATTTTTTTATTGAAATCAGTGAAGATTGAGAACATAAAAACTCGTGACATTCAAATGAATTTCTTGATATGCTATGTACTCACTGAAATTCTTATGTGAAGCACTTTTTGCATAAAAAAATGCCATTTCTGTTATTTATACATTCTTATGAAGCTAATTTTTGCTTAAGAATAATTGTTGCTTCCAGTAATAACTGTTCATTCATGAGAGGAGGCTTGATGGCAGAAACGAACCCTAGGGCTTTTAAGCTCTTTAACTTCTATAATTGTGTTTTTAAAACACTTAAAATGTAGCCAAGACCATTTAGTCCCTAGGCTCATCCTTCAAGTTTTTTGCAGTAAAATCAGAATGATCCAAAAGAAGTTTGGTAAAATTTAATTTTCCCTTTCTCCAATCTCCAGTTGCCCACTGAAAACTGGATTCATTTGAAACCAGCTAAGCATTATTACTTCGATTTTTGAAGAACTCAATGATGACATAATCCAATATGTGAAGACGGATAGACTACAGAAGTTCAGTTGAGGGCAGTCCTAAAGTTAATAAAAAGGCTTAAATTTCGATGAAACCTTTGACACGTGCCTTAAATAAATATGTGGTAAACCAATTTCTAGAAACAGGTAATGTCGCCAATCACAGCAACACTCACTTCAACAAGAACCTAGTCTACTGTTGTTGTAATAATACTTGTGCAATGTACGTAACACAATAACTTCTTGGTGCTTGCCAGAAAATGTTGTTACTGTTGCTCATAGCTGTGGCTTGACTTTGTTTCAGTCGAAGATTTCTTTGTTGATTCTGTTCCTGGCCCACCACGCCTACCGTCTGATGAGGAATCCTAGCATAACAACAATAACTCAGTCTTATTCTCGATAAATTTGGGATCAGCTGCATGAATCATTTTCTGCCATACCTTTTTGTTTAGAACAACTTAATGCTGAACTACCACAAGCCAAGTTAAGAGGACAAATCCTTGTACACCATTCTATTTTGTTCGTTGCTAGATTGACAGGGAGATTTAAAGAAACTAAATTCTTAGCAACTACTGCATACCAAGTTAAGCGACGTTGAAGCATGAGGTGAGATAGTCTTGAACTTGGGAGTTTAAACTAGGATGAGGTTCTATTGAAGACAAAGCTTATCTAAAGCTTATGGGTTGACAAATTTAGGCGTCACAGCTTTTGGGTTGGTAGCTGGTTTTCTGTGGAAGCAGTTGTGTTATAGTAGTTCCCTTTTTGTAATCCTATTTAGACGATGCCAATTGAACATGATAATCTCCAAGAGCGAGATCTTTTCGTGTTATGTTTTGTTGACACAATAATATTTTTATATTTCAGACGTTTTGTCATTTCAGTTTAATATGCATATGCTCATAAAAATTATGTAAATTGAATATTTAATAGCTAATACAAGTTGATAAAGGTTTAATGCCTTGACACTTAAAAAATATGCTGTGAGGTCTACCATGATCAAATTCATGAATTTCAATGTCTTTTAAATTATTACAAAGTTCTATTTGTCAAATCGATAAACTTCTGGCTTCATACTTTGAACAGAAGGCTGTCCCGAGCTTTATGTGCAGGACATAATGTTGCTCGAGGTTATACTATAAAAAGACCAAGTACAAGCCTAAACATAAGAGAGGGAAAAATGTAATAAAAATGATGAAATTACAGCGGTAAACCAGAACATTATAGAATATTTAGCTGGTGGCAACGACAAAGTGGGCAATTCTTCTGATGAAGGGATGGATTTAAGGCCCTCGGATTGCTTATTTGCTGGTTTTGTACATATCTTCAATGACATTCTGCAGTTCAACATTCATCTGAGTCAGTGTGTCAGCTATAGACATTTTTCTACAATTACACCAAATATTTTTAGTATCCCACAAGACAGATTTTGGATTCAATTCTTGTTATCTATTTATGAAAAATGTGTACATGTTAGACATTTGATGAAAAAGGAATTTGTTTTGAAGATCAAAATAAATAAATATGTTTATTATATAACAGTTTAATCTTTTAGATGAGAAGGTCACCCATACCTTGTAATATTTGAAAAATTGGGCTCTCTTCTTCTTGTACGTCGGCGTCAAAAGATCACGTTCCATGTCAAATGGTGTCGGGTCAAGGTGGACATCTTTGACAAACTCAAATCCCTTCAACTGTTAACAAAACCAATAACTTAATCATCATTCAAATTTTAGGCCATTTTTGGTATTAGAAAAATTGACCCCAATCTTTGTTTTTCTCTTATATACTATTTCTCTTATTGATCGGGTTTGCTTTAACAACCATATACGACGTGCCAAGCAATACGGGAGAAAGAAAAATTGTACACCGAGAGAACTGACTAGAAATCGAAGCAAACCTTCTTTTCTTTACCGATCTTGTTCAGTTCTCCAAGAATATATGCTTTTGCTTTTGGATTTTCACACAAGCTATTGAAATCTCCAGCAATTCCATTAGCTTCAGCCCAATGTTCAAGAGCTTCCGTACTTGGGTTGACAACAGCAACAAGAAATGACTCATAGCTATTGCCATAGATCCATATCTGATACATGGGCAGAAGAATTCCTTCAGATATTGAAATGAAAGTGGACACAAGTAGCAATAAAACAACTAAAAACAAAAAGCTAAGCTTTTTCTCAATAAATTTGAAATCGGCTACATCAATCATTTTCCACTCAGTTTGGTTCATTGCTAAATCTAATGAAAAATGTAGGAATAAAAATCAGAAGGAAGCTACATTGCAGCAATACCTTTCCCAAGTATATATTATAGAATGAAATAACACGTTATGAAGGTATTTCAAGTTGTTCCAAAGGAGAAAAGAAACACACCGCGTCAATATTATATGCAAGAGAGTAAATGCTCTCCAGATTCTCAACCGATATGTATTCTCCTTGGGAAAGCTTGAAAATGTTTTTCTTGCGATCAATTATCTTCAAGCTCCCATCGGGCTGCCATTCACCAACATCCCCTGTTGCAAGTCTAGCGTGAGCAATGAAACGAGTGAAGAGAACGATGGGATCCGAAAAATAATTTTTTGATCCAATAAAATGAAAATAAGTAAGCTAAGAGTTACCTGTATGGAACCATCCATCAACGAGGACCTCTTTGGTGAGATCTTCCCGCTTGTAGTATCCTGTGAACAAGCACTTCCCCCTAATACATATTTCTCCACGAGGAGTACTTGCAAGGGCGTCGTACCCCATTTCAGGAACAGATTCCATGCACACATCTACAACTGGCAATGGCTGGCCAACTGTACCAATCATGGACATTTCATCTGGTCGTGCAACAAACGATCCAGCACAGGTTTCTGTTAGACCTACAAAGCAAAGTGGAAAATTATCGTTTCAATTTTAGAATGTCGTAAGTTAACCATTTGTTGCTCCATTGAATAGATGATATGGTAGAGAGTTATAGTAAACTTCATCTCCCAGATCATCAACTGATGAAGATTGATACGACTTAAATTTGACAGATATATTACGTACCATATCCTTGAAGAACATGAGCACACGTCACAACTCGTAAAAATGTTTCCACATTGGAAGAAAGTGGTGCTGCTCCAGAAAGGATAAGACGTAATTTCCCTCCTAGACCTTCTTTCACCTTTATATACAAATAATTATAAATTAAAAGGTCATAAATTCAGTAGAGACCTTCTTGATATAATTGTTCGAAAGTTTACCAAAAGAGAGAAAAATAAGAACAGATGAAACCAGATCTTCTTCAGTACCTTGCTAAAAACAATTTTGTCGAATACTGGAGCTGCTTCTACATGCTTATGGCCTTTACTCATGTTTCGCAGTTTGCTGCAAATTTGAAAGATTTTGATGAATACAGACGAAATGCACTCCAAATGCATGCTCGCAGTGATAAGGTGAAGAAGTAAAAATATGGAGTGCATAATGTGCATTCATTGTCATTGTCCTGAACTATTTTCAGTAATAAGAAAGTTTTAAAGACAATGTACCTTTTAAATACAGGGAAGAGTGAAGCACTTACTAGGAATAAGCAAGGTTGAACAGTGCATGTTTGATGACCCCTGTCGAAGAAATCTTTTCTACCAAACCTGAAAATTTCGGAAGTTACAAAATTGAGCTAAAAAAATTAATATACCATATCTGGAATAATATGTACTTCTTTTTGTTTTTGTTTTTTATTTTTTCTGGGGGGTATGCTTACACACAATTCTCCGAAAACTTCAACTTCCACCCTAACAAAACTGTTTTAAACTTAAATTTGTAAAAGTTTCTTCTCTTCTGTTTCTGTGTGCGGAATTTGTTTTACTTAGTCTGTGTCGGGGTGGGGGCTTGATGTTTTCACGAAATCTCTGAAAAGCCAATGCATAAAAATTAACGTAAAACCTGAATATATCCTGTCCAACACACGAGGAACAGCACACAGTACAGTTGGTTTTAACTCTTTGATGTCATCAATCAACTGTTTAATGTCCTGAAGATCCAATTTTAAACATCATGTTGGATTGTCTGTTGGGATGTTAAAATTATTAAGCAACAAAAATCAATTATGATTCACTTACCTTATGCCAAAATCCGATTGAGGCACCTTTTGAGATAAAGAGTTCCTCAATGACTCGATCAAATATGTGAGCTATAGGGAGATAGGACAAATATACATCTGTCTCACTAAACTGTCAATGATAATACAACACACATTTCAAACCAATCGTCACCAACCATATGCAAGAATATTTAAGAGAAAAATGTCTAGTTCACCTCTTCGTTCATGCTCTCTAGATGGTGATTCACTCCTGAAACAATAGAAAGGATACTCTCATTGGAAATCATTACTCCTTTTGGATCACCTGTCGTTCCACTTGTGTACATTATTGTGCAGATATCCGTCGTCTTCTTTATTGGAATATCAAATTGCTTGTTCAATCCCTGCCAGAAAATATGGACATTTAAAGGAGATATCAGAGTTGGGCTGAATCACTAATGTTAATAGATTGTGTCCACGATAATTTTGTGAAGCAATTAAATCTTTTGTGTCACTGGATGTTAATTTACTTGTATTGCAGATCATCATCAATATTGCCCATGTTTGGCTAATGTTTATATACGGTCAAAACCACTTTTTATCCACACATATTTCGTAAGACCCATAAGCAATACTCACTTATCCACCATTCATTCCCATCTATAGGCACTTCTCAAACAAGCTAATCAAGTTCAAACCTTCTCGTACCTATTTATCCCATATCCAAAACTGAACGTTTCTTTATTAAAAATGACACAGAACTGTAGACAGGACCATAAGTCCCCCTCGATGGATCCAGGAATTAGATAACACAGGTGAAGAAGAATCCTAATCCCATTTGGAATAGTAAAATGAACTCCCTGAACATGTCTTCCGTTTAAGTAGGCAAACAACTTGAAGGTAATGCTAGTATTTATAAGTAGCTTACCAGAAGCAAAAAGTCATTCCAAGAATATATTTTTACACCAAAATTTCCAGCCGCCTCCTTCTGTTCGAAAGTAACATTTCCAAAGCTTACAAGAGCTGTATATATAACAGAGGATAACCTTATAAACTTAATTGGTTCTTCATATCAATTTACATAAGTACATCTGTACATGGCAATTTGCTCTTACATTTCAAGTATTTTTTGGTGTTGGGAAATGTTTTCAACACCTATGGCAATAAAAAGTGAAAAAGTCAGCAGAAAAGGCAAAATGGTAACATGGGTATGTAGGAGAAAAAGAAAAGAACGACAGAATGCTGCGATCCTGTAAAAGTTCGTTACCTCTGAAATCTTGTTTTCCTCTACGAATACTAATGAAATCTCCGCATGACAGATGATATATTCAACTGCACCAGCACCTAAAACCACAACCAAAAGGTTATGGATATCATAATCCCCATATAAGGAAAGAGGAGAGACGGATAAATGGACTTGCCTAAAGTATCATATAGCGGAACACAATAGAGACCATGAGCATTGCAAGCCTGCGTAGTAAAACAACTAATTTACTTTTCTAATCGAGGAGTATGTAACAAACTAAGAACCAAAGAAATCACATTGAAAATTGAAGACTTTCGATCATCACTCACCTGCATACTTATAACCCAATTCGAGCAATTGGCACCATAGATTCCACATCTACCTCCCTACATGAGCACATGGATCGTAATGTGTCAAACTTCTAAAACATAAGTTACATGCACGGAAACCACATTTCCTTAAAATAGGATCAGAAACAAATGCAAATGGAATGAAAGCTAAGGGCCTGTTCTCTTTGTCATTTTCAACTCGTTTTTTGTTTTCAATTTTTTCAAACAGTGAAAACGTGTTCTCTATCCTATTTTCGAAAACGCATTTCTGAAAACAGGTTGAAAATTTACAAAGAAAACCCAAAACGACAAAATGTTCAGTTATAACTTGACAAAAATTTCCAAAACACGTTTTCGTTGTTTTCAACTACCACCAACCATCACCGCACCCAACCACCACTGCACCATCGTGACCACCACTGCACCGCCGGAACCTACCACCGCGACCCAACCACCATTGCACCATCACCACCGAAATCGCCACCAGAAACCCCACCGCCACAGCCAAAATGGCGACCCAACCACTGGAAATCTCATCCAGAAAGACCACCATCGCCCAGCCAAAATGGCGACCTAACCACCGCAAAATCGCCACTAGAATCGCGACCTAACCACTGCCAGATTCGCGACTAGAAAGACCACCACCGCCCAGCCAAAATGGCGTCCCAACCACCGCAAAATCTCCACCAAAATCGCGACTAGAAAGACCACCACCACCCAGCAAAAATGGCGACCCAACCACCTCAAAATCGCCACTAGAATCACGACCCAACTATAGCCAAAATCGATTTGCCATTACCCCCACCACCCCAGCCAAAAGTCGCGACCCAACTGCCACCACCGCAGCGTCGCGACCCAACCACCGCATCCAACCACAACACCCAACCACCGCATCCAACCACCGTCAGTAAAGAAGGAGGGAAAGGAGAAGAAGAGGGGGAGGAGGAGAAAAAGAAAGAGGCACGAGAGAGAGAGAGGCTGAGGAAGGGGAGGAGAACACGTTTTCCATTTTCTAATTTTTGAAAACAATTTTAAAATGTCAAAAAGAACATATTTTCAACAATCTCAAAATGAACACTCAAAACACAAACCCAAAATGAATTCAAAATACAAAATATAAAACTCAAACACAAACACAAACACAAACACAAAGAGAACAACCCCTAAACTTTCATATAATGTGATTCAACACTGTGTAAGCCTCACCACCATCTATTGCTTTTAATCTACACTTGAGATGCATACTGAAGACTAAATTTGAGCTAATATTTGCTTTTAGACGAGGCAGCTTTATAGAATTGAATCAAGAAAACTAAAATCTTACCTGTTCTACACCACAATTGCGAAGGGAGACTCCAACTTGTAAAACTAAATCATGAACTTCTTTGTAAGTTAACCACACATATTCACCAGTCTGCAAATACTCCAATATGCAAAAAACATAATTAAATAGTAAAATTTAGTATATTTAAAAAGTGTAATAAAAATACTAACCAAACATACCTTCCCATTGACAGTTTCACGCTCACCAAGCATTCGGTTATTCGGGTATTTCTTTACAGATTCACTGCAATAATGGAGCCAAAAATAATGTAATAGTGCAAATCTGTAAGTAATTTCAACTTTAAATGTTGCAATTAGTTTGCTATTTAAGCAATTATTTAATCAGAGTTCAATTTATAATATGCATCATATGCATGGATGCATAGAGTGATTCAAACGCAGAAAACCAGCTAATGGGCGGCCCGAACTAGGATCCGACCATTGTCTTGACGCCAAGGCGAAGTAATCATGCAAGTTCTATGCGATTTCTGATGACCCCCAACCCGCTTACGTATCTTTCCGAAAATTTTCAAGACTTCTTCAAGCTGGTACTATTAAACTATGACACTAAAATTGAAATGTCTGAACTCTTACCATTCTTGATGTAGAACTAGAATTTCTTGATTCTAATGCTAACAAATCTTCTCAATTTAACGAGTATTAAATAATATCTCATCATCACGTCACTTTTCTCTACTTTTTAACGACACAGTCAACTAAACAACACTTTTCAAAGAATCTTTATCGAACAAGCGCTAAATTAGGTCGACGCACGAGGGGACAATACATAACACAGCTAACGAGGCCAGGCACGGGCTGGGAGGCCTACCTTTACACCTTTATGTAGGTGGTGGGGAGTGAGGAGGGAGTTTTGAAGAAAACTCACCTAAACATATCCCAGCAACTCTCAAGACCTTGATCCAGTGGCCTAAATCCATCCTTCGCCAACACATTTCTGTAAACTGGTCCAACAGATGGTCTCCCATCTCTGGCTTCTTTTGCCTTTTCAATCTCCACTATCAACTTCTTTTCTGCCATATTCTATACGTATTTTCAGATGCAACTTTGAATGCTTTTTGCAGCTGCATGTATTTAAAGAGAGAGATGATGTAGTAACTTCTGTAAACTCCAAATTTGGTGACCAAATTCATCTGAAATAAATATATATGTTCATTTTCTTAACCAACACCACCTAACGCTCTCATTCACTCTAGTTTGAATTTCAGATAGAAGAAACACTTCTCTGCCTTGTGCTTACGTGCAAGCAATCAAATGTGGCTGACCTTAATTTGATAGATATACGTTCTTTTTGCTAACCTCTCCGTGAATATTGTTAAATCTCCTCGTATAAAAGTCTTTTAAATATATTGCGAGGTTTAAAAGTTTAAGTTGTAAGAAAATGAACGGATTATTTTTAGTTTTATTGTGCGCAAGTATTTTTTTTTTTTTTCATTTAACTTTTTTTCTTAAATAGACGACATTAAAACTTGAACAAGAAATAAGAGAATTTGAATCATTATTCTATATATTATTCCAGAGAATTCAGTTCAAAAGTTACAAATAAATATTAAAAATAAAAAAAGCATTAATAAATTGCAATTTAATGTCCAACTTTTTCCGAAAGTTGCAATTCTGTCGACCAATTTTTTGTTTCATTTTTATCCCTGACATTTAATAATTTAACATTCAATCTCTCTTCCCGGCTTTTGTTAGTTTTCGCCATATAACTTAGTTATGTGACCTACACATGCCCTTTTAATTCAAGTTTTTGACACGTTGAACTAAACAATGTTGAATACGACAATAAACAAATTTGTCACCCGTATCTTTTCTTTAATCCTATCCAGTCTTTCCCAAACCAATATATTGATCATTTTATTTCACTAATCCTCTTTCAATGATGTTGCTTTTTTGGTCAACGGTTATATCCTCCGTGATTCACACACACACACAGAGGAAATTAGAGAACAAAAATGCAGAAATTTTCAATCATATGGAGAGTCACGACTTGTACTTCTACATCCCCTCCAAACTCCTTGCTGAATATGAACTAAAATATAAATTAATGGAAAAGCAGAAAGACTTGGAATGCAATGAACTCACAATTCTATTTATTCTGAAGTTCCAGAGAAAAGTATTTTGAAAGCATTACAAACGATAGCTATGAAATGAACTGGAGTCGACTCTAAATCTCTAATTATATACTTATTTACACTTCGGTATGTTACAAGCACGTATCTTATACTATGGGTATCAAGCATTTGAAGAATATAACTTGGAATCAGTTGGTCGCTTACTGTTCTGCAAGCCTGAGCCCGATGCTGCAGTGTGAGGCGAGACCGATGCATTTAGAGGCTGGAAATTGGTATTCCCTACAAACCAGTAGAGAGCCCATTTCAAATTGCAGAGAGTGTACTTAAGAGCTTTTGTCCAATTTTCCTGTTTATTGAAGCTTTGGGTAATGGAGTAATTTTCGACCTTGTCATTTTCAATCCTGCAAATACATTGCCAATGACAAATATTATAATGCAATATATACCAGATTAACACAATGGCATATTTGGTACACTGGACTATATCATAGATCTTTAGCGTCTTTTCATTTTCTAATATAATATGCTATCCAGCCATACCAAACATCGCTATATAAGTTTTGAGCTCTGCATTTAGCAAGCAAAACCAAATTTTAGGACATAATGGACATTCAAAACTATTCCTACACATATCAGTGCAAAGAAATTCGACAGAAAACATGACATTATTGCAACTTCTTTCACACAATCTGACTACAAGAGTCCAGTGTCGCCCTGATACACATTCAAGCCTTAACTTACTTTACTAGACAAGAACCTGTGGGATTCTCCAATTCCATTGCCTTAGGTGGGCCATGTTGGCTTCTCAAGTAACATATCTACATATCCACTTTTAGCTCCCCAAAAAGTCTCAATCTTCTGCTACTTTATTCTCTAGACTAGAACAATCACTTCAATTCTAAATGACCTCCAGCAGAAGAAGTAAAATTCTCAAGAGTTCCATCAATTACATTTTGTGTACGTGATTTGCATATCTTGTCTGAGTAAGGACAAAAACACCAACACACCATAGAACCATGCAAAGTACTGTCCAGCATGGTTCATCCTTTATGATCTTTATACAGTTGCATTACTTGTTTCCGTTAAAGTTTTCTTGGTCAATTTAACTTTTTTACCGAATCATACTTATTTTGTTTTTTTCAGTAATTTCAAATTATCAACTTTCAAACAATAGTTTTCCAGTTCAAAATTTCCCACTTTCCAAACATCGTTTCTTAACATCAAGTAACTTAAAAGATCGATTTACTTCAAAAAAGGTCACATTATCCTGAAAATTCGACGAGTGAGAATTGAAGTGGGAGAGAGAAAACTTAGCATAACAATAAAAAAAAAATACTTAGAAAAGCTTATAATGGCTACAACATAGAATTATGAAATTTCATTAGACAATTGTATCTCCATCAAATAATTCCATGAAATAAGATGCACACAATTGCTTACTTGTACGGAAGCTTAAAACATTTCTCAGGAGAAACATTGTTTTCTACATCCTTTGCCTTTGCAAACTCAGCAAACTCCTTCAGGCAGGTTAAGAACAATGTCATCGCTTTGTCATAGCGAGTACTCCAAAACAGATTGACAGGACCAAAGCTGAGAAAACTCACATTAGCTGACTAGAATGACCAGAAGATGACAAAGTGCAGAATTTAAAGAAAATTACATTATTCAGATACACAGATTACAGATGATCCAAGTACATATTACACGAGCAAGAAACCCATAAAATGGCTGGGATGAGGAGCAATAGGTTAACAGAAAAAGAAGAATCTGTTTAGCCAACAACAAGATTTGGGATTGAAGGGAGGTCAAGTTTGTTCAGTAACTCCAAACAGCCAGAGAACATGTAAATTGAAAACATATTTTAGGAAAATAATAGTTTAGATTTCATAACTTCTGATGTGATTATATTTGTTTTGATGAGATTAGATACATTAATAGACTTTCAGTTTGCATATTAATATTAATAACAATTACAATTAGACTGAGTTTTTCCTCCCCCGAAATTTCTCTTCTATAAGCGAAGAAGAGGGAGGGGCAGATAGGATACAAACAGAACCTTCGGAATCAGTCCCCAAAGCAGCAAAACCTTATTTAAGAATTAACCCACCACCACAGAAAAAGAGGGGAAAAAAGTAAAAAAACACACACATAATGGCACAATGGTGGACGTTCTGACAAGCTGTGTTCAGTTCAAAAAGAACAGGTCCTTGATCCTCAACGACCCACATAAAGCACAAAGAAATAAGGATAAATTGGTGTGTGTCACTCTAAAACAGAGAACCCTAATGAAATTCGAAATTAAGCTTACAGTTCATAAGTATTGCCGCTGCTATCCATTATGCGAGGATAACTTCCCATGGGAATAATTTTAATTCGATATCTGGTTAACAGAAAATTAAGGGCACAACAATTCACAGAGACAGTAACATGGTTCATTTGCAGGAATTTCAGGATTCTACATTTCCATTCCCAGCAATGAGATACAAATCCAATATCATCACTGCTTCAATACTGGAAATAAAACACAGTAAGAAACCAAGGGAAGGAACAGAAAATAAAAGCTTTTGACAAGTTCCAGTAATGTAAACTAGTGGGAGCAAGGAAAACAATTCGTGCTGACTATTGTCAAAATGACATAAAAAATTTAAGAATGAACACCTCTTCTAATATTAAATCAATCTGACAAGGCTAAAGAGAAAATTCCAAATGGCAAGAAAATTTTAAGACCTGATCTGGGGACTAAACTGACTTACTGACTTCACCACCATGCCTTAAAAATCATGGTAAACTAATTTCTTCAATGGTAAAAATATATTTTATGCTGGTTTCTGATAGCGATTGATGATGGTACCTTAAAAATCATGGTAAACTAGTTTCTTCAATGGTAAAAATATATTTTATGCTGGCTTCTGACAGCTATTGACGTTCCAGTGTTTTTATTCCCCATATCATATACTTAATTGTTTAATTAAGTTTTTTACACTTGTGAAGAATATGATAAATTGTATATAATAAACTTAAATCTATTACAAAGTAGAAGACCCTATTTATAGGGTTACAAATAACTGTGAAAGGAAATAAACATAAAAAGAAATATTACGTAATCTACTACTAAAGAAAGTAAATATTATAATCGCAATATTTGACGATCTCTGTAATCTTATTTTATATCCTTGACATCCCCCCTCAAATTGATGCTGGTAAAAGTATCAATTTGCAATTATGAACTGATGACGACGACGATACTTGTCCACGAAGAAGAAATCCAAATCAAAGCAACCAACGACGAAAATTACTGACGACGAGAGACCAAGAACAACAGAGAACTACTCCAAAACGACGTCAAGAACACTCCAAAGAAACGACGAGAAACCACGAGAAACTACGAGAAGACGATGAACGCATACTCCCCAAGAAGAATTTCCAAAAGAAATTCACGACGTGCGCCGACACACGCCAAAATACCGGCCAAAAACTACGAGATGAGAAACTCAAATTTCGGATACTCCGAACCAACACCAAACCAAATTCCAGATAAACTGGACCAAATTCTAGATAACCTGGACAAAATTTCAGATGAACGGAACCAAATTCCAGATAACCTGGACGAAATTTCAGATAAACTGAACCAAATTTCCAGATAACCTGGACCAAATTTCAGATAAACTGAACCAAATTCCAGATAACCTGGACGAAATTCCAGATACCTGGACCAAATTCCAGATGACCTGGACATATACCAAAAACTGAAGAAACTCCAAACTTTAGCCAAAAGATTGAAATAGTGGCCAACAATCTACTGAATCAAATCCAAAGAAAATAGACAAATTTCAACTGAAGAGCGAGATCGAGGACTTCAACTCAACCTCCAAGAAGAATTTCCAAAACCACACGTCCTTTTTTTTTTTTTTTTTTCAGCATTGCAAACCCAAAATAATAAGCCCAAAATTCCATAACCTAAACTATAGCAAACCTCAAAAAAACCAAAATAATAGCCCAATAATGAAAGGCCCAATTAATTTTGTTCCCAAAAGCAAATCAATTCCTAAAAAATTAACCTCGCTCTAATGAGTAGCCCATTCCAACGACCACACAAGACCAATAATTTTTCGATTGCGGCGATTCCACACAACCCGCGTTCGCCTCCCGAATCCACTTTGTCAGTTTACGCTTTGCCCCCACACGCGAGATGCGGTGGTTGTCGCCACCTCTACAGTACGCGGCAAGTCACGTACGTCTCGTCGCCGGCTAACTACCTAGCAACCCCTGCAAATTGACTTCATAATCTTCGAAATCCGACCAAAACCCGTCGCCTGTTCCCACCGATCAATAGCAGAAAATCAGGAAATCAAATAGAAGTTGACTGGACCAAACCAAATTTGAAATTCCAGCAAGAATAGAGACACTATGCATACACGCAGAAGTACCAAGAACACCAAGAACACAAGCCGACAGAAAGAATCAAGGACCTGGCGAGAACCAAATGATTACCCACTAGAAAGCGGTCGGCCCCGGACTTCCAAACTGCTAGGTAAACCGGCGAGAAAACTCGAAACCGCTCAAACCTGCTCCGAATACGAAATCGCTCCACGAACACCACGGTCCTCGAAAACTTGACTTGCTTTGTTTGTAGAAGTCGACGATTGCATCGGACAAGATACCTTCTTTTTAAACAGCTTGCTCCTTCTTCCCTCCAGAGATGGACAGAGAACCTGTGAGATTCTCTTATCGCAATTAGGGTTCTCAGGTTATTGGACGAGAATGTCCAGTGCGTAGGAGATGGACGAGGGGGAAAATATGTAAGGGAAAGAGACAAACGAAAAGAAGAAGGAAAAAAATAATTGGTCGGGCGGCAATGACAAAGCGCTCGCCGGAAACGAAATTCAAGAGTTAATGCGTTTAAGATCGTAACGGCTCTGATACCATGTGAAGAATATTATAAATTGTATATAATAAACTTAAATCTATTACAAAGCAGAAGACCCTATTTATAGGGTTACAAATAACTGTGAAAGGAAATAAACATAAAAAGAAATATTACGTAATCTACTACTAAAGAAAGTAAATATTATAATCGCAATATTTGACGATCTCTGTAATCTTATTTTATATCCTTGACAACACTATTATTAACTCTTTGTAGTTCAATAACATGAAATCCTTAGCATGAGTCCAGGAACACACACCATCAACAAGGTGGAGAAGATATTAAATAAATAGAGAGATAATAAGCAGGTTAAACATTTTTGCCTCAGGAAACTAACACTACTCACAGTAGCAGACTTAACATAAAGCCTGAGAATAAGGCGTGTGAAATTATAGAAGATTCCTTTTTTTTTTAATTGTTTTTTTTTTTTTTGAACTGCATCATAAATTTATAGAAGGATACTGAAACTTTGGCCTGAAATATTGAGACATCGTATGGAGGAGAAGGCAAGCTTGGCCCCATGCAGCATTTATCTCATCCCATTCAACCTAAGAATAACAATAAAAAGTGAGGATTTCAATCAAAATCAGTTCTTCATAAATGTGCAATAACATAAATGCAGAGAAGTTCTTCAACCCCCTTGAATCCATGTTTTGTTTAAAGAGAAAGCAGGGTGTCTGAAAAAGCTTTAATCATATAGATTCGGGAAGAAATTATACATTTCAACTTGACTATACATAGCTATGTGCGATAGATAAGAAGACAATACATTCTCACATCAAACAAAACATTATCAAATAAAATGCACCTTACTTTTGCATACCGGAATCTTAGGAAGTCTTCCCAGGCGGAAGTTGTTAATCGTTCCAAAATCTCCATCATACCAGATAGGGAAGGCATCATTGAGCACATTCGTATGTTTCAACAAGTCTAAATGAGCTTGTGAAACTTCAATCTTGGCCATAATTGCATCTGTCTCCTCCTGTTGACCAAATATTTTGAATTGTAAAATTTACAATAGCTTTCATCTAGAGAACATCTAGACAATTTTGGGTTCTAAGGTATAGACAGTTGGAATCCCCCTTCCCCAAAGTCACATCTTTCCAGCGTTGATAGGTTAGATCCAGGTACCCTGGGAGAGGGGGATGAATGTGTCCAATGATATAATAGCAGAACCAGACCTGATGTGTGGTCAATTGAAACTGAAAGTTATTGAATTCCTGCCAATACCTGGTAAAGATAACAGATACAATGACAATGAAACCAAAAAGTGTAAAGTTCATCCAAACATAACATTTTTTGAGAGGAAAAAAGCTGTAAACTAAAAGAAAAAATCTTATGAATACTGAACTCACTGCACAATACTGCACTACAAACAGTTCCAACCCACGAATCTCTACTAACATTATGAAGCTAGTCTGAGGCTTACCGCTCCTCCAATTCTTTAAAGCGACTAGATTTTAACTCTAGTTCCTTCAGTTCAGCAGTGACACCTGCACACTGCTTCTCTGTTTCTGCAATAGCTGCTTCAAGTTTCCGTTCTTCTTCTTCTATCTAAAACACATGGCATTCACACAAGAAGGAGTAGATAAGTAAACAAATGTACCCATATACGACAACGTAAAGATTTAAACTCCATGTAGATGTATTCAGCAAAATCTTACAATTGGAAGTAACACATTAAGAAAACAGCTTAATGACAAGTGATCTTACAATCATAGCCTTAACTTTTATGGTAGCATATCTAGATACAATACGTAAAAAGTTGAGCCCTAAAATTAAGTCCTCATTGAGTCAAAGTGGGAATTCCCATTAACTTTCCACAGTCATCTGAACTTTTCAATTCTAATCAAAATAAAGAGGAAATCTAAATGGGCAGTCACCCAATATTGGACGATATCTTGCTCTTATTTCCGAACCTATGTCAAACATATATGCTAAACCAAAAATCTGGTTTGTATAGCCCGCATATATAAGATGACAATGATGACGGTCCAGAACATATTCATCTGGTGGGTGGAGAGGTTGGCAAGAGGAGAGACGAAGAAGCACACACATTGATGAATTTGCATTTTCATCAGAGCTTGAGAAATAAGCACCTTTAATTTCTCCTTAAGAAAGTCAGCCTCCCTAAGAACATTTCTTGTTTCCCCTTCCAATCGCTGAAGGCAGGCTTCATAGGCTTCTATGTCCCTGTTCACATCTTCAACCTCCTTATCAAGTTTATCAGATAACACACGCATGCACTCAAGACACAAAGGTTGCTCAACCTGAATAGTAAAATGGGAAAAGATAAGTCAGAAAAGACCATTAAAATATAATCTATGCATCAAATTGCATGGTCAGTGTCAGACGAATGGGGGCAGATTACTCAAATGTAAATTGAAGTTTTCTTGTTGTCAACCTATGAATTTGACAACTCTTTCATACCTGTGTTTGTGTTGTGGCAATCTCAAATGCGCGCTTCAGGACAGTTATTGTCGAGTGAAAGCCTGAATTATGTGGTTGTGAAGGAGCATTAGTTGAGCCACCCTCAGGTGATGGCAAATTGGACCCGCCTCCATCAACTCCAAACTCACATTTGTACACTGAAGCAGCTGGTGGAGGTAACACCACAAATGACTCTTCTATTGCTTTCCCAGACTGGGTAGCATCAGGCTGCACTACTCCACCTCGAGGACGAGGAGAGACCCCTGCTACCTGATTCCTTTCCTTTGGCAACATGACAAATGAATGGTCCGCACGTGTTGAACCTAAAACGCTACCAGTCCCATGGATTGAAGAACCCTGCAGCCCTGCACATTTTATTCCAAATCATCCACATGGATGTATCACTGAATTCACTAAGCTACATGTTGGTATCCAAAGCCTCTGAAATATTCCATTTGAAGTTGGCATTGCACTAACGCCTCAACACTTATCCTATTCTAGACCACTTAAGGGAAATAAAAAGAAACCATAATTTCCGTAAATACTAAAGCATATATTAGCAAAATTCATCCCAAGTATCCAAGTCACAAATCAGTTGAAAGAAACTCTGAAATATTTCATTTGAAGTTGGCTTTGCAATAACGCCTCTACACTTCTCCTATTCGAGCCCACTTAAGGGAAATAAAAATAAACCATAATTTCCGTAACTACTAAATCATATATTAGCAAAATTCATCCCAAGTATCCAAGTCGCAAATCTGTTGAAAGAAACAAACAAAATGAATAAAGCAAATTTTAGAATATGTTTGGCCCCATTTTTCAAAAATTCATTGTTTCAAAACTCATTTTTAACCACACATTCTCCAATAAAACAATATTACACGTAAATAGAAAAAAATCTTTATTTTTTAACCACACATTCTCAAAAAAAAAAAAAAAAACACTATTTCTGTTAGGATTGATACCACTTGTTGTGACGTCAATCACCGGTAGGAGTGTCCAAAAGTCTCGAACCGAACCGAACCGAATCGAATCGAGCAGTTCTTCATAAGTTAAATACCCGAACGGGTACCCGAATCGACAACCGATGGGTTTAGTTTGGGTCGGGTCTAGACCAAGAACCGAAGAACCGAATAAGACCCGAAACTAAATAATTTTTTTTATTTTTTATATTGAATAAATTAAATTAAATTATTTTTTCTAAACAAATTAGAAAATTAATTAAATAAATCAAATCATTTCATAATTTTAATTTTAAAGCCCAATACCCAAATCATTTTAAAGACAAGAAACAGTGGAGTTTGGGATCCATTTGCAGTTTTTGATATGGATCACCGATATTTTAATATTAACATTTACTTTTTGGTATTTGTATGCATTGAATTAATTTTATTGGATAGCTAGTTATTTATATGTTTTTGAATTGGGTTACGTTAATTTATAAAAGTTACGAATGAAATGTCATTAGTTGTATTTATGTAGTGTTGCTGTAAATGTTAAAAAATTTAATTATGGTATGGAACCGAACGGAACGGAACCGAACCCGAACGGTTCCATAATTATATTTGGACCCGACTGGACCATTTATTAAATACCCGAAAATTTTGGGTCGATTCGGTTCTCTTCAGAACTGAACCAAAACGACCCACGGACAACGCTAATCACCGGATTGAGATGTTGAAGTTATATGACAAATAATAATGAAGTATATGATCAAGTAAAAGAATAAAAGAAGAAAAGAATATGACAGAGGAATTAAGAGATTTTATTGCACTAAAAATAATGGAGAAGATAGAAAATTACAATAGATCCTATAATTCTAGTAATCTATTTTCTCACATGATTTGTACAAAAATTGTATAGAAGGGCCTAGTATTTATCAGTGTTCTAAAATGCGTAATGCGTTGCGATGCGTAAAGTCCAAGAATCAAGAATCACAAGTTTAGGCGTGTCAATACGAAAAATAAGCGTCATAATACGTTTCGTATTTTTAAGGCATTAAATATATTTTTATATAAAAAAAATAGATTTTTTACAAAAAAAAAAAATTGGGCGGCATAATGAGCGCATTAGGCGCGCCTAGGCAGGATTAGGCGCGCGCATTGAACCGCCTTTTAGATGGAAACACATTTTCCCGCGCGTCGCCAAATTCGACAGGTTTTGGCCGCGCTTCGCGCTTAGGCGGCGCATTTTCGCGAGTTTTAGAACACTGGTATTTATAGGAAACATATAGGGGACGTCCAAACCCTTTTGGTAGAGTTATTGATGAAGTAGGATGCCAAAAAATCGAGTCCAAAACGAAGTAGGAGAGAAAAATCGCGATCAGGTACTGTAGCAGCGCTCAGGCGCTAGATTTCGGGTTAATATTCCAAAACATGCTTCCAAAGTATTTTCTCCATTCCGAATTCTTCTTCAAGTCTAATATCAATTTCCAACTCCCAATTGGTTTCCAAAATAAAACTTCAACTTGATATAAGGCTCCAATAACATTCCAAACTTGAATTCTTCTTGATGTTCACTACAATTAGAATTCTTCAATATTTCAAACAAGGAATTCAGGTCACATCCAAATTCTAACAATTTCAAAATACATTTTCTTATAAAAATGGGGCTCAAACAGGGGCTTAATCTTTTTTCCTTCAAGTGGGGCCGCTTGTATATCCAATCACTTTTGAATGCCGAACTCCAAATTTCGTCAGCGCTACCCTTTAGGCATAAATCAGATTCTTAGTTGCCAGCAAGCACCAACTCCTGTCAAACTAAAAAGCAGCGAGCCAGGGCTCTTTCTAATCCTATAGAAAGCTGGAACTCGGTTGAAGAAAAAAAGGTTCAATCTAAACAATCTTTTAACCTATCCAATCATGGAAGCCTGAAACAGAAAGGAGCTACACTTTCTTATTATGGCCTATACTCCCTGGAAATAAACTCTGAAAAGTTGTCTCAAAAATGATAGTCAAATTCATTATCAGCTGTTAGAGATAGGGGATCTCAAATCCAGGGTAAAGCAACGGGAGTATGTAATACTTCAATATAAGTATATAATTAAATAACATTTGCTGCATCAAAGCCACACCTATCCGTAAGTCACAAGCATCGATCTCCAAGACAAAGGGCTTTGAAAAGTAAGTGGGGCCATGGCAGGGGTTATGGTTATAACTTGTTTTGAACTCTTGAAAAGACTTTTCTATAGCTTCATTTATTCAAATTGTCCCTTCTTCAACCAGTCTATCCTATAATACCAACTAAAGCCCGAAACACCCCCACCCACCTTTCCCCTCTCTCAAAGATTTCAAACCAGTGGGAGTCGCAGCATGAAAGATATTTTCACTGTAGATTTAAGTCTAAGACTAATCTCATTGAATGTACAGATAGTTACTTCCCGATTTATACAAAAAAAAAAAAAAAAAAACCTTTTATTCCCAATAAGACAGAAGATATACATCAGAGAACTATAAAGCTAAGTCAAGATAACCTAATGAAGTTACCAAAGCTCAAGTTAGGAATATATTTGAAGTAGGGTCAAACTACATCCTCAACGAAATCAGGGAAAACAAAAAGAAAAGAAGGGGGGGAGGGGGGGGGGTGTGATTTATCCTACAAAATCATTAACTTCACAACCTAAAACAGAGACACGGTTCACAGAAATGAAATAAATCACTGGTATAAAAGAGATAAAGATACTCCTAAAACCATTATAATTAATTACAGTTTCATAGATGTAAATTTAGAGTCTCCGCTGTACTAAACGTAATTTATTACTTCTTTTACCTTCTCGCATTTACTTTGACACCGATGATCGTAAATTGAATATTACAGCTCAATATGAATGAAATAATGAAACTTGCCAAATATCAACATAAAGGGAGAAATTCTAACCGGAGGCGAAGAATTTGTCGTAAGAATCGATGCAGAGGCTCTGGCGACAGTTCTGGCAGAGAAATCGCGGGAGATTGGGATCCACCGGTAAGGTCCGACCCTTATCAACCATACTGTTCCCGCTCCCGCTTTTCTTCATTAAATTAAATTGTTCGATTATTTGATAGATTGATTGATTTTTCCTCCACCCAAGCAGCTATCAACGATTGATAATTGGATTATGATTTAACTTTTCTCTTTGTCAATTTGAGATAAAAGGAACGGATAAATCGTGTGCGCTTATGTAATTTTAGGGGAAAGTTTATTGAAAGCCATTCCATTACAAATTTAGTTTCATGTTGGTCCCTTAACTTTAATTTATTTCATTTTGGTCGCCTCATTTACATTTTTTGTTGAGAACTCTCCAATTGTAACACCATATTATTTATTTTTATTCTTTTGTTTAAAAGATGCCTTTAGGTCCTTCTTGTTTGGTTTAGCTAAAAAGAGTTGATAAAAATATAAATTCAATTCAACAATTAATTTTAATTATATACATTTCATAAAATCCACAATCTTTATCAACTTTTCAACTACTTTTTTTTTTTTCAATTTTTATCAAAATCGACTAAAAATCTGATTTTTAGCAAAACCAAACAAGGGTTGGATATCAAATTTGATTTAAGAAACAACAATGAAATTACAACTTTTCTAATGCAGTGTACACTGCATAAGCAAAATAATTTTTTAACCTTGTTTGGTAAAATTTACTACAAATATAGTATACTAGA
Source organism: Fraxinus americana (assembly GCA_035079005.1). Classification (NCBI taxonomy): domain Eukaryota; kingdom Viridiplantae; phylum Streptophyta; class Magnoliopsida; order Lamiales; family Oleaceae; genus Fraxinus; species Fraxinus americana. Next base: position 6,578,574 of record CM068723.1, on the reverse strand, counting down.
ATTGGTTTCACCATAGATTTCTTTTGCCATCCTTCAATGTTATCTCAATGATTAATGGCATTTGTGAAGAGAATACTAATTCTATATTCTTGTTAAATGATGAATATTTGGTAGGTCAACAGCATCTTATTGCATAAAACTCTGACTTGACAGTGTTTAGATGAACTTTACCTAGCGGTGGCAACGAGCCGAGCCGAGCCCGAGCCGGGAAAAAAAAGCTCGGGCCGAGCCCGAGCTTTTTTGGACCGAGCTTTTTTTGGCCCGAGCCGAGCCGAGCCGGGCCCGGCCAAAAAAAATGAGGCTCGGCCCGAGCTTTAGGCTCGAGCCTTAGCGGGCCGAGCCGGCTCGGTTTTTTTTTTTTTTTTTTTACACATCTACGTTAAAAAAAAAAATTGTACATTTTATGCGTAATACGTGTTATAAATTAAAGAGATTATGAAAACTTCATTTTTACTTAAAGTATGTAACTATTATTTCTTGTAATGTCATGATGAAATTTCCTTGAGGGTCGTAATTCCAATAATTTAAGGCAATAACTATTCTATTTATCATTGAAGAATAAAACCCTCCTCCTTTATCCGGACTTGGGACTGGCTACAATTATCGTAGGCGGAGTTAAAATTGTACACGAATAAAATATTTCGTATACAATTTTTTTTTGAAACAAAAAAAAATTAAAAATTACGTATTGAATTGAAACTAAACAATTTAAAAACTTACAATATCTTATACTTTAATCTGCTGTAATTCATCGGTCATTATACTATCAACTTGTTCTTGAAGACGTAATTTCGCACATTCACAGTCCTTCAAACATATTAAAGCCTCCAATATATCTTCTTTTAGTTTTAATCGTTCGTCACTTAAAACTCGACCACCTAAACTAAATGCAGCCTCCGATGCTACTGTAGACACCGGCGGTGTTAGTAGATCGCGAGCAATTTTTGATACAATTGGATACTGCCTTTCGTTACATCTCCACCATGATAAAAGACTAAAATCTTGTAATTCTTGTGGTTGTAACATACTACGAACGTCCACGCACATATACCTAGCTAACTCCGAAGGAATTTCAAGATTTGAATCACTGACATCTATTGTTCTAGATATTGACGAACTAGAACTAAATGAGGGAATACTAGTATTGGTCTCTAAATAACTCCATATATTATCTACATTTGTTGAAGTGTTCTTTGAAAAAGTATTTTGGGAAGAACTACACTGACCTTCTTTTTCAGCGTAATAGTTATACATTTCGCATAACATTAATTCTATATTCGTATGTGAAAATTGTATATCCATGAAACGTGAAATCCCATTTATAATAGCTTTTGTGCGCGCTTAAATTAAGTCGAGGGTCCATTACAGAAGCTAATAAAAATAATGAGGGTATCTCTTCCCAATATTTACGAAACTTTATCTCCATAGAATGAACTACATCAACAAAAATTGGGAAATTCCTATGTCTTTGAAATGTTTGTGCAAAATAGAAAAAATGTTGTAAAACAAGTGAAGATGTAGGGTAATAAATACCGCTACATTCCTTTGTGGCATTGAAAAACGGTTTTAAAAATGTTTTAACGATAAATGCAAGATTCAATTCCCAATCTTCCAAATTATGTTTGGGTCCATATGTATGCCTACCATTATAATACATTGTAATAACTTTATCATAATTTTCACACGAGTGTAACATAAGATATGTAGAGTTCCATCTATGTGATACATCAATGACAAATGATTTCTCTTCTAAGCCATACTCAGCACATAAACTGTTAAATGCTTGCTTTCTTGCAGGTGATATAGTAATAAAATTAATTGCTTACCTAATTTTATCTAACTGTGTTTTTATATGTTCTAATCCAGATTTTACAATCAAATTAATAATGTGGCATACACAACGTTGATGGAAAAATAAACCTCCAAATATAGGGTTCAAATCATCAATAAATTTATCGACAACAATTTTGTTTACACTAGCATTATCAAAAGTAAAACTTCGAATCATTTCTTGCATACCATATTCTTGTATAATATCTTTTAAAACCATGTATATGTTAGTCGCATTATGAGGATATTCTACACATCTAAATGCAATAATTCTTTTATGCATAATCCATAGGTGATCAATGTAATGAGCTGTAGCAGCAATATAACCTTTTTTATTAACACCGGTCCATAACCGTAGGTAAATGATATAACACTATTAATAGTTTTTAAACTTTCAATGTTAGTTTGTTTTCTTTTGTTATATAATTTTATATTATCAGAACGAAGAGTATTTCTACAATAAGAATGATACCTCGGTTGGAGATAATTCTCGCACAAGACGAGTAAAGTGTATTGACTCGATCATCGTTAGCGGCATCTCCGCGCAGCCACGTATGTAACCATTCCTTCACGAAATCTTTCCCGTGAATATACAAAAGTGGAAAGAGTAGAACCGAACCGCAAGAATGTTAGTTCGGTCTCTGCTTCTTAACAAGACCGACGGTTTCGCTTTGCAACTTCTTAATATGTGTCTATTTAAATGCGATGTGCTCAAACTAGGCTTCCAACTGAGTTCTTTACCGCAATAATTGCAACATGCTTTCCAAATATCGACTCCATTTTGAACCCCAACTTTTTTCCGAGTCATATGTTGCCAACAATCTGCAGACTCTTTTTTCGACTTCTTAACCTCGACTACTTCCTCCTCTTCGATATCTTCCAAATCAATTGGAACATTTTGAGATGTATTGTACCCCAATGGAGTACTCGAACTACCTCTAAACTGATTAATCTCATCACTGGTAAAATCCATGTGTACGTATTATAAATTTATAATAGAGGGAAATTGTAGTAAAGAATTAAGAATATGATATGTAAAAAAATAGGAGAGGAGAAATGGAGAATATAGAATATCGTAGTAAAGAATATAGCAAAATGAGTAAATTGAAAATAATACTGAGTTAAGCGATTGAAGAATGAAGAGTGATATGAAATAGAAAAATTTTCTCGTATTTATAGACAGAAAAAAAAATTTCAAATTTTGAAATTAAAAAAAAAAAAAAAAATTTTGCGTGCACGCAAGAAAAAATCTTGCGTGCACGTTAACGCCTAATGTGTCTGACAAACTATTTGTGATATGATTTTTCAGACAAAATTTTTAAAAACACGCAAATTTTTAAAATTTTTTGAATCCGCTCAATCAAACATGAACCGCTGATTCAAATTATTACCGTAGCAGTAAAAATAGAAAATCCCGTCTCTCACATAGTAATAATCCGGGCTCAGAAAGGTTTCTCTAGCCGCTACATAGTAATCTAATCGCCACAAATTGCAAAGCGATTTCAATTTTATTTTTTTATTTATTTATTTATTTTTAAAACACGGGCCATTTTGGCCCGTGACACGGGCCGGCCCATGTGGCTCGGCGAGCCACACGGGCCGGCCCGGGCTCGGCTCGGAGCCCCCACGTGGGGCTCGGCCCGAGCCTCGGCCGGTGCGACCGAGCTCGAGCGCCGGCCCGCCTCGGCTTTTTCCGAGCCGAGCCCGAGCCGTCCGAGCCGCCGAGCTTTTTTGCCTTCTCTAACTTTACCTCATTCTTTGATAAACTATTTCTAACTTCTGAACATATGGGAATTCTGAAAGTTATCTTCTTTGTATTCCTGCAGTTTCTGGTTATAAATGCAAGAAATCATTGCAAAAGTCACTTCTGTGGCAGCAAGTCCTTTGAAGTGAGGTTTCCTTTTCAATTACAAGGCGGACGACTCCAAAACTGTGGCTCCCAGTTTTATCTTGGATTGCAGTATCCAGAGAAACAGGGCAGTACTCAATATTCGTTATTCTGGAGATTTTTCATGTCCGCGATATGGACTACCTCAAGCAAGAAATCCAGCTTATGGACTTGAACCTTTCGTCTTCCCCTTTTATGGCAGATTATTACCAGAGTTACACTTTCCTTCGCTGTCCTTCAGATTTTACTAGATCCCGGTTCACTACCATTAACTGCCTTAGCAATTCTACAATATACGTTAGCAACTTCTTCAATGAATTTTGCCAGGGTTATGAACATGTGCACTATAATTGTTACTTTGCCAATCCCAGTTTCATGGCCATTTCAGTATCAGAAATTTCATCTGACCTCGATGATGATCTTAAATTAACATGGAATGATCCTGACTGTGTAGATTGTGAGGGAAAAGGTGGTATTTGTGGATTTGAGAACAACACCAGCAGGGAAATTCATGTTTTCTGGATCCTGGAACAGGTAATGAATTTAAGTTCTCATTGATTTTCGCTTAAAATTTTTTAAAAGTTCCTTTCGAGTATTAGGGATGGAGTCAGGATTTTTTGTCAGGGTGGGCACAATTTACCTAATAATGAATGTTGAGTTTTTGTCATGGATGTAATGATAATAAAAATATAAAACAATATTATGACAATACTAAAAATGACAGTTTATAAATTACACTTGTTCCTTTCGAGTTTTCATGCTTCGATATCGTTGTGCAATAACTTCATTATCGAACTTCAAAAATATATATTTCTCTACATAAATAATTGTGCTATCATTCATCCACTGATCACCCATCCGATTACGCAATTTATCCTTTACAATGCTCGTTGCAGAAATACTCTCTCCACAGTAGCGGTAGCACCGACAGAATCAATGCTAAAGTCAAAAGCTTGTAAACCAATGGATATACCATATTTTTCTTTGTCAGAACTAATTTTTCTGCAAGATCATCAATGTCGTTCAACCCTTCAAACTCTTTATTGGAGTGCATGTCAAAAATATAAGTCCCAAGTTGGTCATGGAGTACAACGAGATCTAATATAGAGAAATCTAATGGATAAAGTTTAGCAAGTCGAATCAAACTTTTCTTGTCAAAAGAAGAAAATGAATCTTGTGGACATAAACAAGCTACTCACATGAGTAACTCTGTATTTACCTTCGAAAAATGATCATTCAATTTTTGAAGTTGAAGATTGATGACAGAGTAGAACAAATCTACCCGATAATGATGTAAATTTGTAAGTTCTGGAGGGTTACGTTGTGGGCAACCACGAAGTGCACGACGTACAAACATATCATCCATGCCAGGTACATCAATATAATGCTATTGACAAAAAGAACATACTACTTCCCAAAAGGAGTCTCACCCTTCATCTCTCATTATTTGTAGTCGTTATTTGCATAACTTTACCAATTGCACTGCATTCACAATATTTTGATCTTTCCGTTGTAATGCTTTTGACAGTTCATTTGAAATCCTCAAGATACATCTCATCAATTGTAAATTAAATGCAAAATCAAATGTCTGTATTGACTCAAGTAAATTTGTCGCGTCGGATCTTTGGTCACAAGAACAAGAGTCATCTTCAACAATCATTGCAAGTACATCAATAACAGGAATGAACATGACAAGTAAGTTGACCAATGAATTATAACGTAAACCCCATCATGCATCACCAGAACGTTGAAGAGTTGTTTCTTGATTAAGTTCCCGTCCACTTAAAATCTCACCCTTCTCCAATGCGTCAACAATAAAGTCTGATTGTTTCTCTCGAAGAAGATCACAACGTTTAGAAGATACTCCAACAGTATTTACCACATCACTGACTACACGAAAGAAGTTAGTAATAGGAATATTCTTCTTCGCAACAGCTACAAGAGCTAGTTGGAGTTGATGAGCAAAACAATGAATGTAAAAGGCACATGGATTCTCCTTTAAAATGAGTGCTTTTAGACCATTAAATTTATTTTGCATATTACTTGCCTCACCATAACATTGTCCTCACAATCTAGACATGCTCAAATTATATCTAGAAAATACTTTATCAATTGCAGCCTTCAGTGATAGAGCAGTGGTAATTGTAACATGTTCCATCCCTATAAAGCGTTCATTCACATGTCCACTATTATCTAAATAATGTATTACAATTGACATTTACTCCTTTATTGACACATCACGAGATTCATCAATTAGAATAGAAAATATTGAATCGCCAATATCTTTGATAATAACATTGATTGTCTCAACTGCACAAGCATGTACTGTATCCTTTTGAACATCAGATGATATCAATTTAAAATTTTGAGGAGCATTTCCAAATGTCACAGCATTAATATCTTCATTATGAGCAACCAAAAATTCTAATAGGACTAAGAAATTACCTGTATTGAGAGAATATTAGACTCATCATGTCCTCGAAATGAGCGCCCTTGTCGCAATAGAAGTCGAACACAATCAATAGACGCATTAAGATGGGTAACATATGCATTTCGTACTTGTTCTGACTGTTTGTACAAAACTGATTGAATGTGTTGGTCTTGATTCATCAAAGCTTCGTACTTAATGTGAGCTTGGTTATGTGCACTATCATGTTCTCTTACATGAATATGAAGTTTTTTCTTCTCTTCACCAACAAAACACTCACCTCCACCTTGCTTTCAAGAACTTGATTTGAAAAGATAACAATACAAACAATAAGTAGCATCTTTTTCTACACTATACTCCAACCAAGAACTGAATTTTTTAAATCACGAAGGATTGAATCGTCTAGCTTTTACTCCAAATTGTTGTTTTGGAAAGTCATGATCTTGTAGCTGACAAGGACCCTTTAATATATATGCTCTTCGAACTTGATCTCGTATGTTAGCATTGTAATCCAAAATGGGTATCTTTAGACTAGGATCAGTTGGAAGTTTAGTGACATCAAATTCTGCATTATTCGACATCCTCGAGATCCCCCATCAACATTTACGTTGTCCAAGTGAATTTTACTTTGAAAGAATCTCTTCATAAGATTTCAGTTTTCAACAATACTCAAATTTCAACAATTTCAATTCAACAATACCCAAATTTCAACAATTTAAAATCAGCAATTCCTAAATTTCAGCAATTTTAATTCAATAATACCCAAATTTCAGCAACTTGCCAACTTCTACTCAATAGACAACAATACCCAAATTTCAACAATTTCAAATCAACAATTCCCAAATTTCAGCAATTTCAATTCAATAATACCCAAATTTCAGCAACTTGCCAACTTCTATTCAAGTCTCAACAGACAACAATACCTAAATTTCAATTCATAAAAGACTAACCAGAGTCCAGAGAAGGTGTAAGGATGAAAAACACAAAAAAGAAGCAATCGGCAAATAATTCAACCAAAACCAATCAATTCAAATTTCAACATACAACAGTGGGTAAAACTTTGTATCTTACGGGTGCGAAGTGAAATGGAGGGCCGGAGGCCAAGGCAGAGCAGGCGGGTGCAAAGTGAAATGGAGTAGACGGGTCACGGGTTCGAACTGAAATGGAGCAGTCTGCGAGGGATTCTCATTTCCTCCTCGATGTAGCAGTCTGCGAGCGGGAGGTACAAAGTTTGCGAACTGAAATAGAGCAGTCTGCGAGCGAGAGACAAAGTCTCGGAGGCTGCGGCTGTAAAAATGGAGAAGACGAGGTGGATTTGGGGAGTGAAATGGAGCAGCCGGAAGGGAAGGAAAAAAAAATGGGTGACCACGAAGGTTTTGATATGACTGGGCCCGGGATGCTGGGACTATTTTTGGGATAATTACATAAAACCAGCTGTTTACTTTTAAGTTTATGAAAATCAGGTTTTAGCTTTATTTAATCAAAAATCAGGTTTTATCTTTTTTAATTAATCATGGTATTATAAAATTAAAATACTCACCCTACTACCTACCCCCACCAACTTTATTTTAAATATAAAATCCTAAATCTATCCAAACCTAATCCATTTCATCTCTGTTGGTCTCACCATTTCTCCCATCTGGTGCCTCTACCGCCACCTCTCTCCACCGCCTCCTCCATTTTCCTCTCCCCTTCAATCTGCTGCTTCGTTGCTGCGTCATGCAGCGACGTTGCTGTGATTTGCAGTAGCACGTCGCAATAGCTTCTTGCCTTCTGCGAATCACAGCAGTAGTAAATTTCGCTACTGCTGCGACCCTAGAGCAGCGACGCTACTGTGGGTATGGCGGGCAGTGGAGGTGCTGTGGGTCTTCGATGTGGTGGTGTGGCGGTGGAGGTCTTCGATGCGGTTGTATGGTGTTGTGGCAGGGTCTAAACGACGGATTTAGTGTTTTCTTGGTGTGGTGGTGCGGGCGGCGTTGGGATGATTGTTTTTTGTTATTATTATGGTGGTGGTTGGGGTGGTGTTGTGACGGTCTGACGATGGTGGTGTTGTTCAGGCGGAGACGGTGGTGGTTGTTGGTGGTGTTATTGTTGGTGGGTGTTTTAGGGATTAGAGTCGGCGGCGGATGGGACGAAGTATCTGTGACCATCTATTTGGTCAGTCTGTGACTTGTGACGGATGGGACGAAGTGTCTGTGACCATTTATTTGGTTGGTTTGTGACCTGTGACCCAGTATTGTTGGTGTATTAGGATTGGGGGACGGGTGCGGCAGATGGAACGAAGTGTCTGTGAACATCTATTTGGTCAATCGGTGACTCGTGATCAAGTATTGGTGGTACACTGGATGGGGGACGGGTGTTTGGGTGTATGTGACCATCTATATGGTAACTATGACCTTAAAATTCGTTACTCTGTGACTGAAAATATAACTCCGTGACCTCGAAATAATCCGTGACCAATTAATTTGATAAGTTTTGATTGAAAATTAAAATTTAACTAATTAATAAGATGTATGTGACCAAATTGCATATAATTGTCACCTTAATAATTGCTGGAATCGGAGCAGTCGTCAGAATTAAGCGGCGGCAAATTGATCACGGGAGTAGCCCCCGAAATTAAATGCGGTAGGAGAACAGTCGCCGGAGTAGTCGTCGGAGTAGCGCTGGAGCAGTGGGGGTGGTAGAGATAGGGGTGGGGTGGGTTAAGTATATTATATTACTGTTAAATATTTAATTTAATAAATTAATTGTAAAATATAATTAATTAATTTATGAAAAAACCCGAGTTTTGTAAATTTAAACCTTTAGGCCTGAGTTTTGGTTTCGTGAAAGATAATCTCTGACCTATGAATTTTTCCTACTATATTTGGTAGTGATTTTTGAGCTTCCTTCTTGGGCTGGAACTTAACATATAACTTTTTAAAAAAAATTCGAGCCCAAAAGTTCAGTGTGGCCCTATGCCCACACTGGACCATACTAGGCTTCGCCCCTGGACAACTATGAAGTTCAATGTATGAATGATGGATGCATGAACTATAAAAAGGGGTTTTTTACATCCAAGATGATTACTTCAAAAAATTAAACTTTTAGATGTGATTGATAATTCAAACTAAGAGAGGATGGAAATCTTGATTATAAACTTGTTCTTCTCGACTTTTAGTGAAAACCTTCAGCAACAAGTGAAATTATCTCACACGTTGAGACTGAATCTCTATAAATCTAAATGTTTGTGTTTGTGTTTTCGAGCCCAAAAGTTCAGTGTGGGCCTATGCCCACACTGGACCATACTAGGCTCCGCCCCTGGACAACTATGAAGTTCAATGTATGAATGATGGATGCATGAACTATAAAAAGGGGTTTTTTACATACAAGATGATTACTTCAAAAAATTAAACTTTTAGATGTGATTGATAATTCAAACTAAGAGAGGATGGAAATCTTGATTATAAACTTGTTCTTCTCGACTTTTAGTGAAAACCTTCAGCAACAAGTGAAATTATCTCACACGTTGAGACTGAATCTCTATAAATCTAAATGTTTGTGTTTGCATTTTTGCTTTTAATTATGTTCATATTTCTCTTGAGTTTGGGATTAGACTAAATCCATAACATGTTTTGATCCATAGTACATCAAGCTAGCCAAAAGTCCCGACTTCAAATCTTGCTGCTAGCCTTTGAACGTTTAAACTAGTTAAAAAGTCCCGACTTCAAATTCATTATGTTCAGGCATTTGAACTTTCAATCTATTACACAAGTTGGTCGTTCAATCTACGAATAATAGATTTTATGATCAATGCTACAATTTTCAGGCAAGTCCAGGGGTCTGCAAATTTTCAAAACCGTTGCCTTGTCCATGGTTATACCGGCCATCGCATGTTCATTTATTATATCATGCTTCATGTGTCTGATAGACTGTTGTCGTCGGGCTGATGCTGCTGCTCGAAATCCAGCCACAGTAACACCACAATCTGCTGCAGTGGTAGCAGGCCTGGATGACTCTACCATTGAATCCTATGTAGGAGATATTACACCGATAATGTGCATATTATATTCATCAAGAGCATGCCGTTAATATGCGTGAAATCGAAACATCATTCGACTTACCGAAATCTGATTTGAGAAGATAAAATAGCGATTTACCGACTTCAAATATAATAATATGAATTCTTCACTTCCCAATATGAGTGAACGCATGTTATTATTCAATTCAAACCCTTCAATAAAACACATAAATAAATTAACCATATTCTGAAATCAAGCATAAATAAAATCAGAAATGAGAAAGATGAAATGTAAGTGATGCAATTAGTCAGGCAAGTGTTTGACACTTTGTCCTTAAAATGAATTTGTCCCGATCGGTGCTAACGGTTTCTTGGCAATCATCTCTCAAGATACAACGACCACGTCAAGCCATAGGAGCACTCCAAATGACTTAGACCAACGAACTCGAACGGAGTTCCCTCTCTACCATAACCATGATTTTGATGCAAGAAATAATCACTTCTATAAAGTGTTTTATGCAAAATTAAAGCAAAACATGAAATGATATGAAATTATCAATTGAATTGTTTCTTGTTTCTTCTTGTGATCCAAACATATGGGGAATCCATATATATAGTAGTTGGAAAGGCTTGTCACAAGACACAATCATACTAAGAGACACATCTCTTGAATATACGTAATTATTGGAAATTACTCATACCAAAAGTCATGATCTCCAAAGGTCATGATATTCTATATGAAAAGACACATCTTTTCATCTACATCATCTCTAAAATATTCCACAATATTCTATATAATTTTTCAATAATTTCAAGTATTAAGTGGTTTAAGTTTGACTTAATTTCTCATTTACCAAACAAGGAATTTCCACTTAAATCATTTCAATTGGTCACAACCAATTTCCAATACAATATTCCAACATCCTACACAGAAGTAATTATTGGCGAAAGTCGACGCCTCCCGGGGCCTAATGGTGTCACTTGCCCAATATGCTTGTGGATTACAATCCCAAAGATACACTCAAGTGCATACCTCAGTGTGAACATTGCTTCCATTCTGAGTGCACTGATGAATGGTACATGTCCACTTTGCAGAAATTCGCCTTCCCTTGCTCGTCCTACTACTTAAAAGGGTATTTTTGTTACCTAGCGCTGGACACCGTATTTAAATTTTTCAAAAATATTTTTAACTGTAGAAATAATTTTTTTAATATTTTTTCACTCAAAGTACTGCAACTTTTTCTGTTGTAAACCTTCATTCTTTTGTTCAATTGCCACTAACTGGAACATAATTTTACCGGACATTCTCAGTTGTCATTCCATATGATTATCTATCGATATCAATATTGTTCATGTCCATTGAGTCGAGTAAGCAAATTTGTTGAATAAGGATAAATTTTCTCATAGCGAGGACTTGTTTATTGGATAAGTATTTTCCCGATTATTGTTTTCAGAGTCCTTCAAACCCCGTATGATATATTAATAATGGAAAATTGCACTGAACGGGTTCATGTCTCAAAAGATCACTTCCTCTAAAAATATATCTTCTTTGCCCTCGTTCGATTACAAAGAAGAGGCTGCCTCCGATCATGGGAGAGTCAAAGCCATATCTCTAGGACGTTAGCCAGCTCTTGATTTCGTAACTTTTAAAGATGAAAATTGGTTTATCAGATTATCAGGACACTAGATCGCGACAAAATTAGTTGATAATAAAAATTCTAAATGCAGATTAACAGATTTTATTATTGTTATTATTATTATTAATTTTTTTAAAGAGAGAATTTACAATCCCAAGAATTTTGGACAAATCAAGGGCTTTTTTTTTTGTCGTCTTTTGCTGTTTAACCCGACATCGTTAAACCTTTAGTTTCTTGTTAGTGGGGATGAATACGAGGTATACATATTGTAAAGGCACAAAGCATATGAAGAAAGGAGTTTATACTTTAGGCCTGTAAATCCATAATCTCTACCTGGAAGATATGAAATTATGAAAATCCTTTTTTCATTCAGTCGAAAATCGATTGTAAGTTTTCTAATTTTCTTTTACGTTTTCGTTTGCGTAGTCCATTCCATGAATCATTGTCCAACTTCCAATTGTGGCAACAGCAGTTTGAGTATAAAATATCCTTTCAAATTATCAGGCCAACAACTGGAAAACTGTGAATCCATCAATCTGAAGTGCAGTAATGAGGACATAACCATTCTAAATCTTCCTTATTCGGAAGAATTTTTCGTTCAGGATATCTACTATGACGAACAAGAAATACAGGTCTATGATCCAAATAACTGCCTTCCAAGATGGCTTTTGAATTTGAATCTTTCGTCGTCCCCTTTAATGGCCATAGAATATCAGACCTACACCTTTTATAGCTGTCCACGAGAACTTCTTCTCGGGTCCGAGTTCAAAGTTATTGATTGCCTAAGCAACTCCACAAGTGCTACAATCGCTAGTTCCTTCGTGCCTCAAGAATTGATGGAACAAGTGTATAAGTGCAAGATAATATATACGTCATCAATCCCAGTTTCCTGGCTGGGTCAATTGGATCACTGGGGAACTGATAGTAATCTTCTGCTAGCATGGAAAGACCTTTCTTGCAAAGATTGTGAAGGTAAATTTCATTCAAAAGTTCCATTTGATAACACTTTCCATCATTTGTTTAGAGTTCTTGAAAATCCTATTTGCTCATGAGGGATGTACTATCACACCCTAGGTTATGATCTTCGAGGTTGACAAAATTTTTGTAGATTAATACCCTCTTTGACATATATTCTTTCAAAATACACTCATTTTTAACCACACGTTCTTTAATAAAATAATATTTTCTATCACATCAAACACTCTAATCACTAATTCCAAGAACAATAAGAAGCAAGCAGAAATGACTATAGTAGTTCAACCTCGATGTCAAAACTATTGTCTACTTGCCACTTCAGGTCGAGAAGAAGTATACAATGAAGATTTCACGCCACTTAGTCTTTGGATAAATTAAAATTGTCTCCTCACGTGCCTTTATGTACGTATTAAGAAATTAGAGTTGTTTAATACATCATCATGAATGCCCAATGCCCCTATAGTAATAGAATTCGCCTGTATACTGATTCATTTCACAGGAAATTGAGCGGTCCACAGTCAAAGAATAAGTAAACGGTATAATTAGACTTCACATAGTCCAACAACAAGTGCGCTTGGTGTGAAGGTCCATGATTAGGTTAGAAACTAATATGAGTTTTGTGGAAGACCATCTCGTGACTACCTTTGAGATAAATTTGAGTATATTCCTCGAGTCATTTATAGTGGAACTAAGTCGAAACATGTTTATAGGTAACAACTTCAGTTCAAGGCCGTAAAAGAAGAACTTTGGTTGTGCATTGACTAAACAAAACTTTTTCTTTCTTAATATTATCGAGTAGTAGTACCTGTAAATTTTAAATTCATTGAATCTACATGAACAGATGAATCGCAGAGTAAGCTATCGAAAATTCTTACACTAGCCATCAGTATGCCAGGGATTGTTATAATCTCCACATTTTGCTGCCTAGCAACTTGCATGCAGTTGTGCAACTTGGTAAGAAAGAAATATGAACTTTTTGAAACTGGAGCGCCACCACAAGTCAACATGTTTCCCGGCATAGTGCCGCCACAAACCACCAGTACTGTACCAGTAGGCCTCGATGACTCCAAAATTAAGTCTTGTACAGAATTAGCAGTACTGAATGAAGGCCAAAGCATTTCAGGGTCTGAGAGTACTGCTTGCCCAATATGCCTAGAAGGGTACCATCCAGAAGAGACAGTAAGGTGCATATCAGTTTGTAAACATGGATTTCACGCCAACTGCATCGGACAATGGCTAAGGAAGAACGGAACATGTCCAGTTTGCAGGACGTCGCTTTCTGATGATGAACAAGTTGTCGTTCAAGACATATCAATTACAACCCATATATCTTAGTTCTATAGTATGGAAAAATTCAATTCAATTCTAGCATTGCTAATACTTTCCATACGCTCGCCTCAAATAGAAATAATTAATGCAATGGAATTCTTCATTTGTTCTTCAAATTTCATGGTCGCGATTATTTTGATTCATTAGCTATACTAGAGAAATTAGCATAGGTGAGTAGAGCATTATTGAGATGTTACTAGATTCTTAAAACTCTAGTAACAAATTTAGCTTCTGTCTGATCCCCATCTTTCAAAACTCTCGATATTACACACAAATTTAATAAAAAGTCTCCAAAAAAATCACGTTTTACAAAATCTATTATAAAATAATGCGGCTGAAACAGGGGCTTTGATCGAACTATGATAGTTTCGTTTTAGAGATTTGAACTGTGAAGATTTGGAAGAAGCTTTGATTGAACCATGGGGCTATTTATATACGCGGGAAAGTTAGGAGTTCAAATATTGTGAAGTTGTTAAGGGCTTTTATTCAGTGCTTCGGGTGCAACGCAAGTCTGCGTATATTACTCCTGTTAGGAATCTAACAATATGGTGATCTCCGTATATTCAAGTAGAATTCTCATTTATTTTATTTTTTTTGAAAATTATGTAGATTTATATACGCTTGATTTTATTTATTTATTTATTTAGTCAAAGATTTTACTTGTTTTTTAAAAAACATACATGAAAAATAAGTTGCAAAATTTTACCTAATATATTGTTCGTGCATTTTATTATGCAATTGATCGTTTACTAAATGTTTGATACGTAAAATAAAGTAATAAGAAAATTAACAAATTTTATCACTTTGTTATTATGTTCGGCCAACCAGGGCCACGGTTGCCCCCCCCCCCTCCCTCCCCACCCCACTCCACCCCAACTAAAATCCTCAAGAAAAATACAAAAACTTAAAAGGAAAAATTACATAAATGCAGGTGTTTGAAGATAGCTTTTCAAAAATCAGGTCTAAATTTTATTTATTCAAAAATCAGGTAATAATTTTATATTTTAAATCCTAATAATTTTTTCACATGTGTTCTCTCTCTATCCCCTCCCCTCCATTCTCTCTCTTCTCTCATTCTCTCTACTTTCTCCTCGTTTAACGACGCCACCGGAAGACGTCACCGTCCACTGAGTGATGAAGCCGCTGTAGTAGCGGCGCTGTCCTTCCCAACGGCGTCGAACGCGACGCTGAGGCTGTTGTCGTTCCCAGTGTTGAGTCTGTCGTTTCCAGTGGCGTCAAAGCGACGCCAAGGCTGCTGTAGTTCCCGGTGGTGTACCCGCCGCCGCTGCATACAATCGCGCGTAGTATAGCCGCCGTAGGACTCCGTTGGATCCGCTAGATCGCTAGTCAAAAATTGGAATCGAATGCCCAAATCAAACAAACCCTAGATGAGTTGGGCATCGACAATTGGTGTATTTGATAGCAGCGGTATTTGGTGGTTGTGTTGTTTTCAGTTTGTAAATGATTGTGTTTTAGTGGTGGTTGTCATGGCGAGGGGTGATGGTGTTGGTGGTTGTTCAGTGGTGGTGGTGCGATGATAGTCGTGCATGTTGTTTGTTGGTGGCGAAGGGAGTGATGGTAGCTGTAGCGATGATGATAGTGGTGGTGTGTCTCTCCGTTGGTGTGGGATTTGGTGGCGGCCTTGGTGGTGTGATGTGGTGGTGTTGGCAAGAGGTGGTGGCGGGTTTGTGGCAGGTGGTGTGATGTGATGTGGTGTGGTGTGGTGTGGTGGAGGTGGTTGTCAATGGCTTTGTTGGTGTTGTTGCAGTAGTGGCTGCGTGGTGAGAGTGTTCGAAAGTGGCTATAGTGGTAGGTTGTTTGTTGGTGGCGAAGGGAATGATGGTGGCTGTGGCAGTGATGACAGTGGTGGCGTGTCTCTCCGTTGGTGTGCGATTTGGTGGCAGTGGCGGTGGTGTGATGTGGTGGTGTTGGCAAGAGGTGGTGGCGGGTTTGTGGTGGGTGGTGTGATGTGATGTGGTGTGGTGTAGTGTGGTGTGGAGGTGGTTGTCAATGGCTTTGTTGGTGTTGTTGCAGTAGTGGCTGCGTGGTGAGAGTGTTCGAAAGTGGCTATAGTGGTAGTGGCGATAGTCTGTGACCAAATGTTTGGTAATTTGTGACCAATTACTCAACTGTGACCTAAAAATTTAATAATATGTGACCAACTAATTTAAAAATCTGTGACCACGAAATAATATGTGACGTACAAATTTTTTGATATGTGACATCGAAATAATATGTGATCAATTAATTTTAAAATATGTGACTTGTGACCTATAATTATTATTTATATGTGACCATTAATTATATAACAGTGATCTTATTATATTTTATTAATAAATATTTTTAATTAATTAACTAAAACCTGATTTTTGTATTCGTCAAACTTAAAACCTGATTTTTGAATTGTGTATAGTTAATCCCTGACTTTTGAACTCTTCCCAGTTAAATAACTGGACCCAAGCGGCATTGGGCCAGATGGGCCCTAGGTTAGGCCAGCCCATTTTGACATCTAGGTATCTTATGTAACCTTTAAAAATATATCTAAAGAATGGAGATATTGAACAGTAGACTATAGGCATAATTTGTTTTGACAACAGTGTTTCTGGTGGAACATTACTCCAGCACACCAAAACAGGACATGCCTCCTCTGCAACAAATTACAACAAAAATTACTTACTATAGTGCTGGTCAAATTACTATGTGCAAGTGAAAATTGCACTAAAGGAAAATGAACAAAATTCCATCTTTGTTCTGTGCTCCTTGCAATAAATTGGTATGCGTTAGTTCAAGAATTTCCGGCAGTTTGGAGCTTCACATAAGCACGGAACTTTAACTTCATCGTACTCGTCAGATTCAAACAAGTAATCGTACCTGCTTAGAAAAAATGAGGTCGGAATAGTAAAAAATCACGCAGTAGATACCAATGCTTAATCAAAATTCAACGTTGGGGTGGGGATAGGAATGCACAGAGAGGACTAGTCATACGTTAATTCTCCGCCAGCTGAAACATCAATTTTAGCTACGAGGGCTTAGATTGTATATGTACATGTAAAGCTCTTCTTGATAAGAATAAATCTTAGCCTATGTATATGGGTTTACACTCAGAAAAGAGTGAATAAACAAGAACATTAAAAGAGGGTCACATAGGATTAACTCACATAGCAATCTTTGCCTTCCGATCGATAGCGTGCCTCCCTCAGATCAGCAACGCTGCGCCTCACCTTCTCACCTTGATACTCAAGAACCTGGAGAAATAGTCAGTAGTAAAGGTTATAGTGCTTCAATAACATTAATTAAACAAAAAGAAGAAAGTACTCCAACACCCAATACTCTTTACTACACTACCAAAAAGGGATTGTCATCAATCTATCTAGCATGTTCACATCAGAAAAGAACCACCCTCCCACCACCCAAAAAAAGGTACCATTTCTCCTTCTTGAATGTTCTACTTTGCAAAGAGGCCTCATCCATGTATTCTTGATTTACCGAAGCAAACCCGATTTTTTTTCTGTCCTCTGAAGCATCACAGAAGAAATTGTTACAAGAAAGATCAGCTAACACGTGCAACAAACAAACAAGCATGCATGCACACCCATCCACAGGGTGAAAACCAAGAAACTAGCGCAGGAAAAACAAACTTAAATCATGCAGAAAAGTTATTCACCTGTAAAAGGCTTAGTCGCTCGCTGAAGGTTGAAAAAACTTTTCCATCTTCAACTTGCTGAACAAAACAGAGAAAGAAAGAAGCAAATAAGTCATCTGAGAAAAAAATAAATAAATAAATTTAATTAAGAGTAATGAAAATAAATAGATTGGAAATAAGTATTTGCTGTTGCATGTCAAAATTAAATAAGAATAAATACACGTGAAAATTTCATTGGAGTTTGTAGAATTGTAAATTGACCTTAAACTTGCCAAAATCAGCACACCACTTTTACTAGATTACAAATGGTCACTTCACTTTTCAAACATTACGATTAAGTCTCTAATTGCTTTCCGTTATTCATTTGACTCGTATTATCACTAATAAATCATCCGTCCATCATTTCTCCAACCAACCTTATTTTCTAAAATTTTCACTTTATAGTCCCTCGATGATCCAAGAATTGGAAGAATTCCAATTTGACCCTTAAGTTCTCGAACTTGCATTTAAGCTACACATAACGATTGGTATTACAGTGTCTAGAAAAGAAAATGACAATTTTTTCATTAAACGGAACAAATTACAAAAGAATGCGATTTCTCTAAATTGCCATTTCAAGTGGAAAAGCGCACTTCAGAGAACTGGAGATAAAGGTGTATCCACTGATTCCACTCCCTCCTACAAATGACCTAACGCCTGCACGTTCGCGCCGACACCAGCTCTCAGTCTTTCGCCGAGATCCCAAGCAACCCTAATTCCTAAGTTAAGTTGGTTTTGTCTCAATCTTTTCTTAATTTATCGTTCGACTAGTCTCAATATAATGCTTTTCGAAGTATTTCAGCATGACATATTAGATTTTAAAGCCATTAATCTTGATGTTCTTTTTCTCGCACTCAATAATTGCATCACTGAAGCGATAATGGAAATGATGGCATATAGTAAAAGGTCTGAGCAGGAAGTATCAATGGCAATTTACAAAAGAAGAGGGCCCCTGTCCTTGTTTAAGTAATGACGTATGGACATTCGCAACCTCTTCGAAATCAATTCCACCACATGCTGATGCATTGGTGATGGGTTGTAAGAAAAGGCGTGGGTTGCATTCTAGTATTGAATGCTAATCTAGACTTAGCCCAACACTTTACTGCTACTGTGTTTCCTGCATTGATCAAACCTTCTTGCTGATCCTTCTATCACTTTCATCCCATGTTCATTTCTGTAATAGATTTTTGTAGAGTATTTGCAATAATCTAATCGTTGTACCTCAACTGCTCGTCTACTTTGGTTTATTTTACTTCTTCTGCTTAACCAAGCGAAGAAAATAACTATTATCTGTGTGAAGATTCCATGAACTTTTTTTCGAGTGTTTATATTGAAAGGGTTTTACTTTTCTGACTGACAATGGCATTTATATGTGCATTTTTCAACCGAAGATTTCACATTTCTATGTTTTCAGTTTACCTCGTTACTCTGTTTCAAGTTTATGCAATTTGTAGACATTGTGTGCTGAGATAAATTGGAATATGGTAAAGGTCTAAAAATAAAATAGGTTGATAATAATTTTGCTGCAAACAAGTGTAAAACAAAATGCTATTTTAAATTTCAAGGCTTACTTTCGCTTTATCTTTAATCTTGCTTGTTTTTATATGATCAGGAGGTCACTCATTTTTAGTAACTCTGCTTGAGTAACCAGTATGAAATTTAAAAGCTAAACTTAGTTACATACATTTGTGCTAAGATTAAAGAAGCAAAATATTCTTTTATTGATACATGTATAACTTATTACAATACAGGATCAATGAAAGATTAAAAACAGTATAAATGCGTATATTGTTAACAAAATCAAACAAGGAAAATTTTTACAGACTGCTTTCATCAATTTGTTGGAAGGAGATTGATTGTTAGATGCTTTTGGTTGGTGCTGATGGTAGTGGTACACGCCTTCGATAATCTGCTAGAGCCCAGAGTGGGTATATATTCCTGTATGCTGCATAATGTAACATGCAATTCTTCATGAAAACTCCTGTGATTTCCTGCCAATGAATTGACGATGTAAAGTTGCAATAAACTTGAAAAGTCACATTACAGGATATTGTTATACCATTTTCATGATATTGATTTATTATTTCATACGAAAAAACATGAGGAAGACTGCAAGATGCTTAGTTTACCTGTTGAGAAAAATCTCCATTTTCCAACTGAGAATTGATCAAAAGCTTTGCTCCCCTGTGGAGAGGTGTAGGATCTCTATCCCCCTATTGCAATAAAAGAAATAGGTAATCATGTTTTTGTAGAGAAAAATTATGTAAAATATTGATATGGCATGAGAGGCTAACCTGGCCAGAATGAATTAGACCCATCATAGCCCATGCAGTGTGGACCAAGTTTGATCTATTTCCTTCCAGAGGTACATATTCCTGTTTAATGAGACATAACTGTAAGGAGCCATTTTTGTAATTCTATCATCTTTTTGTCTGATTCTAAACTTAGGAAATTATATTTGCCACTGTATTATTGGTGGTTCTAAGATCAGTTGCTATATTTTCTACTAACTACTAAGCAGGTTGGTTTACCTTATTTGGGCAGGAACGATAGCTTTCTCCCCATCCACCATCTTCCCTCTGTGCTTTTAGCAGAAACTCAACAGCTTTGCGAATGGCTGGACAATTGTTGTAGTTCTTCCCTGCTACTGCTAGGCCTCCAAGGGCAAACCAAGTGCCATATGTGAAGCACACGCCCCAATTTCCATACCTGCAGAAATTTATATCCATGCTTTATGGACTTGCAAAAAGTGTGCAACGTTTGAACATAAAAGTGCAAAAATAGGAAGAAAAGTATACCAAGATCCATCAGGCTTCTGAATATCTTCGAGGTATTTTACAGCCTTCACAATAGAGCTTTCTATTTCTTTCTTCCGGTGTTCCGGGTACAACTTCTTAAACAAAACTAGAGCTTGTATTGCTGACGAAGTGCACTCAACATACCTGCATCAAAATCGAGTTAGTCTAACTCCAGACTAAATTGTATTTGTAAAAGGGAAAAAATAAATGAGACGAATCTTACTCATGCTCAATAACAATGTCGGCAAAAAATTCTGTAGGATTGAGCATCTGTGGCAGAATAGCACAATTAGCAATTTAATTTCTCAGTATAGGTGCACATGTAGGCAGATTTAAGTGTTCTTTTTTTTTTTTAATTGTGAATTCAAGAATATTGGAAAAATAAGCTACCTCCAACCACTCTGAGGCTCCTGCAGGCTCCCATGCAGCTAACCCGCCATTTTTGCTCTGTAAGCATTTAAGCAGTTCGCCGTCAATTTTAATGGCTATTATGGTAATGTTTAGAAAGTGATATATCGAACAAAATGTTTTATTCAAGTGAGTTGTTATACCATATGAATTGTGAGTTTGAACCTAACTATTTAGGTATTGAAGTGCCAATTAAATTATAATAAATATGAGTTTTGGTATATATACTAGAAAACACTCAAGAAGCTATTTTATAATTGGTTGGAAGATAATGCTTGATTCATACCTGTAAGGAAAGCAATATATTGACAGCATCATAGAGTCGTTCAGTTTCCATTTCGGGACCAACAATTTCAGGTGGCATCATTGAGAATAGGAGGCAACACTGAATAATAAACAAAAGAACAAGAAAAACAGTTTTTAAGAACCCATCTTAATTTTTTTTTCTTTCATTTCTTACAACATTTCCAATTTAAATTATCTTTCTCAACAAAATTAGATACCTTCAATGCTTCTGCAGTGCAATCCGATACTTGCCATCCGTGATCTTGATCCGAAAAAGTCCATGAACCTTTAGAAATATGGCGGTGCATGGCTTTAAAGTCACCAGAAGGGTTATCTCTGACCTGAGACTTCTTTATGAAGTCATGCCCTTTTGCTAGAGTCTGGCCTATTTCTTCAGTAAGATCACTAGCTAGCAGTGCTTGTATAGCAAAACCGGTATCCCACTCTTGACTTCCAAAACTCTGCATTAAAATGGCCATTGGAAAGTTTAGGAGTTGGAGTCAATAATATCATGGAACTGATAGCTATACTGTGAAATACATGTTTTTAGCAGAGTAGAATGCAAAATATGCATGGTTTTAGAAGGAAATGCATGTTGTCTTACCTGCATCTTCATTCCATCTTCGGCTATCCATAGATAATCGGGGATTCTCGCAAGATGCTTCTTGAAATAATCCCCGTTGGGATCCTCAACCCAACAGGCCAGCATACATAGCACCTTCTCTACACATCCTATTGTGATGTATCTGCTATTTTCGTCTTCATAGTGGATGTGCTTCATTGTGGTTTGAAGAGCCCTTTCTCTTAACTTGTTGAAAGGCCAACGAGTTAGAAGAGGTTCTGTAAGTATGTAGAGACTATCCCACATGAAATCTTGTATAAGTGGATGAGGATAATAGAGGTCCTCCTGCATTTACATGTTTTCTTCAGTTATTTTAGCATGGAGTAACAAATGAATAAAAACCTGAGTTATTATACAGTTAACTGTCTTTTAACTCTGGCATTTTTTACCTTTGCGCAGACATGGCGAACTTTCCTCCAATTTATTTCATCGTAGGGTTGATCATACAGCTCTTCTCTCAGTTGTAAAACGAGAGGAGTAATTGGGCCAACAAATCTTTTGCCATATAAATATGACATAGGCATGTACACCATTCTACAGTAGCACCACATTTTTGCTGCATTTAAAGTAGAGAGTATTGATGCCAGATAAACATTGATCCAAAATTTCTCAGGTAAGCCTGTATCTTGGAATTAGTTTCCAGCCGTGCAATATTGCAATATTTCTGTTGTAATTCGTAACTTTGTTTCTCAAATCTTTCAGATTATCCAGCATGCATGCAGAGATCCTTGTGTGTGTGTGTGTGTGTGTGTAATGTTCAATTTGAGAACAGTATGGCATGGAATCTAAGTGTTGTATGAAAAACAGTTCTTGACTGAAAGAAAAGAGAAAACTCTACCGCCTTGGAATTTATTCTCCATGAGTTCGGTTTGGTAAGTATAATTATTCTCTTGTTAACAATCAGGTTTCAATACATCAATTTTGATTGAAAATCCAGGTTATGACAATAAACAGTTGTTTTATTAATTGCGTCTCCGTCTTGGTGTGCAGTAGACAGTCGAACAAATAGAGAACAGGGCAAACCTGGATGCATGGGGAGAAAAGATGGAAGGATCCAAAATTCAGGGGGCATTGGGTTGCTTCCCGACCAGTCAAATACGCCTAGTATCTAAAATTGTATTAAGAACAATACACGTATGAGTTTCCACAAAGTATCATTACACATCAAAATTCAAATTT
This sequence comes from Fraxinus americana, assembly GCA_035079005.1. Lineage (NCBI taxonomy): Eukaryota > Viridiplantae > Streptophyta > Magnoliopsida > Lamiales > Oleaceae > Fraxinus > Fraxinus americana. The sequence goes on along the minus strand of CM068723.1, from coordinate 6,555,513 downwards.
ACAGTATTCTTAATCATACCGAAAGCCATGTTTTTCCCCATGAAGGTATAGCTGTAACAGTGCCATGGTCAAGTATCCATTTTCTTGCTCTAGCACAGGCATTGTTTTCACCGCCTTCGGGTCCCTCTCCAAGTATACGCATACAGATGTAACTCAGAGTAGTGCAGAACATTGTGCTATGGCCTTCTATGTGTAAACCCCACCCACCATCTTCGTTCTGTACCATGAAAATGCTGTTAGTCAATTATGTAAGCGTGCATGTGTTTGATGTGTGTAATTGAGTTCGCCAGAAATTGCACCTGGTGGCAATATATATAGCGGAGAATTTCTTTACGATATTCAGCTGGAAACACGGTGTTAAGATGGCCAGTAATATACACACACATGACCTGCAGATTTTGGTTAAATCCAGAACAAAAGCTTTAGCGTTTAATCACGAGAAATAATGTATTCTGTAAGAGCTTAGCTTAATCTTTTAGACGAGATGTTCGAAATAATGCTAAATGACTTACCAAAGGTGGAAGAAAGAACAATGGGCCAGCATTTTCTGCAGGCCAATGGCCATCACTGGCTTGCAGGGCAGAAAAAAAATGGACAGCCCTTTTCAGTGTGGCTGTAGCTGTTTCATAGGTTATATCTTCTCCATCTTCTACCTTTACTTGGGGTATTGTCTGTTTGAAATTGTTCTCTCGGAGAAACTGCATGCAAATTTGATTATCGTAATTAATTAATGTTAAGACTTTTAGCCTTAGGTCATGGGACCAGGTTGTTAGGTAGAGTTCACATTCCATGGCTAATTTTCAAAGTCCACGAGTGTTTCAATATTAAAATATTCGCATTTACATTCTATTGGTGGACTGGGAATGTCGGGCTGTTTATAGTCAAGAATTGTCCACTTTACGTCGTCATGCACAGTATCGAGGACGATATTTTTTCGAGTCAATATTATTATCGCGTTTAATAAAAATATGTACATACCTGCATCCGCCAGACGAGATCACTGCTGGGCTTGACCTGATCACGGTTGTTCCAGAATTCTCGACGAGCTCTTTCGACCTCAGCTCGGTCCTCGGCCGTCCCATAGTCGGGGTCGAACTCCCATGTCTGTCGGCCTACATAATCATTGGTGCTATACAAATAGGGGTTGTTACCTCCTCCTGCAATCTTCAGCCTCCACATTTCTGCTAAATTATCAAGTAGAGTAGTACGTAGTTTTTTGGGAAGTTTACTTAATCTGCCTGTTTTCAACGAAATTCTCAGTTAATTAGCTAATCAAGAAATTAGAGGAAGCAGCAAGTAAAATTAACCAAAACTATAAAACACCATTATCAAACACTTCAATACACAGCATGTAACGTGAATTTGACATCACCTAACAACATTAAAAAATCCCGCCACGTACGATGTTCCATATCAAATTTGAACTTCGAACAAGAGATAGCAATATTCAAGAGAATAAATGATGAAAGGAAGTGCAAATCCCTGCGTCGTTAACCTATACTACTACCATTCACTAACATGTCCGTAATGAATAGTATCAAGAATTGAATATACCTCTTCGATTCCGAGCAGCTGCCTACTGGGAGAGATTACAAGAACAAGTGCAATATGAAACACAAAAACCTCTCAAGAATTGTACGAGGAGCTTTCTTGGATTTTGAAGATTCTGAGTTTGGCAGATTTCAAATGAAGAAATTTAATTGGTTTTCTATGTAGCACATTGTTTGTGGGTGGAAAGATTTACGTTGTCAAATTATATATAGATGATTTTAGGGTAGTTAGGTACCATATAATAATTGCACAAAAAATGTAAATATACCCATTCCTGAACTCTTCCTGTAAGAAGTCAAAAAAGACGTACCTTTGAAAATAGTGTGTTCGTTTTTCCAGTTCACACCCCTTGATGTAACGTGTGATATTACGAAATTGAAGTTCGGTTTCGACGTCATTCATAGATAACGTTTTTAAAGACTCAGTAGAAAAATAAAGTGAATGATGAAAGTCAGAATCTTCCAGAAAACGGATTCCTATTCAAATAGTGCATAACCGTATGGATAATCTCATGCTAACCCGTCGATTTGGGATCGTTCTAAATTACAGATTTAAACAATTGTGCACGTATTATAATTTACTTTTAAGCAACTTTTCAAGCTTGATTAAACATCCTTAGTAGCTTCAAAAATATGGTCTAAATTAGTAAGTTTTGAGATAGATTACTTTTTTTTTGTTGGTGAAAATTGAAAATAAATTACTTATTGTAATTGCCAAAAAATCATTTTATTGTCTTTATTTAAAAAAGAAAAAAATTCCGAATATATGTTCTTTAACTGCAACAAAAGGCCAAGATCAAGAATATATATATTTTTTTAATTTAATAAATGTTCGAATCCTTGTCGGTCACCCACGGACATTGAAATTCTCATCTATACAATTGAGATTCCTTAATCAAACATTATTAATAGCATAAATACATTGGTTTGGATCAAATCTTTAGGATAAAAAAGGTGCATATAAAAAAAACAATGTTTTGAAAGTCGATCGAGTATTTACTCGAAAAAATTAGATGATCGAGTAACAGTTAAAAGGGTTAAACCGAGTCAAATCGACGATAAAAGAGAAAATAAGTAAATTCTTTTAATGATTATTATATGGAAAATGACTAGATTTTAAATCGATTGCCCTTTTTCTTTCGGTCAAAATAATCAATTATACAAAGTTGAAAGTGAGGGAGCTTTTTTCGTGCCATCCAAAAAAATCGAGACACGAGCACTGAAGGATAGACTAAAATATTACTTTAAGAAATATTTAATGTGAACATAGTAACAACTGTTCATACTCGACATTATTAAAGTTATGTTACATGGTATTATTGTTCGGTCTAATCATTGGTATTGCGATAAATAATATGACAGTAATAAAATATTTGTTCAATCAAATACAATAAGTACTATATAGAATTCGACTTCTACGAATCTTAGCTTCAATTTGAACCGTTAAAAATTAAAGTAAGCGATTTGTGAAATTTAAACCAAAATTAAATCTTACTAAAGCGACGTACGAGTGTTTAGCGGTATAAACTCATTAAAACTTCGATGAGTTATTGAGCCTGTTTGATTTTCATTATTCAGGAAAAAATGAGTTTTGAATAATATTCTTTAGGAGAATGAATTGTTAAAAGGTAATAAAATATTTTATCGTGTGAATGTGTAATTTATCCGATTTAATTTTATTTATCGAGTTATGATATTATATCCATCGTGTTGTAAATCGAATTTATCTAAATTATTTGGTAATCTCCCTCAAGTAAAATCGAACGAACTTAAAATAAAGTTTACCTGTCTTTATGTAAATTATAAGCATCTAGGCAAATTCAATCACAAGAAATTCCCAAAAAGATGGCACAAAATATAGGAGTATACCTCTATCTCTTATAAAAGCTTATGAATTTTATCAACGACGCTAAAACACGTATTTTACCTCTCGATCTCAATATTATTTATAGAATATCCATGGATTGTCAAGAAAGAAAGAAAATAGTCATCAAAAATTGCGTGGGACAACAATTAATCCTCTAGAATAATTGAAATACGTAGGTAACAGTTCATGGTACGTACATTAAAGGTAACATAGTATGATACCTATTAATAATACATCATACATTTTAAATTTAACTCATTACTCTCCACAAAACCTTAAATATGTACTTCATGCTTCTTGCTTTTATAGAATGATTAGATAATTAATTAATCTCATTAAGAGAAATCTCGAGCTGATTATAGAAAGAAAAATCACAATTTTCTTTCTTTTTTTTTTTTTTTTTTCAATGAAGTTAGGCGAGATTGATACCCGTACCTATACCGTGCTTAGATATTAGAATTTGTTAACCACTTAAGTCAAAATTTGAAAAGTAACAATGCTTTAAATATAAACAGCGCTGACAAAATGGGTGGCGGACATTAATAATATCTACAAAATATCATTTTCGGCTAAAATAGTAAAAAAAAAAAAGTTTACTTTGTGTAAATTTACTTGTAAGTTAAAAAAAAAAAAAAAAAAGAAAAAGTAACATTTAAAATAAGTAACTTTTTATTGACGAAAGCTAGAAATTTGATAATATCATGGAATCGTGAAAGCGATTATATTTTAAGATAATACTAGGTGCAAGCAACGTGCAATGCACGTTTGCCTAGTTTATATTTAATAGTTTTATTTAAAAATTAATTTGTTATTAATAAATATATAATTTTTTTGGTTAATTAAATAATCAATGATGTAATGTTTATGTAATTGATAAATAATTAGATGTGTGATTTTGATGTTGTGATATAAGTAGGTGAGATCGAAGAAAATAAGTAAAAATTGACAAATTTGGAGAAATTGCTAAATTGTAAGAGATCCAAAGTTTGGAGACTAAAATGTAAATACTTAAAAGTTGTGCTGAACCTCACGATGAAGATTTGAGAGTGCTCGGAGTCAATTGGATACAGGAAGATGTCAATGGAATCAAATTTAGTCAAAAGATAATCACAAATCAATTTCCAACCGAAAAGTTATGCTCCGATGTTTTAGTCTCATATTGAGACCTATTTTTGATATAGAAAGTTATCGAATTGGAGAATGATTTCTGAATCAAAGTTGTAGCCAGATGAGTTAGTTTTCCAACGCATTTTGAATCGCCTCAATCGGATATCGGAATACAAAGTTATGATAAAAATACTGAAGGAAGGTGCAGTTGCCTGTTTAAAATAAGAAATTCCGTTACATAATCCATTAAAACGACAAATTCCGTTAATTTTTCCGTTAAAAACAAGAAATTCCGTTACATAGCCACTTTTAATATATAGAAGATATAATGTAAACTGGTTATTGGTAATTCAAAATTTTAATAAACTCACAAGGAGCGTGTGTTGGTAGGCTTGATTGAATTAAATAATTTATATTTTTCATAGGTGCATCGTCAATTAATTTTAAAATTAAATAATTTAAATTCGCTAAATTGAATAGAATTAAATACAAAATGAATGTCACGTTGAATTATGTACAAAAGTCATTTCGCAGCCATTTGTTATTTTCTTCACGTCTCTTTATAAAAATTAAAATTCACTTGTCAAATTCCACTTTAGTCGATTTCTATTATGATTTGGAGAGGTAATGGTCCCCGCATTTAAAAATTTTTAGTACATCTTAGAAAACAAAATCCACAATTTATATTTATTTAGATTTTAAATTTATTCTAAGACATATAGTGTTAAACAAAATTTCATTTATCATGAATTTAGGGTCGAATATATCAATACTTGTTTGTTAATACATCTGTATTTCATTTAGGCTATGTTTGATAGCCTATATTTTCTATGGAAAATGGAAAAAAAATCTATTTCCATGTTAAACACTTGTTTGATAGGCAAAATTTGGCATGTAAAATTTTTTCCATGCCCACCCACGTGCCCCTTTTCTCTATTTTCAAGGAATTCGTTTTCCCGACTTTTTGGTGGGAAAATGAATTCCAGTTTTTGGCTTTTTTTTTTCTTTTTCTTTTTGTGGCAATGGAAATAAATTTCACAACCAATTGTAAAAAAAAAAAATCACTTTAATGGAAAATTTTCATTTAAAACGAAGTCAAACGAATACTAAACTTTGATGAAAAAGTTGTAAAAAAATAGTTTTCGAGCAAACTTTTTTTAAAAAACTTTTTGGCAATGGTAACAAATTTCATAACCAATTGTAAAAAAAAAAAACTACTTTAATGAACAATTTTCATGTAAAATAAAGCTAAACGTGAACAAAAAGATCCAAAATTTTAAAATTTTCCAAGTGGAAAATTATATCAATCAAATACACTTAATTAACAATTTCCTGAAAAACAAGTTCTAGGCAATTATTTTATCTGGAATTCATTTTCTTTCAACCCATTTTCCACTCTTGCAATCAAACAAACCTTTAGTATTTGATATTTTTCATTAAAAAGAAAAATAACCGTAATTCTCATTACTTTGAGTGGCGATTTTAAGGCCATGTTTGACTTCCATTAAATTTTAATTCATTTTTCGCTCTCCTCTTATCAACAACACATTCTCTCATTGAAATAATATTGCACATAAATCTAAAAATTCTCCTTACTTTTTAATCACACATTCTTCAAACAAATATTATTTCAAAATCAATTTTGTTTTTTCAAATAATAGATTTCAAAGAGGGGCTAAGTTTTAAGTTCAAACGAAAGAGCAAAGTCATCTTCAATCTTGAAACACTCACTTGATGTTTCCTTTTATCGACATGTAATATTTTGGAGATTTGACTAGTGAAAATTAGGTCAAAATGAAATAGCCTATTTAATCACCACAAAATATATTATTATAACTAACCTTGAGAGGTTGCTCAATTGATCAAGTATTGAGTTTGCTCTCCAATGGTCACCAGTTCGAGTCCCCTCATGGTCACTAAGGTGAGTATCCGACCCTAAATTTTAGGGTCCCGTGGAATTAGTCGAGCTGCGCGCAAGCGGGCTATTGAGTCCATAATGATAATAGTATCGTAGTCACATACAAATATGTAATCTTTGAAAACAAAATTCACAATTTATTTTTATTGAGATTTTAAATTTATTCTAAGGCATATAGTGTTAAACAAAATTTCATTCGTAGTGAATTTAGGGTCGAATATATCAATATTTGTTTGCTAATACACCTGTATTTCATTTAGTATTTGATATTTTTCATTAAAAAGAAAATAACCGTAATTTTCATCACTCAGAGTGGCGATTTTAATGCCCTATTTGGCTCCCATTAAATTTTAATTCATTTTTCTCTTCCCTCTTATTAACAACACATTCTCCCAATGAAATAATATTGCACATAAATTCAAAAAAACCACTCTTTCAAAATCATTTTTTTTTTTCAAATAATGGATTTCAAAAAGGGGGTAAGTTTTAAGTTCAAACGAAAGAGCAAAGTTTTGGTAAGAATATAAGTGCAGACAGCTGCAAATGCAATTATTTGATTTTTGGAGGGTAATGGTATTGAGGATTTTTCGAGATAAGTAAGTGGCCCTATATAATATATATTGGCTAATCTTGCAAACAGCGAAATTGACATAATATTTTTAAATTCTTTAAAAGGTGTGAATAGAAAATGATTTGAATGTTATTTAATTATTAATAAACGTGAGCCAAATATAGGTGAATAATGTTGTAAAGTGTTGTCAATGTAATCACTTTGTCCAAAATATAAAGCTCATATTACTTGTACAAATCAACTTATATTATCGAAAATGAAGCTCGGAATCCACCTAAAGCCTAGTCCATCGGATACATCGTTTCATGCACTACACAAAAATTGATTGAGCATTGACTCGAACATGGAACCTCTAGCTCTTATACCAATTGATGCAGAACATTAATACAACTTTGTCCAAAAAGCTATAGCTCATGGCACTAACGAATTCCATCTTATATCATCCATAATCAAATTTGAAAAATCTACTCCAAGCCAATTTCCTTGTACCTACCTCCATTTCAAGCACTCTTCTACATTATCGACCCGCTCCATGGGAATGCTCCAACATCAACTAATGAACATCAGTGTTTATCGTATGCTAAATACTGAAAACATGACATGCCAATTCATAAGTAGGAAAAAAATTTAATTTGAATGTTAACATTCACCTAAAATTTTTTTATCAATGAATTGATAAGACATGTTATCGATGTTTAAACATATGATGAGCACCAATATTTATTAGGACATTTTTTCTATCTACAATATGTAAAAGTTACAAGTACATAAATTTAGATAAATAAATCACTGTTTGGCTCCCATTATTTGGTATTACTATTTTTGGAATTGTATTGTTTTGGAGAATAAATGATTGAAAAAGAAGGAAAAAATTTCTATTGACGTGTGTTGACCTTAGAATGTGCTGCCAACAGATGTCGGACCCACTCGTGGATGTGTAAGCTAGATCCAACACGTAAAGGCGGATCAATGGTGGAGACCAATTTAAGATTGGACGTGGAAGAAGCTTAACGACACGAGACGTTTCCGTTCGGGTTCCGACAAGATATCCGGAATACGATTGTTCAACAATAACCAATCATAATGAATTCAAATTTAAGATTGTAAATGAATGTGAGATAATAAAACCAATTGCTTCAAGTATCTAAAGTCGTATTAGTCTTCAATTGTTACATGGTGCGGGTATTTATAGTATTACAAACAGAATGGTGACCCTCAGATGGTTACACGTGGCCTCATCTTCTCGGTCGAGATATCAAATCTTAGCCATCATACTGACTTTCCTAGATCTGCAAAGCATTTAATGCTCTTATACCATATTGACAAGACAAAACACAAATACACTTTTTACAGACGTCACATCAATAACTCAAATAAGATATCTGCACGTGGGTCGTCACTAATTGGAGTGGAGCCTCGAACTTGCTGGGCCTCGACAAACAATGAAATAATCTGGATGTATTACTCAAATAACGATTAATGGTCTGCTCGCGACAGCTTCAATACCTTTTCCTCCGAACTATAGTCGAATAAATTAATTGAAGGACTTTAACTTGATGTTCTTAAGAGCGGTTTACTTCTTTTTCCTTGATATTTCCCAACAACTCTTGGCATCAAGACTTCTCCTTTGGCGTTTTGCTTCGTCAAGATGAGGCTTGTGTTGTACTCCTCGAAGTTCAAGCGAGGTGATCCCTTTAGGGATTTTGATCCTCTCCTCCGATGTTCCCACGCTTCCTTACATGGTGAATGATTCATCCATGTGAAGGCTTCTCCCTTGACATTTAGCTTCGTTAAGATGAGGCTTACGTTGTACGCCTCGGAGTTCAAGCGAGGTAATCCCTTTAGGGATTTTGATCTTCTTCTCCGAGGCGCCCACATTTTTCCAACATATCGTTCCTTAACCTTTCGTGCAAAGTGTTTATTTATTTACAAAGGTTGGGATGGATCTTCCAACTATTCAGTACATTCATTGGTAGTACATTCTTAAATGCTCAATGTTCCATGGATGATGTTGTTCCTTACCATCTATATCTTCGATTCGGTATGTGCCAGGTTAGATTTCCTCTTTGATGCGGTATGGTTCTTCCCAGTTTAGGCCCAGAGTGCCTACTCCTAGTTCTTTGGAGGACAGAAACACTCTCCGAAGCACCAAGTCATTCAATCGAAAGGACCTCTTCTTGACTTTAACATTGTAGTATTTAGTCATCTTCCTTTGATATGCAGCCACTTCACTTGGGAATCATCCATTTTGTCATCAAGGAAATTGAGCTCGCACATCCTAAGCTTGTCATTCGATATCTTGCTAAAATGTAGTCTTTGTGTGGAAGGTAACCCAACTTCTACAGGGTCTTAGCCTTGGGCCCTCAGCACCATAGGCCATTGAGAAGGGAGTTTCTCCAGTTGGGGTCCTGCTTGTAGTTCGGATCGCCTACAACACATGTGGCAGTTCATCAACCCAAGCCCCTTTGGCTGTATCGAGCTTCCTTTTCAACATTTGTTTTATAGTTTTGTTCACAGTTTCGACTTGTCCGTTTGCCTAGGGATGGTGAGGGGTGGAGAAATGCTTCTTGATCCTGAGTTCTTCACAAAGGTCCCTGACCTTTTTATTATCAAATTGCTTCCCATTGTCGTTCACAATCGACTGGGGATTCCAAATCGACATATGATGTTCTTCCACAGAAATTTGGAGGTGTTAGCTTCTGTGATCTTTACTAGGGGTTCGGCTTCAACCCATTTCAAAATAGTCTATTGCAACAATAACAAAATTAGCACTTCCTTTGCCCTTGGGTAAGGGCCTATGAGGTCCAAACCCCCATTTGGCAAAAGGCCAAGTCTTGTTACGGCCGTCATCCCTTGAGAAGGTTACCTTTGGATAGGGGAAAAATGTTGGCACTTATCGCATTTTCGTACAAACTGAATAGCATCTTTTTTCAAGGTGAGCCAATAGTATCCCTGCCTTAGTGCTTTCTGTGCTAGCGCCAATTCTCACGAGTGGTTACCGCAAACGCCTTCATGAATCTCGCGCATTATATAGGTCACTTCCTCACCCCCAACACATCAAAGGAGAGGAGAGGAAAACCCTCGCCTATATAAGACATCATCTATAAAAACAAAATGAGCAGACCCCATTCTCAGCTTATGAGCCTCATTTTTGTCATCGGGAAAGACCTGGTCTTTCAGGTAAGCCACTATGGGTTGCATCCGGTGGGGGTCCCTTCCACCCACATCACCTCTTCTGTAATGATTGATGGCTTCGAGAGGTGCTCGATTGGCAATACCGTTAGTAATTTTGAGCCGTTTCTGCTGGCCAACTTTGATAGAGCATCAGCATGGGCAGTCTCCACGTGTGGAACTTGGGCTAATTCGAGCTTTTCAAAGGATGGGAGCAAGTCCATCACTAACTGGAGGTATGCAGCCATACCCTTATCTCTGACTGTAAAGTTGCCATTTACTTGGCCAACAACGAGTTGAGAGTCGCTGTTGATGTACAATTTCTTCACTTGCATCTCTCTTGCTAACCTAAGGCAGGCAAGCAGTGCCTCATACTCAACCGTGTTATTGGTGGCTTTGAATCTGAACCGTACCGCACTGTTCAATTTATGACCTTCAGGACTTATTAGGACAATGCCAGCTCCCGAACCCGAGAAGATTCCACGAAAAGATTCCACGTGGGGGGCTTGACAGGTTCCACATCCCCTTCCATCTTGGGGACATGGCAAATTCAGCTACAAAATTCGCTAGGTCCTGGCCTTTGATGTTCGCCCTGGCTTTAAAGAGGACGTCAAACTAGCTTAACCCCACCGCCCATTTCAATAGTCTCCCAGAGGCGTCTGGCTTTTGAAGTACTTGTCGAAGCAGGAAATTGGTCAATACATGTATCGTATGAGCTTGGAAATAGGGCTTCAATTTCCTTGATACGATGATTAGTGCCAATGTTAACTTCTCCATATTCGAGTATCGGGTTTTAGGCCCTAGCAATGCCTTGCTGATGTAGTAAACCGGTAGTTGGGTAGTACCTTCTTATCTGACAAGTACGGTACTAATGGCTTCATTTGAGACAGCCAAGTAGAGTTGTAGGGCCTCTCCGGGCTTGGGTTTTAAGAGGATGGGGGCCTGTCCTAGGTGCTTCTTCAACTCCTGGAAGACCTCTTCACACTCCTCGGTCAATTGAAATTTCTTCCCCCCCCTTTAGGATCTTGAAGAAGGGGAGACATTTATCGATAGCCTTTGAGATGAAGCGGCTTAGGGCGGCCACGTGCCCGGTCAAACTTTGTACCTCCTTCGCTTCTATGCTCATTTAGTTAACCATATAACTTGAGAACTTGCCCGAAGCAACACCGAAGGCACATTTAAGGGGGTTCAACTTCATATGATGCTTTCTTAGGATTTAGAAGCTATCATTCAAGTGGGCCATATGATCACCTGTTTTCAGGCTTTTAACGAGCATGTCATCCACATAGATCTCCATCGTCTTGCCAAAGAGGTCGGCAAACATCTTGTTGACAAGCCTTTGATAGGTGGCCTCGACATTCTTCAGCCCGAAGGGCATCAGCTTGTATCAATAGAGGCCCCTATCTGTGATGAATGAGGTGTTCTCTTCATCCGCCAGGTACATGGTAGCCGGAATAAGCGTCCATGAAGCTCAACAATTCATGTCTCGCGGTGGAGTCTACAAGTTGATATGTCCTGGGAATGGGGAAGCTATCCTTGGGGCAAGCCTTGTTTAGGTCGGAAAAGTCGATGCATACTCTCCATTTACCGATGTGCTTCTTTACTAGAACTAGGTTGGAAATCCATTTCGGGTATTGGGTCTCCCTGATGAAGCCATTCTTAATTAACTTCTGTACGTCTTCCTTCAGGGCCTTATATCGTTCCTGATTAAGGGCTCTCCTCTTTTATCTATGCGGGACAACTTTAGGATCAATTTTGAAGTAGTGGCAGCTGACCTTGAGGTCAATGTCTACCATATCCTCATACTTCCAAGCAAAGACATCCCGATTTTCACATAGGAAGTTCTTGAGCTTTTCCTTAGTTTTCGACGTCAGGTTCCTTCCCATTTGTAACATCTTAGCAGGATCCAGGCGATCCACTAGGAAGCTCTCCAGCTCCTCTACTGGAGCAGTTTGGGACTCAGTTTCAATAATGCGGGGGTTGATCTCGTCAAGCGCATGCATTTCCTCGGGAACGTCTACCATTCCCACGTCGGTTGTTAGCATGTTGACGTCCCTCGCTCATCTTTGGTCACTCTTTACCGTTGCCACTCTATGATCGGTAGGGAACTTCATGCACAAGTAGTGGATCGAGGTGACGGCTCCCAAATCTTTTAATGCAGGCCTTCCCAATACCCCATGGTAGGCTGACCTGCTATCAACTTTCAAAAATTCCATAAAGTTTAGAGTCGATAGGGTGGCTCCCCCATTTCTATTGTAAGTGTGATTTTACCCCTCAAAATTATGCTATCCCTGTGAAACTATATAGGGGGATGGCGATGGGGGTTAACTCGTGATCCAAAATCATCTTGTCAAAAGTAGTTCCAAAAAGGATGTTGACGGAGCTCCCATTCTCCACCAACATCTGTTTCAGCCTATTTCGGGCCACCACTACCCTTACCACTAGGGGGCGTCGCAATGGGGGAAGTGAACTCTTTCTGCATCTTCTTGAGTGAACACAATAGATGGTGCCCGATTCCTTCGAGAAGTGTTGTTCATTATATAACTGGTAAACGGGGGGCCCTTAGCTTCTCTGGTATAATTTCTTTGAGAGTTCATTATCTCTCCACCAACGTAAGGGCCTCCAAAGATTGTGTCAATCTCATGGATGAGGGTGTTCTCTGACCGGGTTTGGAGGCCTCTTCGATGTTCGTCCTTCAACCTTTCATCTTCGCGATCCCTCCACGATCGAGGAGAAACGTCCCGATGGCAGGGAGTGGCCTCGTTACGCCTAGGCGGCTGGTCATGCCTAGATGGGGGCTTATTTCTTTGTCGTGAATCATTTCGTAGATCATTTCGGGGACTTGCCCGTTTGGGGTGGTGGATAACGTCTCTGCAGTTTGCTGTGTTATGGCAGTAGGAATGATGATATGTGCAGTATTCTGGGGGGTTCAGTTTGCTTCTAGATCCTGAACCTCATCCCCTTTGGGGGCCTACTGTGACGGTTCAACTTGTTGAATATTGGTTGAGAGTACGATGTTTTTGTAGGCCAAAGTAGGCACCATTTTTAAGGTGGCCGTGGCGAGTGCCTACCTCGAGTTGTGGCGATTTCTTTGCCAATCTGGTTCCATTGATGATCCATCAGGTGGGAGGTGGGGCCTTTCCTATGCTGCCTCCATTGAGGCTGGAGGCCTTGACTAGCCCTATTTCTGTGGTCAATCAATTCTTCGTTGATAATCTCTAGCCTCATCATTTCTAGCAAGGCATCATATGTAGTCGAGTCCTGATTTTGAACGTCTCTCCAAAATAAGGTGTTCATATTTAGGCCTCTCCGTAATGCTGATAGAGCCTCTCGATCGGTAACCTGAACACAATACGTCATTTCATCGGTGAAACGGGATAGGAAACTCTTCAAAGTTTTTCCCAGACTGCTGTCTCATGTCTTGGAGATGCTGAATGGGGGCCTCTCCTTCTTTGCTAACAACGAACCTTTTCAGGAAGGTATTCTTGAATTCTGGCCACCTCCGAATGCTCCTAGGTGGTAACCTACTATACCAAATTTTAGCTGCTCCACTGAGAGTTAAGTGAAAAGCTTTGCATTTCACGGTTGGGGTGGCACCTCTCAAGCTCATGTGTGTTTTGTAATTGTTCAAGTGTTTAGCCGGGTCACCTCTCCCATCGTACTTCGGTATTTTAGGCATCACGTAGTGGTTAGGCACCTGGACATTCCTTAATTCCAGTGAGAAATGCAGATTCTCATCATCGTCGTCCAAGTCGAAAGATCGCTGAGGTCCATCAGAATCATAATTTTCATCTGCCTTATACCTGGGTGGGGGAGCAGAAGGGCCTGCTTGGTCCCCAGCCTCATCATCCCTCCATTGATGCCTACTTCTTAGCGGGACAACATGGGGGGCCTATTCTTGCCTTTCCTCTGGTTGCCCAGTCTCAGGCGGTGGGGGCCGAGGCTCGTTCCTAAGCGCCGAAATTTTATATTGCTGAGGTTTCCTAGGCCTGCAGGGTTGATTCGATCAAACAGACTAACAGAATTCTGAGGCCTAGCTTTAGGCTTGTGTTCCGGAGGGAAGTTATCCTCCATACTGAATGGGGCCTCGGTGGGTCGGCCAGATGCGTAATTGGAAGAAATGTCAACCTCCACTTCTCTTTTTTGAAGGCTTATCTCCTTGGTGCGCTTAGGAGGACGTTCTCTCTGACTTTGCACCTCATCTTCTCGCTGGTACTGCCCCTGACATGCGTAAGGAAGTATTGGATGGTTCCTTGGCTTTGCATTTATCTTAATAACTCTTGCATTGCCAAATTTTAGTTGGTAATGCTCCTCACGTTGGCTTCCATGGTGGATATTTCCCTGGTGAGTTGTGCGGCCATCCTCATCCCACCTTGTCTGTGACGATGGTGGGGTCGATGTCGACACGCTGGGGTGGCTGTGACGGGGATTTCGTCCTCGCTTTCCCTCACACGCCTGGGAGGGGCGTCTCCATCTGAGCTCATCTCTTTTCAAGTTTACAGCTGAGTCGTTTTCTAGCTCTGGGGGCTTCCTCTTGTTCTTTTTCAAGAACAAATCATTTTTTAAGGGGATGCCCGAACTATCTTTTCAGAAAGCTTTTTCCACGGGGTTGCTCGCGGTTATAGTGTGGTTTTCCATAGACGGTGCCAATTTGTTGATCTCAAAAATGTGCTGCCAATAGATGCCGGACCCACTCGTGCAGCGTAAGCTAGATCCAACGCGTAAAGGCGGATCAACGGCGGAGATCACTTTAAGATTGGACGTGGGAGAAGCTCAACGACACGAGACGTTTCCGTTCGGGTTCCGACAAGATATCCGGGATACGATTGTTCAATAATAACCAATCACAATGAACTCAAATTTAAGATTGTAAATGAATGTAAGATAATAAAACCAATTGCTCCAATTATTTAAAGTTGCATTAGTATTCAATTGTTACATGTTGGGGGTATTTATAGTATTACAAACAGAATGGTGACCCTCAGATGGTTATACGTGGCCTCATCTTCTCGACCGAGACATCAAATTCTAGCCATCAAATTGACTTTTCTAGATCTGCAAGTCATTTAATGTTCTTACACCATATTGACAAGACCAGACACAAATACATTTTTTACAGACGTTACATCAATCACTCAAACAAGATCTCTATAATAAATTCAAGATCTCTGTACATGGGCCGTCACTAATTGTAGTGGAGCCTCGAACTTGCTGGGCCTCGGATATGGGCCTACTCTGCACGTCTACCTCGAATTAATAATGTGCCTCAGAAATTACCATCTGGGCCACGTCTTCTATGATTGGTGGTTCGGCAAGCATGGGTCTACAATTTCACTGGGCCGGCCACGTGGCAAATGTTAGTACCAAGTCATCATAACGTGTAATATTATTTTATTAAAAAATGCGTAATTGAAAAGAATAAAGAGAAAAATGTGTTATAATTTTATTGGGGCCAGACCAAAACTATGATTCGAATTAATCTATGGTGATTAATCTAATCTCTAATGATTAATCTGTGTAAGACACCAGCTCCACAAAATGCCATAATTTCTTACTGTCGTTAAATCTCCACCCTTCCTTCCTTATCACACACTACCATCTCTCTCTATCTTCTCTCTCTTCCTCTCTGTCTGTGACCGCAAGTTGAGTTGAGTGCTTGAATTCATCTTCTTTAATGGTGCACCTGTTTTCACTTTAAACCATTATCACTAGAAACCTTAAATTCTACTAAAACGTACATCCAATATCTACTCAAGGTACTATCTTTTTGTTACTTGGCGCTGCTAGTTGCTTTCTTTATTGGATATTTAATGCTACCTTAAAAAAACCCTTCTCTATCTATACGTTCTTCAATTCTCACCTGTCAGAATCTCGTGCTGTGTTATCTGGTAATTCTCATGCTTCCAATGCTATTCTAATTTCTAGTGCTTGCGAAAATTCCGACAAGAACTCGATGAAATAGTTTTTAGATTTTTCTAAGAAGTACAATTCATCGACTCGGGATTGAATAGCACGAGACAGTATTCAGTTAGTACTTGTTGGGATTAAACATCTACTTGTGTTTGTTCGATTGATTTAATAATTATATGTATATGGTTTGATTACACTTGGAGAATCATTTGAACTTTCAGATTAACTAGTCGAGCTCGAAGCTGCAAATGGCACACAAGAATGGTCGTGGCAAGACTAAAGGCGACAAGAAGAAGAAAGAAGAAAAGGGTATTTATTTAATTCATTTTTATTAACAATCTACTTTCAATTATTGCCTTTTTTGGGGTTAAATTTGGTAATAATAATAATATAACTTTTATGCTTACTTCGCAGTTCTTCCCGTTGTGATGGATATAAAAGTTAACCTTCCGGACGAGACCCATGTTGTTCTAAAGGTTCGTGACAATTCAAGTTCTCTATTTCAAAGAGAATGGTGCATTCATTTGCAAATAACATATCCATTTTTTTTTCAATCGATGTGCACGATAAGTGTATTGGAAGTATCCGGAGTTTAGCTATGACCCACCAATTGATTTTGCGTAAAGGGATTTTTAAATGTTGCGTAAATGAGTTATATTCACGACACAGAAATAGAGACTAGTCGAATACACTAGAACTTAACCTTAAAGTTAAGTAATGTGACGTTGAAGTTGGTACCATGTAATTCATAACATATATTTGGGAGTTTTTTTTTAACATATTTATATTTATTCACATTTTTGGACAGGGAATATCTACGGATAGAATTATGGATGTTCGTCGATTACTATCCGTGAACACAATGACTTGTCACCTTACCAATTTTTCGTTATCGCACGAGGTATGAGCTGTATTTACCTTTCCATATAAAGAAACATTGTTTGCATTCCTAATATGGTTAGGGCAATATTGTAATTATGTCAATATCATCATTTCCGATCTGACCCTGTGCTCGTCCGTAGGTGAGGGGCCTACGATTGAAAGACACGATAGACGTTGCCGCACTAAAGCCCTGCCTTCTCACTCTCGTAGAAGGTAAAAGGAAAAAGGAAACTATAAAATAATATTCTATTATACGACGTCGTTATATTCCTTTCCACAAAATTCTGCGACAAATTGCAGACTTGGTCCTCAACTTTTATGTTCTTTTGTTGATCCTCAAAATTTAATTATATTTGACTACAGACAATGAGCATGTTCGAGTCCCATTTTTTTTTTTTTCCAAAAATACATTTTAAAATAGTGATTTGATGGAGAATGTATGATTTAAAAATATTTTTTTTAGATTTATTTGTAATATCATTTTATTGAAAAATGTGTGGTTGAAAATACGATAAATAAAATGTATTTTGGAAATAACGAGAACCAAACTAGGGCAGTATAAAACTAATCTTTATTATCTCCCTGTTTGATAGAAATTATAATCCAAATTTTAATATCACATTTTAGGAGATTCACAACTTTTCAATCATACATTTTATCAATTTTTATCCAAATGTACTAAAAATTAGATTTTAATTCTCATCAAACAGGGAATAATATTTAAAAAAAAAAAAAACACTTTATTTCAAATTGGTAGACATGGTTAAAATTAAGAAACATCATTTAACTTTATACATTTGGAAGTATGAATATAAGTTAATTAATTTTTAAACGTTTATGACGTGACGCTGATTGTAATTATAATAAAATGTTGCTGGAATAATTTTCTCATTTTCAAATATTAGGAACGAACTTGCTACTTAAACAAAGTTGGGGACCAATAGTGAAATATTTCGTAAAATGTTCTGAGTGATTGAAATCTCTGTTTTACCCTCAAAACTTTTGATTCTGCTCGTGTTATAACAGAGGATTACGATAAAGGGAGCGCCACGGCGCACGTAAGGAAGCTGCTGGACATTGTCGCTTGCACGACATCGTTTGGTCCGTCGGCGAACAAGGACTCCTGCCCCAAGAGCGATGGGAGTAAGAATGCGCGGGATGCGCAGGATACCAAGGGCTCGAAGAAATCAAACAAGTCACCCCATGCAAACGCCAAGGACAAACTGTCTCCTTCGCCACCGTCTACACCATCATCTCCGACGCCTCAACAACCACCGCAGGATTACTCCTCCAAGACGGCGCCTGCCAAAGATGGATCGTCGGCGGCTGTTGATGGAGAGGGAGAGATGAGTAACACTTCTCCTAAGCTCAGCAGCTTCTACGAATTCTTTTCTCTCTCTCATCTCACGCCTCCGATTCAATGTATGTCTCTCTTGCTCTCACACTGTTGAAAACACAATTAAATGAACATAATGTGCACTTTTTCGGTTAGTTTTTGTTTCTTTTTCGTGTATTACCAAATTTAGAAAAATATGAATACAGGCACTTGAATTGCACGATCTTTAATTAATAATTTAATACACGGTTAAATAAAAATGGAAGAGATGTGAATTATAGGTGGTAACATAGTTTAGTATTAAACATTATTAGTGAATTGCTTGGGAGACCCGAGGCAATAAATAATATTAAATTAAAATTTTAGAGCAACATTCTTCAGTCATTATTCAAGGGATTAAATGATAGTTTAGAGATTTGGTTTTTTAAATTCAAGCTGTTTGTTTAGTGCCAAGAGTCAGAGTGTAAGAGAAAGGTCTTGAAAGAACCAATCCTGAATGCTCTGAGCGCCAATGAGAAAAAATTGACACCATGTCCACTAAAGGTTGATCCTAGAAGGAAAGAAGAATGAATTTGAAATATTTAAAGATATCTAAGATTTGAGGTTTATAAACTGAAATATTTTTTTTACCTTTTCCGTTATCTATACTTTGATGCAATTTATATTCCTGTTCGACATGAGAGTTATTATTTGGTGCACCATGATTATACAGTTATAAGGAGGGCAATAAGACAACCAGATGATGATGTTTTAGCTGCCGGTCATCTTCTCTCTCTTGAAGTAACGCATCTAAAACTCATTAAAAGCTAATGTCCTAGTTATGCAACTAGAAGTTGAACTAAATAGATGCCGTAAATGTTTACAGGTAAAACTTTGCAATGGGAAGTTGATTGCTGTTGAGGCTTGCAGAAAAGGTTTTTATAGCATTGGAAAGCATCAGATTCTTTGTCACACTCTTGTTGATCTTTTGAGACAACTCAGTAGAGCTTTTGAAAATGTTAGTTCCTCATACTTGAAAGCATGGGCCATGGAATAAGCTTGAATATCTTTCCTAAATTGTAGTCAGATCTTCTTAGATTTAGTTGAGTCCCATCTGTTTGAACCACTACTAAGGAGTGGCATTGAATTCTTGCTATGTATTTAGACATTTACAATAAAGCTATGATTCATGTTTCCAATTTGGTTGCTAGAATTTTTGCGATGATTTTCTCTTAAGTACTTCATGCTTTCTCTAGAGTAAATGTATTGGGTTCATATCTGAAAAGCGTTGACATATGTTGAATTCCGTCATTTGTATGTGTTAAGAATTTGAGTTCTATCTCAAAAGGTCAACCTTATTAAGAGGAGCGATCTAATCCTTTATAAGTTGATTTATGTTTACATCTTTATTCGATGTGGGATTCTATCCCTTAACAAGTCCCCACAAGATGGTGGCTCGTTTGAGCAGACCAATCTTGAAATCCGTATGCTCACTTTTGGAGTTTTAACCGGATCGAATTGTTCGTTAGAGGTTAATGGGCTCTGATACCATGTTAAGAATTTGGGTTCCATCTTAAAAGATCAACCTTATTAAGATGAATAATCCAAATTCTTAACAGTATGACTTTTGTGGTTGGAAGTGATTTTGAATGTCTGACACGTCTTAAGCTCTCCTTTCCAGGCATATGATGATCTCATGAACGCATTCTCGGAGAGGAACAAGGTGGATAATAATTTTTCTGGATTTTATTTGCTTATTATGTTGCATGATGTAATGGGACATCATTTTGGTGCACCAGAATTTTTCCTCTCTGAAATTTTAATAATATTTGCCTTGACGCAGTTTGGAAATCTCCCATGTGGCTTTAGAGCTAACACATGGCTTATACCCCCTGTAGCTACACAATCACCACCTGTCTTTCCTCCTCTCCCTGCGGAGGATGAAAAATGGGGAGGAAATGGAGGTGGTCTAGGAAGAGATGGCAAAAGTGATTTGATACCTTACGCTCATGAACTTTTGTCTCTAGCATCTATGCCATGCAAAACAGTAGAGGAAAGGCAGGTTCGAGATAGAAAAGCTTTTCTTCTCCACAGTTTGTTTGTCGATGTTGCTATTTTTAGAGGCATTTCAGCTGTCCGACATGTGATGGGAAAACCAGAATTAGCTCATTCTGGTGCAAACGGCGAAATAATTTATACGGAGAGAGTAGGGGACTTGAGGATAACTGTCATCAAAGATGCTTCCAATGCTAGCTGCAAAGTAGATACTAAGATTGATGGAAAACAGGCAACTGGAGTAAATACCAAAAGATTAATCGAAAGAAACCTACTAAAGGGGATAACTGCTGATGAAAACACTGCTGCCCATGTAAGGATGTGGTGGATATGATTTAAACAACGATGTCTTTCAACAACTTCTGCTCTTATTTATGTTTTGTCACACTTCTTTTTAAGAAATTTATACATGTTGATGGCAGGATGTTGCCACCCTAGGTATTGTAAACATGAGGTATTGTGGTTATATTGCTACTGTGCAAGTACTGGAGATTGAAAATGCGAATGTGGGCCATCCACTGGAAAGCCTTGAGCTTCTTGATCAGCCTGATGGTGGTGCTAATGCCCTCAATATTAACAGGTTTTTGCTAATTTACCCAATAGAGTCTGCTTATTAGTAAATTAACCTTGTAGTACTCAATATATCTTCCTGCTATTTGCTTGTGTTTCTTGTTGATCTCTTTTTCGTATGTAATTTTGTTTCGAGTAACTTATTGAATATGTAAGTGTTATGACCTTGTTTCTTGCAGTTTGAGGTTTCTTTTTCATGAAAATAATACTGCGGATCAAAATAAACCAATGTCACATTCACGAACAATAGAGTGTGAAGAACGTAGTTCTTCCCAAGCTTTTGTAGAGATATTGCTGGAAGACAGCCTTATGAAGCTTCAGAAAGAGGAAACTGAGGAGGACACTTTTGTGAGATGGGAACTTGGAGCGTGCTGGATACAGCATTTACAAGATCAGATAAAAACAGAAAAAGATAAGAAACCATCTAGTGAGAAGACCAAAAAAGAGATGAAAGTTGAAGGACTTGGAACATCACTCAAATCCCTTAAAAATAAAAAGAAGAATTCAGACAAAAATATTACAGAAATCCATTCTGAAAACTTAAAGAGTGTTGAAGAATTTGTAGATGAGGAGGCTGAAAAAGCTGTGACAAATTTGACAAAATCTTTGATGGATACTGGTGCCCACGAAAACGAGCTTATGCTAAAGAAGTTATTATCTAAGAGTGCTTTCACTAGGTTAAAAGAGTCAGAGACTGGACTTCATCTCAAGGTAGTAAAGTTTACAAGTATTTGGAGTATAATACTTCAATTAAATGAGATATACTAACCTTCACTCGTGTTATTGATAGTCAATGCAAGAGCTAATTGACTTGTCTCAAAAATATTACAAAGAAGTCGCTCTTCCAAAACTGGTACTACCTATTGTATCCTTCTACACAAATTTATAAATCCGAGTAATGCTGACAATCTCTAATCCCTTATTGTGCAAACCAGGTTGCAGATTTTGGTTCTTTAGAACTTTCACCGGTGGATGGTCGGACTTTAACTGATTTCATGCACACTAGAGGTCTTCGGATGCGATCTCTTGGGCAAGTGGTAAGTTTCCTTCTGGTGATGTAGACTTTTCTATCTGTAAAATATATCTTTTAATTTCTTCCCTTCTGATACAATGAACCCATACCTTTTCCTGTACCTTTTATTATTAGTTACATTCCGTGCATATTATAGTCAAAGCCTTTAATTATATGACTTGATGTTCTTATTTTCATCCTTCAGCTTATTGTCTATCTCAAACATTTCTACTCTTTCTTGCCCGACTGATTTTGTTGATGGGCACCATATTTGTTTATATTCATGAAAATGATGTCAGATGGTATTCCAACTCTAAATTTTTGTTGATTTTGCACAAATGCAAGTCATTAACCTTTTCTACACTGGTACTACTATCTTACATTAAACATGTCTAAGAAAATAAATATAAATGTAATTTGAGAAGCGGAGATAAGATCCTAGTTTAGTAGTATCAATAAATGTATGAAACTCTAATAGATTTTATAGTATATAGTTATAAGTTAGGTAATCTCCTATGAGCATCATCTTAATTTTTCATCTAAATCAACGGTGAATTCTTAATGCTTTTGGAGCTAATGGACTTCCAGTATTGCGAAGAATGAAGTATGATAGAAGTGTGTACTCTGAGCATGATGATTACTATCAGAATTTGGTTAATCAATGTTGACTAGAGAAAAGAAGTTTAGGATATGGTGGATCAATGCGTCCTTCCACATCTAGCTGTCCCCCAAGGCCAGGAATGAGAGTTTCACTTGAATGATTCATGGATAAAAATTGGGAAGACAAATGAAGCGATAACCTGGATAGTGTCACTCATCCTGGAACAAGCAGTGGTCAACTTTTGATGTGCAATTTCTCAACAGTGGCCAGATGTTGTTTACCAGTACACATCCAAACTCCAAAGCAAATGAAATGGAAACTTGGAATTGCCAATCCACCTTGGAAGGAGTGATGCCTTCAGGAAATTCAACTTTTGATGTACAATGTCTCAACAACAATGGACATATGTGTTTACCTTTAGACATCAAAAGGGGCTGCATGAATGAACTGCTTCATCAATGTCTGGGGCGAACAGATAGATGTAAGCCTTGTGGACAGGCATCTCAAGTTGTGAAATAGAAAGTGTGAACATGCTCAAATGTTCTATGCCTCAAAAATATATTGGATGATCTGTTATACCTGAGGTCCAAAGCCTGTCCACTTTGCTAAACTTTACATGATTTTAGGAAGCATAGTGGTCCCCTCGAGAAGCATTGTGACAGTTCGTTTAGATGTGAGTATAAGAAAGAAGAGTATAAATTGGATTTCAGGTTAATTATGTACTTTTAGAATTTGAATACAAATTATGGGACATCACAAACAGGAAAGGTCACTTCTAAATAATGATGTGGAATTCTCTTGCTGTCCAAATTTTAAACAGAGTTGCAAAACATCTAAATGATCATGGTAAGGGCCTTACCTCCATAAAGATCCATATGCAGAAAATTGGCTTTGGAGCCAACCATAATCCGTCTAATGACCCCAAGTTTAGTTTGAATATTTAAAAATATAAAAGCAGTACATCTTTAATTGCAATTACGTTAGTTTTCTGTTTCTTATATATTTCCACCCACTCAAATCTATGGCATTCAATCTTTCATCGAGTCAGACAATCTAAACTCCATCAAAGTGTTGCATCCAAGTTTTCTATAAGCAGAGGAGTCCATTCTCTTATAGCTTGTTCTGTTGACATCATTTTCAGCTGTATCTTGTCTAAAATCAGATGTATACTGTATTCACGCATATCTTGGTTGAATATTATGCATAGTGCATGCAGTTGGAAGGAGATAAAAGCCTGCTATATTATCACGATCGAGTGCATTTACTGAGTAAAGTTTGTTATTTCTTATCTATGTCAGGTTAAGCTTTCAGAAAAGTTATCGCATGTGCAATCTCTCTGCATCCATGAGATGATTATACGAGCTTTTAAGCATATTCTACAGGCAGCAATTGCTGCTGTTGCCAAGACTGAGGAAATGGCAGAATTGATCGCTGCAGCATTGAATATGATGCTTGGAGTCCCTGAAAATGGACAACCAAATCAGTCTCATGGTATCCATTCCCTTGTATGGAGGTGGTTGAAGGTATTTCTGAAAAAGCGATTTGAATGGGATCTAAGCAGCTCAAACTACAAGGATGTGAGAAAATTCGCAATTCTTCGTGGTTTATGCCATCAGGTACATTGCATTTCAGTTTCAAAAGTTGCGAATCAATACTAACTCTCTAGCATCTTTCTTCAATTTGCCTAGTTGATTAGAATAATCATGTTTTATTCATGAATTTCCCTATGTCAGTTTATGGACCAATAAAGAACTTTTATTCTTTTGCGTAATCCAAAATGATAGGTAAAATAGCTGGGATATGTTCAAATACTTCAACAAGATAAAGCCACTGTGGCACACCTTTTTGGCTGTTTGGAGCTAATGGATTCAAGTCACCATTCCTATTTAAATCGTTAATTTAGGGCATGCAAAATAGCTAAATCATTAGCCTACTATTACTCACGTGTTAATCCTTATTTTGGACATAATGCATCTGATAGCAAGACTCATTAAACATTCTTGGATATAAGATTCCAATGGAGAATTTATGTCAAACATATAGCTATTCCATCCAATTTTACAATACTGGGCTACGTTAATCTTTCGTCCAGTTGATATATGCTTTTCAAGCACTATATGTGCTCTAAATGTTGTGGATAAATCTTTTTGCTACATTAATCTTGCAATTTTCAAGCTGATTATGCATCAGACATATTATGGGCAAGCCATTACCGTCGTGGCTGCTCTATGCATACATCTAGATTTATTTGACTAGAATGTGATAGGGATAATAGCAATATCCGACCTACCCCACTCCCCAGTTGCAGAAGTAAAAATACTTACATGCTGTGTTATACCCTGCCTATTATGGGTGTTGAAATTAAGACTGGAATAATCAGAGGTCTTCCATCCTTTTTTTTAGGTTGGCATTGAGCTTGTCTCTAGGGATTTTGATATGATATCTTCAAACCCATTCCGGAAAGAAGATATTGTCAGTCTAGTTCCAGTGCATAAGGTGACTTCTCTCGCAGTTCGATATTTATCTTATTCTCTGTCCATTTTTATTTTATTCAATTTGTCTCATCCAGTAAAATTCTGGATTCTTGTCACTGCAGCAAGCAGCATGCTCTTCTGCAGATGGACGACAACTCTTGGAATCTTCTAAGACGGCTCTGGATAAGGGGAAACTTGAAGAAGCAGTCAGCTATGGAACAAAGGTGATTTTTGAATAATTTTGAAAATTTCCTCCTACGAACATGAAAATTTAAGTAGGCTCTTCTGTACAAGGATCGGGTTAGTGGTTTGTGTCTTGAACCTCTCAATGTGTGGCTATCATATTTCCTCTTCTTCACGAGTGACAAAAACAGTAGTGAGAGATAACACGCAACAAAATAGATTTGAATCAGGTTTCTGTTGTCCTATCTGTGGTTACTGTCTATCGTGTGACTGCAATTCTCTTGCGTACTCAGGCTCTTGCAAAGCTGGTAGCAGTATGTGGACCCTATAATCGTATGACGTCAGGCGCTTACAGTCTTCTTGCAGTTGTTTTATATCACACAGGAGATTTCAATCAGGTCCATCTTCCATCTTGTTTACTCTCCCCGTTCCTCCATGGCATACATGATAGCTTTGACCTTGCTTAAAGCCAATTAACACATTTGTAGATGACCTACCTATTACATTATGCTACCTATTTATAGTACCAATCCTTGCCTCTAACTTGAGACATCTTCACCACAGGCCACAATCTATCAGCAAAAAGCTTTGGATATTAATGAACGAGAGTTGGGGCTTGATCATCCAGATACCATGAAAAGTTATGGGGACCTTGCTGTTTTCTATTACAGACTTCAACACACAGAGCTGGCTCTCAAGTATGTATATGTGCTGATTATTACTCTACACTTCAGCAGCATGCTAGAATAATTTGATTGCTACAATTCTTTGGGCATTATAAGAATATCTAGGGGATCAAACATGCGTTTCACTGAAGAGGATTCTACGCATGTAAATCATGCTCTTTTTTACATAACGTCAAGCTTGTTTTATTATTCATATATGATAAATTTACGATTCATAGTTTTGCATCCATTACTTATTATGTACTTATGGAGACTGCATAGCCTTTCATTTAATTATATCATATTTATCTATTACCATGCTTGTGACAATGAACTACTACACCATAGTGAGTAGAAGGAACTAAGCCTGTCTTTCTAGAACTATATCCTTCTTGTCTTCTCTTCTAGGTCCAATCTCCAAGTTCTTATAAGTTTTCTCTTCACTATGGTATTGTTGAACACTCAAGTAACAATATATTGTCAAAATAAGTCACTGCAATGTGAGTTATTGATGCAAATATGTCTAATAATGGAAGAGACTAATAGATCCACTAACGAGGAAGTATGATACAATGGTGATTTCTGATTAAAATTTGAGAAGGAGAAGGTTCTATTAATTTTAATGTAGGGGTGAGGTAAGTGAAGTGATTTTTGTAGATAGCGACTTGACGGATAATAGGACTAATTAAATAAGATGGAGAAACGGTGCTTGTCTAACTGATATCATTTGTTGAAGTGAGGCTTTATGCAGTTCTTTATCTACAAATTTTCTAAGAAAAATGTTGATATTTTTTATCATTCTATAATGCCTTGCCTTTTAGCTTTTTCCATGTGGGTATAATCCTTGTATACATTTTTGTATAATGCTTCCCCCCCCCCCCCCCCTCTTTTGTTTTCATAACTTAGTATTCTGTTTAATTGTTTAGATACGTAAAGAGAGCATTGTATTTGTTACACCTCACATGTGGTCCATCACATCCAAACACTGCTGCAACATATATAAATGTGGCTATGATGGAGGAAGGACTTGGTAATGTGCATGTTGCTCTCAGATATCTCCATAAAGCTCTGAAGTGCAACCAAATACTTCTTGGTCCAGATCATATTCAGGTACCATGCTGCTTTAATTTTAATTTAATTCGTTTACATTATTCTTTTGTAACTGTAACATTTAGTTCTTTCTGGCTTCTATAAGAAAAGAAAAATATTCAAAATAAATTTCGCCCAATTTATAAAATAATATTTTTTCATTGAAAGTTGAGGGCTTCTGAAGTGGCAATGGCACATTGCTTACAAATGATATTTTTTGGCCTTTTCATTTATCTTTTAAGAACTAAGGGATAAGTATAAAAAAAAAAAATTCTTTTTGTATATTTCTCATATTTTACACAAGAAAGACTTTATCTTTAGTTTGTAGTTAAAATCGTGGTGCCCCACAAAAGTGATTGTTATAAATTATGTTCCCTAGTTACCAAGGAAGGAGGAATTGAAGAGGATGTAATGCATAGGATTACAATAGGTTGGATGAGTTGGAAAAGTGCTGACATTGTTGAACAAGTTATTCTGGGGAACTGTTTACATTATAAAGATGTATCTAGATTATGGCCTTGTTTGAGAGAGCTTTTAATCAAATTAAAATTGAAAATATAGCCGTTATTGGGTCCCACTCGTCTAATAAAAGTCAACAATAACGGCTATATTTTCAATTTTAATCTGATTTTAATCCCTCCCATACAAGCCCTATATATGTTCCATGACTGATGGTTCTCAGGGCTTGCAGATTTTCACAATTGGGCTGGCATGTTTCATAACTAAAATTCTTTATGCTTTTCAGACAGCAGCTAGTTATCATGCTATAGCAATTGCACTCTCCTTGATGGAAGCATATCCATTAAGTGTTCAGCATGAGCAAACAACCTTGCAGATACTCCGAGCAAAGCTGGGCCCTGATGACCTTCGAACACAGGTACTTTCTTCTTCGTTGGTTCCATGGAGTTACCTCTGTATTTTCTGGCACTTAAATTTGCACATAAATGACTGATTAAGTACTATGTTACTTTGGATACCTTATATCATAATTAGAAACAAAAAGTTTACCCATTTTATTAGAGGGGAACTGGTGTAGAAAAGAGAAGGAAAGAGAAGAAGAGACAATGAGACAGAAAGAATTGGGAATTTGGGAAATAAAATCTGTGAAAGTCAATATCATTGAATGTCACCTGTTGTTATTACGTGATTCAGAAATACCAGTTCTATTTATACTTAAATGTCTTAAGAAATGGAATTTTCCAGAAGAATATAACTTAAATTTTTTAATTTAAAACTAATAAATAATACAAGAAAACAAATCAAAATATATTTTCTACTTTATGCTTAACATATGGTACATGCTTATTTTTGCCACATATTCAATGAACTCTCCATCACAATCTCTGCCTGGAAGTTAATTCAGCACGTTATAGTAAATAGTTTAATAACTTACGTCATTAGCATCTTTCTATTTTAATCTGGATTCTAATCAATTGTTTCTTGTTTTTCTGAATATTGGGATAACTCAGTTATGAACCTCCTACAGCAAAATTTCAAGTTCGAAACATTTGGATTTGTATTTATCCGTACAAGGTTTTCTTCATCGTTAACATCATGCCTGTTATAAACGAATGCTGCAGGATGCTGCTGCATGGCTTGAGTATTTCGAGTCCAAGGCTTTTGAGCAGCAAGAAGCTGCTCGAAATGGGAGTCGAAAGCCTGATGCATCTATAGCCAGCAAGGGTCATCTGAGGTATATTAACATTTTTCATTGTGATTTGCAAGTTGGCACATAGGATTTGTGAAGCTTGACATGCCGCGAGGTTGGTCAAGCAAACTGATTCATTAATCTGACATAAATATAAATGGTTTTATATTCACTATACTTCAAGTTTGCTTTTAAATGTTTTCTCAGTTTTTGTGCTAGAAATGTTGTATGGTACAATTTATGGAGATTTGAGTGTTACGTCTAAAACAAGTTGCAGCACTGAATAAAAAATATTAAGAGGAATTGTACACACTGGCCTACATCTTAAAATTTCATAAATACTATCATTACGACTAAAAATCCTAGTGGAATCAATTTTTTGATTGACAGTGTATCGGATTTGCTCGACTACATTAATCCAAGTCACGATTCCCAAGGGAAATATGCTGTGGGAGCAAAGAGAAGAAGCTATAGTGCAAAGGTTTGCTCTTATTTATTTATCTACTCTTATTCTGTAAGAATACAAGGTTATGACATTGCCAATAACAGGTTTTAGATCCTCAAACTTTTCGCAATTCATTTCTTTTAAGATCTTGGAACATGCAATGGGTCAATATAAAAACTACCCTCACTCTACTATCGTGCTATTGGTATCCAAGTAAATGCAATATCAGAAGGTTGTCGTTTATGTTGGGAATTTACTTAATCATGCACAGCGGAAATAAAACAATTTTCAATTCCCAAACGAGGATCTGCAATGTATTTAGATAGAAACTGTGATTAGAATTATACCTTTGATGAATTCTGTAAAACCCTTTGCTGATTCACGAACTCCAATGATCACGATCTGCATTCCAAGCTGTCCAATTGTTCAGCCTCCAATGGTGATCCACACAGAGAACAAAAATGGTGGCTAGGGTTTCTTTTCTTGTGCTAGCAAGAATAATAAAAATCCATGCTTTTTTCAAACCCTAGTAGTTTATTAATATAAGTCCAAATGGGCTCGGCCCATCTATTAAACTTAACCCGGTCCAATATTTAATTAATCAAATTAATTAAATCTGGTCCATGAATTTATTAATCCAATTAATTAATTCGGGCCTATTAATAAACAACTCAATTAATTAATTATCCAACACTTGTCAATTAATTAATTGGTAAATCTCATTTTTCTGATTCTCTTTTGTGTGTGACCCATTAGGTTCCCGATCACGATGTCGAACGACGTGAATTATTATTTTGATCTAATCAAAATCGATAAATTAAAACGCCCCTTTTAATTTATCACTAATTCACTTTCGTTGTCCCAAATTGACATCTAGCAATGTATCAGGGCAATACATGTGACGAGAAATATCACGTAGCATGACAAAACCAAATTTGTTCATTTACCGTGAAACTATAATCCTTTCGTCAATATGATCCGATCAATTATGAGATATGGATATGCGTCAATCTCAATTATCGATCATATCTTTTATCCCACTGTTAAGTCAATGTACGTCGAAAACTCTTTTCCGACTTATGAGTTCACCTTGGCCAAGGATTTCATTATTAACTTAACTGGATAAAATGTAGATCATAATCTCTTACTATCTAAGAGTGACGAATCCTCTATTGATCATTCACTACCTTCATATGATTCTTGACATACCCGAACGATGCTATATTAGCGACCCTTGACAGAGCAACATCCAACACCACCAAAGTATGACTGCCCTCATATAAGGTACTATGATAACCTCAAGTCAAAGGACCAATTCCACTACCGAACGTTAGAGATTAACCACTAACACTTAGATAGTTATCCACGTGGAATCTCTCAGCGGGTCTCCAATGTTTTGTTTTATAACAAAACATCCACGTGTTCATTCAAGTGTCACCACACTTTAGCTTGTGAGATCAGCTACTTACTTCACAAGTAAGAATGCCACACGCGATAGTCTATCCGTAATAACGATATCCGTATCTCGTTATTACTTCGACCACGGACGATTTAAGATTCAGTCATATGTAATTTGTATCTCACAATCACAACTCCTTGTGATTAACAAATCACCAAAACTTGAATCTACGGATTCTATTATTTAATTTATTAGAATATTAAATTCAATTAAATAATAGATATTGCCATACATATGCATTGATTATATATACATTCAAAGTGTTTATGTCCAAAGTTGATTGGACCTAGGGCATAACACTTACAGTTTATTCTTTTTAAGAAGCTTAAAGTTTTGACCTTTCCTCGTTTGCATTAACACAAGTGAATGTGCATGTTTAAGTTTAGACACTTATCTAACTGAAATCAAAATTAGGAAAATTCTTTGTCTTCAAACTTTATGCTATCATTTCATTTATTGGATGTTCAATAGCATTTTCCATTTTGAACTCTCATATAGTGCTCAGGAAAGGTTCTTTCAAATAAAGTTTTTATGCCTGAGGTGATCTTATTCTATAATGTTCTGTAAGAAAACCCCCCTTGGATGCAAGCAACCATCGATTATTAGAAATGTGAGACTCTATTTTCAACTGTTGATTTGTACTTTCATTTCTTAGGTGAAGGGAAAATCTCCCCAAAACAGTATTGCCTCCCCAAATTCTGAGGCTTCTCCCAGAGATACTCTGGTAGAGGTGTCAGATGAAGAGATCCAAATTCTTGAGGCTGAAGTCGAGAACAACGTGAACCATGAATTAATTTCTGTGTCAGTTCAGCGCGAAGAGAATGTGGTAAAAGAATCTACTGCAGAAAAACCAGGTCAGTTCAACAGACCTTTGCTGGAGGAAGCTGTGGTTAAAAAGCCTGCTGTTTCCAGTGATGCCTCACCTGAAACACGTGCTGAAGGAGAAGATGGATGGCAATCAGTTCGAAGACCCAGATCATCTGGCTTGTATAGGAGACGACTGAGGCAGCGAAGGCAGAATGCAAGTAAGATTCTTGGTTGTCAGAAAAAAGAAGTTGCTGAAGTGGATCATCCTAGACTCAAGAATAACCATCTAAGTAGTAAATATTACCTGATAAAGAAACGAACGATGTCTCCAGGAAATTATGCAGAATATTATGTAGCAAAAGGTCCATCTCCAGGTACCAAATTTGGGCGAAAATTAGTCAAAGCAGTAACATACAGAGTT
Source organism: Fraxinus americana (assembly GCA_035079005.1). Taxonomy (NCBI): domain Eukaryota; kingdom Viridiplantae; phylum Streptophyta; class Magnoliopsida; order Lamiales; family Oleaceae; genus Fraxinus; species Fraxinus americana. Next base: position 6,523,793 of record CM068723.1, on the reverse strand, counting down.
AAGTCTGTATCTTCATCTGCCAAAGATGCTTCTGAGGAGACCTCCAAAAATGAAGGTGGGTCATTATGTTCTCCAATAGAGCAAGGGATGGTCTCCGAACAAAGAGAGGTTGGATCAGTATCAAAGAAAAGTACAATAGTAAGCTTGGGGAAATCTCCTTCTTATAAGGAAGTAGCTCTGGCGCCACCAGGTACTATACCCATGCTGCAGGTGAGGCTTCCCCAGAATGAAACTCATGAAAGCAAGGAACTCAAAAGACGTGATGAGCAAAACAATGAGGTTATGGAACATGCTGGGTCCATACTGTTAAATGCAGAAAATTGTGAGGAAGAGAATATTCAAGTTTTGGTTGTGCATCCCACTGCCCATCTGGAAGATGAAGACAACACTACTGAAAAGAAAGTTGAAACTCTTTCAAAGGACACAACAGATGATAAAAACTCAGAAGGGGTTTCGATGAGTGTGTCACCACATCAATCCAGCACTGTTGACTTCAATAAAATGGAGCAACAAGATATTCAGAATGATAATATTTCAAGTTCTGCAGATTCTCTAGAAACGCATATTTGTTCAGAGGATTCATTGAATGATCCAACATCAACTTTGGGAGGAGTCGAAGAACTAAAGGTGAAATCTTCAGAGGATGTTCCAAATGAATCCAGAGAGATATCCAATAAGAAGTTGTCTGCATCAGCAACTCCATTTAACCCATCACCAACCGTTGGACATGTAGCGCCATTGCCTATGAACATTACTCCCCCTTCTGGTCTGGGAACTGTTCCACCTGTTGGTCCTTGGCCAATGAATATGAGTCTTCATCCAGGTCCCACTACCATTTTACCCAATCCCATGTGCTCCTCCCCTCACCGCCCATATCCATCACCCCCATCAACACCTAACATGATGCACCCCTTGCCATTTATGTACCCTGCATACACTCAGCCCCAATCATTACCTCCTAGCACTTTTCCAGTACCTAGCGGTCCATTTCATCCTAACCATTTTGCCTGGCAATGTAACATAAGTGCCCATCTGTCAGACTACATTTCTGGTAGGGTTTGGCCTGGCCATCACCCAATAGAGTTGCCTGTCTCACCACCTGTAGTTGAGTCAATTACTGAATCCACTTTGGAGTTGAAGGAGCAACCTATTCCCTTGGAGACTCTGAATTTGGCCCAAACTTTTCCAGTAGATCTTGACACTGGGACTGAGTCTAAGAAAGAAGTAGATCTTCTAGCATCAGAGGCTGTGGAGAACTTAAATGTCATAGCTGGTGTTCAATCAGCAAACAGGGAAGAAAAACATAATTCTAGTATGCATATCCTTACCATTCCTGTAAACCAATTAATCAACAATCATGGTCCAAAAGAAGAGGATATCAGATGCAATGGTTATCATGTGCAGAGACACCAGCAGAATGCTGCTGAAGAAAAAACCTTTAACATTTTGGTTAGAGGGAGAAGAAACCGAAAGCAGATTCTGAGAATACCATTAAGTATGCTCAAAAGGCCATATAGTTCGCAGCCATTCAAAGTTGTATATAGCAGAGTCATCAGAGAAACTGAACTTCCTAGGTCTACCAGTTTTCCTTCAAATGAAACTAATAAAGCTAATACTTAGTGAGGAAATTTTTTATCTCCTTTATCGAATAATATTGCCAGATGATAGATGGAGAATTTGTCTTCACGTGGATGGTACACAACAGATACATAGACGTCTTGGATTTTCCAGCTTTAGTGGATGGGCGTTCATTAGATGCCTGAATACATCATTTCTTAATACACACAGGTTAGTCCCTTATATTTTTTTTCCTGTTTTTATTTTCAAAGGGAGTACAAAATATATTTCGAATCTTCTATAGGTCATTGTTATCGTCACTGGTTTCAACAGTCTTTTTTGACATTAAGTGCATTATCAGTAACCAAGTGGGTTAAAGGTGTAAGCAATGTAGTTGTAAAACTGATATTACTATAAACTCTTTACATATTTACAGGCACAATTGATTTTAATTTAAAGGGTCTTCTTAGCAAAAGGCACTGCCATTTCTTATCTTCATTTCAAGCAAAAGGTCCATTAATTAAAAGAAGACAGTTCAGAAAAAGTTTACGGGATCCTGAAGACGGTTACATATTTTCTTTTAAGTGAAAAAAATATTATATCAGATTAGCTTACTATCTAAAAGACCTAGTAAATGATAACTAATAAATCCTTGAACAAGGGAATTGCAATATTAAATATGAAACTAAGAAAAAAAATTCAGGGTGACAATCCGATGAAGTTAATGGAGTTAGATGCAGAAATAAGACATACATCAAATCCCTAGCTGATAACTATTGATGTCAAGTCATGAATCTAATCCGTGTACCTTTCGTGTTAGTCCATGAGGATCAGACATCCAAAGTTATAGGAGTTAGTTATAACATGATGCATTATTGATGCTTTCATCTATCATCATTTTTATCGATATTACTTTGAGTTTCTTGAGATCCAATGATGCTTATTTGTAAACAAATTTACTTTGCTTTGAGAAGTGTAACAAGGACGCTCTTTAGACAACTCGAAAGATTGTTCACTAATATTCTACAAAGTCTGGAAAGCATGTGATATGATGTTCAGTTCTTTATTTCACAGACACAGAAGTATTATATCTTTAGCTGACCAGTATCTGTCTTTTTGTATGCAGATTTACTGTATTTGGACTTCAGAAAGTTTTCTTTCTATTCTAGGTATGACCTTCTTTATAATTCAGTGCAGAAAGTTCGATAATTTGGTGTATTATTTAATTTTTGGATATTCTCATGCATAATTTTTGGTGTATTATTTAGTTTTGATATCACATTTTTTGACCCTTCTGTTGACATTAATTTGATTTGTTCTCGAACTGTTCTCTTGATTCTACTGTTAAAATAATATTTTTCTTTTTATCTACGTCTACTATCATCTATATCGTAACTGCCTTTATATGCCAAACATTCCTATAAAGCTTATTATGGATTGAATGCAAGATGTTCTGATTTTATTTTTTAAATTTTTTTTAAAAAAAAAATGGGTACTTTGATTGTCAATATTTTCCACGAAAAATGTGTTTGTTTACCTAATTTCCTATTTTTGTGCTGTTTGATTGACCATATTTTCTTTGAAAACAAGAAAAATATTTTCTTTAGGGTGAGATGATTTTTATTTTCTAGGTAATTCACTTTCTTTCCCTCTCTCATCTACTCACAAATAAAAAATGGACAAGTATAATAATTTTCATATAAGTAAGTTCCAGACAATTGGATTGTCTAGAATTTATTTTCTTTTCATGCAAATTTCATGTTAGCAATCAACATACTATTAGTTTCTTTCGGTCTCCTTCCACACAATATGAATGACAAATTTAATCAGATGCCTCTCTTCTTTAAATATATTGAGGTCAAACATTTGATTCAATGATAACACGGGATGACGGGAAATGAAGCGCAACAAAAACTTGCAACACCTTCGAATTGTTCAACGAAAATTGAGTAAAATGTTGAATCAAAATCTATGTATAATCACGAAATCGATTCCGGTACTCCCTGTGTCCAGACCCAATTTATGAAAAGGTCACCTCGATCAAATATTTAGTTCATTAAATGATAAACATGTGAATTTAGTGTTCCATCTTACATGAGAAATAGAGTAAAATGTCAATTCAAATAAACATAGAGAGAGGAATGGACGGTAGAAAACAGTTAATCTTGTTCCCCCATGACTCTTGCTACTCGTTTTAGTAGTCGTCTTAGAATCTGCGTTACCTACGAAGAAAATCCGAATATTTTGTTATCATCCCTTCACCGTTATACTTGGAAGTATGACCTCGCTTGGGCTTGCACTCAACCTTTACTCGATTTTGGGTTGGCTCTCAAACGACACCTTCTTTTAGCCCACTCAATTTATTACTTTGATTGTCTTTTCAATAAGGAAGGAATAATTTGTTAGCCATTGTAGTGAGTTTTATCTCACTCAAGAAGTGAATGACTACTGGATATTCAACACTTAAAGATTCTGCAATTACAAAAGTTTCAAATTAAGGAAATAGAATAGGACGATATGAAGTTGGTTATATGATTCAAATCAAAATGACAAAGTGTGATCATTTTTCAAATTCATGAGTCATTTCATTGAAAGAAAATCGTTTTATGTCATAAGCTTTTAGAAGCAACAACATTCACGGCAATTATTAAGATAAATACTATGTAATCGACGTGCTCTTCATAGTTCACACGAATTGCCCTCTCCCTCGCACTAGCCGCATGCTAAGGGCGTAAATAAAGCGGAAAAGCGTAGATCAAAGTATTAGCAAAACTTGATAAATATAAATAAACGCAATTATTCTACAAAAGGGGGTGTAGCTCATATGGTAGAGCGCTCGCTTCGCATGCGAGAGGCACGGGGTTCGATTCCCCGCACCTCCATTCTTTTTAATATTCTGACACAGCAAACAACCAGTTTTTTAAGATTGTTGACTTTATTTCGTAAAATTATCTTTATTGTTTTAAGAGTTCTTAAAAGCACTTTTTATATGGAAAATGGTTCTAAAAATATTGTTTTAAAATTTTCGTCTACGTTCGAAACTTGTCTTTGTTGTTTTAAAATATTGATTTTTGATAAGAAAAAAACAAACTTTATTACGTAAAGCCGAAAATATTGGATTGGGTTTCCAGTCGATAACGTAAAAGAAAAAGAAGGAAACATTTGACCCGCGATCTCCCACAATTGAAACTCGCTCTCTTTCTCTCTAGCAGTTTTTAGCATAAACCCAGGTGGTCGATCAGCTGTTAGATTCACAAATCACTTGAAAAAAACTTAGAACCAGTAAGTTTTCTGCATCCTTGTTTAATATTCACGTGCATATATTTTCATTTATACTTTGATGAATTGGTGTCGCTTAATGTAATTTAATGCTGTGATTCAAGATTAATTTTTTACCTGCATTATGTGTTTCTCTAATTCTGTTGCTTCTTTGTAATATTTGTTGACCTCCGAATCTGATTGAGTCCAGCACGTCAATTGATCCCGTCTCCGCTCCTCTCCAAGCGTATGTTACTTGCGCACTTGGAACACACGAGTTAGACCGGAGCCCCTCAAAACACCAGGTAGAATCTGCAGCGTTTTAGTTCATCATACTACATAGATTATTGATAGATATGTATGAATATGGGTTTGAGTTTCGTGCTTAAAGCAATGATAAATTTTTTGTATATGAGCATTCTATGTTTCCTTTCTCTTCATTTTGGGGTCAGAAATGGTATCTATTTTGTGGTTTAATTCAGCAAAGTTCAATCAATCTTCAAATTGAGAGTCAATATAATATATGGTAACATGAAATACTTCAACAATATAAGCCTCAGTTTTTTAGCTAATCAGACTTCATTTGTAATTACTCTTTTAAATTTTGAAAGTGCAGTCTGGATTACAAACACTGAGGATCAAGAACTTCGGGTACCAAGCAACACCATCCAAAAGTCATTCGCAACTTCTGTTTGCTCTCTTCATGGGTTGCTACATGTCAAAGAAAGAAATACGAGCACCTGGATTTGAGGATCCTGCCATCATTGCTTCTGAAACAGCTTGTAACTTCCCAACCTTTTGCTAGGAACGTGAGATACAATTTAAGGAAGACAATTGTTGCATTAACGCATCTGTCATTTCACTTCTTATTAATCAAAGGCAGAGTGTTAGTTCATAGCAAAAGGAAAGAAAAAGCAATAAGAACTTAGACGGGGACATAGAACCGATATATACAAGGAAAAAATTAATCAGTCTAGTGAACTGGGATCAAAAGATAAACAAGTTTACTGTTGGAGTCAGCCAGTCTAGATTGAAACCCAGTGTTAAATGCATCCACTGCATATTTAAGGTTCTGTGCAATATGAATGAAGCTGTGTGCACCTGGACCAAGTGTAGATATCCTATTCCTGGCTCTAGCTGCACTGAAAAGCAGATCACATTCATGAATTATTGCACAATTTTTCAAGTAGACCACCTTCGTGATTTCATGCATCTCTAATTTCACTTTTTGCCTATTACTGTATTGAAAGTTCTTGCTAAGAACTTTGTGTTCGCAGTCTCTGTGAATGAAGTCGAGGCTTTGCACGAACTGTATGAGAAAATGAGCAGTTCTGTTGTAGATGATGGTTATATACAGAAGGTATCTCTTTGTAATTGACTTCTGTTTTCTTTAAATACTCTTTCAATTTTCTTTTTGAGGTGGACCTCTTGTACCAGTCTCTATATTTCTCTTTAATCTTGTAATTGTCAATTCTGATTGCACATGGCTTATTCATTTGTTGACTATAATCTATGCATTCCTCGATGAACAGGAAGATTTCACGTTTGCACTTTTGAGGAATAGCAATAACCGGAACCTCTTTGCAGATAGGGTACGCAATTGCTAATTTCCTTTTTTCTTGTTCTTTCTTTTTTTCTTTTTTTTTTTTTGACCTTTTTCGAGCCGAGGGAGAGGAAATGGAGTATGATCCTGTGAGGTGGTGTACTGCACTCTCAACAGTGAATCACCTCTCACTCCTCTTCTATGATTCTCCAGATATTTGATCTATTTGATGCCAATCGGAACGGACATATTGATTTTGGAGAATTTGTTAGGGCATTAAGCATCTTTCACCCGAGAACTCCTGTAGCTGAAAAAATCGCGTGTAAGAATACAGTTTTATCAGGACTAATTCTCCACTATATGTCGTCTCTAACGGAATTTCTATTTCCATTTCTTTTGTTTATTTGTTAAATCCTTGCTATAAAATTGTGAAATTATTGTGGCAGGGGCATTCAGATTATATGATTTAAGGCATACGGGTTACATCGAACATGAAGAGGTAATACTGTTTCCCATTTCCTTTTCTACTTATAAGTTGGTCCGAATTAAAAGTTTTGGCATCAAGCTTTGAAATGTATAACTTGGAAAGAAATTTTAGCCCATTGAGCATAGCTTCATTTGCATAAGGTCAAGTGTTTTATTTGCACAAATGAATTTTATTCCTCTTTAATCCCAAAGTCCAAAGACTTGGAAGGACAAGATTTAGAAGATATTCACGTGGCTCAGTCTAACAGCTTAAGCTTTTAAATTAAGTGGTTCAACATGGTATCAGAGCAAATAATGATACGAGTAAAAGTCTCATCGCCACACATTTAATGAAATTGTGCACGTGTTAGGATTTGACAAGGTAAAAAATGAACAGGAGGCATGAGGGGAGCATGTTAAAACGTGATCTAAATGAAATACATATAGACCTCTAGAACTGTTTAAGTTTCTAGATCAATTGATTAAATATTTTTAAATTCAACTCGTGCATTAAAGCACATATAAATTTCTTGAAAGAGAGGAAATGACTAATGTGGACATAAAAGATTCAACATGGGGAAACAATGAGTGAGTTATCGTGGTTAGCAATTTTCAAAAGGTCTATTGTGGTAAAAATGGTTGCTAAAACACATCTGTGGTGTATTAGTTACCGCTTCCATCTTCATGGATTCTTCAATTTGCCATTGATATGGTGAGAGTCGAGATCATACCCTTTTTCAATTGCAAGCCTCTTTTAGATCGTTCTTGTTTCTTCCTCATGACTGAATTGAGGACAGAGCTAGAAATCCCATAGCTGTGGAATACGATTATAATATGCTTAGGCTCAACATAGTCCAACATCCTCTTTTTGAGTAACAACTTTTACGATTCTCTCTTAATTTCTCGTCTCACAACTTTTTTGCACTTAAAATCTATCTTGACAATCATCAACAGTTGGAGGAGATGGTGGTGGCTCTTCTTAACGAATCCGACCTGAATCTGTCAGATGATATCGTTAAAGGCATTGTTGATAAGGTGCAAATGTTTATTTTGGTACAAATAACTTAACTCCCGATTTTTTTACACGAAGTCATTGCTCATTTGTGTAATTTCCTTCCACAGACATTCAAAGAAGCTGATATAAATGGCGATGGCAGGATTGATTTAGAAGAATGGAAAGAATATGCAACAAAGAATCCTTCTTTACTGAAAAATATGACTCTTCCATATCTAATGTAAGCTTAAGTTTTTACTTGTTTCTCATAGTCTACTGTCACACTCTCAGTACGTTCTTAAAATCTTGTGGATTGTTTGGTAGGATGAATTTTGCTAAAAGAAAAAAGTTAAAATCTTGTTTATTATAATATCTGCAATAACTTGGATTCCAAACTGCATATTTTCTTTGTCTAAATTTGCAGGGATATAACGCTGGTGTTTCCCAGCTTCGTGATGAGCAGTGAAGCAGATGTTTCAAAATGGCAGCCCGAAAGTAAACTCATCGATACATTGCAAGTTGATAGGCACTAGGCAGTCGTGAAAAAGATTGGAGTTCTCGTCAGCGTATCTTAAGAATGTCTCGGTCGACATATTTCGTGAAATCGTAAAAGATTTATTAATAATGTAAATTGTTGTCTCAGTCTGAAAAGGGGAAAAAATGCAGTGTAGAAGTTCTCTCAATTGCTACTTTGAAAAGAAGCATATATGCTGGGAAAGAGAGTAGTTGGTCAATGCAGACTTTTCCATTGATACTAATTAGCACACTGAGAATATTCCGTAATATGTAAATTTTTTTTCTTACTTTTGGAGCTAAAAAATTAATTTCGGGAAATTGGATGGAAAAGGGAAATATGCAATGAGATTTTTCTTTTTCCTTTTCTAGTTGTTTCGTTGTAAAACAACACAAGAAAGCATAATGGTCTCGATTGGGTCCATTAATACCTAATCTCATTTATATTAATAATCCATCTCTTCCTTGTTGAGTAAGTTTCTATCAAAACAAACTCGAGTGAAATATTGTGTACGTCGAACTACATTGAGAGCGTGTTTGATTGACTTTATTTTCTATGTAAAATGTCATTTTTTTCATACAAATTCCTACTTTTGAAATGTGTGATTGACAATTTTTTCCATGGAAAATATTTTTCAACTTCTGGTCATATTTTTTCAAAAATAAGGAAAATATTTTATTTAAGGACATGGGATTTTTATTTTCCAGATAATTTAATGTCTCTTTCCCTCTCTCATCTATCTCACATCTCTCACCTAGTCATCAATAAAAAAATGGATAAGTATAATATTTTTTTTAAGATGAAAACTAAATGAATCAAATATATTTAATTAGCAATTTCCATACAAATAAGTTTCAAGCAATTGAATTGTTTATAATTTATTTTCTTTTCATAAAAATTTCATACGTGCAATCAAACACACCCTAATATTAGCTCATATTTGGGAAAAAAAAATTGTGAAAAGTAAATTTTTTTTTTTTTTTTTTTTGGAGAATTTATGATTAATTTTATTTTTTAAAATTTAGGTGTAAAATAATTTTTAAGGACCAAACGAGACCTTAGGGCCTGTTTGGTATGGATTTTGATTTTCTACAGTAAATCAATTCTCATTTGCAACCACACATTTTTCAATAAAATAATATTTTTCATCACATCAATAATTTTTTCTTCTTTTTCAACCACACATTTCCCATCATATCACTATTCAAAAATCAATTCTTCCCTCCAAAAATCGCCACCATACAGGCTCTTAATATCTGAGCTCATTACATTCGTCAAGATAGGATTAAATGAACACGTGTACAAGGATAAGCATATTTAAGGAGAAAATATATATTTTTTAAAATTTGTTTCTTCACTTGCAAGGAAGTTTCCTCTTGATTCAACGTCTCTGTATAGAAAATGCGATGGCCAAAACGCGTTAATCTCTTTTCTTGCACTTCTCCAATCAAAACCAAATTCCTCTTTTTTTCCTCTCTCTTACCAGTCTACATACAAGAACAAGAGAACCCAATTAGCGCCCTGCCATTTCGTAATCCAATCGCCTTCTAAGTCCTTGCACTTCACTCCCAATTCTTGGGGGTTCTTGCTCTCTGGTAAGAAACTAAGAAACCCCATTTATCTCTCTGTCTCCGTGCATCCCTTTTCAATTAGTAGTCCAGATTTCAATCCTGTCGGGTTTCAAGATCTAATTTCTTGTGGGATTTCTCGCGATCCCAATATTCGATAAGAATTGATTAAGAAAGGCCTGTCATGGATCTTTGAGGGTATTTCGGTCATTTAATCCTTGTTCATCTTGTACAGTTTGATTGATCTTTGGGTGGTACAGGATACAGATTTGTATCACATGGCGAGATGTGTAGAATAAGTTTGTAAAGATTTGGATTTTGCATAGTGGAAAATTTGTAAATTACAAAAATGTCGTCTGCTGGTGTACTTGCCCTTAGCCCTGTTCGGGAGGAGTCTTTGTCAATTTCTCCTCCCTCCCCCATGAATAGTCAGGAGTCCATTTGGATATACTTGTCCATGTCTGGTTCAATGATCCCGATGCGGGTCCTGGAATCGGATTCAATCGAATCTGTGAAACTGCGGATCCAGTCCTATAAAGGGTTTGTGGTGAAGAACCAAAAATTGGTTTCTGGAGGCAGGGAGTTGGCACGGAGCAATTCCCTCATCCGTGACTATGGTGTCACTGATGGGAATGTTCTACATTTGGTGCTTCGCCTCTCAGAACTTCTGGTCATTAATGTAAGGACTTCTTGTGGGAAAGAATTCACCTTTCACGTCGAAAGGAGTAGGGATGTTGGTTACGTCAAGCGCCAAATAGCTAAGAAGAAGAAGAAAAATTTAGAGGATATTGAGGATCAAGAAGTCTTGTGTAATGGCAAGCCAGTTGAGGATCAGAGGTTGATACATGATGTTTGTAGGAATAATAATGATGCCGTCATCCATTTGTTTGTGAGGAAGTCTTCAAAGATAAGGGCCAGACCAGTGGAGAAGAACTTTGAGTTGTCTATTGATGCACCACAACTGAATGATGTGAGAGGGAATGCTATGAATATGGAAAGTGAGTATGGAAGTGAATTGAAGAGTGGGAATAATCTGCAGGTTCCGAGGAAGCCTCTGGACAGAGAGATTCTGTTGGAGCCTGTGATTCTTAACCCGAAGATTCAATTGCCTCCAGAGATCAGGAATTTAATTGCTTCTACATTGGACGGGTTAAATAAAGGTAGTTATCCAGTCAGATCTTCGGAGGGTACCGGGGGAGCATATTTTATGATGGATGCATTGAAGAATAAATATTTATCGATCTTTAAGCCTCTTGATGAGGAACCCATGGCTGTCAATAACCCTCGAGGGCTGCCCTTGTCTGAGGATGGTGAAGGGTTAAAGAAGGGGACAAGAGTTGGTGAAGGTGCATTCAGGGAGTGTGCTGTCTACCTATTGGATCATCCAAAATGTGGTCGGCGCTCATTTTCTGGTGAAGTTTGGGGGTTCTCCGGGGTTCCTCCAACTGTTCTGGTTAGGTGCCTCCATAGGGGGTTTTATCATCCTGAAGGTGTAAATGTCAAGATCGGGTCCTTGCAAATGTTCATGGAAAACAACGGAAGCTGTGAGGATATGGGTCCTACTGCTTTTCCAGCTGAGGAGGTGCACAAAATTGCAGTCTTGGATATGAGGATGGCAAATGCAGATAGGCATGCTGGTAATATATTGGTGAGCAAAGGTGAAGATGGCCAGACTATGCTAATCCCAATTGATCATGGCTACTGTTTGCCTGAGAGCGTGAGTCCTTTCTAGTCTTGCGCTCTATCTTCTTTTCAACAATCACTTTAACTTGGTTGCAAAAACTCCATGTGTGGTTAACTTTGTTGATTTTTGGGTTTATTGTATGTTAGACTATGTATATGATAGCTCTGTAGCGTGTTATATGCTACCATAATTGTACATTATCACAGTCCAAATTAGCGTCACTCTTTCATGCATTTAAACCCTTGTTATGGTTCTTGACAGACAACATGTTTATACAACTATTTATTTCCTTTTAATATTTTTGGTAGTTTCTTAGTAGCATGGTGAATGTATTTTATATGATGTTGTCATCCATAAGTTGAGCAATGTTGACATTTATTCAGATTTAAATTTGCACTTTATAAGGTGACAGTAATATTAATGGAAGTTTGTAGTCTGAAAGATACACTGGGGGAGTATGACTTGCATTGTTGAACAAATACTAAGGAGCGAAACCTTTAATAGCCATCAAGATATCAATTTTTTGACCAGGGTAAGCTTTATTTACGAGAGGATGCTGCTGCCTAGAAAGTGACTGCTATGGAATTCGGTTTTCATGGATTGCTTGTCACCGAGAGGCCAACAGTTTCAGCTAATATATCTTGATGCCATGATTATAGTTTTTCTTCTTCCTTTTCCCCTTCTGATTTTGGAATCCATTTCTATTTATTATGTCAAGCACCTTCTTTTGGACTTTCATAAAGCAGCCAAGTAAATCCTTCTACATAGTCTCTTCCTTCTGAATCTAGCAATGTACCATCTGGAGGTATATTAAAAGTGAAAATTTCTTCTCAAAGTTATTAAATATGCACTTCTATAAGAGCATCTCCAATAGCCTCATTATTAACCCCAAACTCTTTATTTTAGAGAGTCAATTACTTTTTTTTTACATTTAAAGTTTATCATTTCATAATTTATCCTACACTTGTTACAAAATTGAAAGTAAATGATAAAATAAAAAAGAGGGACCCTACGTAATAAAGAAGGGAAAAGGTTGAGCAATAATCACTTATGGAAAAAAAATCAAAGAAAAACTGAAGGCTTTGTTTGGCATAGCTTATTTGAAAATCATTTTTCGCCAAACTCATTTTCAATCTCACATTCTCCAAAAAAATATTTTCACTTCAAATAAACTCTTACAAACAAACTCTAAATATAATGAGTGATTTTGGACTTGTATAAAAAGTTATACACTATTTTTGAATATTCATCATGATGTTCTTTATGTTGGAAAAAATGCTCTTGCATATAAAGAATATTATTGGAGATGCTCTAAGTTGTTTATTTTTAGCTGTTAACTTTAGGTCGTACTACATGCATACTGCTGTAGATTATTGGAGGACTATTTCTTGTATTTCATTACATCTGCACGTCCATACATGGATTTGAATTGGTTTGATCTTCTTTTATTTGCATTAAGATTTTGTATTGCTATTTTATGTCTTTATTGTTTAAAATAAATGAATTGTATTCTTGAAGACATATAGCTATTTGCTTTTTCTTGTAAAAAGTTCTTGTGTTCTCCACTCTTTCTTGCTTTTCAAATCATTATTTTCTGTTCTTGTACAGTTCGAAGATTGCACATTTGACTGGCTCTACTGGCCACAAGCCCGCCTGCCATTCAGCGATGACACTGCCAACTACATAAAGTCACTGGATGCTGAGGAAGACATTGCATTGCTCAAGTTTTATGGATGGGACGTACCGCTTGAATGTGCTCGAGTGCTGCGTATCTCCACAATGCTTCTGAAGAAAGGTGCAGAAAAGAAGCTCACCCCATTTGCCATAGGCAAAATCATGTGCCGAGAAACCTTGAATAAGGAATCTGTGATTGAGGAGATAGTTAAAGCAGCTCTGGATTCTGTGCTCCCTGGTTCAAGTGAAGCTGCATTCCTTGAATCTGTATCCTGCATCATGGACCGTCATTTGGAAGATATTGCGTAACAATTGGTGACTCTGAAATCTTTACATTAGCGTACATTTGTTTATATGTTGGACAATTGGGTTGTGGATGTTTTGTTAACATTCTTCTACTTCTTAGACAATTTTCCTTCTGTTTCTTTTATCAGAATTCCCACCTGCATCTTACTGGAAGTAACATTGACAGGTTCAGAACTAGTTCACATCGTACTTGATCAATAGAAGTGCTTTATTGGCTTTATTGTTCAGACATAGTATCACCGTTTATTTGTAGAAGTTATAGTTTCCTTGTCCTTTGTGAAGGATTGAAGGGCAGGGATGGATTTCAGAATTTCTGCTGTCAGGAACTCGAAATTTGAGGTTTTTGGTCATGAATGGAAGGATTTTGTAGGTGTTTTCTTTTATGCGATTCATCAGTGTTTAATCTTGCTGAAGATTAGAAATCAGCATTAAAAATAGTGCTCAAAACCAAGTCAAATGCAGTTGATTGTCTTCATTCCAGTTGGAAAACTGCTGCTTTAATTGTGTAAATATGACAGCGTAAGAAGTTACACATGAGAGAGTTCAAATAAAACAAGAAAAATATACACTTGTTAGCCAACTCTCCATGATACATGGCATTGATCCACAAAGCTTTAACAATAACAACAAGGAAGCCTATAATCAACTGAAACTTCAAGCAGATGCGCGTACACTAACAAGAATACAGATTATATCAACACACCAATGACATTTAGCTTAAACTCAAGCACAAAAAAAAATGGAAAACAGCTCAAACAGACTGAAGCAGTCCTAAAGGTTGGGTATGCACACGCCACCATCTGGGTTCTGCTGTTCCTTCCATATTCGTCCTGTTACACGAAGCTTAAGCTCTTTCCTGTCTCCTCCAGAAAAGAAAAGGGCCATATTACGCTGTATAATGAGACCATCATGGCTGTCCCTAACTTTTCTGTGACTATCCCTAATGCTTCGTGGGGTACCTTCCCATACAAGTTTCCGGCCATTTCCCCCAACTTCCAAGCTGTAACTGTAGTTTCGTGCCTCCACCTCGTCTCCCATGAATCGAAGAAAAGCCATGTAAACAGGAGCCATGCCAAGTTGAAAAGCTTCAAAATGAAGACAAAAGTACTGACCGAAACAATGGAAAACCTGGAATGGGGAAAAATGTTGGCGAGGCCTTCAGCATTCATCATCCATGTAGGTAGACAATTGTGTTGTGTAAATTTTTAGTTATAATACAATAAAAAGGATTAACACAGATTACACTATTCACATTTCAACAGCAAAAGAAGGAGATGATTTTACAATCAAAGGGAAGTAAGAGAATATACTTACAGTTAGCATCCACGTGGCATTCTCCACATCTCGAGGATTAGATTTTACATAGCGGTGATTGAATGTGCATCCTGAGTGCATGTCAACCTTGTGATCATCTCTCAAATGAGCAACCAGATATAGAATATCACCAACAACTGAGCACTCAGATCCAGCATACGGGCATTTGTAAGGCCTAAAATTACAAACAGCCTCATGTTTCAGCTTACTGTAGTAAGGGAAGATCTCAGGACAACCTAGGGAGCAATACTTGCAAGGAAGCTCAAGAGATTCAGCCACCATTTCCAGTGCTAAACATCTTATATCACCAAGCTCCTGTCTACAAGTGGGGCATCGATTGTGAACCCTTGCTTTACAGGTGGAACAAAGGGTGTGTCCATTGTGGCACTGCAGGGAACAACATGATGATAAAACTCCTCTCCATATACATTTGGATAAACACGAAACGGTATCCTGGCTATTGGCTAAGGTTAGAGAATTTTTTTAAGTAATTTCTTGTTTCCAAATGTATGGAGATGTTAACTTATTTTAAGAGTAACTCATGCTTTAGAGTCAAAATGAGTAATTTATTTCCAACTTTGACCCATACAAAATAATTTATTCTAAACTAGCTTATAAGTTAACTTTTAAAGCTTAGCCAAACATGCTCTGGCCGACAATTTCAACAGAAAGCATTGATCATAAGAAAGTGCTACATCATTCTGGCTCTCGGTCTTGGTATCAGACGTGTGTATGAATTTTAAAAATGTATAATGTGATGCTCATATATTTATCAATTGAAGATAATGAAAAGTTCTTCTTCAGATACTTTCATCTCAGAGTTCATATTTGACAGGGGAATTGATATCTTAGACACGGTTGACTAATTGGTGGGTGCTAATTTACGACAAATATCAACGAACTTTAGAGATTTGGCATTCAGTCTGTTAATCTGCCAAGTGAAAGGAACACCAAACATCAATCAAAGAGAGAATATTGTTTCCCCATGCCAATATATAAATGAGAAAGTGGTCGGGACACATGTTGCGACCAACATTATCTCAAGGAAGACAAAGTGACCATATTCATTACTGGAGAAAGAAGGTAATCCGGCAAGGATAGATGATAGCTCGAAAACTTTTTTTAGGAAGCAAAATTAAGAACTAAAGAATGTCATCTGGTTAAACTCCCATCAATTTATTTGGATTTAAACAGTAAATAATTAATCACTGTGTAAGGATCAAACATAAATAAGTTATTTACAGCCTTGCATAAAACAAAACAAGAAAATGAAGGTTGAGAGTCTTGAGACAATAACTGTAGTCTCATGCAAAGTGATATTGGAGATTTTTTTTTACCTTTTCGTTCTTTCAATTGAGGAAAAACAAGAAAACATGATTGGATCAAGAAAATATCTAATTTCTACGTCGTCCTTTCTCTCTGTTTTTCCAGTTACCACAGTACAAAGGTGACCTCCTATTTTCTTCAGCATATATTATTCAACTGGAAACACTGGAAGCCCAAAGAGAATTAAATTCATTAAAGTTTGTATCCCTACAATGCTTAATATGGGAAACCAAGACCTAAAGCCCCTTATTCCAGTGACAAACTATCGTAAAATTTTGGTAATTAAACTAAACCAGTGGGGGAAAAGGCAATTGGTTATTTTCCATTAATGCCCTCGTGACCTAACAAACAAAACAACTGCAAATTTTCAACAAATAAAATCTGCATAACAGCATCGTCATCAATTCAAACAATTGCCAAAAATTATCATAGGAAAAAGAAAATCCATTTTCGTTAAATTTTACAGTAAAATGCAACCAAATTACCAACATAAAAATTGAATCTTGAAAGAAATTAAACCACCCCTTGATTAAAATTGGAAAAATAAAGAAGAAATTGAACACACCTGGTGAATAGGAGGGTACATAGAATTGGTACAAACCGGACATTCAAGAAGCTCATGGACACTAGTGGGTGGAGTAATTAATCCACCTGCGAGATTACTGTTGTTACTACTTGTGATGTTGTGAGATGGTTTGGAAGATGAATACTGAGAATAAGGATGTGGGTGTGAGATCTCATCTTCATCCATTCCATCGGAGTATGATACGCACTCGATGCTGGATTCCATACTTGCAAGGGTTTTCTTCTTCCGGTGAATTTCTGTATCAATTGTTAAGCATAGTGGATTGTTTTCTGCAGTGTGGATTTAGGATCATATGGAATTTTTTATGGGTATCTGTGTTTGATGGAGTTTGAAAATATTGCCAGTGAAACATTGAGTTTTCAAGTTACATAGGATAAACACAGAAATGGAAGAAAAGTGCTTCCTTGAAGATGCTTTTCTTGGTTGGGGGAAGGGGTTGGAGGTGGGGAGTGGGGGTTGGTGTTCTATTTTTTTCTCTTTTTTAAATTTTAGTATATATATTATTGTAAAATTACTATTCTTTTTAATTGAGTAATATTATTTACAATCTCTCGTTATCATTGTTTTCCTACGTGACATACATGTGACCGTTATTAATTTAATGCATTAATGTGAAAGTTTTTTGGTGCTCTCGGATTAGGTATATCTATTTCTATCAACCAGATTTTCAAATTATTTGGGAGAAAAATTAATTTCCAAAATGAATTCTTTTTCCATTAATTATTGTAAATGATAATCTTCATGGAATAACTTCTAAAATAGTCATAGGTATATAGACACAAGTTTTGGTATTGTCAGCAATACAAGTTTAATGTTTTCTCAACAATTATTACAAGAGCTGTTAATTATAAGTGATATATAAGAATTCATATAACATAAGTCTATTTTCAAACCTACTTGTTCTGTGACTTGAGATGGACATAAAATTTTATTAAATATTGCCATATTTTAAATTTAGACACTAATTCAAATCAATAAGAAAGTTGATTTCAATTCATTAAATACAATCAAATTCGAAGATTCGTTTACGAGTTTGAACATAACTCATATATTACCGTTTATTTATTATTCTCATAGCTCAATAAAATTGGACTATCGCTTCTATGAAAGCACGGTTCTCTTCTAGCTCCCCTTTGTGTTCATCTATTGTTACGTTCTCTGACATTTGAGTATTTACTTATCGTCAAGACTAGAGTGAAATTTCGTGTCATAGAAAGAAATGAAATTGGTTAGTGTACAAATAGAGCTCTTCAAACCCTTCATATATCATGTCTCAATCTCGGTGTAACGGTTGATTCTCTTGTACACATAATCACCCTCAAGTTATTACTATCACAAATTCAAATTAAGAATGAATCTAGGTAAGAAGAAACAATATTAAATCTAACAGTAGACAAAAAAGGAACAAACAGTTGTGATCCCACTGAAATTCTAGAATACATGGATTGTAGTGGCCAAGTTTGAAGCAGTCTTCAATAATTGAACACCTTCATTGACTACATCTAGAAAACTTCATTTCTTAACACAGAAAAAAAAACATTCTTGTAAAGAAGCAAAATATAAGAACCTCGTTATTTGTAGGAAAAACAACCAACCAACCATGAATTTACAAATATCAATGTACAACTGAAGCCTAAGAGGAATTGAAAAGGAGAAAAATAAGTGGCAGTAACAAATAAGGAGAACTAACGACCAATGAATATTCCGCAAACTAATAAATATGAAAAAAAATATATATATCAAAGAACAAACGGAAAACTGCTTCCTTGGGATCAATTGCACCCACTGGAGATGAAATATGAGGAGCAAGGCTTTGAGATAATTGTGCCCGTTTGGTCTTTGTCAAGCAAGGAATGATGAATCTCTTAATGACTATGTTCACTACTTCGACAGACAAGTCGTGGAGATTAAATGAGTTTCAGATGATGCAGCTCTTATAACAATCTTATCTGGGTCCACATAAGAGGAACTAAGTCTGTTCATGGAAGAGGACTCGAGACGCTCCAGAAATTCCGAACTCGAGCTGATAAGTTTATCGATGTGAGGAAACCGTGCTCAATCCCAACAGGAAAGATGAAGCTGCTGGTGGAAGTTCTGAGAAAGCTCGTGATGAAGGAGAAAGGATTTCTCATTTACCATTGATTAGGAAATGCTTCTCTGTAATTTGCGTTCTCTGCCACTGTCAGCTGTCTTATCGTAGCATCACTTGCACGGGTGTTCAATAGTCTCTGAGCCAATCTATCTTTAGCCACTTCTTTCTTTTTTAACATTGATGCAAGAGTCTGTTTCTTGTTTTTAGTTGAAGATTTTGACCCATTAAGCATCTCTTTATCTTCTCCAATATGAGCAGATCTTGAAGTTGAAGCAAGAGCAGCATCCCTTAGAACGGATTCATTATGTTCTCGAACTTTTGCAAGCTTTGCTCGCTTCAAAGATTTTTTGTCGTATTCTCTCTTCTTTGTTTCTTCTTTGTCCCTCTCACGAACATTATTCACCGCTTGATTAAATAACTGCTCCATCGTATTACTCTCCAAGTCTGGAGTTCTCTCTTCTTGTTGGTACTGCGAACCTGTCTCTTCTACAGTGGAACTTAGGTTAATCGGTTTTCCCTCATCATCCCGAGGAATGATAAGTCCATGGAATGGACAAACTCTCAAGTCTCGCCTCTGACAAAGTCCCCCCTTCCTCAAAGGTGCCCGACATGGTCGGACTTCAATAGGATCTTCCTTGTATACAGAGGCCTGTACATTCAGTTCGGCAATTTTTTCTGCTGGTATAACAGCATCATAGTCGACCCTACCCCAGTGACCTTCAAGATCCAATCCCCTCTGATTAGCTAACACATCTTGGTTTGAACCCCAGTTATTTAGAAAAGAACCCCACTTCACAACTGGAGCATCATCCAGAAGCTTATTCCGCAGAGGGTCTGATTCATTTCCACTCCTGTCATGATTCTTTTTCTCCTTTCCATTAGACTTTTTATCACTAAATCTAAGATCTTCACTTCTCACATCATTGGATGTTGATGCAGGTGTACAATCATTGCTCTGGCAAAACGCTGTACCAGATCTTCCACTAGCAAAAGATTCCAAGGAACCCTCTTCCCATATACCTTCTTCTTCATCATTTGCAATTTTAGGAGGAGTGCAACCTAACTCTTCACATTTTCTCATCACCAATTGAATACGATTCCTAATATCTATAAACTCCTTCAACGTGGAGTCCCTGAACCGGTTATCTGCTGCTTCCACCCTTATGAGAATGGAGATCCATTCTTGAATTGCAGCTAAATGCTTAGACAGTAAAACCTTGTAGAGTTCCCTTAATGTATCAAAAACCACTTTATTCTCAGTATTCTCATGAACTCTTTCCCCCTCTTTCAATGAATCAAGACGGATCTGTCGCAGTTCAGAGTTACGGAACTCCTCTATTTCTTCATCATCTGTAGGAGCAAGTGGCATATCTTCATCCTCTTTTTTAACAATGCGTAAACATTCACCAATTTCTTCAACTGTTGACTGTATTTCAGCTTTGATTGATACTAGATTATCCTTCAAGGCCTCAAATTTTTTCACCAAGATCTCATTCGTCCTCATCTCTCTCTCCCTCCTTTCCTGCTGAATTCGGGCTGCATTTGCTTGCAGGTTAGGAAATTGATACCGAAGGGTGTTTTTAAGATAGTCATAACCTAACCGGAGCTGCCTGTAATGAATTCCAAATGACTCGTTCCACTTCTCTAAGAACTCAATAGCCTTTGACCGAAGAAAAGATGCAACAGAAGCAGGAGCTGGGAGTGGCAGATTCTTTCTAAATCCAACACTTAAACTTAGTAACTGATCTAGGTTCTCAACAAGAAGTGTTCTAAAAAGCTTTGACCGCATGAAGAGTTCGTCTATTATGAGAAGCGCAAGGTACCGTACCTGCAAAATAAGATTAAAGCAACCTTTTCACTTCAATCAGGGAAGCACAAAGAAGATACAAATATTTACTAGGTAAACATCAAAAACACAATTTACACAATACCAAATTGACAAGCATTCAAACAAAAACATCTATAGTCAATCTTCTGAAAAATGGAAACTTAGATTTTTATGAGTCTGCTTCAACAGTCAGAAAATATGCATGAACATCGTGACCAGCCTTAAAACCTGCTTAGTTCTAGTTAGAAAATGCAGAAGACACGGTCGAGATTAGTACTAGTGTTTTACTTTCTCCATTTTCTAATTCCTTGCTTCAATAACAGTACCGCCACTTCTTCAAATAAGTGAAGTCAAAAGGCATAGATAACAAAGCATTATCAATGAAACTCTCTGGCATCCAAAACAAACAGCGACTCTCTAATCTTTCTAAAGGTAAAAAAAAGAATTTCATAATTACACAACCCTCAAAAAACCAGCTATTACCACCCACCATAACCACACAGCATGGCTCTACATTTTGCATCCAACAACTTTAAAACAGGAAAAAAGTTACCATTATAAAATAGACAAACTCAAAACCACAACCATCAGTAATAACTCTACACAACACATTCTGCGGGGAATCTTGTTACTCAAAATTCAAATTTATAATCCCATAATTGAGTCCAACCCACAAGAAAAGAACATTTTCATCTAATTGCTAACAGAAAACAATAAAACCACAATTAAATAAATCAATTGAATAAATAGTGTGTATTGTACGAGCAGAAGAGGGACCTGAGAATGATCACGTTTCATGAGAGACATAAGGGTTTGTGCGGCGACCCGGAGCTCCGAATCGGAATATCGAACCACTGATTTTATGGCCTTGAGGAGGCGCGGGTCCACCTCCGCCGCCGTCGAGTTTGTGGCATTCTCAATTAATCTCGCCACCACCAACGCCGCCTTATTTTCCCCCTTTCTTTCTTCCTCCATTGATATTATTATCGAGATTTCTGCATCGATCTCCCTAATTTACATATATTCGGTATTCTCCGTGGGAAGGTCAAATCTGAAAAAAGTCAAAAGGGAATTGGATTGGGCTTCACTCAATTTTGATTGTCGACAATGTCCTCGGGTAATTGGAGTAAGAACGCCTTGTGGAGGACATTATTGTAATTTAAATAAGGGATATAACCGACGTTAACGTCGTAAGAGAGTGGATATCCAAGCCCATTGGTAATTTCACTTTTTGGGAAAAATTCACAAGTCGAGTATTAACTATGATTTTTATGTTATAAAATTCAAAACTCAGTTGATAAATAAATAATTAAATATATTAAAGTCACAATTATATAATTAATGAATTCAATTGTATACTTATAGGTCACAACTTATTTATTGATCGGATATTATCAAATTAATTGATCACAAATTATTTCACGGTCAAAAATATTATACGTCACAATTTATTTGTTGGTCACAAATTTTCAAATTAGTTGGTCACATACACCAAACACGCCACTGCCACCTGTGATCTCGATCCACCATCAATATTTGATCACAAATCAACCAAATAGTTAGTCACAATTACAAACACCTAAATAGTTTGTCACAAACTCTTTTCTTCTCATCATGTCATCGCACCACCACCATAACTACCACCGACATCAACTACAACACCACCACTACACCCAACCATCAAACACGGCCTGATTTACTTCCACGGATTTACCTTGGCAAATACCAGCACCGCCTACTAAATTCCACCATTTCTTCCAGCCACCACCACCATGACTACCACACACATTGCCACTGCCACTCCCACAACCTCCACCTACAACTTCAATCAATCATCGCCTAGTAAAATCCACCATTTCTTCCAACACTACCACATCTATCGAAACCACCACAAATCAGAAAAACCACCTACCCATAGTGGTGTCATGCGGCGTTGAAGAAAAGTCACGAGAGAATAGAAGTGACATTGGATAAAGAGAGATCGTGCAAGTCACCATAAAAAAAAGTGTACCAGCAAATCAACAACTAGAGTGGAAAATTCCCGAACCACTATACCATAGCCACCACTAAACCAACCAGAGAAACAGATGTTGAAAAGGAAAAAAAAAAAAAAAAAAGAAGAGAAACGACAATGGGCACGCTCGTCGCTGCTTACGATGGTGTGGTGCTGGTGCATCGCGCACGATGGTTGGTGCTGTGCCGTCGTCGACGCACACAAGCGCCATGAAGAGTCGCCGGGGGTGGGGTGGAGTGGTGATGGAAATTGAAGTAGCAATTGAAACTATTTTTGAAAGATGTATTAGAGTTTGTTGGGTGGAGTGGGGCGTGGGGAGGGTATGCGTGGGGGTTTGGGATAAATTAATTTAATTTTATAATATTAAAAATTTAAATTTTTACCTGATTTTTGAACATAATATTTTCAAATCTAAATTTTGAAATGTGATCTCGAAAAATCTGAGCTAGTGTAATTTCACTTTCAACTCTCTTTTAGGCCCACAATTATGTGTGTCTATAGGTCATCGGTCCAGAATTCTTGGGCCACCTTTTAGGGCTATGAACAAAATTTATTTGGCAAATTCCAGAAATAACATGAAAAAGTAGCGGAATGTGAAATAGCACTATTTATTTTTAATATTTTTATGGGGGTTAAAAATGACTTGTTTCTACTTTGTTACTCATCTTCAATTTTCATTTTGATCACCCCATCATCTTCTTCTTCTTCTTTTTCGCTTCTTTCTTTTTTCCTTTCAAAGTGCTTACGAAATTTATACTTTATTTTTTACACTAATTTTTGTTATAAGTATATTTCTTGTTCTCAAGTCTCTCGTGCGGACTATGATTTCAGACAAAATTTTATTTTTAAGGTATTCATTAAACTTTAAATAGGGTACTTTATAAAAAAAAAAAAATTATCCAATTATGTTTAAAAATGACTTTTTAAACTAAAACGAAGATTTTGAATTTTCAAAAGACTTGCCAATGGCCGTTTAAGAGAAATTAATTGACAAGACACGTCACCTTGAAAAGAATTAACAAGCAATTTTTCTTCTATCACATTTCTCTCACTTAATCGTCAATCTTGAGTCTACCAACACGTCTCTTATTTCGGGTGGACGTATTCATTGCATCAACCAACATGATGTCTATGCTCGTTGAATGAGCTCGATAATCATAGCAAGTTTTACAAATATCTCACAATTTCGTAGAATAATATTATTTATTTAGAGTGATGATCATTATCAGTCTGTAACAATGAAAGCACTACTACATAAATTGAGTATCACCGTGACTCTATATAAATAATATTATTCATTTTCGAAGTGCACACATTAATTGTAAAAGCACTTTGTTTTGCTAATCCCAAGATAGAGATGAAGGAATTCATATTATTAAATGCACTTTAGTCTTTGGTTGATTATGTTACGGCACAAGGTTTTACGCT
The DNA here is from genome assembly GCA_035079005.1 of Fraxinus americana. Classification (NCBI taxonomy): domain Eukaryota; kingdom Viridiplantae; phylum Streptophyta; class Magnoliopsida; order Lamiales; family Oleaceae; genus Fraxinus; species Fraxinus americana. The sequence continues at coordinate 6,499,642 of CM068723.1, read as the reverse complement.
TCAAAAATAGTTATTTTTAATTAATTATGCTTTCATGATATGAAATAATTATTTTTTAGTAGATGGTAAAATTAGGGAAAATTAGATTGAGATCTACAAACTTTGACATAGTGACCAAAATTTACGAATATAGATCCCTACGTGACCAAAATCATCCACGATTATATGTAGACATTAAAACCGCACGTAATTTTCACAAAACACAGAGGGAAAATTTGTCTAACTTATGCACTCATTAAAATCGCGTGCAATTTTCGTATGACTCGTAGCTAGAAGGAAAAATCACCAAATCAATTAACATTTATCTCCGATTCAATTAGGAATTCAACGTTATAATTGATGATTTTCATCGAGTGAAAATCCAAATTATATATATTGGGAGTCCAAAACCTCTCTTTCAAATGTTGAAGATTCATAACCTTAAGAACATCTCTAATGTGAGTGAATTTTACAAAGAAGACGCGTGAAAATTAGGTGGAGAATGTCAAAGCATACCTTCCACGTCTCTTGATGGCAATCAAATTCCCCACCAAAGATGCTCTAAAAAGTGCAACCCTAATTATCCACCAAATTATAATTGTTTCACTATAATCATACTAAAGCCATGTTTGTCTCATTTTTAAAACTTACTTTTTTCTATTCATTTTCAATCACACTTTATTCCAATAAAAATAATTTTACACGTAGATCCATAAATTTTTCATACTTCGCAATCACACTGTTGACACACAAAATATTCAGCTCAAATCAAATGGCCCAAGAAAGGAAATGGCTCAAGAGAAGAAGCTCATCTAGAGAGATCAGGGTAAAAGCCCAACCAGAAATGTCATTAAGCCTCTGTTTGGTATCCATTCTTTTTTTCATTCTCATTCTTCTACTAATTTTTAACTACACATTCATCAATAAAATAATCATTTTCATCACATCAATAACTTTTTCTTCATTTTCAACCACAAAAAAGGTATGATTTGACACAAAGAATGCATTTTTTTCTAGAATAATGGCTACCAAACGGTGCCTAAATATGATAAAAGTCCAAAAACAAAGGTACGTCGTCGCCCAAGCCTGCAGAACGCCCAGATATTGAGCGAATAAAACATCATATAATCGCCCAGAGCGGAAGATCAATTGTCGCCCAAAAATGTCGAGTCGCCCAGAGTCCCAGCAATGACTAAAGCATGTTGTTATCCAAAGTCACGATCTAAGGCAGTTTGAGCACATCATAGTTACGCCCCACGATTTGAGAGAGTTGATGGCAAGCAGTTATGAAGAGGACGTGGTGATAGGAGTTGCACACGGTAGTTATTGGCGAGCCGACCACGATGAAAGAAATGGGTAGTTACAAGCAGTTTCTAAACAATCAAAACTGCCCAAACCGTATAAAAGAAAGAGGAAGACAACGAAGACAAGCCCGACAAAATTCACTCTCAAATAGAGAACATGTAATTTACTTTTCTTAGATTAACTTTTAATTATTTCAATTCCCTTGTACTTGTGTGCTTGCGCCCCTTGGAGGCATCTTGCTCGTATCCAAACTGTAATCTTCATATTCAATAAACACCCTTTTTTGGGACTTTGTTTCAAGAGGTTTGTCCCTTACAAAATCGTCTGATCCCTTTTTAAATTGTTAACGAGCTAAAACCCGCGAAACACACACATACTCCAAAGAAATCATTTTTCACAATATTTTCAAAATATCTCCAAGGACATAACATATCGTAAAGAGCCTTACTTAGCTCCACTAAAATTAGTTTTCAGGGAAAAATGTATTTTGAAATAGTGATTTTTCGAAGGGTGTGTGATTGAAAAGAAGGAAATTTTTTATTTACTTGTAATATTATTGAAGAATATGTTATTAAAATGAAAAAGAAAAATGCATTAAAATTAAAATTGAGCTCAAACATGGCCTTAATGGCATTATCAAATCGGTTAGACCACCGAAAAAGTGGAAAAGGATTAATAAAAGGAAAAGGTCAGTGTAAGTTGGCAACCTGAAGGAATCATTGACCAAGATGTCTGTCTCTGTCCCTGCGCCGTACCATGTGCTCTCCTCTCCTAAATTCTCTGGTTCACATTTCAGAATAATGTGTTTGAATAATTAGTAATTATGATTAAAATATCAAAATAAAAAAAGGGGAATTACAAGAAATTTGTTCAATGTCCATTTAGCAATATTTTAGACCAAAATATCCTTGTTAATAATTTATAATTTCACGCTAAAGACAAATATGTGAATACAATTAAATATTTTGTTGGCCAATAAAATTTTGACACATAATATACTCTACTTATTTCAAAAGTATACGTATTAAATCACAATAAAATATCAAGAACTACATTTCAAATGTCAAAAACTTTATGAAATGTAGAGAATTCTCATTTTTTTGAATGAAATCTCGTTCTAGATAAATGAAGTATCAAGATGAATATGGTTTAATTATCTATAACAACTTTTAAAATATCGAGAACGTCATTTCAATGTAACTTCTCATGAAAGTTATTTTTTCTTCTCGAAATTCGTGACAAATTGAAAAAAAAATTGATTCATTTTTCGTTAAGGGTATAATAGGCAATTTAATACTAAATTTGGCTATTTTTGCAAGAGTTGTCAAAATTAGACACTTTTTAATTGACAAGCATGGAAGTAACCATTTTTGTAAATTTCCCATAAATTAAGAACCGTTTGGTCGTCGTTAAAATTATAATTCATTTTTTTCTCACTTTTAATCAATCATACAATCTTCAAAAAAATAATATTATACGTAGGGATTGTTTGATGGAGATTAAAATTAATTTTTACTAAATTTTGATAAAATTTGATGAAATATGTGGTTGAAAAATTGTGAGACAAATAAAATATATGATTAATATTGAACGTTTTAAAAGATCAAAAATTTGGTAACATGGTCAGAATTCCAATTTTTTTTTTCCTTTTTAATTCTACTGAACTGCAAATGAAGCCGTGATGTTTGAATTGGAAACTTTGTATTCTTGTCTGTATCTCTTACCAATAATAATAATAATAATTTAACATACAGACATGCCAACTTGTTTTTTCAATTTCTGGAAATGAAATACAAAATGCTGTTTCGATCAAGCACATCCACGGGGAGCAAACCCGACCAGTGAATTTGCCAGGTCGAACACCACCCGGAAGCTCTGCTGCTGGATATTTCCAATAATCGTCATTCCGCTTCTTGTACCAGCAAATGCGAAGCAAAATCTTCCTTCAGTATCCACCGGAATCAAGTAATTAGACGCCGGTAATGACACATCGGCATTTGTAAAATGCAGCACCACCGTCGGAACCTTCACTTCAGTCTTACCTGAGAGATCGAAACACGTATCGAATAGGGAGTAATCCTGAGCCCGTTTGAAATTCGAAGTTCCGGCACGGAAAGCATCTCTCAGTGCAATATAAGCGGGTCGATTTAACCGGGTCACGGACGTGCCGGAGTCCACAATCACCCCTCCGTTACCGTAAGGGTCCAACTTAAACAGTGACGGAGTAAGTCCAGCTACTCGAGTCCCACCAACTGAAATTCCATTAAGCCCCACGTAATAAAACGTGTCGAGCTTTGGATTGGTTAAAAGAGGTGTAAAAACGGCATTTTTTGTCGGCGCCGCTGATTTTCCGAAAACAATTGACGACGGTCTAGACGAAGCAGACCGGTCTACTAAGCAGTAAGAGAATTTGTTCCCGAAACGGCGACCGGCCTGACCCGGAAAAGACAATTTTCCTCGTCCTAGACCCAATAAACCGGCAGCTCCAATGAATAAGCCCTCGTTATCATGGCCACATCCTATGGCTATATTTTTAACTCGGTTTCGGCCAAAAGTAAGTGTTTCGGTGGAGAAGTCACCGACGGTGAAGGAACCGTCGCCATAGGAGACTTGGTAGAGGCATCTCTGGCGGTTGTTGCAGCCTGGGGAGTCGAGCCGCCGGCAGAGGGGAGAGTCACACGAGACTCCGAGATAGGATGATGATTTCGTAGGGTCAAAAACCGGGTCTGACTGGGAATAGCACTTCTTGCACGGGGAGCACTGGAGCCACACGATGTCGCTTCCGGTATCCAGCACCATGTAAGCAAACTTGGCTGGAGTCCCTATCCCCAGACGAGTGAAATACTCGCCGCTTCCCTGCGTGAGCCCCGAAACTACCGAGCTGCTGAAGTCCCCTTTACCCCTAGAAACATTACCAACAGCGATGGCGGCGATTGTCGTCAGAGCTTTGACTCTAACAGCGTCACGTTGGAGGCGGATCTTGAAGAGATATTCTGGGGTTGAATTCAAAGCAGAAGGTGAAAGATTGTCCACATGGTGCAAATCTACTGACAGACTGTTCGAATAAGGCTCCGTTGCAGATTCCGAGTCGGATCCGGTGCCGGTTTTCTCGTTGTCCCAAGAAAGAGACTGGGGTTTAGGGAGAGAATTGAGGACTAAAGACTGGTACTGCAATGCAGAGGACGAGGAGATGGATATGGAAATGGCTAAGAAGGTAAAGAAAAAGACAGTGTGAACGGATTTGGGCTTTCCGTTACCTTTCATTTTGAGAGAGGAAGATGAAGAAGATAGAGAGTGAATTTAGACGGTGGCTTCGGGAATATAAATAAACGGTATAGAGAGAAGAAAAGGTGACTGTGTGTGTGTGGGAAACTGTGACTGTGTTAAAGGTTTTGGTTCAGTCTTCAGTGGTTCAATTAAGTTAAATCCTATTTTAAATTTTTTAATTTATTTATCGAATAATTTGGTAAAATTTATTAGAATAAAATCACTAATTTAAATAAAACAACCTGCTTGTAAGATTCTTAATGAATGATTTTACTTATAATGAAAAATGACAATCTAGTAATTATTAATATTTAACTGTTAATTATTTTTAAAAATTAAGGAGTAATAAATATGGAGTTTTATAATTTATTACGTATTTATGTAAAGTGAAAGGAGTAGGTCTTCAATGGATAAGCAATTTATTTGCTTTTGTAGGTAAACATTATTGCTTCAATTAATGTTTTCAGCAGACCTTATTACGAGCGTGTTTGGAACACATTTTTTTGAAAGGACGTATCATTGAATAGTAGATTGATAAAGAATGTGTGGTTAAGAATGAAGGAAAAGTTATTGATGTGATGAAAAATATTATTTTATTGAAAAATGTGTTAAAAATGAGTAGAAGAATGAGAATAAAAAAAATAATGCGTACCAGCCATTTGGTACAAATTTTAATTTTTTTTAGAAGAACTTCTTGGGAAAAATTGCCTATAGCCACTTGAAAAGGGTTGCCACGTAATCATTAAAGGTGTACTTGACACCTAACGTCTTTATTTTTCATTATTACGAAAAATATCGTCTTCTTTCATTTTTTTTATATTTTCACCCTTATTTCTACATCTTCATTGTGCAAAAGTAGTGATGACAAAAAAACCCGTCCCGCTCCGGCCCGACGTTGCCCTGCCTCGAATGGGGAGAAAAAACCCACCCCAACGAGTTGGCGGGGCGGGGCGGGTGCAACGTCCCCAACACGCCCCGTGAAGAATAAAAAAAATAATTAACTACAAATTAAAAACAAAAAATAGTTAATTGAAAGTTTTTGAAAAAAAAAATAAACGGGGCAAGCCCGGCCCCGAACTCGCCCCGTTTAAGGTGGGGCGAGGAGCGAGGCGAGCACCCTCGCCCTGAACTCGCCATGTTGCCTCTCTACGCCAAAGGTCATTATTTTTCATTTTCTCAATTAAAAGCTATAAAATGACTAATATACCATTTATATTTAAATAAAACAAAAGGAAACAAAAAATGCTAATTGCAACCGTTGTCCCTTTTTTTTTTAAATGAGTCACAAATAAATTATTAAAAAAATAACATATAGTGTTTGTTTGGGAGAGATTTTTGGGGGAAGAATTGATTTTGAATAGTGATATGATGAGAAATGTGTGGTTGAAAAAGAAGAAAAAATTATTGATGTGATGGAAAATATTATTTTATTGAAAAATGTGTGGTTGAAAATGAGAATTGATTTACTGTAGAATTTTGAGAATCCCCACCAAACAGAGCCAAAATGTCTACCTTTTACTATTATTGTGAAAAATATCCATAATTTTCAATTTTTAACATCTCCGCCCTTAATTATATTTTTGATTGTTCAAATCATCATTTCTAACCATTCTCATCCAATTTCTCAATTAAAACTGTGAAATTGTATATATCCTCTTATTTAAATAAATAAAAAAAGAACTTCCATTCTGATTGCAAGGCCATAGCCATAGATTCATCATGAGCAGTACCAAAAGAGTGAAACAATTGAGATTCATGGCTTCACCATGTGTCGTTTCCCTTTTTAATCTATTTTTTCAATGGTCATTGAGATCTTTTATTATTATTATTATTATTTTTTTATTTTTTGTATGAAAATTTCTTATCTAAACTCCCGATTTTCAGGAAAAGAAAAAATGAGGGGCGAGGCTACCATGCACCTATTGTGCGCCGACCATTTTATTTAACTAAATGGTGTCAATGTGCAAAGCATGCGCCTATTGTTAGTTATGGCAATGAGCTGGGCCATGCCTGCTAGTCTCTTAAACCCACGAGCTCGTGGCTCGTTTGGCTCGTGAGAAACGAGTCATGAGCTCATGAGGCTAGTGGCTCGTTTGCTCGTGGGCGAGCTCGTGAGCTCACGAGTCGAGCCACAAGCCCACTAGCTTTTTTTTTTTTTTTTCATGAGCTCACGAGCCGCTCGCGAGCTGAGTAATCGAGATCACTTGCGGCTCGGCTCAGCTCAGCTCGGGCTTGTCATTTAACGAGCCCGAGCGGCTCCTGTTTTCACGAGTCGAGTGGCCGAGTCGACGAGCCGCTCGGCCCGCTTGCCATCTCTACCTATTGTTAAGACATATTAACATGACGTGTAAAATAAAACTTATAATAGGATATTAGTACTTCAATCGTGAAAAGCTAGAAACAAAAAAGAATGAATTTCAAGATTGTGAGACTTTTCATCTCCACAATTTATAACCGTTGCAATAGTCACAAGTGTCAAAAGACTCAATAAGGTAAGGAGCCATTTTACATATGAGAGCGAGTGATAACTGAGCATGGCTTCTGACTAGATAATAAAAACAACAAACGAAGCTTTATTTTCAATAAATTTGATGTTGTCACATGATACTTTTTTTTTGCTTTGGTTTATTTCTACATCACCCAATGGAATCCTTAACATTTGAAAAGGCACAACGGATATATTCCTTCAATACGCTCCTCGTTTTTGCTTCTTTAGAAGTCAGAAATACTGAAGAAAACACAATTTAGCCATCCCAAATTGTTTTAAAATCGTGTTCCCATTTCCTTTTGAACACCAAATAAGACGTGTTTTTGCCAAATTTCCATGTTACGTTTTCAACAAGAAGATCCAAGCCAAATATAAGGAAGGAAAACTTCCATTTTGACTGCCATGGATCTCTTTTTTCACTTTATAGGAGTCTTTAATGGATTGTGCTAGGCTTTTGTGAGCTAAATTCAAAAAAATAAAAAAAAAAATACTTCTTGTATTATGTCACATATGTAGTTAATGTAATCAGTGATATAAATGAGCTGCCAAACGTGGCTTAGCAACAGCAATTAGTGGATTGGCTTTTGGCATAGTCATTCCATAAACCTCACTTGTATCAATGTCTTCAGGCTTCAATCCATCAGGTGGGCTCCAATCAAAGCAATGAAAAAGCCGAGCCAAAGCCATAAGCACCAGCGTCACACCAAGTGGCGCGCCGGGGCATTTTCTCTTGCCAGCACTAAATGGCAATATCTTAAAATCGGCTCCATGGCTAATCTCAACTCGGCTCCCATCAGCCAATAAGTGTCTCTCCGGCCTAAACTCGCCCACGTCGTCCCAAATCTTAGTGTTTCGTCCTAGGGCGTGAGTGTTGATGAAGACGCGTGTTTTCTTCGGAATACAGTAGCCGTTGATCACAGTGGCTCGGGTCGATTCATGTGGGATGAGAAATGGTCCAGCCGGGTGCATTCGGAAAATTTCACGCACAACACAACGTAAATAATTAAGATGTGTCAAATCCGACTCTACCACCATTCGACTAGACCCTACGACTGTATCAAGTTCTTGTTGAATCTTGTAGAGTACACGTGGATGCTTGATCACCTCCGCCATTGCCCATTCGTTGGTCACGGCCGAAGTGTCGGTCGCAGCAGCTATCATATCCTATCATTCGAGAAATTTACACAAATGAAATTAAACACAAATAGTTAGGAGACATCCTCTACCCAAAATTGAAATGTGTCAAAAATGACCTGAATAAGTGCTTTAATCTCCTTGTCATCCATTTGCTTTTTTCCATCTTCACCTGGCAAAGATAATAAAACATCAACAAAATCCATTTCACTTTCATCATCTTTTCTCTTTCTTTCTCTATGTTCTTCGATGATCTTTGCATGAAAATCATCAACTCTTTTTTCCACATCCCTCATTTTCTTCTCACAACCATACGGGTCGACCCATCTCCAAAAAGGTAAGTAATCACCCAAATAAATCAACCCTAAAAGCCAAAACAATTCGTGAGTAATGTGCATGAATTCTATGGCTTCTTGCCGGCCCGAAGATTCGGCCCCAAAATATTGCTTCCCCAATAACATTCTTGTTACATTGTTCATGGAGAATGTACCCAAAACTTCCCTCAAATTTATTGCATCTCCCTTTCGGGCCATGGTCCATACATCTTGAACAAGATGTTGGGCTTCATCGGCCCGGTGGCTTGCGAAAGACTCGAGCCGTTTGGTTGTCAATAGATGCTCCATGCAGATTCTCCTCATTCGCTTCCATTTCGGGCCGAGTGGAGCCAATGCTACATCGCCACAGTTGTAAGCCAAATGAATTGCAGCTAGTGTTCGAGGTCGAGAGGCAAATACTTCGTCCTATTATTAAGGATAAAATCCACATCACTTATATGAAAACGGTAATTAACGGCTACTCCTACAAATAAGGATTTGTGCTACTTCGATACCTGTTGCAAAAGAATTTCACGTATGAGATCTGGGTCATTGGTGGTGATGGCGTCGACCTTACCGAGCCGGATATAAACCAACGGCCCATATTTTTCACATAATGAAGCAAAATCCCTATGAGGTAACTGGCCCAACTGGAGAAGATTTCCAAAGATGGGCCATCTTGGAGGTCCAGGAGGGAGCTTTTGGGCCTGTTCTTGAGTCCCTTTTTTGAACCATAAGGTAATGATTTTTGAGGTGAGAAATGAACATAGAAGGATGGATATAAAAGTGATAAGATCAATCATTTTCTTAGTTAGAAAATAATCGGAGAAAGCGCGAAAAATGTCGTATAGACGACGAATTATGAGATTTACACAGCCATTTTTGTGATAGGTAGTGAAAAGGGGGGAATTGATGAATTTATAGATGCCATGAGGTTTTAATTAGCTTGTTGGTAAGATGATGGTAAAGAAAGAATGGTTAGCTATCTCATAATCTTGGCATGCTGTTGTTTTCTTGATTAACTGATACAATTTTAGGGAAAGCATGCAGATTGAATGATAATATTTGTACTTAAAAAAGATATGCAAAATTCAAATTACTTAATTGCTCGGTTGGATCTGCATTTGAGTAAAGTAAGTCGGGATAGCGTTTCTCGACTCAAATTGTGTATGCGTCCGACCTAATGTTGAAAAATTGGTTGTTAAAGTTCCTCGAAGGTATTTATTTTTCGAAAAAAGTTGATGGTAGAACCAGTGGTTGATCTAGACGTTTTCAACAGTGGGTAAAAAATTAAGCAATAAACATTTTTCTCGAATATCATTTTCTATTGAGCACATCCGTTTCATCACTCGAAAAATAAAGATTTTCTTTTAAATTTTTTTTTTCATGAATTTTTGACATGAAACTCAACAAATAAATGAATGCGAATCTATTCCAACTAATAATTCTAACCATAAGAGCAAAATCAATTTCAATGGGCAAATGAGAGAGTTCTAACATTTCATTTTATCACAATATAAAACAACCAATTCCATAAAAATGAAAAACTAAAAGTGAATTTCAATATTCTACGAAATTCAAAATCACCATGTTAGGACAATACGCAGAAGTAAGATCAAAATAAGAACTTGAAATCGAACAAATGTTTTCAACAAAAATGTAATTACATAAATTACATATTTTCATTATTGATTTCCAACCTTCTCCTCAAGAAACAAGAAACTAGCAATATAAACAAGCTCTGTGTAGCCCCCCCGGGGCACATCCGAGTTGGCAAATGATGAGCATTGCTGAGCTTGCAACCTCAGGGTGGGGAGTTCGATTCCTGGATGGAGCAACTGAGTGTTGTAATACTCAATTTGGATGGAGCAGTTTGGTGATGTAATATCCATGGAGGAAGCTCCCTTGGGGTCAGGAGTATAAAGGGTGCACGGACCCTAGTCAACTTGGGCATATCCAGCGGTTAACCTCCACCCATCACTGAGGGGTCGGGGATGGGTGGTTCAGGACATAGTCTGGTATAAGCTGGAATACCTGAATATCAAAAAAAAAAAAAAAAAAAAAAAAGCCCTGTGTAAGAAAAAAACTTTCTCTTCCTCTTCTTTTTATCTTCCAAATCCAACAGTCATTTCCCACCACAGTTACCTTCAGGGTCCGTTTGATTGCAAAGTTGGAAAATGGGTGGAAAGAAAATGTTTTACAGGGAATTGATTTTCCTAGAAAATGTTTTACTGGGAATGGTAATTAATTGTGTTTGATTGGTAAAATTTTCTATGGAAAATGTAGAAAGTTTTGTGTCCATTTGACTTCATTTTTTATGGAATTTGTCCATTAAAGTGATAATTTTTTCTACCATTGGGTCTAAAATTTGTTCCAATTGTAAAAAAAAATTTGAAAAAAAAAATTGAAAAAAAAAATTGAAAAAAAAAAATTTACTATACCGAATATCATTCGTTTGACTTTGTTTTGCATGGAAGTTGTCAATAAAAGTGAAAATTTTTTTACTATTGTATCTAGAATTTGTTCACATTGCAACAAAAAATAAAAAATGGTGGAAAATATTTTCCCACCAAATAGGTGAAAAAACAAAATCAAGTTTTTACAAGATCAAATGATCAGACAGAAAAAGGTGGAAAACCAATTCCAGGGAAAAAAAGTGCAATCAAACACGACAAAAGTAGGAAACGGAATTTCAATTCCAACTTCCATAGAAAATAAAGGGCTATCAAACAGGCCCTCAATAAAAAATTTTAAATACCCATTTTACTGCCTACTCTCGTGTCGTGTCCCAAGAAGAGCTGCATATGTGAACTGGAGCGCATATTCTCACGTGGAGAAGTCAGGCAGAACTACAGAATATAAAAATAAAAATAAAAAATAAAAAATAATTTTTTTTTGTGGTCACGTATACCTCACATGACCCCATGTGGGTCTGCCCCTGGGTACAACCTACCATGGGCCCAGCACTTTAAGCTCATGTTTGGTTTGAATTAAAATTTTAAGTCAATAATTAATTTTAATAACTCATTTCATGGAATCCACAACATGGAATCCACGACCGTGTGGGGGTAGCGGCTCTGGTGGTTTGAAGTCAGGGTAGGTAAAGAGATTAAGCATTTAAGTTTCTTAATTTTTATTCATTTTGTTATTTCTTTTCTTACTTTTCTTAATCTTTTATTATTACTTTTCTTAATCTTTTATTATTATTGGTCAAATTTTAGTTAAGGGATGACTATTGGATCAACTTATGGTGTGTGGTCAGCAAACATTCAAAGGACATCGTTCTATATATTAATTTAACAAAAAAGCTAAAGAAAGAGGGTCGGTGACCGACCCAAAAACAGGGGACCGAGGTGTTGAATTGTGGGCCATCCAAATCAACGCTCGAATGGAAGCAACATCAAGTCCCTGTTTTTGAGTTGGTCACCTACCATGTGTGTATAGCAGAACTCTTAACTTAAAGATTTGGAGACCACAACTGCAAAATTGAAAAGTTTACCCTTATTTTAATATAGTTTTCAATTATATCACGTAAAACATACATATATTAATTTATATGAATAATTCGACCGTCTAGAATTAAAATGAGCCAGTGAATTATAAAATAATCTGTGGTCCTTGATATTATCAAATGAGTTCAAATTATAGCATGAAATAACGTGGCACGTGCATCTCGCTTTCAAACCAATGGCATCTTCTCATTTCATTTATTAAATTGGTCCGTGCAAGTAAAATGCGAAACTAGTTTCTTTATCATAACACCACGCGATTTAAAAGTCGTTGTGTATCAAGCAACACAATGTATTGGCTTAATCAATTGAACATCAACTCAAATTATTGATGAAATTAAGAGTGGATGTGGTCATGTTCGATCTTCTTCTGATCCTCATATATTCAAGAAATTAACATCGACTCTACGATAACTAGTTTTAGGATAATTCCTTTTGTACCGAATTTTTTGTACCGAAAATGTTACACCCTCTCACATCTGCGCGGGGCCCACATAAATAAAAAATTCTCAAATGTGTGGTTCTCACACCTTATTGTGAGTGTAGGTAAAAGATTAGGTAAAAAAATGGATGTACATGTAGCATTGTCCGACAATCTTTGAGAAAACCCTAGAAAATAACTCAAAAAAGAGGTCGCAAAAAAATGAAATTTGAGGAAGCTTATAAGGAAGTTATTAGCCAGAAATAAGTTAAAGGAAACAGGAAAATAGACTTATTGTCTATAATTTGGTCGCCCGTTTTAGTTGAAACTTTATTTAAGCTTATCAAAATCAAGAAAGATATGGCATGCAAGTGTGCCTCGCGCCTAAATATTGTGTGTTACATCAAGAATTGTCGCAATCACTTAGCAAACAAAACAACATTTCCACTCACGCCTAATGACTTACAAGCAATAGACATAGTCCACACGCTTTCTCAAGTTTCACTATTTTTGGGTAATCGTACCAAGTTAAACATTCACGGTACACCAAGACAATCGTGATTTTTTTTTCTTTACCAAAAGCACGTGAATTTATAACATTGTTGGACCATGGTCCCCATAATTAGTCAGGATCAAGAGTTTTCATCTCGAAATCAAAAGGCCAATATCAATCATCGTGACGAAGGGACCACAACTCAATACGCGTTCCGTAACAAAAATCTCAAATTGACCAGATATAAGAATGGTAATCAAGCTATCCCATCTATGAGCATTTTCAAGAGACTCTATTTTTAAATATCATATTCTATTATTTGGAGAATATCTATAAATTAGAGAGTTAAAATTTTAAAATACTCCAATAAGTTTTTTTTATTTAACACTTAATTTTATGTTTGAGGATATTACACCGGTAACGTGCATGAATTATATTATCAAAACGTATCTTTTACGCGCGCAGAATCGAACATAGTTTCGACTTACCAAAATAGGATTCGAGAAGACGGAATGATAATTACTGAAACCAAATACGTGACGACAGATTTAATCATATCCATTCTTCAACAATTTTTTTTCCTATAATCAAAAGAATAGTTAGTTTTTCTTAAATCAAATCTGAAATTCAAAAAAAATCAGAAAATAGAATTTACTTCTCTAATTGGTGAATGTGATGTCTTGAACCATTCAGCCGTTGGTGTAAACTAAGACAATAATACTCATACAGATGTCTTGCTTAAATCGTTCATGGTTATCATGACTTGATTCATTTTGTTCCTGAATCATTCTTGAGTTTCATAAGTGTTTAGAAAATTTCACTTTTTGAATAATTTTCATTGAGGCGGTCCCACCTCACACTTATATAGGTGACCTCATATTAAAAGTATTCTGCCATACTTCACTTAACTTAATCAAAATATATGAATCATTAAAATGATATTTTAACTTTAACATTCTGTAGAAAGCACTTTGATTATCATATTAATTGTTACGGGTTAAAGAACAGAACGGACACGTGGCGTCACACCACGACGGTGGGACCAGCTTAATTCGATCAGGATATAATTCTCTAGCTTCAGTTGTGAGTTCCGAGGCCCTGGCTACCAATCCGAGGCCCTCGTTATTACTCCGAGGCCCCTCCTTCTAACGTCCGAGGCCCATCAAAGATCCACTTATGAGGATTCGGCCATGATGAAAATCTCTTACAAATGATTGATGTGACTTTTGTGTAAAGCTTACTTATGTCTTGTCTCGTCAATGTCAGAGCATTTAATGTTAGTACAGCTAGGAGAGTCAACTTGATTGCTAGGATTTGAGGTCTTGGTCGAGGAGATGAGGCCACGTGTAAGTTGATCCAAAGGTCACAATTTGAGTTGTAACACTATAAATACCCCAACCATGTAACAAGGAAAGGACTAATGCAAAAATTGGAGAATAAATTGAATCTTTTGGAGCTACATTTCTCTCGTTTCAACATCATTTTTACAACATCTTATTACAACGCAACCCTGTTATCTATCGATTGGTTACTTATACAATCGCATTTCTTTTATGCCGGAGACCTGAACGGAGACGTCTCGTGCCTTTTTGCTACTCCCACGCTCATTCTCTGGAGTTTTCATGACCGTTAATCGGCATTAGTGTGTTGGATTAAGCTTACGTGTGCACGAGTGGGCCCGGCATCTGTTGGCAACATTTTTTGGGGTCAACAGATTGGCGCCGTCTGTGGGAAACCACACTATAACCACGAGCAACCCCGTGGAAAAAGTTTTCTGAAGCATCTTTGGGCATCCCCCTTGAAAAAGGATTTATTCTTCAAGGAAGAATAAGAGGAAGCCCCCGAAGTTCAAGTTTATTCAAGTTTCAAGAGACATGAGTTCAGAAGAAGAGGCTCCCCGGACGAACTAGAGAAGGCGACAATGAGGCCCTGCGGTCCGACGCCGACCCCACCACCATCACGGGCGAGGTGGTAGGAGGTTGGCGGCCCGGCTTACTAGGGAAATGGCAACCATGGCGGCCCGATATGAGGAGCATTACTAATCAAAACTTGGCAATGCAAGAGCTATTGAGGCAAATGCAAGGCCGGGGAGGTCCCCCACCTCCCTCCTTTGTTCCACAAGGGCCGTATCAACTGAGGAAGTTCAGAGTCAAAGAACTTATTCCTCCAGGCAGTATAGGGGAGGAAGCCCAGTAGAAAGGGAAGTTGGAGTCGATATTTCCTCCAATTATGCTTCCGGCCGACCCTCCGAGGCCCCGTTCAACATGGAGGATAATTTCCCTCCCGAATATGAGCCGGCACCGAGGCCCCAGAGGTCTGCCAGTGTATTTGATAGGCTGAGCCCGATAGGTCAGAGGCGAAGACAAAGGAATGCAGCCCACGCTTCTAGGAATAGGCCACAGCCCCCACCTCCTGAGGTTCGGCAGCCGGAGGAAAGGCAAGAACGTGCCCCCCGTGCTATGCCACCTCGTCATGAACGCCTTAGGAGGGATGAGGAGGCTCGCAACCAGGCAGGACCCTCCACGCAACAGCCCAGGTATGAAGCTGAGGCTAATTATGATTCGGATGGTCCCCAGAGATCCTGTGACTTAGATGATGACGATGACAATCTGCCATTCTCAAGGGAGCTAAGAAATGCCTGTGTCCCAAATCATTATACTATGCCCAAGATACCCAAATATGATGGGAGAGGCGACCCAGAGAAGCACTTGAATAGCTACAAAACACACATGAGCCTGAGAGGCGCCACTCCAGCTGTTAAATGCAGGGCCTTCCATTTGACTCTAAGTGGAGCTGCTGAAATTTGGTATAGTAGGTTACCTCACAGGAGCATTCGAAGTTGGCCAGAATTCAAAACCACTTTTTTGAAAAGATTCGCAGTAAGTAAAGAAGGCGAGGCCCCAATCCAACGCCTCCAAGATATGAGACAACAGCCAGAAGAAACTTTGAAAAGCTTTCTGTCCCGCTTCACGGACGAAATGACTTGCTGTGTTCAAGTCACTGATCGCGAAGCTCTATCCGCCCTTAGAGGAGGCCTCAACATGAATACCCTGTTTTGGAGAGATGTGCAGAATCAAGATCCCCCAACTTATGATGCTTTGTTGGAGATGATGCGACGTGAAATCATCAATGAGGAACTGATAGAACATCGAAACAGGGCAAGTAGGGGTCTACAACCCCAACAAAGGCAACGTGGTAGAGGTCCAACCTCCCACCTGATGGATCAGCAGTGGGGTCAACCCAATGTGGAAGCTGCCCAAGGCTCAGGGCAGGCACTTGCCGCTGCCACATTGAATGCTGTACCAACTTTGGCCTACGAGGACGTACCGACTACGGGTACCCCTGAAAACCCACGAACACAACAGGCCCCCCATAGAGGACGAGGCCGGGGAAGGAACTCGAATCAAGGCAGAGGCAACTCCCAAGGATATTGCACTTATCACCATTCCTACAGCCATGCCACTGCTGACTGTAGAGACATAGCCTTGCATCCCAGAAATTCGGATTCCAGAAGTAACAATCGGAACAACTCAAGACCGAGGAGCAGGCCCCCGTCGAGGCAAGATTCACGATCTAGGCGAGGCGAGGCCCCTTCCCATCACAGGGAAGCATCTCCTCGTGGAAGAGAAAGAGAAAGGAATAGAAACCCAAATGAACAGCAACGAAGAGACCATCGAGGTAGACCTGATGATGTCCCTGTTCATGAGATTGACACAATATTTGGAGGTCCTTATGTTGGTGGAAGCACCAGAAACTCTCAAAGGAACTACGTGCGAGAGGCAAGGGCTCCTCCATTGACTAGCTACATTGTGGGCAGCAGTTCGCGAAGGAGCCAATCGCCTCCGATTGTGTTTACACATGAAGATTCCGAAGGTATTCATTACCCACACTGTGATGCTCTGGTAGTAAGAGCTGTGATAGCCAGGAACGGACTGAGGCGAATGCTGGTAGACAATGGCAGTTCTGTGAACATCCTATTTGGATCTACCTTTGACAAAATGATCCTGGATCATGAGTTAACCCCCACCAACACTCCCTTATATGGTTTCACGGGGGACAGTATTATCCCAAGGGGCAAAATTACCCTAGCTGTAGAAATGGGAGCTCCACCCCTAGCAACCACATGTTTTATGGAATTTTTGATAGTGGACAGCAGGTCAGCCTATCATGGGGTATTGGGGAGGCCCGCATTGAAGGACTTGGGAGCAATTACCTCCATTCATCACCTATGCATGAAGTTCCAAACTGATAGAGGGGTGGCAACGGTCAAAGGAGACCAAAGAGGGGCAAGGGAATGCTACCTTAACTCTGTGAGGAAGGCTGAGCCTAGGGATATGCACATGGTGGCAGGTACCAGTAGCCTCGAATTATCAGCACTTGATGAACTCGATCCACGAATAACCGAGGCTGATTCCCAGGCAGCTCCCATGGAAGAGTTAGAAAGCTTTCCTATCGATTCAAAGGAACCAACCAAGTTGCTGCAGGTTGGAAGAAGTTTAGCCCCAAGATTCAAAGGGGAGCTTAAAGAATTTTTGTGCAAGAATCACGATGTCTTTGCCTGGAGGCATGAGGATATGGTAGGCATTGACCACAGGAGTCGATTGCCACCACCTACAAACTGATCCTAAAGTTGCCCCGCACAGACAGAAGAGGCGAGCCCTTAACCCAGAGAGGTATGAGGCCTTGAAAGAGGAAGTGCAGAAGCTTGTTAACAATGGCTTTATAAGGGAGGCCCTCTACCCAAAATAGATATCCAATCCGGTACTGGTGAAAAAGCACAATGGGAAGTGGAGGGTATGCATTGATTTTTCTGATCTCAATAAGGCATGTCCGAAAGACAGCTTCCCGCTTCCCAGAATTGATCAGTTGGTGGACTCCACTGCTGGACACGAGTCCCTGAGTTTCATGGATGCCTACTCTGGTTACAATCAAATTCCCATGTACTCGGGCAACGAGGAGCACACCTCGTTCATAACGGACTGAGGCCTTTATTGCTACAGAATGATGCCTTTTGGATTAAAGAATGCTGGAGCAACTTACCAGAGGTTAGTAAACAAGATGTTTGCTAATTTGCTCGGGAAAACTATGGAGGTCTATGTAGATGATATGCTTGTTAAGAGTCTGAAAGTGGATGATCACATATCCCACCTCCATGAAGCCTTTGAAGTTCTGCGAAAGTATCGCATGAAGTTGAATCCCCTGAAATGTGCCTTTGGGGTAGCGTCAGGCAAGTTCTTAGGGTACATGGTCAATCAATGTGGCATCGAAGCAAATCCAGAAAAGATCCAAGCGTTAATTGAGATGAAATCCCCCCAGAAACCAAAAGAAGTGCAAAGTTTGACGGGTCGTGTGGCTGCTTTGAGCCGCTTTATATCGAAATCCACTGATAAGTGCCTCCCATTCTTTAGAATACTCAAGGGAGGACAGAGGTTTCATGGATCGAGGAGTGTGAAGAGGCTTTCCAGGGGCTCAAAAGGCACCTAGGGCAGGCCCCCCTCCTATCAAAACCCAAACTTGGCGAGGTGCTACAACTTTACTTAGTAGTTTCCCTCGAGGCTATAAGTGCAGTACTTGTGAGGGAGGAGAATTCAACTCAGCTGCCTGTTTATTATATCAGCAAGGCTTTAATACCTCCTGAGACGCGATACCCAGACATGGAAAAGTTAGCCCTGGCATTGATCATCGCTTCTCGTAAATTGAGGCCTTATTTTCAGGCTCACACCATTCATGTACTGACAAACTTTCCACTCAGACAAGTTCTACAAAAGCCAGACGCCTCGGGTAGACTACTGAAGTGGGCAGTGGAGTTGAGCGAATTTGAAATCCTCTTCAAAGCCAGAACTGCTGTCAAAGGGCAAGCTTTAGCAGATTTTGTGGCAGAATTTACCAACGTGCCAGAAATTGGCCAGGAGGCGGAGCCTTCCGAGCCCCCAACATGGAATTTGTTCATAGACGGTTCGGCAGGGGAGACAGGCTCAGGTGCTGGCGTAGTTCTTGTGAGCCCTGAAGGTCATATGTTGAATAGTGCAGTACGGTTCGGCTTCAAAGCCACCAACAATGCTGCAGAATATGAGGCCCTCCTCGCTGGCCTCAGGCTAGCCAAGGAAATGCAAGTAAAGAGGCTTCACATCAGCAGCGACTCCCAGCTTATAGTGGGACAGGTAAACGGCAACTTCGTGGCAAGGGACAAAGCCATGGCCTCATATCTCAAATTGGTAATGAGCCTACTCCCTTCCTTTGAGAAATTTGAATTAAGTCAGATTCCACGCCTTGAAAACGCGCACGCTGATGCTTTATCTAAGCTTGCTAGCAGCAAAGATTCTGAATTGCTGGCAGTGGTCCCAGTGGAACACCTCCCCAGGCCGTCCACCTCCGCAGAGGTGGTGATGTGGATAGAAGGTACCCCAACTTGGATGCAACCTCTCATATCTTACCTCAAAGATCATTCCTTACCTGATAATAAGGAAGATGCGTATAAAATACGTAGAAGGTCTGCCCACTTCTTGTTAGTGGACGACGTTCTATATAAACGTGGATACTCTGCACCTCTCCTTCTGTGTGTAGGAGAAGAAGAAGCTGATTATGTACTTAGAGAAATTCATGAGGGCGTTTGTGGCAATCACTCTGGAGGATTAGCTTTGGCCAATAAAGCATTGAGGCAGGGATATTACTGGCCTACAATGAAAAAGGATGCTCTCCAATTCGTTCACAAATGTGACAAGTGCCAACGTTTTTCCAACGTGCAGAGACAACCTTCTCAGGAGCTTACTACAGTAACCAGCCCATGGCCCTTTAGCAAGTGGGGTGTGGACCTCGTTGGCCCATTACCTAAGGGCAGAGGAGGCGCCAGCTTCGCCATAGTAGCTATCGATTATTTCACGAAATGGGTAGAAGCTGAGCCTCTGGCAAAGATCACTGAGGCCAACACTTCCAAATTTCTATGGAAGAATATCATTTGTCGCTTCGGCATCCCTCACTCGATTGTCTCTGATAATGGCAAACAATTTGACAACCGGAAGGTCCGGGACCTACGTGAAGAGCGGGAATCGAAAGCACTTTTCTACGCCTCATCACCCCCAGGCCAATGGCCAAGTGGAGGCCGTCAACAAGACCATCAAACACACCTTGAAAAGGAAGCTTGATACAGCTAAGGGAGCTTGGGTAGATGAATTACCCCAGGTGCTATGGGCGATACGAACGACGAGCGAGAACACCTACGGGGAAACCCCTTTCTCCATGACTTATGGCGGCGAAGCGATGAGCCCGGTGGAGGTAGGATTACCCTCACCCGTAAGATTAAGCTTCAATGAGATATCTAATGAGGAACTTCGAAGGTGTGAGCTTGATTTCCTTGAAGAAAAGAGGGATGATTCCCACCAAGCTTGCAACCTACGAGGAAGATGAGTCGATACTACAACTCAAAGATGAAAAGGAGGTCCTTCCGCATAAACGACTTAGTCCTTCGCGAGGTTTTCCTATCCTCAAAGGAGCGGGGTGGGCACCCTAGGACCCAACCGGGAAGGACCCTACCAAATTGAAAAGGAAATTCGGCCCGCACCTCTTTGGATAAAAGACATGGATGGCGTAATTCAACCTCACCCGTGGAATGTTGAGCATCTGAGAATGTATTATCAGTGAATGTAATCAGTAGCTGGATGTTGTTCCCCAGCCTTTATAAATAAATAAGTTTTCTCCAGTCTTCGTCAACTACCATAAGCATGGGCGCTTCGGAGGAGAGGATGGAACCTTAAAAGAAGGCCACCTCGTTCGAACTCCAAAGCGTACATCACAAGCCTCCCTTTGGTGAAGTTGAACGCTAAAGGGAGAAGCCTCTGCTTGGATGAACTATCCACCAAGCTGGGAAGCGTGGGCGCTTCGGAGAAGAGGATGGAACCTTAAAAGAAGGCCACCTCGTTCGAACTCCAAAGCGTACATCACAAGCCTCCCTTTGGTGAAGCTGAACGCTAAAGGGAGAAGCCTCTACTTGGATGAACCACTCACCAAGCAAGAGGTTAAAAACAGTTTCATCAAGGATTAAGTTAAGGTAGTTTCAGAATGATACCCTGGGAAAGCAGTTGTCAAAAGTTTTGTAAAGGAGCTTCAGTTAAGTTACCTCAGATTTGCTAAGTTTGCTTGGTTGCTTTGCTGAATAGTTTGCTCAGTTATCCCATTCTAGTTATTAATTATTTAAGTATGGCAAGGCCTTGATACTGTTGCATTAAGTTAAGTTCATTGTAGTAAAGATAAATGGCAGCGCAAAGATGAAGCAAAATCTGTGTTATATTGATATGCCGAATGAATTACAAAGTAATGAGTTAAAATTACAAAAATGTATCAAGGAGCAGGGGGTGGGGGAGCTGGAGCATCTGTTGCTTGAGGTGCTTCAACGGGTTGAGGCCCTTCAGTAGGCTCATCTTCAGGATCAAGTTCCACCACCTCACCTTCTTCAGCAGGTGTCTGTGGAACCTCCTCCTCCAAGAACTCAGCTCTCAGTTCAGAAACATCGAGCTCTGGATGTGCCTCTCCCAACCTCTCAAAGACCTCCTGATAGGCTACTCTGCTCCAATACAGGCCGAAGCGTCGATACTCTTCAGTGTGATGGAAGTTGGCTATATAATTCCTCACTGCAATATCGCCAGCCTCGACCACGTCAGCTTCATATCTTTTCACTTCGGCCTCCAGCCACCTCAGCTCCTTCTCCATGAACTGCCCGGCGTCCCTAGCCCCAGTTAACTCAAGGTTTGCCTTCTCCAGTGCTTCGGCAGTGACCTTCTGGTGGTTGTCAGAAATCTCCACCTTTTTGGTGAGGGCAGCCACCTCACATTGGCTCTCGTGAACCTCCTTCTTCAGGGCCTCAATCTCTGCCAGGAGAGCATCGCGTTTCGAATCATCAACATCTCTCTGAATTCTCAGTTCAATGTTGGCCTCCTTCTTCTCCGCCAGCTCTGCCTTCACTTTTTCCAGTTCGTCGCGAGAGGCTCTATTCCTTGATTGAATATCTGCCAAAACAGTTTGGCATTCCAATGCAACTCCCAAGGCCCTGGCAGTTTGGCTCACCAAAGTAGTGGTGAGGTCCACAGCATCACAGGTGGCCACATAATTCTGCCACCTCTCCGTCCAGAACTTGTTGAAGCCCTCAGTGGCCGCCCTCACCTCCGGAGGCAACATTTCTATTACAGCAGGGGCTATTTTGTCCTCCCTGCCCCCCAGGAAATTCCCAGACTTTCCTGGGGTCCTCTCCACAACCTTCTTCTTGGTGGCCCCCTCTGCTCTCGCCACGTCATCCATGACGATCTTCCTAGACTGGGCCACCATGGCAGCATCAATCGAAGATTGGAGGAGCTTAAATGCCGCTTCGAACCCCCTTCTCAAAGGACACGGTGGTCCCAAAACTTGACGACCCCCACCCGGGCCCGCTTTTCTCTTCTTTTGTGGCTCATCGCCCACCCTTGCCCTTCGCCAATGCCGGCTTGCCACCTTTTGGGGCCTCCTCTTGCACCTCCTCCTCGGCCTCTTTCTCATTTTTGTTCTTGCCGAGGCGGTCCACTTGGACTTTACTGTTTTGCCCAGGTGGACCTGTGTTTTAGTGCTTTCGCCCCGGCAGTGGAGGTGGCCTTCATTATACTGGCATATCAGGCAGGGCATAATCCTTCTTGGTGAATTTATCTGCGATTACGAAGAGAAGTCAGTTCAAATCATTAAAGGGGGCAGTTAGTTAAAAGTAGAGGCGCCTCTTACCCTTGGGGGCCATCAGTCCGAAATCAATGAAGTATCTGCTCCTTTCGATTAAGTGAGAAAAGCTTCGGAGCCTCGGAGATCGTTGGTAAATGTCTTCTACAATGGCCCACTCAGCCTCAGAAAGCTCGTACCTTGTGCTACAATCTGCGAAAAACGGGCAGTTATCAGTATCAGAAACAGGCATGTTGAGGCTATAAGAACTCAAGACGACACTCACAAGCCTCGTAGTACTGGGTCGGCGCGGTAACAGCTGGGACAGCATCTCCCTCCACCATCTGCCACCTACCCGTCACCCAGAACCACGACTCCTTCCACCCCTTTATGGATGAAGGGAGCCCAACCACAAAGGGGGCGTGGGAGCCCCAGGGAGTGATGTAATACCACCCCTTTGAGTCATCTTTTCCCACGACCCTGGCGTGGAAGAGGGACTCGAAAACATGAAGTGGAAGGTCCTCGCCCAGAGACACTTCCTTCTACAGGAAGTAGGTCCCCACGACTTGGCTCCACCCATTGGGAAGAACTTGGGTGGGGGACAACATGAAGGTCCTCAGTACAGCCCTAAAGAAGGGGTGCAGAGGCAGACGCACACCGCCTTGCGGTGTTCACTGAAGGCCACACAATTGGGCCTCGGAAAACAAGCCCTTTCGTGAGCATCAGGGACTAAGAGTTTGACGTAATGGGGGATGTTATAGGTCTGCCTAAGTTCGTCTAGTTTGGCAGAAGTGATATTGGATTGGATTTTGGCTGCCCCCCATCCCGCCTCATAATCTATAGGCTCTTCGGTCATACTATACCACTCACCAGAGGCCCCGTACATCGATTCCTCCCCACTCCTAACTACTGTCATGGCTAGAGACGCCTCGGAAGACATTGTTGTTGGAAGAATATGAATAGTGCAAGAAAAGGGTGTCTAAGGAAAATAGGAAGACAACTACGTAAGGAGAAAGTACCTAAAGCGAAGGAAAGACTCAGAAAGTTCGCCGGAAGTTCGTCGGAAAATGATTGACAGCAGGACAGTTTCAGAAATTTCAGAGTGTTTCGTGAAAGTAAAGTATGAAAATGACAAAGTTTTGGCTTTTATACTAGCGAAGGATTCAGCCCCAGCCGTTAGATCAGATCTCAGTTAATCTGAGGCGTACAAAATTGCACAAATCTTGACCCTTGAAATCAAACGTTTTCTCTACATCAACGCCTCAGATTTGTGCGTGCACGAACCAACACTGGCTCACGCGTGAACTTGTCCTCGAAACTACACACCTCAATAATTAGCCATCATTGTGCATTAAATAAAAACAGCTGTACGGCTATTGAAACTCGTCTCGATGCAGTTCATTGGCCTTGGAAACATAAGAAACCGTCACATCACAGGCATCAATTTCTATGAACGTCGCCTCGCCTCATCAAAAGGAAATCAGCCTCGGCCAGTTCGAATATGAACTCGCCTCATCAAAAGGAAATCAGCCTCGGCCAGTTCGAATATGAACTCGCCTCATCAAAAGGAAATCAGCCTCGGCCTGTTCGAATATGAACTCGCCTCATCAAAAGGAAATCAGCCTCGGCCAGTTCGAATAAGAACTCGCCTCATCAAAAGGAAATCAGCCTCGGCCAGTTCGAATACGAACTCACCTCATCTCGACGTAGCTCCCAAAAGAACTTCAATTTCACAGGCGACTTTCTTAGAAATGGCGTAAAGCACAGAAAATTCAGACTTTGAAAGTCCACGCCTGGCATAAATGACCACCCATGGACTTGGGGGACTATTGTTACGGGTTAAAGAACAGAACGGACACGTGGCGTCACACCACGACGGTGGGACCAGCTTAATTCGATCAGGATATAATTCTCTAGCTTCAGTTGTGAGTTCCGAGGCCCTCGTTATTACTCCGAGGCCCCTCCTTCTAACGTCCGAGGCCCATCAAAGATCCACTTATGAGGATTCGGCCATGATGAAAATCTCTTACAAATGATTGATGTGACTTTTGTGTAAAGCTTACTTATGTCTTGACTCGTCAATGTCAGAGCATTTAATGTTAGTACAGCTAGGAGAGTCAACTTGATTGCTAGGATTTGAGGTCTTGGTCGAGGAGATGAGGCCACGTGTAAGTTGATCCAAAGGTCACAATTTGAGTTGTAACACTATAAATACCCCAACCATGTAACAAGTAAAGGACTAATGCAAAAATTGGAGAATAAATTGAATCTTTTGGAGCTACATTTCTCTCGTTTCAACATCATTTTTACAACATCTTATTACAACGCAACCCTGTTATCTATCGATTGGTTACTTATACAATCGCATTTCTTTTATGCCGGAGACCTGAACGGAGACGTCTCGTGCCTTTTTGCTACTCCCACGCTCATTCTCTGGAGTTTTCATGACCGTTAATCGGCATTAGTGTGTTGGATTAAGCTTACGTGTGCACGAGTGGGCCCGGCATCTGTTGGCAACATTTTTTGGGGTCAACATTAATAAGTTAGGAAATATTTTCCCAAGTGCTTCTTTAAATCCTTATAACTTAGTAGTCCCCTTTAACCAAGATTTTGCTTTCTCAAGTTTCACCATTTTGGGTAATCATACCAAGTTAAACATACACGGTATACCAAGAAAATTGTAATTTTTTTCTTTACCTTTAAAAAGCAAGTGAATTTATAACATTGTTGGACCATGGTCCCCATAATTAGTCAAGATCAAGAGTTTTTATCTCGGAATCAAAAGGCCAATATCAATCGTCAAAACTAATGGACCACAACTCAATACGCGTTCCGTAACAAAAATCTCAAATTTACAAGAGAAGAGAATGGCCATCAAGCTACCCCATCTAAGAGTATCTCCAAGAGACTCAGTTTTTAAATATCATATTCTATTATTTGAAGAATATCTATAAATTTAGAGAGTTAAAATTTTGAAGTATTCCAATAAGTTTTTATATTTAACACTTAATTTTACTACTCCTAAAAAATATTTATTATTTTTCTTATTATTTTATTTTAACTAACTTTTCTTTAGATTATTTTAAGTCCTGTTTGATCCACCCAAATTTTTCATGGAAAATGAAAAAGAAATTCCAACTTCCAAATTTAGGCATGTTTGATACGTTTTTTTTTTTTTTTTTTTTTTTTTGCAATTCATTTTCTTGGTTTTGGCTCACACGCATCAAATTCCTTGTTTTTGTTGAAAATGAATTCCCACCAATTTGGTGAGATTTGATTTTCAAAGTTTTTTTTTTTTTCAGTGAAAACAAATTTTATGGACAATTGTAAATTTTTTTCCTCTTTAATGGACAATTTTCATGGAAAACAAAGTAAAACGAATACCAAAAGATCCAAAATTTCCAACTTTTTAGGCAATTCAATTCCTGTAATTCATTTT
This sequence comes from Fraxinus americana, assembly GCA_035079005.1. Taxonomy (NCBI): domain Eukaryota; kingdom Viridiplantae; phylum Streptophyta; class Magnoliopsida; order Lamiales; family Oleaceae; genus Fraxinus; species Fraxinus americana. The sequence continues at coordinate 6,473,624 of CM068723.1, read as the reverse complement.
ATTTCTACCCAAATTCCACTCTTGCAGTCAAACGGACCCTTATTATTTTTCTATATTGAAAATTTGAAACATTTTGAATGCATTTAATTTGGAGAGCCAAACATACTCTTTAAATTAAAATGTTAATTTAAAGAATCTCTTGTAACATAATTTTAAAGGTTATCTCTTTAAAATAAAGAATCTCTCATGTTTTAAAAATGATTTCGGGTGGATATCTCGAGTTCTTATCGACAATCAAAATTAGGAAATGACACTGTACATGAAATGACTAATGAATTGTCAATCATGTCCACGTTCAACACGTTTTTGAAATGTTTGCCTCTTTGCTTTGTCAGTACATGTGTTCGTTCAAATGTACCTGTCATTCAAAGTCATGTAAAACTGGACAAAAACCATCTTCCTCGAAATTACCTAACATTTGCACACTAAGGGTGTGTTTGAATCTAATTTTGAGGAGAATAGAAATTTTGGAATAATGATTGATGTGAGAATGTGTGGTGGAAAGGTGATGAAAAGTTTTTGATTTGTGTGTAATATTATTTTATTTGGAGAATGTGTGGTTGAAATGAAGAATGAGAATGATAATGAGAATGAGAAATTAATGGGTGCCAAACGGGGGCTAAACAAAAGTTTTAAACATCATTTACACATTCAAACTGTTTCCTTGACTTTTGCAGCAATGAGCTACTGTTATCAACCCTCCTAGAAAATTCATCTAACAAGTTCGATGTGAAGCTTATCGAAAAACCGAAAAATTTACCACTCAAAATTAAAATTCTAAATGGCATATCGGGAAGACGAAGATGTAGTAACACTACATTGTGAGTACTCCTAAGGAGTGAGAGGGAGAGGGCCGAGGAATTAGTTTTTTATATCTTTAAGGGCATCAATGGATTTAACCCCCTCGACGAAGGCTCGAACCCAAGTCAACAGCCTGGTAAGGTTTCGCTCTTACCAGTTGAGTTAGGACTTGAGCCTAGCAGAGGATTTAGTTTGTGGAAAGTTTAGATGAAGAATATCAAATCTGCAAGGATCATCATCAACAATTTTGGAACGATGTGCATCGGTAATCGGAAACTAAAATCATCTTATAATGAAGGTATTGAACAAGACAAACTAAAACAAAATTAACAAATTTCAGAATAATAACACTGGCAAAACCAGTTAAACTTGTAAATTCAATGTAACTTGCATATAAACATCCTTATGACAGATCATGTATACTATAAACAAACAGAAAATCGATATACTGCTCGGTCAAAAGATAGTACTTTTCCTAGTCCGAGCATCAACTGATGTATATCAAAATTTCTGCAGACGCTTTTCATATTTTCACTACGCATTGAGCCTAGTAACTAGGTCGAATGCAATACTATTATGATACTATCAGCCAATTGATGATACAGGAGTCGCTAAGGAATTAGATTCACGGGTAAATACTTGTAGCAACTTTTCCTTAGTTAGCTGCTCGGATCCTTGCGACTTCACAACAAATGTGTGAAACACTGTATCCGTCCCTGTGGCGATCTTTGACTCTAGAACAGTTACTCGTGCATCTTGGAATGCTTGGATAACCCTTGATAAAGGATGTGCATCCAGTGGACAGACTACCCTCACAATGACTTGGTCATGGACAGTTTGGACGTCGATTTTAAGAACTCGGTTTTGTAATTCTGAATTTGGTTGAGATACTGAGGTTGATGCATTTCTCGAAATGCTGTCATGTTTTCCTACGTCAGACTCCATGTCCTTCACCTTCTTTTGAAGCTGGGTAATGTAAGTAATTGCATCCCCCAAGAGCGAGGCTTTATCCATCTTGGAAATATTCGGAACAACTGCTCGTAATGCACAGAACTGACGGTTCAGCTTCTCTCTTCGCTGCCTCTCTGCCTCTACATGGTTGAGGGGCTCGTCTCTTCCGTTGGCTGGCTTGCGTCCACGCTTTCGAGGCCTCTTCTCATCAAAAAGTCTTGTACGGTCATCTTTGCAAGAAGCTTCAACATCTGAATGCTCAGACTCGATGTTGTGTGGTCTCGAAATAATAGACCTTGAAGTCCCCCCGGTAAAATCAAACTGCATTGGTCCCAGCTTCTGATTCTGAGTACTGTTAAGCTGAACTCCTTCCCTCGACTCCTGATTTTGAAAATTGTTAAGTTGAAATTCTTCCCTTGACCCATTGACCTTCTGGTGTAGAGTTTTGGCTGTGTTCTGGAGAGTGGCAAGTTCTAATGCGTTTCCTGGTTTTTCATTCCTGTTTTGCATCCATGTTGCCCTGTGAATCCCATCCTTTACGAAAGGCAACCTGGTTCCATTTGCAAGCTCGTAACAAGGTCTGTCCTCCATTTTCTGAACCTCTAATTTTTCTCTGTAACCAGCACCATTTGAATTCAGATCCTGCCCAAAAATCTTGGGGATTACTTTTGGCCAGTTTCCAATTACCAATTCAGAATTGTGACCATTTTCATCCCTTTTATCTGTTAGAACCATCGAGCTCTCGATTTGCTCACCCCTATTACGTGCTGAAAATGATGAAAAGGAAGATCCTATCACTTGCAAGGGCTTCAAGTTCTCCGGGATGGATCTAACTGATCCCAACTCCACAACTCCAACATCAGTAGGAATCAAGACAATCGTTTGCATGTAAGCTGACCGCGAAAGGAATGATCTAACACAATAATCCTGAGATGAATTCAATGCATCCGATAACCAAACGTGCTTCCCGGATTGAAAACACTTTCCGGGACCACCTTCTCCCCTAGGGAAGGAAAAGTACATCGAGGCTAGGAAGAACATCTCAGTATCAGTAACCTTATCTAATCCAAAAGCATAACTATCCTCATCTGTTCCCCCAAAAAGTGTGTGCAACTTCTGAAGCACCCTTTTCCTCATCCTCTGTTGTGTCTCGTCCTCGGCTCTCATATTTCGAATTCTTCTACCTTCAGACTCCTCATCATCGTAAGGCTCCCGGCAGCACCCGTCTCCCCATCCAAGAACCAAATCACCGCTAGACTTGGACCGCGAAAGTTGCCAGAAAATCGCATAATTCCAACTAAAATTGGCTGTGTTTGGGGTTTCCACAAGATCTGAAAGCTTATCGTGCAAATTCTCATCATTTCCCATTGCTATTAATGAACATTCAGCCGGAACCGAACTGGAAATCAAGTAATCAAAAGCCTTAATTCCTAAAACCGCCACCGCCATGGTTTTATCCCCATCATCCCACCCAATACCCGCCTCTAGTTTCATCTTTTAACACCCACCCGCTAACAAAGAATCTTCAGTATGATCCAATATTAAAAAAAGGGTAAAACACAATATTATTCAAATCATAAACATGCAAACATGATTTCTATAACCCAATCCAACCCAGTCTTACACCTCCAGTTTCAGATCTCATAGGACTCAAATCTAAACAAACATGCTTCTTTTTTCTCGGGAAGAACGAACACACCTAATTGTTGTGAAGAAGGAGTCAGGAATTTCTCGGGAAAGATACAATAAATTCTATTGAAAATGTCTTCTTTTTTCAACGAAAACAAGCTTCTTTTTTCTTGTCTTCTTTTCTATCTGTTTTCAAGAATGGAGAAGAAAACAGAGTAGAGGGTTGTGTGGATTTATGCTTCTCAAATTCCCAGCTGCTTGCATGTATGAAAAGTATGGTTACTGATTTAAAGTTTCAAAATGTAATCTTGGTTAAGTTGAAGGAAATAAAAGTTCAATATAATTTCTTCTTCCTTTTTTTTTTTTTTTTTTGTATTTTTCATCATTAATTCTAAGATTTGTATTAGAAATTACAGCCCCTTATCCCTAGACTGTAGGATGAAAAATAGGAAATTTGAAGTATATGTAAATTAGAAGAATACTTATTTTTTCAATTATTATTTTAAAAAGTATTCTTTCTTGTATAAAATATCTAAAATAATCGTATTAAATAGTTTTGTTATTAGAGTACTCGAGCAATCGAATCTCAATATTAAATTCAAATGAATTGCATCTCGGTCAAACGATTCTATACGAGTTCAACCACTTTCAATTGAATAAGATGAAAATATCAATTTATAAATAAATATTTAAGAATATGTAAAAACTATAGCAATATTTTATAAATTTGAGGAAGGAGAAATTAGAAGAAAATTCTCAGCTATTTATCACGTGGAAATCGTTTCTAGAAAAACATGTTTACAATTATTTTTATTAATATCTATCATAAAGTTGTTTAATAATACTAAATAAATATAAATTTACTTTCTTTTCAACTTTAAAAAAAATAAAAAATGCACAAATGGTCCGTACTATAAGAGTGACGTGAACAAATTCATTTAATCTTTCTTGATTAGGAACTTTTTTTCTTTCTTAAATCATTAAGTTAAATGGAAATTCTAGGTTGAATAATCCTAGGTACGAGAACTCGATGGAAGTGTGAATAGATCAATAAAACTAGCTTCAATTAGGACAACATGGGGCCTTTCTTGAGTAAGAAATTTCAAGATTCCAATGTCATTAATCATGTGGGCTCAATAATTAACCTAAAAATCTTTCGTATGATAGATACTCTTGGTATAAAAAATGGGTCCCACGTGCATTTCCCAAAAAATATTTATTAAAAATATTATTAAGATTTTAGGTTCGACTTTAAAAAGTAAATACTATTAATATTAATAGAAGTCTCATAAATTTTTATACGTTGATTTATATTTCGATATTTAATGATATATATCTCTTAATAGGTTCACGCAATATTGTGACTCGTTCGAACAAAACAATATTGAATTTGTGCGATCATTTGAGTCTTAATCCAGTTGATATGCTTGTTTGAGATTAATATACTTTGATATCGTATGATTATTTTGACATTTGGTGTTCTGTTAAAAAATATTAGAGTGAAAATTATTCATTTTTTAAATTGTCCAATGATGTGTTGTCACATGACAAAGTGATAGATTTAGGATGAATGAATATAATTATGTGAAATGCTACATGTCTAGAATTTTTTTACAATTTTTTTGACAAATTGTCAGTTGACAAACATTCATTGAATGTTGAACACAGAGCGAATTTAAATTATTCTATGTTGCATTTCCACATCATCATCTATAATGCATTCTGTAATTTTCATCTGTACAAACAATTTTATCCTATAATTATTATTTCATTGATACGTTTAGTTATAAGTATAAAATAAATAATATTTTTGAATCAATTTAAAATTTATAAGTTTTGAAGGTGTAATAGGAGAAGAATGAGCCACGAAGCCATCATGTATGTTGGTTGTCATCACGTGCACTTAGGCACGTGTAATTTAGTCTACTTTTCCTATTCACACGTTCTAACACAATCGAACCTCAAAATTTCGGAGTGTACCTATTAGTCAAAAGTAGTAACAGAGAAAATGTAATCACATGAAGCGCACCTGCTTCACGACCAATGCCTGCTCCTCACGTGATGGATATTGCCTAATTTGACTTTATCAATCGGCACAAAAAACTAACTGATAAAAGACAAGGACAACTTACAAAAATAAACTTAGCCCATATTTGGCTCATGTTTGATATGCATTAAAATTTTCATTTTCATTCTTTTATTCCTTTTCAATTACATATTCTTCAATAAAATAATATTTTTCATCACATCAATAACTTTTCATTCATTTTCAACCACAAATTTTCCAACAATCTACTATTCCAGAATACATTCTTCCAAAATAATGTGGATCAAACACACCCTTGATTCACATTCTTAAAAAATGCATTTTTTCTCTATTTATTTTCAATTACACATTCATCAATAAAATAATATTACACATAATTCAAAATTTTTTCCTTATTTTTTAATCACATATTTTCCATCACATCACTTGAAAAAATGCAATCTTTATTCCACAATGTGTATCAAACACAGCCTAAGCCCCTGTTTGAGCCGCAATATTTTTTTCATTCTCATTTTTTTACTCATTCTCAACCACACATTTTTCAATAAAATAATATTTTTCATTACATCAATAATTTTTCCTTTTTTTTCAATCACATATTCCCCATCACATCAACAGTAAAAATGCATTCTTACTCTCAAAATGTGCACCAAACGGCTGCTAAAATTAGAGATCTCTTAATAAATCATATGCTTGCAGGGAATAAAATGCACTCTTTCCACGTGGATGATAAAATAAATAAAAATTTCCTCTTCTTATGTATTGTTTTCTAATAAAAAATTGCAGATCTGTTTCTTTTTCCTTGTTATGCAAATAATTCTTATAGTCCACTAATTTATTGATGAAGACAATTAACATTAACAAATCCAAACAGTATCGGCCCAATTTCCTTTTTATTTTCGTTTTAAATGCGGTCTCAATCTTTTTATTATGTAGCTCAACTAATTTTTTGAAGTCCATTATTTCAAGGGAAAGTCAGAACACGTGCTTCCGCCTTCTTTAAAAGTGCTTATTTTGGCACTAATGATGGGTACAAAATTGTGTCCACAAAAACTATTTTTGAAATTAATGACTTAAATCTTGCCCCACTCATTTTGTCAAACAATTGTGTACACATAACATTGCTCTTATTTTAGGATTCCATGAGGTAGCATCAATGTGTGTATAAAATCGTACCAGTAGTAAGTTTTATGGGTTTTTTTTATACGCCGTGGGGTTGTCAGGATCTGAATCTTACATTACGTTATACGGTGAACTCTTGCATAAGGATTTTATTTTAATTTATTTTTGTTGCTTATACACATTTGATGAACTTATAGATGTTCTACAAACATTTGAACTTATTGTGCGGTACCCACCCTCCTTGTGAGAGGTTGTAAGGCTTATGTAAATTTTTTCTTCTATACAAATGGCAATTTCCTTTTTTAAAACACTATGTGGTTGTCATATGCAATATGTCACGTGGCACACAAGACTAAATCTTTTTTATTTTTTTTGATAATGCTTGTACATATTGTTTTTATCTTCGGCAAAGTGATAGAAAGTTTTTAAAAATAAATTGGAAGGTCTAACATTTAAATCCGCATAATTAATGTTAAAGAAATTAAATCCGCATTTAAAATTTGTTAGAGCCACATTTTTTTTTTGTCAAAAATATATTTTCGAATAATATTTTAATGGAGAATGAATTAAGGAAAAACTTTGGATTTACATGTAATATTATTTTATTAAAAAATGTGTGGTTGAAAATAAGAGAGAAAAATGTATTTTGGAAATAATGGGGACCAAACAAGGACTTAATGAAAAAATTATTGACGACTGTCTAGTTGTTGCTCGCCAGTCGCTGACTTGGCGCTCGAGCGATGATCGACGTTCAGAAATTTGTTTTGCTTCAAACACTTGGTTTTTCAATCCCTTTTCATCATGAACATTTTTCCTATATATATCATACTCTATGAATGTCTAAAAGTGTGTTAAATTAGATTTATTCCATAGAGATTAATTCATTGATAATCCAAAACATTCATTAATTCCAAGATTCAACAATCACATATTACTTGATCCATAAATTATTCCAAAATATATTTTGTTGCTCAAGCTATATTTTTTCATATCAACCTACAGGATCAAAACACATAAAATCTTTTGATCAAACACCAAATTCGGGAGCTGTTGTAGAAGCAAAAATTTAGGAGGACTAATGTGAAGTTCCAGGAGTCAAGATCTGGTGTCAAGAGCACGTAGTCCAGGAGGTTAAGGTATAAATCAGGACTCGAGATTTGTTTTGAAGGAGCATACCTCTAGGAGGATCAATAGAGACTACAGAAATTGAGGTCGGAAGTTCTATGGGTAGACGGGTCTGTACTGTACTATAAGTTTGCTTCGATTTATAGTGGATTATTGACTGCAAAAAGTGTTCAAAGTTTTTACCCAATTGGAGTTTCTTCGTGATCATCTTTGATATTCTTTACTGTTTTAATTATTGATTGTGGTATTCAAATTTAGTATAATTGACTTATTTGATCTAACCATCTAAAAATAATTTAAAAGTGACTCATTGCTTTTAATTGTATAATTCCGCACGTGGGTCTAAATAATTTAAAACTTTCAAGTGATATCAGATCTTAATAATGATCCTTGACCCAATTTTTTTTTCTAGATGAGTCAGTCAATTTCTAATTCGGGATCTGAGTATGATATGGAAATTTGGGAGGCTTATGTTCAATTGTTTGAAGAGTGCTTTAAGTTGAAAAAAGTGAATTGATCTGCCTTTAAAAATTTGAATAATCTTGAATTAGAAAATGAGAGTCTTGTATCCAAATTTGAGAAATCTACTAAAAGTTTGAATGAGTTAAGAGTTGAGAAAAAGTCCTTAGATATTAAGGTTAAATCTTTTATGAGTGATCTGGAAATATCAAATATCCAGCTCCAATCATTTTCTAGCGGATCTAAGAAAATTGATAATATGATAGGTTTGAATAAAATAATTAGGAATAGAAGAGGTGTAGACTTTAATGCAACAACTTTCTATACCGCTTCTTTTTTAAAATATAAGTTTGTACCTATCTCAAACCCTAATGTTCAAAACTTGAGACCTAGAGTTACTCCTAGGTTCATTCCCACGTATCACCATTGTGGTAAGGTATGACACATAAGATCCAAGTGTTTCGAGCTCTTGAGTAGGAACAAGACCAATAATGTGGGTATTCGAGAATCGAAATCATCTATAAAACATATATTTCATCTACTCGAGGTTCAAATTATGAAACCTAGGGTTGTTCCTATATTTGTTCCCATATGTCATAATTGTGGTGTTTTAGGTCACATTATATCTAAGTGTCGCAAGTCCTTGGTTAGGAATAACAATCAAGATCTAACTATTCGTGTAAGTTTCTTGACTAACCAAGTGAATCACTTGAATGATTTGTGACTCCGTTAACTAAGATTACATCTTCTTTTGAGAATATTTAGATCAAGAGGAATGATGTCGCGGGTCAAAGTGATATTGTTAATTGCGGTATTGCTTGCATTGCTCTTCATGATAAGAGCACTTTTGTGCCGGTGTGAATAGGTACTTATGTGCATGCATCTGCACTATTCACTATATCTATATATTTATGCATGACATCCATCCATTGTATGTTTCTTTTTTGCATTTTTCCTTTATTATAAAAAAATGAAAATGAAAAACGATTTTTGATAATTAATATTTTTTAACATGTTATTTTATTAAAAAGTACTAGTAAAGTTCATATATGGTAAATTTTAAACTTCCATTAATTTGTTTAGAATTTGTTTGGAGTACTTGGTATATGTTGTTGCATGTAGCTTATACACTACACACATTAGACTCTTGTGAGTGAGTTTTGACTACGTGTTTGAGATTTGAGATGATGGTCATTTGTGTGGTGAATTGACTTTAAATATGAAATGACATTCAAACTAGTTGACTTAAACTCTTATATATATTCTCCTTAAAAGAAAGATTACTTTTGAGCTTCAAAGAATTTTTTTTTTTAATTACATAAAATGTTGTTATAGAATCTTATATTTTTTTTCATAGCCTATATGAAATGAGTGATTAAGCGTGCCGGGTATCTTAATACCTGGTGCCCTATAAATCATCTGATTTTGGAGTCATCGACTTAAAGTTTGTTACAGGGGTTATGTAGAAAGCTTAATGAAGAAGAGTCGGCATATAAGATTTGAAACACTGCTTTTAACTTCATACTTTGAAGAATATATTCATTTATCGATGATTCTTTGAAGACTTTCTTACATGAGTTTAATGGCACTTTACACACTTGAATGACTTATACAATATACTCCATCTATGTTTAAAATAAGTTATATGGGAAAAGTTTATTTGTTTATGAACTATGCATGCATAAGTAAGCAAGTATTTGTTCATAATGATAAAGTTGAAAATATATGAAAAATAAAATAAAAAAAATAATTTTTTACAGTAATTTTTCTCTTTAAGATATGTTCTGGTTCCGTTGACTTTTATGATGAAGTGGATTATTAGATAATGATTTCATAAACATGATGGTTCATGCTAATTTTTATGGTGTGTAAAAAATGTGAAATGATCAAAATCATGCATTCTTGTCTCATCACATGGATCAATTTTGGCAGGAGATCGTTCTAATGCTTAACTTATCAACCCTGCTATGAGTACAGGGGTTTTCAATAGAAAACATACAGGAATTTGAAATCAATGGAAATGATTGAAAGATTGGAGGAGGGAAAAAATACACACACCAACAGGATTCATTCATTTCAAAATTCTGGCAAAAATTCCTGTACTTAAGGAATTTTTCTTAACTTATAACTTCTGCCATATTCCTTTGAAACTTTTGACAATAACGCGCATGGCACATTTCTCAGAACAAATGCAAAGTGCTCGTTGAAACTTAAGGTAAAGATATGAACGCTAATCCATGTTTGTAGCTCGAGATTTATTTATAACGTGATCCATTAAATTACTTTTTCAATAGTTGCCCACAGTGGCGGATCCATCATTTTGAGTCAGCACGAGCGGCCGTCGACAGTCGACCGTGGGCAACAATAAAATATTAAGAGCCCCATTTGATGTCTTTTTTTTGCAAAAAAATGCATTCTAGAATAGTGATTTGATAGAAAATGTGTGGTTAAAAATTTTTAAAAAATGTTTTGAATTTGAATATAATATTATTTTATTGAAAAATGTGCGGTTGAAAAGAATAAAGAAAATGTATTTTGAAAATGGGGAAATCAAACAAAATCTAAAATTTAAATATAATAATTTTTTTGTTCAAATCGAACATGTATAATTATGTTGTACAAATTAGCAATATTGACTAAATAATATTGTGACCAAGTTTTGTATAATTCAAATGAAGGGCACGGGTTCAAAATTTTAAAATTGCATTAAAACCAATAAAATTTAACATATATTATTTTGGTAATTTTAGTGTCAAAGTTCAACAAATACCTCAAGGAAAGTTCGCATGTTCGAATTCAACAAATGAAGAGCACGTGTTAGAATTGTTACAATTGCCTTAAAACTACTGAAAGTTAATATATATTAATTCTGGTAAGTTTAGTGTCAAAGCTTAAGAAGTGTCATAATGGTTAGTCTTCAATATTTTTAAGGAGTGGTCACATGTTCGAAACTCCTCTTTATTGTGTTAATTTTTGTGAAAAACGTACAACTAAAAAATTCCACAATAAATCGGTTGAGGTGGGATTCGAAACCGGGACCTCCAAAATAAATATAGAGGTTCTAACCAGCTACACTGCAAGAAATGTTTGACAATCAAATGAATTATCAATTTTATAATCTATAACGTTTATCTATTGTAAAAAATAAAAAAAAATGGTTCCTAACGGATCCAGCACAGGCGGCCGCTGGGGCTCGCCAGGTGCTGGGTCCGCCACTGGTTGCCCATCTTCCTTGATGTATCATTCAACTGATGCACTACATCCTAATTAATTGTCATTTTTTAATTAATGGTGTGTTTGTCTCCCATTAATGAGAGAAAAATAGAGTAATGAATAGTATTTTTGGAGAATGGGTTGTTGAAAATTAAAATAACTTTATTGGTTTGTGTGTAGAATATTTTATTGGGTGAATGTGTGGTGGAGAATCTTATCGCAGCAAATAAATTTTTGAATAATGATAGACAAACATGGGATAAATTTCAAACTAGTGAATTTTTCTACCAGGTATTGTTGTATTTACATTTTGGAATTACAACCTTTGTGCACTGCAATTATTGTATGATAAGTCGGCCTAAAAGTACCATATTATCTCTAGCTTCATACTTGTGTGTCATAGGTATCCGAATCAAATGATATCTTGTATCAAGTGTCGGACGAGATCACACACCATGTTGATTTTACGTAATGACATGCAAGTGCTATCATTTCCAGTTAGACGGGATTCCGTGTCAACACGCATTAACTATAATTTGAGTAAATGCAATCTACCGTACAACTATTGTTCAAGGTACCACACGAAAGACTATTTTGTGGGTTTTTATGCGGGGAACGTCATACTACTCAAAGATCGTGCACATTGGTAAGTAGATAATTATAGTTGCCCTGACTATATTTTGCCTCCTAGATCGAAGAGGCAATCAGGCTGGCCAAAGAAGACGAGGAGAAGGTCGAGGGTGAAATTTTTACAATCAACTAGGTGTGGAAGGTGCAAGAGAACAGGACACAATAGGAGAACGTGCAAACAACCTTAGCCACTTAGCGATGTACGGAAGCGAAACCAAGGATCTGATGACTAAATGATGATGCATAACTCATTTACCGCGTGATGGCATTTACTAGAGACTATTAATTTTGGTTGCCGGATATGTCTATGTTTAACATTCTACGTTGGGTAATCAATTCTATTATAAATTGGATGATTCTCGTGCATTTATCTTGTTTTACCGGAAAGTATGTTACACGGACATGTTACTGTACTAATTCACAGCACACAGATTGCTGTTAATCAACCGCTATTCCATCTGTAAATGCTATGTTTCACATGTAGTTATTACTTTTCGATCAAACTGATGAATTTCTTGACAACATAAAGTTTTATTTGGCTTGGTGGAACCAACATATCCAATCAGAATGATTCTCATTTTCAGGAAGGCAGATTATGGGGTTACACAGGTACTTGAATTTGATGGTCACATTTCAAACGAGGACGGTCAGGTGCATGTGATAATAACATGTGGTGTATGCACCAATGTGTAGTCTTCCTTGTTCAACAAAGTGAACGCCTTATATCGAATAAATTTGGTATTGACTACATGAATTCTTATTTGCCATTCCGCTCCATTTTCTACTGAACACGAGTCAATTTTACGAAACTTCTTGCCCTGATTGGATTAGACCATTATGATAAGTATATACAATTGCATAACACCATTTGACCAAACAATGACAATGTAAATTTACATGAACTGCATTGCATTGAGCAACAAAAGCACTAGAAAATATTACCCCTATCTCTTATTATTGCAACAGAGCCAGATACCACTGTTCTTGGCTCAAGAATTCAAGGCTTGAAACAGAATTTTCCACCAAGTTGCATAGAGCTCTGCAAGAAGGGCTTTCATCCGTCCCTTCCCAAGCGAATCCTTGGCTGATAAGTAATAAAGCACACGAGCCACCAAGAAAAAAACCTCTATGACCAACTGGGGAAGGGTGAGACCCGCCGTGGTAATCCATGCAGGTGAGGAGGGTTTCGACGGAAGGGTAATAGTCAACGGTTAGGCTGCCATACATTTCCTCGATGGTGAATCCGATGTACCGAGGATGAGGGAGAGTGCCGGAAGGTAGGGAAGTGATAGATGATGGTGGCATGTCCAAGTATTTCAGTAGTATGGTGATTGATGGATGGCAGTGCTGGTTGTGGTGGTGGCAGACGTGGAATTGGAGTCCAATCAAAATCCCTTGCAAACAAGGATTTGAGCAATAAATGGATAGAGAGAAAGCAAACTACATATATAAAATACCAACAATGAGTGGCCACAGAAATTAAAAAGTGCCTCATTTAAAATTGGGCTTCTCGGGGTAAGTGCAGCCGGACCTTTGGATAATGAAATTCGATGCATAACAACCTTGATAAGAAAATAAAATGATAGAAACTAGAAATGGAAAAGATAGAGCCTGCTGGAAATTGCAGGGAAGAAGAAGAATATTTATTCATTCAACTTGAGAAATTACATTAAATACTAGTTTATTTATAGAGAAATATAGCTAACAAACTATCTAATAAACTAACAAGAAGAAGGATCTAAGAGAGGCTGGAAGGAGGAAGCCATATGCCGAACGTGATCTGGTGATAGAATCTTCAGCTACTGGAGCGCGTGAACCTACTGGAATTGGAATGTGTGATCTGAAATTGGGATATTCCAACAAACCTGCTTTTACACGATCTTCAATGGGTTTCTCTCGAACCGACTGAGACAGAAATCTCCCAAAGAAGGCATCCCCTGATACAAAAGTAATGATTTTGCAACTTGTACATGAAAAAATGTACATAATAAATTACATCATATGATGTGGGGAAAGATTGAATAAAAAATTTATTGTATTTTAAACTGATAAATGATTGAGTCACATGTGACATTACGTAATCTATTATATAAATCTTGATGTACATGTAGCAAGATCCAAAAAGTAAATACAAAGTAATCTGATTCACTGAAATCGATCAGGTACAATTGTTGAGACGTGGTACGAGGTAACGTCAGTAGCTCGTCCAAAAAGAAGTGTGGGTGTGATGAAAATCTGTAAGTCGATCCCTTCATTTAAACAATAAATCTGCTGTAAGGAACCTTTCCATTGTAGGAAAAGGAAAATTGCCCAAGTACTGGGATTCTTTCACATAATTCCTACAGGTGCTGCCAGTGCTGCGGTGGCAGCATCTGATTCCTAGACTTTTTTTTTTTGTTTGCCATCTGCCAATAAGTTTGCGCAATGTGGAATCCTGTAAAACTTATGTGGAAAAAAACCTTGTACCTGCTGCATTGCTTGTAGGAAAAATTCTTTGAACCATGTACATGATCTTTTTCATGAATGTATGATTACTTTTCAGAAAAAAACTAACATAATTCAATATTTCCCTCCCTTCATTAACTTCTGAAAACAGTGGGATACTCTATAATAAATATGAAATCACATACTGCACAATTTATATCAAGGAGTTTCTCCTTTGACAATGGAATTACAAGGAACAACTTCACTTTCCCATCCTCTGCAACAACAATTGGATCTGCATCCTAAGTGGTAATTGTAATTCTTTTGTGGGTTCCCGATGCCTTTGGCCACTGAGAGATTTTCAAAGCTATTTCCTCAACATTTGCAGTCTGGTCGATTCTTGTAGTGTATTCAAGATCTTTGTGTTTTGAATCTTGAGTTTTTGGAGGACTGCTACAATGGTGATAGGACGTTTGGGGATTCATGTAAGAGTTATGCCCTAAGTCCAATCAACTTTGGACATAAACATTTTAAATATAATTGATGCATGTATGACAATATCTATTATTTAATTGAATTAACATTCTAATAAATTAAATAATAGAATCCGTAGATTCAAGTTTTGGTGATTTGTTAATTACAAGGAGTTGTGATTACAAATTACAATTGATCGAATCTTAAATCGTCCGTGGTCGAAGTAATAACGAGATATGGATATCGTTATTACTGATATATCATCGCGTGTGACATTTTTACTTGTGAAGTAAGTAGCTGATCTCACAAGTTAAAGTGTGGTGACACTTGAATGAACACGTGGATGTTTTGTTATAGAATAAAACATTGAAGACCCGTTGGGAGATTCCACGTGGATAACTATCTGAGTGTTAGTGGTTAATCTCTAATGTTCGGTAGTGGAATTGGTCCTTTGACTTGAGGTCGTCATAGTACCTTATATGAGGACAGTCATACTTTAATGGTGTTGGATGTTACTCTACCAAGAGTCGCTAATACAGTATCGTTCGGGTATGTCAAGAATCATATGAAGGTTGTGAATGATCAATAAAGGATTCGTCGCTCTTAGATAATAAGAGATTATGATCTACATTTTATCCAGTTAAGTTAATAATGAAATCCTTGATCAATGTGAACTCATAAGTCGGAAAAGAGTTTTCGACTTATATTGACTTAACACTGGGATAAAAGATATGATCGATAATTGAGATTTGCACGTATCCATATCTCATTATTGATTGGATCATATTGACGAAATGATTATAATTTCACGATAAACGAACAAGTTTGGTTTGTTACATCACGTGACATTTCTCATCACATGTATTGCCCTGATACATAACTAGATGTCAATCTGGGACGACGAATGTGAATTAGTGATAAAGTAAAAGGGGTGTTTTAATTTATCGATTTTGATTAGATCAAAATAATAATTCACGTCGTTAGATATCGTGATTAGGAACCTAATGAGTCACACACAAAAGAGAACCAGAAGAATGAAATCTATCAATTAATTAATTGACAAGTGTTGAACAATTAATTAATTGAGTTGCTTATTAATAGGCTCGAATTAATTAATTTGATTAATTAATTCATGGACCGAATTTAATTAATTTGATTAATTAAATATTGGACCGGGTAAAGTTTAGAGATGGACCAACCCACTTGGGCTTATATTAATAGGCTGCTAGGGTTTGTAACATGCATGAAATTTTCAGTATTCTTGCTAGCACAAGAAAAGTAAAACCCTAGCAGTCATTCATGTTCTATGTGTGGATCACCATTGGAGGCTGGACAATTGGACAGCTCGAATTGTAGATCGTGATAATTGGAGTTCGAGAATCGGCAAAAGAGTTTGCAGAATTCATCAAAGGTATTATTCTCAACACAGTTTCTATCTAAACACAAAGCAGATCCTTGGTGGGAATTAAAAAATAATTAATTTTCCGCTGTGCATGTTAAGTAAATTCCCAACAGTTCAATCATGCTACAAGTACATTGTTTTTGACATCAAATTTGACATTGTACCACATGTTGCAGCACGATTGGTCAGTTTGAAAATACAACACACTTTCCCGCCACTCCATTTTTGAATTTGCAAAGGAGTGTCAAACTCCATGTATACAAGGAGTGTACAAGGAGCTCAATTCTTGGGGATTACTAGGGCGAGATTCGGGGGGTGTGATATGTGGCATGTTTGGTGGAATGATTTCAACCAATTGTATTAATTATGGGATTGATTGTATATATTGCGTTTTTGTTTATACTTCATATTTTGTAGTACATTTGAAAAAAAATTATTGTATTGTGAAAAAAGAATTCCTATCATATTTAATGTAGGTGGTGAAATTTCTACTAAAAAATACTGTGTAAAGTCAAGTGAGACTTTTTCATTAAAAAGTGACATACAATAAAACATAATAATTTTAACAACCGTGTTTGAGTGGCATTTTTCTAATTTTAAAACCTATAATTTGCAGATAGACTAAGATGAAAATGAAACACTAATGTGGATATATTTTAAAATTGCTAAACACGTGTAACAAGCTGAGTGTAAATGCCATGGGCTGGTCGACTTATATACTTGTAGTCATCACAAATGAGTAACTTTGCCTAAGTTTTAATTTGTGAATTTTCATGTACCCATATAGTAGATACTTTATCAACATTAGAGATTTATGTATGGAAACATTAATCACTATAGGCAAGGGTTCCATGTCAATCATGACAATCGTAGAAATAAAAAAATGTCGATTTGGATGGTTAACACCAATAATAAGGTGCCTCGTATTTACAATGCCATATACAATAGACTCAAAGGGAAACAAATTGGAAACAATGGACCTTCGGGAAGTAAGGGACATTCCTCGTAACAAAAATTCATTCACAAGTTTATAGAATTAAGGTTAATCAACATTTTTCATTGTGTTGAATTTGTTTATGGATTTGATTTTTATTTTAAAATGCTTATTTTCTTGTGTATCGTAGGTATTGTGTTCTATGCTTTTAGAGGAAACCGTTCTCTGCGTCTTTAAAAAGAGCACATGTATCTACTCTTTTTTTGTGTTATGTTTGTGAACAATGTAGTATATGAAGCATTGTCCATTTTTCCATTCCTTAGCCAAATCTGGATAGTGGAGCCATTTCAGATACTATTTCCATTCAATCTATACCACATTAGTGGGTTAGCTATGTTGTTTCCTTGCATCTGTGCGGTATTGTGATGTAAAGGAAAATTTAAATATTCATACTGTTTTCAGAGCTTATTTTTACTTTTGGGAGTGAGTGGCAGTGATCTATTGAGACTTAAACGTGGGAGTTTTTGATGTTGAGACTTTATCACAAGAGATTGTCACTTTTTTTCTTTTTTCTATCAGTTTTTTGAATATTTATTACTTTATTGTTATATACTAGTTATAGAAGTCAAACAAAATCACAAAGAGAAATATATGCAGAAGAAAATCAATCATCCACTAGATTTATTTTAAGGTTTTAATGAGACATCAATTAATGTTTTTTTTTTTTTGAGTTTTTATCACTTTTTGGAGTTCTTATTACATTTTTTTTTTTTTTTTTTGTAATTTTCTGAATTTCTACCACTTCCAACTTATAGGGCGTTGAGTTTGTAAAATGAAGTTATTTTTTATGTTTAGTTTATAGAAGTTAATCATAATCATAAAGAGACAACATGCAAAAGAAAATCAACATTCCTTAGGATCTATTTTAAGGTTTTGATTTATGTTAAATATTATTTGTCAATTTATTTTTATTTTTTCTAAATTTTTGAGCCGCTATTTGGTAAGGATTAAAATCTAGATTATAATATAAATCAAAGTCAAAAATTAATCTTAACCCATATTTTATGAGTTACACAACTTTTCAACCAAATATTTCATTAACTTCTATCAAAATTTACTAAAAAATCTAATTTTTAATCCTCTTCAAACAAAGGAATTACTTCTATACTTAATGCCATAGAAACAAAGATTATTTAATAAACAAAGATTATTTAATCTTTTTGAAGCATTTATTTATTATTAGTTCATTTGAATTTCATTTAACTGTCTATCTTTTTTTTCTTTTTGCAGGATTGAGATTTAATATAGTGGGGGTAATGTTCTTGTCAAAGATTTTATTAAGAAAATTCAAAGTTACATGGTTTGTGATATTTTTATTAAAAAATGACCTAGCATGTTATGCCACATTTTAATTAAAATATTACACAATTAATTTCTAATATAATAATACATCTTTGGCTACACTTTTAATTTACTTATAAGAATTTCTTTGAAATGTTAGTTTATTTTATATTGTGTTAAATGTGAATAAAATTTTCATGATAGAGAAAGTAATATTGTAATTGTTATGCATAAAATTATGTAGATATACATAAAAGTTCTCACGGGAATAACAATTAGGTCGTTCGCATGGAAAGAGACATGATTGGTGGAGAAAATGTGTAACTACTTAAGGTTTTCTATGCAATTATTTTAAACACCATCAGAACTTTCATTCACATCCTCTGAATCACTATAGTTGATGAAGCATGATTCTAATGCATCCTCAGCCAAAGGGTATTATTTTTACATTCCAATCCTTTTCATTCCAAATACAAAGAAGATGAGAAAGATGATGGTGCAAAGGGAAACACATTGTAAACAAATAACTTAACTTCAATTTTCTTCCATATTTAGTTACTCATCTTCAATTTGATACAATCAACTCAACTAACTTTGATCTGTTTGCAGATCTCTTCACTTTATCTATTATTGCCAATTTAAGTTTGGCATGTAAAATTATGTGATATGTACAAATGTTCTTTCAATTTATAAGTACTTTTTAAGAAAATATATATTTGGTAATCATACGTTAGTTTTAATGTCCAAGTTAATATGTAACAATAGTAAAATTTACTTGGCAATTTATAGAATGAACATATCCGCAAACAAATAGTAGTCCATTAAGAACTAGAAATTTTAATTCTATTTCACTGAGAACAATCAACTAGCAGAAAGACTTAAAAGAGAAACAAGATTTATAAAAGTTCGTTTCAATGTGAAATTAAGTCATCTTCCGCATATGCAGTGATTCAGCATGATAAAAAAAGTTTTAAAAAGAAAATTGTACACCTATTTTTTCTAACCCCTCTCTCTTTTATGATGGTAACTTAAATGCATAATTACGGATTCCTATTTATAACACAAATTAGGGCAAAATTGAAATTTAAAAAGACGTATTCTTAAATCACCCTTAAAATTTTTTGGTTTGAGGGCTCTGTCCCCCTTCCAATTCCTAAAGCAACCTCACCACGAAGGTCGATTCACGTACTGGCTTCTCAAGCGACAATAATTAGACTAAACAACTTAACATTGATTGCACCTAATTGAAAATAAATGACTATATTTGCAAGTTAAAGTTGATTGATTAAATTGAATCAAATTGAAGATGGACGACTTAGATACATCTTCGCTAAGAACTGATGACCCACAATGCATTTAATCCATACACATCCAAAAAGAAAGAGAGTACAACAAAACATGTTAAATTTTGTTTCTCTCTCGAAAACAGCCTATTAGCAATTCTTTTTTTTTTTTTTTTTGATATTCAGGTATCCTAGCTTACACCAAACTATGTCCTGGACCACCCATCCTCGGCCCCTCAGTGATGGGTGGAGGTTAATCGCGGGATATGCCCAAGTTGACCAGGGTCTGTACACCCTTTATACTCCTGGCCCCAAGGGAGCCTTCCTCCATGGATATTACATCACCAAGCTGCTTCACCCAAATTGAGTATTACAATACTCAACTGCTCCATTCAGGAATCGAACTCCCCACCCTGAGGTTGCAAGCTTATTAGCAATTCTTATATGGGCACAATAGACTTATGGTCCTAATTTCGATTGATTTCATTTTCAAGTTTCAATACGTGCAAATCAGTGATTGGTTAAAAACGACCTTCGATTTCATGTATTTAACTTGCATATCGTAGAATTTCTTTATGACATGTGTTACGGTAAATTGAAATATCCTTTTAAGTAGAAAATCAATATTAGTATGGATTTCTATTGAAGACGAGAATGAACAAAAGGTGCAGTCAAATTCAAAGACAGTCGATACAGAGGAAAAACAGAAAGGAAAAAATTGAGTTTGTAGTCTGCATTACACGAAAATAAGGTCACTGACATCTCATGTAGGGCAGCAAATGTGACATTTCGTACCTTCAGGGACCAAAAATTTTAAGATGACAATGATATCTACCTTTAAACTTTACTATGCCATTATGTTGAGACATTAATAAAGTGAAACCACGTCCCAATTTATACGGTCCTAAATACTTAAAACAGATGGATGTTCTCTAGCCAAAGGTAGCTTTGGTAATGGAGAGAGTGTCTTGTGGTAGCTCCAACACCCCCATCGCGATAGAAAATTGTCCTAAACACCACATGCAAGGCTGCGCCACGAGGCATCCGTCGTATCGTGGCATTCGGAAAAGGCGATGGGGGAAATGGGTGTCCGAAATTCGAGAGCCAAGGAAAAAAAAACGTATATGGCTAGGCTCATATCCAACACCAGAAATGGCAGCTAGAGCATATGATGTAGCTGCATATTGTCTAAGAGGACAAAAGGCGCAACTCAATTTTCCGGATGAAGTCGAGCTTTTACCGCGGCCCTCTACATGCAACGCTAAGGATATTCAGGCCGCTGCAGCATTGGCGGCAAAGATGGTGGTAGAAAAGGCCGACGTTTTAAATAACGATGGCTGCGATGATTTTTGGGGTGAAATTGAGCTGCCGGAGCTGATGGATAATGGTCCAGAAGTTTTTTCTGAGACTTTGAGTGATTATATATCAGAAGAATCGTATTGGAATAATTCTTGCGAGACGATCCCTAGTGATACCCCAACAATAGATTATGAGTATATTATTTGATTATGTCCATAAACAGTAAGTACCCATAATTCATATATAATTATGTTAGCATCTTTTCTGTTTTATATAATTTTTTAGCCTGTTTTGAAATCCAACGGTGGGAGTCCATCATCATGAGTTGGAACTTTCTTCATCATCTCAGGCTGCAAATCTTGCTTTCTATTTAGCCAGAGGGATGTAAATTTTTGAAAGTTTTCTGGCCTGCATCAGAAGCCAGCAGCATGAGTTAACTTACTTGGGAGTGGACTTTCCACTTTAAGCTAATTTTAATATTACAAATCGAAGATACAACAATAGAGAAGCAATAAGGAAGAATTTAGAACAAGTACTACTCACTAGTTTGGATATTTTGAAGCAGACAAACTTGTTCATGATAGAGTACTTGTATGATGCACACCACTTTTCTACCAGACTCGACTGCCTCTTCTCTCATCAGCCCCAACAAAGCTCCCTATGATTGAAACCAAAAGAATCATCCAAATTAACTTCAGGAAGACAATGAACTTCAAAGAAAATAGCAATAGGTAGACATCAAGAAAAACCATTCAAAGAAACTGTAGTCATGAAACAAAACGAGAATAGGCGATAAAACAAATTAAGAAAAAGATTTTACGAGGAAATTCTAGACGGGAAAATCGACGGACAGAGGAGGAGAAAATTCTCAGAATTTTGGTTTCACCACATATATTGCACCGCGAGCTTTTCCGGCCAGGCCAAACACAATTCGGATCACCATACTCTTGACAGAAACGGATTATGCAAGCTTCAACTACATTACGACGGTGTACATTTCTACACTTATACCAATGCATAACTCTTCTAATCCACAAGCTTTTCTGAAATTTTGCTGGAAATATTGTAATGAATTCACTTGCATCCATCACCTTCATACAGATTATAAGTTTTAGCACAACCTTTAATTTCAAAAGAAAATAAGGAAAAATTCATAAATACAAATGTTTTAAAATACAATTTCAAAATTAATAAACTTGCAATTTTTTTTTTCCAAAAATCAGATGGTCACATTTGTGACTTCTCATATAATGTTGTGATCTACAATTTAATTTAAAAAACAAGTCTCGCTCACATACACACAATTTATGGATCCAATCGCGTATTAAATCACAAATCACACAACTAAAGTTACAAATTATTTTATTAACACAAGCATGTGACATGTGGCATGTTGTCAACAACGATATCAAAATTATTGTACACCAAACATTGTTCTCCCTTTAAACTGCTTCTTCGAATATCGATTTTCACATGTTTTCAGCTGCGGGTAATAATTTCTTCATGTGATCTTTATTTTATTTTTTGCCCGAATAAATTAATGGATCTTAGATACCCACTTCAGAAGTGAAAGTAAAACTCTGTTTCTTAATTATCAAGGTTTATCTGATATTCATATTATCCATTGGTTTTTAGGGGTTGTGTGACAAAGATTTTGATAAAAATAAAAAAAATTTAATCGATTTTGATAAAAACTGATGAAATCTACGATTGAAAAATTGATAAGAATCACACGAAATGTCTTATTAAAATTAAATATTTATTTTAATTTAACTTTTTATGAAATACTTAAATTTTTCCAAACAAGCACTTAGCATCAATTTTTTTTATCATTATTTTAATTTTTCTCAAATTTTATTTTCAAGCATATATTTTTACAATAAAATATTTTGTAAATAAATCGAATTTTTTTTCTACTTTTTCAATCACACGTTTTTTGAAAATTTATTTTCCTAATAATAAACTGGAGCCTAGTTTGATAGTGGTTAAAAGTAAAATAAAAAATGAAGATTTATGAGTGAGTGGAGAACGGGGGTAAGCAGAGAATAGCAGGTAAAAGTCCAAATCAATTCCAGAAAAGAACCGACACTTTCTTTCATATGTACCATAGAATCCAATGCATAGCACAGAGAAAAATGCCAAAATATTGCTTGAAAAGGATGTACGTTTATATATATATATATATATATATATATATATATATATATATATATATATATATATATTTCTTTTTTCTATTTTTGTGTTGTTTGATTGACAATTTTTTTCACGAAAAATATTTTCCTACTTTGGTCACGCGACCATATTTTCTTTGAAAACAAGAAAAATATTTGTTTTAAAGAAATGTGCTTTTTATTTTCCAGATAATCAACTCTCTCTCCTACCCACCAATAAAAATAAGCAAATATAATATTTTCAAAATTGAAAACTAAATCAATACACATTTAATTAATAATTTTCATACAAATAAGTTCTAGATAATTGAATTATCTAAAATTTATTTTCTTTCCATACAAATTTCATACTCGCAATCAAACGCACCCTTAATTTCGTATTATCCCAGAAGTAGTAGTGGAGAAAATTATTATGCCCGTTTTAACTAATTTTTTAAAATTCTTTTTTTTCCTCAAAACTGATTTCTAACCACAAATTTGTACATAAATTTAATTTTTTTTTTTTTTACTTTTTACTCATATATTTTTTTTTAAAAATTACTTTCATAAAATTTATTGGCTCGAACATGGACTATATAATTAGGCCAATAAATATGCGTTAACATGAGTAAATTGAATGAGGTTTAGAGTTGCCATTTTGCAGCAGTGTAAACGTGTGCAAGAAAATGAACTGCTTTCCGACATCAGGCTTGAAAAAGATATAATAGGTACTGGCAGGCACATGGATCTTGACTTTTAAGTTATATTTATTTAAATTATAGATTAATTGTGGGGTAGAATTTTCAAAGATTTGCACATTGCAATTTTTTTTTTCTCAGATTAATATAAATCCCTGCTGGGCCTGCTTTTTTCATGTCAACAGCTACAAAAAGTCTAGTCCACCTCACACTCTTCATCCGTATGTAAACGTAAAACACCAATCTCATCCAACCAACCAAAATCCACATACACGGCCCCCACTCCCATCGCCACCGTCCCACGACCACTGTCAAGGTAGAAACAAACAAGCATGGGATTTCAGGGTGAAGTAGGGCAAGATTCAGATTCTACACCCAAGCAGCTTCCACTTTTCTCCAAAACAATACCACCCATGATGCAGTCACCTTACCATTCAGGGATGCTAACACCACCACTGCACACTTTAGCTTCAGTTCCATTTCAATGGGAGGAGGAGCCTGGGAAGCCTAGACCATGCACCGCTCTCATCGCACTCCCCAACCATAAAAACACTGAAACAAAGTGCTTAGAGCTTCCTCCAAGACTGTTCATGGAATCCACCACTAAAATTACCAAAATACCCTCTCCCACCAGAGTCTTGGATGGACCTTATGTGGGCATACCCAAGTTCTCTTCTTCTTCATTCAGATCTCTCGGAGAGGCTAAAGGGTCGTTTGACGGTTCTAGTAGCAAAATTCCTGAGAATGTGCAACTTAGAACTGTTGTACTTTGCAAGAAAGGACACAAAAGAAGAGGTTTATTTGATTCTTGGGGAAAAAAGACTATTGCAGTACTTAAGGGTCGGAAGAAGGAAATTGGTGATGACGATGCTGGGACAAAGGCTAAAATTGAAAAATTAACAAGAAATGGAAGCTTTTCAAGCTTCACTCAAGCTAGGTCTCACCTTTGGGTAAGTATTTCCAACTTTTTTGCCCTTATAATTCACTTTTTTTTTAATATAAAAAGTGATATTTATGCCATTGTTCAAGTATTTTCCATTTGTTACTTTGCTTATTGCATGACTGGGGATTTGGAATGATGCAAAATGACAAACCGTCACGATATGTTTACCTTTATTCATATCTCAGTAATTAATAATATATAAAATCTTAGAGGGGGCAGTGATTGATACAAGAATTGATATTGTTGAAAAGAAAGCTCAAAACTCGTGCAAATCCATCCGAAAAATGCTATGAGTACAGGAAAATTCAACAGGTTTTTGCACAGAAAGACAGTCGTCCTGTGCAAAAACCTGTTGAATTTCCCCGCAGACTTATTCAATCCATTAAGGGTGAGTAAAATTCTGTGATCGTCAGCCACATAGTGTCAATTTTCAAGAATAGTAAAGCGTGGGGATAGATTAGGTAAGGTCCGTGTCCTTGGGGAAGGACATGTAAGTAATTTCGTTCTTGAACATGCATGTGGAAATTTATGCAGAGGGGGTATCTTATTGACTAAAAATAGTGAGGCCTCAATTCTTGTTCTTGAGGGGAGGGGACACCAAAAGAGAACACCGAATTGTTCTCCCTGGTTAAGATTTGAACGATGGTTTAGACAGCGAGCGCCTGGTCAAATTTATCAGATGCTCGTTCGTTTGTCTTGTAGAAACCATTATAGGGTTTCAATTGATTCATTCTAGAGAATTAGATGACTGCATTTTGAGCTTAATAATCTGTTCTTATTCCAGGATGCTATATATGAAGGTTTCAAGCAAGTGATGCCGTGGAAGAATAGAAAATCAAACAAAGAAAAGCTTACAGTTTAACTCTCTATGCAACCTCAAGGACAACTATATATTTGGATGCTCATTTGTAATAATTTTAAGGTCCTCGTACGAGTCTTACCTTGGTATAAAACATGTCATAAGTTATGGTGGCATGCATTCTAGTTTGTCGAGTCTAATATGACAACAAACTTCATGTCTTCAATATTTTGAAATGGACGGAGTATATGAGTTCATGAGAGGTATAATATGGCAAGAAGGATTCATTTCTATGATTTAATTGTCAAGTTAGATCGCGAAATATGAACGTGGCAGGTTACGTGTGGAATTATGTAACATTATTTGGTATTTACATGTTCTTGTGTATATGTTACCAAAAACTCAGTCTAGAGAGTTTATTTGCAACATCTTGTATATGCTAAGTATGGAATTATGTAACATTACTTGTCTAGAGAAGTATTCAAAACTCTTAATAGGTTTAAGCGATATGAAGTTTTACCCGTTGTATGCCCTGTAAAATGGTGGTCTATTTAAGAACATCAATATTGAAATTTGATATCTCATTTGAGCTTTAAATAGATACAATTATCTTTGAGCTTTTTGAGCTCTAACATTACTCTCACTCTCATAATGTCGGGGGATAAATATCACATTAAATAAATATAAAATATATTTCAACATATAATTAAGGTTTGTGTTACTTTTGTTAATAAGATTGATCTTGTACGATGGCACAAGTCTTAATATGTGTATCAGAGCCTATAAAGTAAAATGAGCACTTGGATTCAATTAAAACTCAAATGAGCATACGGATTTTAAGATTGATTGTGTAAACGAGTTAACATATTGTGTGACATGTTAAGGGATAAATTTCACATTGAATAAATATAAAAATGATTAATAGCATAAAACCTCCCTAAAAACGTTTCTAATTGTAATATACCCCCTACTTACTGAAAATCGTAGAAAACCTCCATATTTGAAACATTTTGTGCGAAATACCCCGTACCGTCCAATTCCTTTAATTTTACCATTAAAAAAAAGTAAAAATTGCAAAAATTAAAAATTAATAATTATAGTTGTGATTCTAAACTTTTTTAGTTTTTTATTTTACAAATTACACCAAAATCTTTTATTTGTACCACCCATATTCTCAAACATTTAAAAATTATCTCCCCCACACTCTCACCCCCCTACCACAGCCCACCCCAAACTAAACAAAAAACATACAAAATTATTTCCTTATTTCTACTCCTCTCTTAATGGATCAGTTGGAGCAATTGGATCATGACCCACTGTCGTATGTGACTGAATTGAATTGCCCATGGTTCAATTGGTGCATTGGAGCACAGTAGATTGGCCAATTGAAATGAGGGAGCTGTCGTTCGTTCACCCAAGAAAGGGGGCAAACTTTGAATATGATTGGGACGATTTCTGGAGCAATTGATGAAATTGGAATGTTAACCATGGTTGAAGGGACCTGATTAAGTCTCGATTGATGCCAATTTGTTGATTCAACATTGCGTGCAACACGAATTGAAGCAGGCAAATTCGAGTTTGCGATTGCCGAATCTATTTGATCATCATTAGAACAAAATGGTGCATATTAGTTGACGTTCGGTCATAATCTTGATCATCTGGATGAGGGCTATCAATAGGTAGTGGTGCGCGATCGTGAGCATAACTGGAGATGGGTTTTCTGGAAGAAGAGCCGGGTGCACGACATCGGGTTTTTTGGCTGCGATTTCTGCTGATTCTTGTTGTTTCATGGTTGACGGTTAGTTGGAGGTTGTAGAGATGAGTGAGACAAGGCTGTTGGCGGTGGGATCCAGTGGTCTTGGTGGTCAGAAAGTGGTGATACGAGGCTCTATAAGTTTATTGCAAAAGTTTAATGTTTTCTACCTCAAGTTTCATTTCTTCTTCTCATTCCAAATAAAGTTTCAAATGTTTGGGATTGTAGGTGGTACATAAAAAAAATTTGGGGACAATTTGTAAAAGAATAAAAAGTTTAGATACTAAAAATGCATTATTACTTTTTAATTTTAACATTTTTTACTGTTCTTAACGAAAAATCTGACG
The DNA here is from genome assembly GCA_035079005.1 of Fraxinus americana. Taxonomy (NCBI): domain Eukaryota; kingdom Viridiplantae; phylum Streptophyta; class Magnoliopsida; order Lamiales; family Oleaceae; genus Fraxinus; species Fraxinus americana. The sequence goes on along the minus strand of CM068723.1, from coordinate 6,445,797 downwards.
GTATGAGGGAATTTAGCAGAGAATGTTTCAAATATGGGAATTTTCTGCGATTTCCAATAGATAGATGGTATATCGTAATTAGAAACGTTTTTAGAAGGGTTTTTTGTTATTAGTCCATTATAAAAATATAGATCAATATATACAGATTTGAGCCACTCATCTTAAAAAGATTGCAAATTTGAAGAATAAAGTTCAAGTTTTAATAATTGTGTTATGTGTTTCCATTTTAGCTTTGTAGGATACTTGGTCTGTTAGGTTTTGTGACAAAAATTCTATGTGATTTAGAAGTTTGTTGTATGAAGGAAGCTTGTTTAATTATGGTTTAGAAGTTTTGTTTGATTAGGAATCAAATTTCATGGTGTTTTGGGAGTTTGATTGAATTAAAGACTTGGAGATGAAGTAAAATACTTTGGAGCGGAAAAGAAAGAAAAAAAAAATTTCAACATGTTCGGCGCCGGCGCGAACAGGGTAGGGAACACGGCATTGCAGGGCCGGCCCGGGCTCGGGCGCCGTGGAGCCCTGATAACGCGTTTTCCATGATTTTCTCGTGTTATCCGAATTTTGGGACTTCTTCTTCATTTTGGATTCTACAACTTCGAGATTTGATTTCTATAAATACTCCACAAGGTCACTTAAAAAAAGGAGAAAAGGAAATACTCAAGAGAGATTATAACAATTAGATCATTGTTCTGTACATTAGAAATAAGAGAGAATTGTTTAGATTAGATTGAGTTTACAAAATCTTGTAAGACAGTTGTTTGTTTTTTGGTATAATAAATTCTCCATTTTCACAATTTACTTAATTGCTGTGTGATCCATTAAATTTCATATTTTTCGCCTTTAATTATTTGGCCGATTTTTCAACAAGTGATATCAAATTGTTCTTGATATCGGGTTGGTTCACAACAAGTAGTATCAGAGCCAATGGTTTTTTGGCGATTTCTTGGTAGGTCCAAATTAATTATTAAAGTAAGGTTGGGACAATGTTGATTGTTCAGGGATAACAACTTTGAAATTTGAAATTCTGTTTTTGAAACGCAATAGTATGTTTTCATTGTTGCAAAGATGCGAGCAGCTCTCTCTTGTTCAATTGAATCTTGATGATACTTTGTTGGGGATTGATAGGATGCCTGCAACAATGACTGGGAGGAGAAACAACAGAAGGATCGAAAAGTCCTATCTCAGATAAATCTTCATCTTTTTAATGAAATTCTTTAGGACGTGGTAAGGAGAAAAGTGTTGCTGCGTTGTGATTAAAGTTGGAACAACTTTGTAAGATAAAGAACTTGACAAGTAAGTTACGCTTGGAGCAGTGTTTGTATTCTCATCGCTTGACAGAATGTAGATCTTTGGAAGGTCATCTATTGGTGTTCAAGGAAATCGTCACTGATTTGGGAACAATGGAGGTTAAGTATGATGAAGATGATTTAGGGTTGATATTGTTATGCTCGTTGCCGCCTTCATATATGACTTTTAGAAATACCATTCTCTGTAGTCGGGATACTCTTACATTGACGAGATATATGATACGTTTTATTCTAAGGAAAAGATGAAGCATCTGGTTGTCAGTACTGAGGCTCATGGAGATGGTCTTGTTGTTCGTGAGTGAAAGACGAGTAGTCATAAAAGGGTAAGTCAAGGATAGCAACAACGGTATAGTCTATCGGTATTACAACAACAAGGGGCACATGAAGAAAGATTGTTATGAGTGGCGGAATATGTTTGCTACTACAGATCAGGATGAACAATCAGAAAATTCTGGTAATGTTAATCTTACAAAAGAGAACGGTGATGGAGATTTGTTGGCAAGTACTGAAGGTGACTCCAAACCTGATGAGGATTGGATTCTTGATTCAGCTTGCACTTTTCATATGTGTTCAAACCAGGATTGATTTTCTTCATACGAAACAGTTACAAGGGGTTCCGTGATTACGGGAAGCAATGAGCCTTGTACAATAGCTGGGATTGGTAACGTTAGAATCAAGATGCTGAATGGGACGGTTAGAACACTTAGCCGGTTCGACATGTTTCAGGTATAAACAGAAATCTGATCTCTTTGAGTACTCTTGATTCAAAAGGATACAGGTATATCGATGAAGGTGGAGTTTTGAAAGTAAGCAAGTGTGCCCGGGTTGTGTTAAGGGGGTGGACAAAGTCTCGGTTATATGTGTTGGAAAGTTCGACGATCACGGAGGAAGCAGCTGTAGCTTATGGTTTAGTAAGCAGTAACTTTGGTAGAGTTGGTTATGATTGGGTTGTTCGTGGTGATTTGGACAATAATATTGGGAAACTTTCTAGTAGCTCAGGTGGAGCTGGTTGTGATCTTGTTTATCTTGTTGTTTATGGTTATTTGAGCATGTTTGACAATGCATGTGGAGTTGGGGTTGCTTGTGGTGGTTCAAGTAGGTATATTGACTCAGCTGGAGCTAGAAGTGAACGAGATGATTCAAGCAAGGATGGCGCCCAAGGTAGTTCTGCTGGTATGCAGGGCTTGGATGTAGTTCACAGTTGCTGAGTATGCCCGAAAGGGACATGACGTGCCCGACGGGGCATGGGGTGTCTGGTTGGGACATAATGGAAAAGTCGGAGAATAATTTGAAGAGTGGAGATTTAATTCCTTGTTATGGAATTCGTGTAAAGGTGGAGTTTTATTAGGTTTTGTGACAAAAATTCTATGTGATTTAGAAGTTTGTTGCATGAAGGAAACTTGTTTAATCTTGGTTTAAAAGTCCGGTTTGCTTAGGAATCAAATTTCATGGTATTGTAGGAGTTTGATTGAACTAAGGATTTGGAAATGAAATAAAATACTTTGGAGCGGAAAAGAAAAGGAAAAAAAAATAATTTCAGCATGCCCAGCGCAACCACGCAGCTCCCCTGAACGGGGCAGCGAAATCGGCGTTGCAGGCCGGGCTTGGGCCCTGCAGCCCAGGGTCTGGCGTCGGGATGCCCCAGTAACATGTTTTCCGATATTTTCTCGTTTAATCCGGATTTTGGGACTTTTTTTTTTTCATCTTGGACTCCACAACTTCAAGATTTGGCTTCTATAAATACTCCACATGGTAGAGACACTTACAAAAAAAAAAAAAATGAGAAAATGAAATATTCAAGAGAGATTATAACAATTAAATCATTGTTGTATACGTTAGAAACAAGATATAATTGTTTAGATTAGATTGAGAGGATCAAAATCTTATAAGACAATTGTTTGTTTCTTGGTATAATAAATTATCATCTTCTACAATTTACTTGATTGTTGTGTGATCCTTTAATTTTCATATTGTTCATATTTTTCGTTTTTAATTATTTGGTCAGTTTCTTAACAAGTTATATCAAAACGTTCTTGATATCGGGTTGGTTCATAACATGGCCGAAGTGTGACATGTCAGCCTTCAAGTCCATACTACGGCAAAGCTGCTCTTGCTCACCAAGCACAATCGTAGGAGGTCAAAATTCAATGAACACAATTATCATGGCTGAACAAAATATCAACCTAGTCTTGTTAAGAGAGGGAACTGAAATCTTTAATTGTTAGCTAATATTTTTATGTTTAAGCTATACAAATTATACCCTTTTTAACACTTATGCCTTCGAAAGTGGATGCCATTAAGGATGGATGTCGTTTCAAGAATTAGAACCATCCATCAAACTTTGATTGTTTTATAAATAAAACATTCGGTTCCATTCTCACATAATTTTTGAAACCAGTTCCGGTTTGGAATGTTTGGTTCCAGTTAAAATGCTAACATCTAGTGAGTTTCAGGTGATTCGATCAGGGTGTTTCAAGAATTGAACCACTTATCAAACACATGAAGTATTTTGTAAATAAAACCATTCGATCTTAATTTTTGAAACCGAAGCATTTTTTGTTACACCTAGATGCAAAATTCCATAGTTAAGATCAGTCAAATGATATTGCATAACAATAACTAACTCTTATTCTGAATTTGCACAAGTTCTTCCATCATTTCATTTCAAAGAGGTACAAACAATTATTTGAAGAAATTAAGGTAGAGCATTAATTAAAATGATTAAGAAGAGTATTTCTTCAACTCCCCTTGAATTGCCTTCTGAAGCCATATTTCAGCATCTTGCATCATCTCTGGGCTAAGTCTCACCATGAGAATGCAAAATTCAGTTTGATTGAGTGCTCCATCTCCATCAAGATCTCCTTCTTTTACCATCGCCTCCGCGTCTTCTTCACTCATCCCTTCCAAACCTAATACTGCTGAATTCTTCTGCAAACTCGATGATGTAATCAACTCGTTCTTCGGGTCTGCTAGAAGTCGAAATCCTCCACAAAGTTCAGCCACAAAGGTCTCCACGTCCAGCTTTTCTGCCATGACTGGTAACAAGTCTTCGTATTCACTTCCTTCAGGTTTGGTTTCCATTCTCTTTTCTTACAAATGCACCTAAAAGGCTAAAACTCGAATGTGGGATTTAACGGAGAAGCTAGAAATTTAACGAGATTTATAGGATTGAGAGTTCAACTCCAAAGAAATTAGTACTTGGATATGCTTATCAAGTTGTCCACACAATGTTGGAGTAGTTGATTATTGCAAACTCAGTAGCAGTTTCGAGGAAGGTTCGTAATGTGGGTGGAATAATGGAAGCTTTATTGCATGGCCAGACATTTGTCATGACTCTTGAGATATTGCTTGATTTGACCGGTATGCATCTTTCTACGAAGCTTCCTATGTTGTCTCTCTCTCAAATAATTATTCCTCACACCGAGTCTTTTGAGTTACGGCATGTTTTCTACTTTTATTATTTTATATATTAATTTATATTTTCGTCTTTTTTTAATATGAAATTTATCCCTTAACATATCCTTACAAAATCACTAAGCTCGTTTTTTGAGCAAACAAATTTTGAAAATTCGCGTGCTCATTTTTTTAGTTTTAATCGAATTGAATTATTCGTTGGAGTTTAATGTGTCCTAATATCATATTAAAATTTTGAGTTTTATCTTAAAATGTCAACTTTATTAAGAGAAGTACACGTTGATCTATATTTTAACCTTTATTCGATATATGATTTATCTCTTAACATGCTATGGACGTGCAAGTTTTTATTTTTATTTCTTAACTAGTTCAATACTGTCAAATTGTATTTGGAGCAAGCAATTTTTGAAGCATGGCAATAATCAAGAATATTAAATAATTTTTTATGGTGGGTGTTTGATGTGAATTAAAATTAGATTTTTAGTAGATTGTGATAGAAGTTTTTGAAATATGTGGTTGAAAAGATGTGATTAATATTGATTGTCTGACTTAAATTTAAATTAAAATCTGATTTTAATCGGAAACAAACATGAATATTAATAACATACGCAAAATCCATTTAGAATTTGATCTCGAATATTACCGTTATAATTCATAATCAAGATTCTAATGTGTGTTAGAAGTTGTAGTAATAAAGAAACAAAAAAATCAGGCTCAAGTCTTGACTGTACCTAACGGCGTATTATAAAGAAATAATAAAGGAATTGTTATTTCACAACAATACAAGTTTAGTGTGAAAAACTGAATTTGTATTACCCGACGGATACGATAAAGATTAGCATTATTGATACGTCCAATCAAGGATAATTGCAGCAAAGGCCTTAAATCTTTAAAACACTAGCAAATTTTTTCTAAACCTTTGATTTGTTGCAACCGTCCCTCTATCTTTCCAAACATTGCAGATGAAGCCTTTTTGAATAGTTTTCATCCACAATTTCGTCACTTGACCATAAATTTAACTTTGACCACATTATTCTCAATTTCAATACAGGTAAAATGGCACTTTCATAATTAACTACATTAAATAACAAAAAAAAAAGAAAAAGAAATGGAAAAATTGTACCTTCTTCCACTCCACCCCCACCAAACCAATGGTAACATTCTTCCGGCCCCGACACTATTTCCCAAAAAATAATCAAAGCATATCAAAATCCAAACCAAATCAAGAAACCCATATCCGTAAATTCCAAGAAAATACACAAAACAACACAAATTTAAAAATTCATGTCCAAATAATCCAACCCACCGAACAACTAAATCACTGTTTGTTTACCATTTTTCAAAACATTGTTTTCTACAATAATCAATCTTCACCACACATTCAGATAATAAAATATTTTACACATAAACCGATAAAGTTTCTTTCAATTTTAACCACACATTCTCCAAAAAATACTATTCATTACACAATTTTCATCACAATAATGGTAGACAAGCAGGCACTAAATGTGAACGAGTTTTTTATAAGCCCACAAAAGAAACGCTTTCTCTCTACCATTAAAATAGAAAATGTAACAGAGGGGAGGAATAGAAAAGCAGCAGCCTCTCTTCTTCCATTTTTCTTTGTGAAAATTTGTGCTTCTTCTGGCTAAACTTTCTCTTGGTTATTCAATCATTGTGATTGACTCATTTGTGAAAAATCTTGTGTTCTTTGTGATTCAAGGATTATTGATTCAAATTGGAGAATGGGTGAGTTGGGTAGATTTGGGAAGAAGAAGGTACATTTTTTCCCTTTTCTTTTTTTTTTCTTTTTTTGTTATTTAATGTGGTAAATATAAAAGTACAATTTTACCCTCATTGAAATTGATTATAAGGTGGTCAAAGTTAAATTTTTAGTCAATTGACGGAATTGTGGATGGAAACAGTCCAAAATGGTTTCCTCTGCAACGTTTGGAAAGATTAGGGGTGACGGCTGCAACAAATCAAATGTTTGAAAAAAATCTGTTAGTGTTTCAAAGGTTTGAGGCTTTTGCTACAATTATTCTCGTACAATCATGTTATGCTTTAAAAGTGTGGACAAATAATAAAGAGTAATGCTATTCAGTACTATTGATGTTAAGAACCAATTTTATTTGTTATTGCATGTTATTAAATGATCAATAATGCTGCTTGAGCATGGTTAACGGATAGGGGCTTTGATAGGTCCTGTGTTGGCATCATCTCCATGACTCTTTTTTTTCTTCTTTCCACCTGCCCGATGAAATAACAACACCTGCCCCTTGTAAAAATCCATGTCACTGACCCTGTTCATGTAGTGGGATAGTCAAATGATTAATTCACTTAGTGCAATGAATTTTGAATAACTGAGGGTAAATTTAGGAAATAAACTTCCCTATATTTGACAGATTTTGAATTTGAGTTTCCGATTCCTTATTGATAACTCTGGCTCTCGAAAGCATGCACATTTCTCCCCTGCATGGTCAAGTAGTTCTAGAGCCCAAATGGATGCATTATGAATATCTTTTAATTAGTTGTCGTGAAACGGTATATAAGATATTAGAATGGATGCTGGGATTTGAAAGGTAAAGCTGGTCAAAGTTACCTACAAGACAATCTACACGAAACTATTCTACCAACAAAATTAAAGCGTATTTTTAAATCTACATAACATAAGGGACTTTCTGTGTATTTAGATTGTTCTTGAGTCACTATGGTAATATCAAGATAAAAAGTTTGTTATGGTCTTCACCTCTTCTCTATTATGGCTCAATCCTAGTCCTTTCCTGTCTGGATTGCTTCCTTCAAAAAGGTTCTCTTTTCTGTTTTGAGTATAGAGTGACTCCGTCCGTTTTCATTGCTGAAGTATGGGGAGACACTTGCACCATGGCAGAATCAGACCTACCGGAAACAGCCATCTTTATTTCAAAACGGGATTTCTGACAATTTATTGACTTGGGATAGGAAGAAGCAGACAAGCTTCTTCTATTATTGGTGCATCATCAGCAGCCCTCTTTCCTCCTTTCTCATGTTACTTATGCCAAGTCCAGTTGGTGCGGCTTAAAGCAGGAATGTACTGCATGAGCCGATATGCAACTGATATTGGTGTACGAACCGATGTTATCAAGGTAGTGATCGAGGACCTGGCCGAGAATCTTGACTCGATGAATACTGAAGGAGGGAATGGAGTTCTTGCATGGCCAGTGTTAGGCAAATTGTTGTCAAACGACCTCCCGGACAATGATGTTAATAATTAATTATTCAGTTGACATCGACCAATGACTGAAGTGAAACATCGACACCACAATTGTACTGATAGGTGCGTTTTATACACTTAATTTATGCCACAAACATGGATAATTGTGAATAAATATGTGAAATATAGCTTAATTTGGTGTAATTTGTGTTTTGTAGGATAATAACGATGAACATGGCGGAAATTCGGAAAAGCAAGCGAAAAAGGACTAAAACGAAAGAAAATTGAAGCTCAGTGACCAATGTGCAAATAACTGAAAGATGACTCGGAGGAGAATGTGAAGATTTGAAGATAGCAAGAGCTAATTGAACTTTGGGATGACACATCGGAGGAAGAAGACATGGGAAAAGAGATCGAGAAGTGCAAAATAGGGTTCAGGACCAAAACAACAAAATTGGGAAGTTGCTAATAATATGCGGTCGCATATGCTATTTCAGCAAATTCAGGGCCAAAATCAAGTGAACTATGCGGTCGCAAGAGGGACTACTATGCGGTTGCATAGTAGCTTTTCTGACGAGATTTTCTGATTTCCTTATTTCATTCCAACTCTAATGAAAACCAATCTTTTGGCAACTATATAAACTCCTAAGTTGTCCCCAACCCGGGGGAGACCTTGAGAAAGATTTTATAAGACTTTTGAGAGAAGAAAAAAGACAACAACGCGAAGATCAACATCACAAAGCGAAGATTCAATTTAAGATTAATCAGGGTGATGTCGTTTCTTCATTATTTTTCTTCCTATCATACTATGCTAAATTAATTCTGTACTAGGGTCAGATGAATTATGTAATATGATTTTCAATTCTTAGTTTTACATGCTTAATAATAAAAAAAACACGTTTTTGAATATTTGAACGGTTTATATGATTTTCTATTCTCCATGATTATTGTATACGTAATTGTGTGAGTTTTGTGGCTTATTTCATGCATTCGAAAGAAAAATAGGTTCGACAAATATAAATCATCATAGGGTCCGATAGAAGATAGAAATATACCGCTATACTTTGTGTGAATCTTTAAATATTCATAAAAACACATGTATTCTTGTATGTTCGCATTCGTCATAGAGATATAGCCGGATCACATATTTGAATATATTTAACTTTACTCGAGAGAGACTGTTAGATAATTTAGGAGCATTGATTCTTCAATAATTCAATCGCGTGTCAAGGTGTATTAGAAAACACTTCAATTTACATTCATTTCCACCTTGCATATTAGAAAACACTTCAATTTACATTCATTTCCACCTTGCATTTAGTTAATTCATTCATTCATACTTCTTGCATATTTAGTATTAATTTAGTTATAAATTTATCAAACAAACATTCTCATCTTTTTATAGTTTCAGTTAAGGTCGCGATAATTAAAATTTAAACTAATCAATCCTTGTGGGAACGATACTCGAATTCAAAAATGTCCGCTTTATTACTTGTTAACGATCCGTACACTTGTGGTGATTTTAATTAGACACATTTTCGTGAACATGTACCGACCTAAACCTATGACTTAATAGGGCCATTGGAAGTAGTCTAATTTAATTAGAGCTATCCATGGCCCAACCCATTATCCATTGGGCGATTTTTGTTTGATAGCCCATTTACCACTACTTATTTGTTCTTGGGCCTAGCTATTGTCTAACCTAAAAGCCCACTACTATGCTATATATGTTGACCCCCGTTTTGGCTTTTGGCTGTGTTTGAAAGTGTTATTATCTATCCCATTTTTTTGTTTGAGTGAAAATTGGCAACTTATTCTTTCGTGCTCTCTGCCCTTGCGATTTTTCTGTTTTCATCTTCTTTAGCCTTTGTGGCTATTATTGTGGCTGGAATATAACACTCCATATCGTGTCCTTTGTGGGCAATACCAAGCAATCGAGATCGTGGTGGTTGTAGGTTTGATTTGGGTCTTGGAACTTCGTGGTGTCGATTCGGTATTCTTATGAAATACTGAGCCCGAAGGAACAAACCAAAGCAATAACAACCAGAAGCGGGGTGTAACTTCCATAAATTCATGTCAAGAGACCTGCTGCAAATAAGGAGAAAATACCTTCTTCGAGTGAGGAGCAAATGGAGCAGACTGAACACACACCTGAAGCACCTGGAAATGAGAGTTCAGAAACACCAAAGGTTCAGAAGAAGAATCCTATCAATCCATACGAGCCTCCTATTCCATTTCCCTGGAAGATTAAAAAAGCACAAGATGGATCAACAATACAAGAAATTCCTTGAGGTCTTCAAGAAACTACACATCAGCATTCTGTTTGCTGATGCCCTTATTCAAATGCCTAGCTACATCAAGTTTTTGAAAGACATTCTATTTGACAAACGCAAGCTAGAGGAGCATGAGACGGTAATGTTAACTGAGGAATGCAGCGCTAGAATCCAGAAAAATCTTCATCCAAAACTTAAAGACTCGGGAAGTTTTACTGTACCTTGCACTATTGGAAATTGTCATTTCGATAAAGCTTTATGTGATTTAGGTGCAAGTATTAATTTAATGCCACTTTCTATTTTCAAGAAACTTGGTTTGGGAGAGGCTAAAGTAACAACAGTGACTTTGTAGCTGGCTTATCGATCCCTTACTCACCCAAGGAAAATTATAAAAGATATATTTATTAAAGTGGAAAAATTCATCTTCCCAACAGATTTCTTTATTCTAGACATGGAGGAAGACAAGGATGTACCGCTTATACTGGGCCGACCATTCTTAGCTACTGGGAGAGCGCTCATCGATGTATAGCAGGGTCAGTTGATTCTGAGGATCGGCGAGGAACAAGTTGCTTTCAATGTCTTCAAGGCCATGAAATCTCCCATCGAATCCGATAACTGTTTTCAGATTGATGTGATTGAAAAAGTGGTCAAAGACACATTTCTGCTGCACAACTCATCTGAAGCGTATGAAGCATGCATCGTACATTCTCAATCTACTCACTCTGATTCTATTGAGATTGAAACATGTGCGAGGTTTTCGGAAACTAACCTACCATACATAAGGAAACGACAATTTGAAGAATTATTTGCCCTTCAAAGCCACTATCGTCTGTTCAACAGCCTTCAAAGTTAGAGTTTAAGCAGCTTACTTGGGGAAGTCTTCTACACTTCCAGTGATAATATCGAGCTCATTCAGTGAGGTAGAGGAAGAGAGACTATTACAGGTGCTTCGGGAAAATAAAATAGCAATTGGATGATCTATCACAGATATCAAATGGATCATCCCTTCACTATGCATGCATAAGATTCTCATGAAGGACAATTTTAAACCTACTATAGATGGTCAAAGAAGGCTAAACCCGACGGCGACATGTGAAACTCCGATGGTGGCACGTCGGCGTGATATAGGGAAATTTTCTTCACACGGTATTATCCTAACAAGATTTCTAACTTTTTGTGGTGTTAGTTTTCTATTTCGGGTGATACGGTAAATTCTGGATGATTTTACCTCTGCATATTTGTGATTCAGTTTTGCATTCAATCGGTTGCAGAAGTCTTTAAGAGGAATCGTGGTAGCCCTAAAGTGTTAAAATCATATTTCTCGTTATTTACTGATCAGATAGGTCCGCTCTGGTAAATTGGTTAATCCTATTTAATTTCCAACACTGGCGCGTCATCGTGTGGGGGTGACAATAGGATTGAAGTTACCTTGTTGGGTAACCATTGCATGTGCTAGAAATTAGGAACTACTTGCTCTTTTAGTTGCTACGTGATTAAATTGTTTATTTGATAAATTTCAACATATTATCTCTATGATATACTGTGAGTGAAACTATTTGGTTGACACATCTATTGTTACATTGTTAAGTTACTAGAATACCTAGACTTTACCCGTTTGAATATTACCTTGATCTAAGATCGAGAATCTTACGAAATCTTGAGAATCTAAAATGGTGTATATTTGCGACCCTATGTCTACTTTGTGTGGCTTAATTGTGATTTTGTATTTTTTTATTGATTATTAAAAATGACAATACACGATTTTGATTTGAGAACTTTTAACGAAAAATATGATTTTTTAATCTCGCAACAAAAAATGAGAGGTATTTTGATTCAACAAAATGTTTGAAAAGTCATTGATGACAATTTTTTCGCTAATTTTTCAAAAGAACAAAAAGAAAAAGTTGAGGAACTTGCTTATACCTCAATTATTTCATACTTGTCTGACGCAGTTTTGAGAAAATTGGTAAATTGAAAATCACTAAAGAACTTTGGAAAAAATTGAAAAACTTGTATTTGCTCAAATCTATTACAAACAAGCTTTACTTACTTGAGCGTTTTTTCAATTTCAAAATGAATTCTTCAAAAGATCTTGATGACAATTTAGACGTGTTTAACAAACTTGTTCAAGATACTGTTAACTGTGAAAAGTCAGTGTCTGATACTTATAAGGCCATTATTTTTCTGAATTCCATACATGATACTTATAAGGAAGTAAAGAATGCTATTAAGTATGGCAGAGACACTTTGACGCCTGAAATTGTCATTGACTCCTTTAGAAGTAAGGATATGGAGATTAGAGCTGAAAAATGATTAGAAAAGCGATGAGATTCACATGATGAGGGGTAGAACTCAATTTAGGCAAAACAATCATGATGGTTACCAAAGTAGTGGCAAGTCAAGTAGTAATGAAGGTAGAAAGAAGGGCAAGAGTAGGCCTAGATCCAAATCTAGGACTAAGGTTAAGAAATGCTGTGGCTATGAGAATATGGGACATTTTATAAAGGATTGCTATAAAGAGAAAAGTAAGTAAAAGGGTAGAGAGAGTTGAAGTAAATGTTTTGTCTTCTATTTCCGATAGTGGTGATGGTGAGATTTATATGATTATAAGTCCTATTGCTTATCCTGCTGAATTGAATTTAACTGTCAATTCCCATTTGCATGAATGAATACTTGATTCTGGTGTATCGTTTCATGTGACATCACAAAAGAACTGGTTTGAAAATTTGCATGAATAAAATGATGGGCATGTTGTGCTGTGTGATAACTCTGCTTATAATGTTGTTAGAATTGGTGATATTACCTTAAAGTTTGGCGTTGATTTTATGCATACTTTGAAAGATGTTAGATACATCCCTGAATTGTCTAGAAATTTAATTTCAGTTGGAAGACTTGAGAAAGCTAACTTCACTGGTAAAATTGGAAATGGAATTTTGAAATTGGTTAAGGTACTACCAATGGTGAAATTTAGAAGTTGCAAAGATCTTCTAAACATCGATAAAGGTAAATAATTTCCAATTTTATTAGTTCTCCCTCTCTGAATTATTACTAACATGTAATAATTTTTCTCTGCAGACCTTTAACACCAAGGTGGAGGTTTGTTAGGCAAATTGTTGTCAAACGACTTCCTCGATAATGATGTTAATCATTAATTATTCAGTCGGCATCGATCAATGACTGAAGTGAAACATTGACACCACGATTGTACCAACCTAAACCTATAACCTAATTGGGCAATTGGAAGTAGCCTAATTTAATTAGAGCTACTCATGGCCCAACCCATTATTCATTGGACGGTTTTTGATTGATAGCCCATTTAACACTATCTATTTGTTCTTGGGCCTAACTATTGTCTAACATAAAAGCACACTACTATGCTATATATGTTGACCCCCGTTTTGGCTTTTGGCTGTTTGTGAAAGTGTTATTGTCTGTCCCATTTTTTTGTTTGAGCGAAAATTGGTTGCTTCGTGCTCTCTGCCTCTGCGATTTTTCTGTTTTCATCTCCTTTAACCTTTCTGGCTATTATTGTGGCTGCAATATAACACTATATAACGTGTCCTTTGTAGGAAATACCAAGCAATCGGGATCGTGGTGGTTGTAGGTTTGATTTGGGTCTTGAAACTTCGTGGTGTCGATTTGATATTCTTATAAAATACTGAGCTCGAAAATCTTGGAGTCAATATTCCGCTCCCAACAAGTAACTTAGTTGACAACATTCTCATTAGTTTTGATATTCTACAGTTGAGAATAAGCAAAAAATATAAAATGAATTGTTGTTGACACAGGGAATTCTGGTTTTGTGGTTGATTTCAATGTGGTGATAGTATTGCCGATGATAAATAAACCAAAACAGAAAAATAACATAAAAAGCCAAACAACTTTAGAATAGGCAATATATTCAGGGATAAATCTACTTGTACATCAAAATATGTACATCAAGGTCTACACCCCCCTCACATGGGGGTGGGATCCATTTGTGTAAAATATTTTTTATTCGAGTGGGCCCTACCCCCATGTGAGGGGGGTGTACACCCCGATGTACACGATGATGTACCCCTATATTCAGTCTTGCCATTGCCTAATGCCCTAAACCATCTTCGACCTCTCCCACTTAGCCTCCTTTTTTGACAAACTTCATTTCAACTAAAAACTTAAAAATGAGCTAAAATTATTCTCTTAATCCCCATAATTATTTTTCCAATATAGAAACAAGCCTTCGATATTTGTCGACTCTAATACATAAATAATCTATCTATTAGCACGGGTGCTTAGAATTCGTCCAAGTGTCAGTTTGATCTATAGTTTACGATAAGTTAAAATACAAAAGAAAGATACAATTTTTTAACCAATTGCAGAAGGTGAATGGTAAACCTTGCCACTACTTATACCAGTATAGTGGTACATAACATGTTTCATGATCTATTGACTATTGCTATCGGCAAGAAAATGAACAATGACAGCCTAAAAATACTAAGTCCTTGTTTGATTCCCATTTTTTTCAAAATACATTTTTTTCTTCCTTCTTTTCAATCACATATTTTTCAATAAAATAATATTACACTCAAATTCAAAAAAAAAAATTATTATTTAACCATACATTTTTCATCAATCTACTATTCCAAAATACATTTTCAAATTATAAAAAAAAAAGAGGGAAGCGGGAACAGGGTGTAAATAATTAGCAAAAACCAAGTGGGACGAAGTAGGTAACTATTTCTGAGCCAAGAAGAGTGTTTTGGAGGGACCCGCTCTACTTATTTCCTATTGGCTTCTTCAAACTTTTCCGTGTATTTGATTTAACATTTGACATGTACTGGAGATGAATGAAAATTAAGGGTCCTTCGGTGCAGACTGAGTTGATATATATGTATATATAGAAATAATTAGGTGAGATATTTTGTTGATGCAGCAGGTGAACTTTTGTTTTTTATATTTCTAATAATTGGCTAATTACTGCTTATAATTTAAATTCCATCACCATTGCTTTTCATCATTGACATTCTCGAAGTTTATCTTTGCATTTGCTTATTGCAATCATCTTGCCATCTTTAGCCCAACATATAATTCTTTCTTTAATTCATCTGTCATTAAAGACCTAACTTCAAGTTTCACTGTCACCAAGTTTTATAAAAATTGTGCATGTACCAATTTTTTTAAAATAAAAACGAATCTAATTTATACGTGATGGGCACGTCTACGAGAATTTTTCACCTTTTTTCACATATTTGTAGTTCTATAAATATGGTAATTTCTCTTTGTACTTGTGTAGACATAAGTACAAATACAAATGAAGCCTAATTAGTCATTTCATGCATATTTATAAATTACAAGGGTACTAAACTAAACAAAACCCCATGTAACCAATGGTTAGAGGTTGATTAATTAAGGCTCCGTTTAGCAAAAAATTACAAATCATTCATAAATAGTCAAACTTCACTTTTAATCACATGTTCCAATTATCTACAAGTATTATCCATTTATTTACCATTCGTGTCTGTCAATTATAAATTAAACTGTTTATAAATTATTCACATATGGAGGCTAAGTTTGTTACTATCATATAATGCATATGTAGATCAAACATACGAGTTCAAGTCACGACTAGTTTGTTCTACAAATAGCTTACTTTAATGAAGTAAATAAGAAAGAGACCATGTCAATCTTGTAGTACTATGTTAGTCTTCGAACAACTAAGAAACATTGAAAACGAACAAAAATAAAATGAAGAGGAAAAGGTGCAAGTTCTTGTTCTTCTTGTACATCTCCTTTTTACCAAGAAGATCCTCCACCAAACATTCCATTCCAGTATCCATTTGGATTCTCCTGCCCTTTACTCTGATCTATTTTATTGCTCATATGTTGTCTCATTGCTCCAAAAGGAAACTCTGATTTTCCACCATTTTCGTTGTCTCCCTTATTGGATTCGCCATACATATTAATCCCAAGCCTGTCAAAGGAAAAATCAATAGCTGGCTTGGATTCTTGGAATGGAAATCCAGGTGCGAAAACCGTATTTCTTTCCAGAGCTGGAGTAGGGATAAAACCCCTCGAAGCAATTCCAGTCCTCAGCAAATCTAAGGCAGAAAGTGGAGTAGAAGGAGTGGAGGAAGAAGATAAAGAATTAACAGTGTTGCTATTCTCAATTTTAGGAAATTCAAGAAACTGTGGGATACCGTGATAAGAAAGGCTAAGATCTTGTCCATCATTTTGAGAGGTAAACTGTGAAATGCTTGAACTAGGGTTCAGATCAGGAATTTTATGGGGTGTTGACAATAAGGAAGAAGTGGATTTTCTGCTCTTTCTTGAACCACCCCCAACTGGGACATTTCTTAGGGTACCACCTTCAGTCCAGTACCTTCTACAGGTCTTGCAGAAGTATCTTGGTTGAGTAAGACTGTGATTGTTGTAATAGCAGAATTTTGTGTTGGTTGAATGACACCTTGGACAATTAAGAGGGTGGTCCTTTTGTGGCTTCACCTTTCTGTCATTTGGGAACGTATTTGGAGTTATCTCTGTCATTGATTTCGCCGCTCCAATTTCCTAAACACGACTCAACATTAATAAGATTTTAACTTCTTTCTACCAAATATGCACCTATACTATTTGCAAAAGGATGATCGGTAATAGCTGTTTGGGATTGATGAAATATTACTGGATAAATAGATAAATTGATAGCTAACTAGCATACATTAAAAAAAATAGTCATGTAGCTTTAATTTTACTTGGAAAAATAACTAATAATACATTTTTCCTAATCCTTTATCCGGCTAACGATTATCACACATGCAAAAAAGGGAAATTGAGAAAAAGTGCAGCGCTTTCATGTACTAAAGAACTGGTTAGAACTTAGTTTGAAAAGAAAAGGCTAAAAAAAAAGGCAAAAGGAGAATATAAAAGGAGAAAATTGAATTGAAGATAAATTTTCACTTACATAAAACCAAACCCTATCTAGTTACTCATACAATCTGGAGGAAATTAATCAGGTAAAACAAAAATCAAGAAAAACTAAATTCTAAGATTTATTGACTGTTAAAAACCACTCACCTGCGTCCATTGAGCAGTATCCATGGATTCTTATGAATTAAAAGGTTTAGAAAATAAGGAAAGTGATGTCTGCAAGATTGAGAAAATTCACCTCCTTTGTCTGGGAGCTGTCCTTGATTCAACAAAGAATGTTCAGTTGTTTGTGAGTTGGCTTTACTTTATGAATGATGATATAAAGAGAAAAAGGGCAAGACCTGCTTGTTTTTTACTGCACTAATGATGTTGGATATATATTTTAAGTTTATTTTATATATGCTACTTTTGTCTTCTTTTATAACCACCATTTATCTAATCTTTTTAATTCCTTGTGAGTGCAATTGTGAATGTAATTTTTCTGTGGTGGACGGCCTCTTTTTGACTCTAGAATAGGAGAATTCTTGATTCGGAGTGTCACTTTGTCGTTCCATAGGAGGTTTTTTTTTTGAAATATTTTTCTCGTTTTTCCTCTAAAAGTTCTTCCGGATGATGAAGGTCATTTTTCAAACACCAATTAAGCTAGCTTCCTCAAGAAACTTTTCTACAAAAATCAAAAGCAAAAACAGAGGTCGTGTCTAAATTGACCATCATAAAGTGATGAATTTTAAAGACTTTAATTGGAAAATCTCATTAATTCGCCAACGTTATGCTTCTCAACAAAAAATTCTCACAACTTTCACTCAAATATGTCAAGTGGTTGTAAATGCAAATAGAGTTTAGTAGCAATGGGACTTGCCCTCTTTTTATAGGCAAGGGTGCCTCGACCATAGCCATCAGATCAAAAGATCAACAATTTGAGTTGTCCACCTATCCTTTAATCTGAGCCGTAGAGTGATGAGGCACTAATTTAAAAAGTTTGGCCTTGTTATGGGTACATCACCCCTTACACAAGGGGTGACATAATGCACAAGTGGCGCCTCCTCATTGGAGGGCGCCTTAGCCCACATGTGGGGTCGAGGCGCCACTTGTGCATTATGTCACTCCTTGTGTAAGAGGTGATGTACAAGTAGCATAATTCATTTAAAAATCAAACAGAAGGTTGAGATGCAGTCGTGTCATCATGCGCGCGTAGAGGCACGTTGCCTTAGAATCACAAGAGTTCTAGGCCATCATTTCCATTTTCATACAGTTGTGTGTGCATTGGAAAAAATGCCACCCCCAATTTTCATGTGCATTGAAACACGCGACCTTTCAATGATTGGCACACGTCTCGACACATTTTATCGCTTCGAGAATCGTGAAATGCGCCATCACTCCACAAATAGAAGCACCTCATATTCTTCATTTCAAATTTCGAACCCGAATCAAGTTTATCGACTATGCAGAAGATCATCATCCCTAAAAAAGTGGATTTAGCCTCTAGTGAAGAGCCTCATCCCTGAAAAAAGTGGGACTTTTTCACTTCAGATTTATCACCTCGACGACCTAACCTCGTCTATCACTCAAAGTCCATACCTTATATAAACGTTCATGCCTGGACTTTGTAAGTCCTCACCCAATTAACAAACTTTGGACATTCCTCGCTTCGTGAAATGCATTACCCTACGAGATGATTATTGACATTTTTGCAAAGTCCAATGTCTCATAAGGAAATCGTGGACTCGAGAGGTTATAGTTACGTCTCAACCTACGAGGCACATAAAGTGCCAGACAACTAAGCAGAAGCTAAGAAGAGACCATACAAACTTAATACTTCGCTTTGGTATCGCCTCTTCATGTGCCCACTGAGGTGATGAGACCATGAGGCCATGCCTTTGAACACCTCGATTAGAACATAGTGTCCAAGGCAAGGCATAATATCCTGTCATAGAGCATTTTAGAGACTATTGGCATCTTCTGTGATAACCTTTTCCATAGACCTCGCCTCGACCAAGATACACTGTACATCTAAGAGATTGATAGCTCTGTAGCAGCACTATTCAATCAACTTTTTAGTATGTGTAGACCTAGGACAGCCACATGCCTAGGGTTTCTGCTTCTCAGCCTATGGTCAAGCGTATGACGGCTCCATGCCTGTGGTAGCTGGTGATTAACGCAATTGAATTTGATCAATAGACCATTAGGTTGAGGTCAAATGTCAAGCATCCATTGGACTTCAATTCATCTATTTTGAAATAAATACTTACTCTTTTCTCTCTAAATTCTTTGTTATCCAGATGTGTTCAAACGATTTTCAGAGTCATAGCAACATTTGAAATGATGTCATGTATACAGATTGTGTATTCGACATTTTTATTTAATCGCATAGCAAAGTTCAATTCATCTTTTATCAGTTCATACGCTGAATTTGAATTAGATCTGATATGTTCTAGGTGTTGCTCGCTCCCTGTCTATGTTTGATAATGACATAGGAAGTGGATCTATTTATCCTCTTATTGTGAGTCTCTGACCGGCAAAAAGGTGGTGATGTTGGACTTAATGACTTCCAGTATATATGTTGACATATGATCTAATATAACTTCATTTGTTTTGATTATAACAAACAAGATACTTATACTTCTAACAAATCTTGTTTCTTGAATTTTCATGTATAAATCTTCTTCAGTAGTCAAATGTTCAAATCGTCATCCATTGAAGAATGAGCAATCAAAAGAACTCGAAGAGAACAAGAACTTTAAATATTAGAGTTTAGAAGTTCTTTATTGAAACTTCAATTTATACGGTATCAACTCATCAATCTTTAGCAAGTGCACAAAACTTAAATTATTTTCATAATTCATCACTTGTATAAAATACTTTAATTCATAATATGAAATAGTTTTTTGGAAAAATGAATATTTTGATATAAAAATTAATTTCCAAAATTCTCATACTTCGGTCGACCGAAGTATACATTGGTCAACCGAAATTCTGTTCGACCAAAATAACAGAAATGCTCAACCGAAATCCCAACGGTTTAAAATATACAACAGCTATATTCATCTTTAGATCTACCGAAATGCCCGATATGCTCAACCGAAAGTTGCTGATTTTCAACATCTTGATCTATAAATAGCCCTCTCTTTTGCATTCAATCTTAACCACTTATAAGAGCAATTAAAAGAGTATATTTATTGAAAATCATTGAGCTTACTTGATTTTATATTCTATTTCATTTATTATAAAGAATCTCTTGATTGATTAAATTAGTTTTACCTATTTCATCAAGAATTCTATTTTGCAAGGAAAACTTCTGATTCCGCCCAAAGAATAATGTAGTAGTTGTAGTGCAGTTTTGTGGTGTCGTATCCACAGGGAGATGGAATAATGTTTAAATGATCCAAAAGGGATGGATTGTTCTCTCCAGAGTGTAGTTGAATTCAATATTGGAAAAATGAAGTTAAAAATCAATAATTTAAAATAGTGAAGTATCGGAATTCCCTCGTTTGGATTGGATCATTCACATCAATTATTTAGTTTTATAACTCAATTAGAAGCTTTCATCCCGACACTCTAATCGGAAGATTTATCGTGAAAACCAATTTATTTTACAAATGTAATCCTAGAATCTCGATTTATGACATGTTTACACAATTTTATTGAAATCATATTCATAAATCGACCATATACTTCAAACATAAATCAGTAAATGAATCACACCAATAAAATAGTTGAGATTTCAATTCAACAATTAATTCAATTCGTCGATGGAAAAAACATGACTGTATCTATGATTAATTTAATAAAAGTTAAATCAAACTCAACATATATTCATAAAATTGAAATTAAACAAATATTTGGATTAAATAATGGAAAAAACATGACTGAATCCATGAAAAATCTAATAAAAATTAAACCAATTTCAATGTAAATTTATAAGAATGAAAACCTAAATTCTAGCATTGTTTGATAATGAAAAGATCAAAATAACTGAATAAAAGATATGAAATCATCAATTCCAACCAAGTTCCTTCGTAGTTTCACCAAGATCTTTAGTTTCTCATGTGTTTCTTGAGCCAAATCAATGAATGAATGGTGTCGAATGAAGAATGAGGCGTTCTGAGGTGTTTTGGAATGTATTTAGGGTTGAAAAGTCGTGCAAGATATGTTACCAAAGGAGTTTGAGTCGTAGAAGGAAACTAAAGATTCGTCTGTGAAAAATGCTTGTGCGCGCACGCCATATATTTCCTTGCACGCACGCCGTTCATTGGTTTTAGGCTCGGTAAGTGAAATTCATGCCCGTGCGCGCATGAGAGAATTTGTCTGTGCGCGCACGCAAGTTTATCTCTAAACAGCGTTCGGTATTTAGGTCATAACTTTCTCCAAATGTATCCGATTGAGTTGATTCAAAATGTGTTGGAAAGCTAACTCAAAAGGATACAACTTTTCTTCAAATACCATCTTCGAATTCGATCGTTTTCTGTGTCAAAAACTGACCTTAATATGAGGCTAAAAACTTGTGCAATCTTTTCAGTTTGAAAGTTGATATGTGATAATGTTTTGGCTATATTTCATCCCTTTGACTCCTCTCTTCATACAATTGACCACTAAAACTTTCGCATCTCCATCACAAGGTTAGAAACAAGTTAGAGTATTTTCACTTTAGTCCCTGAACTTTTGTTTTCCTCCATTTTGGTCATTTTTCACTTGTTTCTCCTTATTTCCGCTACATTCATCACTTGTCCTGTAAAATATAGAATTAGCCTATATTCCAACATATTAATCAAAAATTTCTCATGTTTTGACAGTAAAATACGTATGTAAAAATGCATTTATCAACTTCTCAATCTCATCTCTTTTCAATTCTTGATAAATATTTTATTTGCCAACACTTATATTGAAGTACAAATCTCTTTTTATACTTAACTTGTATTATTTGTTAAGAGAGATAATAGGTTAAAATTTTTGATACAAAGATGCAAACTATTTCATTATCCATTATTCATCAAAGTTTACAACAGAAACACTTGAACTTTATTATATGCTATTTATTGAAGTGTTATCCTAACTCTGTAAATACTTGCCTCGATTATATCATTTGTTAAGGGAGTTCTTTCAATTGTAAAATTATCATTTATATTTTGGTGGTTTCGAGAGCCTTGTCAAAACTCAATTGATGTTAAGAATAAGTGCTCATTGTTGTAAGTCACTTAAGGATAAGTGCTCATTATTGTAAGTCACTTAAGGATTGGTACTCCTTGTTTGTAAGTTACCACTATAGTGCATTTGGCCTTACTCGTGACAGAGAGTTTCGTAAGGGGGACGTAGAACACATTGTGTATCGAACACCATTAAATTCGCTTGTCATCTTTACATTGTTGCACTTTATTTTAAATTACTATTTACATTGTGTTATTTCTACTTAAGTGACAAATACTTGAATTAAAATATCGAATTTTCATATTTACCTCTTTTATTACACTTTGCATCTTCTGTATTAAATAGTTTTGAGACTAATTGTCGAAAAAATTTCAAAAATTAATTCACCCCCATCTTGATTAGTTATTCTTGGGTTATCAATTGGTATCAAAGTCTAGATGCGCATCTTAAAAGATTTTACTAGCTTGTGCTATGACTAATCATAATATTGAGGGACATTCTACAAATCGTCCCCATTTATTTGATGGTGCACATTATAATTATTAGAAAATTAGAATGATGATTTATATCCAATCAATTGACTATAACTTTTGGGAGGTTATTGAATTTGGTCCTCATAAACTTACTAAGGTTATTAAAGTTGATGAAAAATTGGACCAAATTATTTCAAAACTTAGAGAAGAATATGATGAAGATGATAAAAGAAAATTATCTTTGAATGCAAAATCCAAAAATAATCTTTATTGTGCCTTAAATATAAATGAATTTAATCGTATTAGCACATGTGATTCCGCATATGATATTTGGCATGCATTAGAAATCACACACATGTGTACAAACAAAGTGAAAGAAACTAAGATAAATCTTTTGTTTAAAAATTTTGAAAATTTCTTTATGAAACAAGATGAACCCATTGCTAGAATGATTACTCGGTTCACCGATATTGTTAATGGCCTTAAAGGCTTCGATCAAAAATTTACTAATGGTGAACTTGTTAGCAAAATGTTTAGGTCTCTCTGAAGATTGGGACTCATTGAGAATGCTGATAGAGAACACCAAAGATGTCAACACGTATCCTTTAGAAGAACTCTACGGAACCTTGATGACTTCTGAGCTAAATCATGCCGAAACAAATGAGAAGTTCAAAAAAGCAAAAGAGGAAGAAAAGAAGGATCCTCCTAGAAGACAAATTGCCTTGAAATCATCAAAATGATGAAGAAACCTCAAACTCAAACAAAAGTGATGAGGAACTTGATGATCTCGTTCTCCTTGTCAAAAAGTCGAGAGGCTTTCTGATGAAGGCAAAAGAATAATTTCATTTAATTTCGGGTTTGTTTGTTTTTTGACGAATTGTTAGTCTAATTTGGCCCTGATGCACTTCAAATTTTGGGCAAATTCCATCGTTTAGGCCATCAATCAAACGTTTTTGCTGTTTATGGTAATTTTTGTTTTGGCAATATCTTAGTCAAATAAACTCGAATTTTATTTCTGTTTGTTGGGGGATGACTCTAATGATTAGGAGAATCAAGATCCGTCATTATCTCAATTTTTTCCATTTTTGGAAAAAAATAATATTTTTTATTATTAGATAATTTCTTTCCGAATTTTCTTAGGGTTTCGCTATTTAAACGTTGTAAGCCCTTTGAGACAGCTCAGTTTTGAATGAAATAAAGTTTTTCCTTGAATTTCTCATGATTGAAATTCTTTTTGTGAGATTTTTGTCTTTCCTATAATCTTCCCCTACATCAGTTGGTATCAGAGCCGAAGTCATTCCTTCACCATGCCATCAGGAGACGTCAAGAAGCCAGTGAAGCCCTAGTAGAGGAGATACATAGACGTGATAAAATCGCACAGCTGCGTCAACAAGTGGAGTTGCTGACACAGCAAGTTGCTGCACTTATGCCGCATCAACATGCGCCTAGAGGTCGCGGTCGTCGTGGGCAGGTTCCGATTGAGGAAGTCCAACACCGTGATCATAATATTCAGGATATCACGATTGAAGACATTTAAGAAACAATAGAGGAGGAAGAGTTTGATTATGACGGTCTGCCTGTATTTGACAATGGAGACATTGAAGAAGCAACAGAGGAGGAAGAGTTTTATTGTGAAAACTAACAATACAAAAGGCAGAGAGGGAGGAAAACGAAGGGGGGGCTAGGGTTTTACATTGTGTGAAATTGATAGAAAATACAAAGAAAGTGAGACTTTAAATAGTCTTACAAGTAAACAATAGAATGACAAAACTACCCTTAAACTAATCTATTTATTACGTTAACATCCCCTCTCAAACTCACGATGCTATAACAAGAAGCAACGAGAGTTTGTCAATCAAAAACAAAAAAAAAATGATGAACCGGATGTGACTTCGTGAAGAAGTTAGCAAGCTGCAACGATGAAGAGACAAAATGTAGGGAAATAGTGCCAGTCTTCATAAATCAAATTTTCAAAACTGCTTGTATGTCAACCAAACAGAACAAAGAACTCAAAGTTGATGATCATCCACCAATCTAACCAAACGAATGCAAATTTCAAATTCCGGATACACCGAATCAATACCAAATCAAATTCCAGATTAACTGGACATAAACCAAACCAAACCAAACCAAACTCTCAATCCCATGAACTGGATATGTACCAAACCAAATTTCCAATCCCATGAACTGAGCATGTACCAAACCAAGTTTCCAATACCATGAACTGGGTAACAAACCAACTAAATTTCCAATCCCATCAATTGGGCAAATACTAAACCAAATTTCCAATCCCATGAACTGGGTAACAAACCAACTAAATTTCCAATCCCATGAACTGGGCAACAAACCAAATTTCCAACAAATGCCATCAACAACTTGAATCATATCTTTTACCAAAAGAAGTGCAAAGAGAAAGAAGGAGAAACAAACCGACAATAGAGAAGAAGACAAAGCAGCGGAAGAGAGAGAAGCAAACGTTTGCCACACGCAAATTTCCAAATCCCTTTTTTTTTTTTTTGTAAACCAACCCAATAAACACAACCAACTCACAAAAGAGGTTAGATTGCAACCCAAACAAGTTACCACTCAAAAGCAGCCCATACAAATAGCAAACCTATTATAACAATGCCCAATAAACTAAATATCCATCCCATTAATCCAGGCCCAACCACATAAATCAACCCAAACCATAAACATTAGACTAATACATTTCTTCACAAATTTAGCCCAAAAGATCCAAACCCAACAACTCCATCTTCTCCACCAGAAATATGATTTCTGGAATCCAAATATTAGCACAATTTAACAAAACAACCCAATTAACTTACCAAGAAACTGCCGACAGAATCTCCAAGCACTTCATTCTCACAAATAATTCCAACCCAATTAGTAGTAATCAAACCAATTAAACATCAACTCTAAAGGTTGCAATTGGCAAATAAATATTTATCATAAACTGGAAGAATTTGGCAGAAGAAGTTATAGCCATGTTGAAGGAGGCAAGAAATTCTGCTTACTGGAAGAAGTTGGCAAAAGAATTAATTTTGCTTGAAGAAACAATTGCAGATCTGATGAAGAAAACGAGGAAGGATATGGAAGCATCACAGTTCTATCTCCAGAATCTGTACAGATTTATGAAGGAAATGAAAACTTTGTAGAAACCACTGGAGCATTGGCAGAACCAGTTCAGAAAGAAGAGCAATCCCATGGCTGCTCAACACAGTGGCTTGCCTGTACGTTGTCTCCAGTTTGAAGAAAGTGACAGATAAATTAAAATCAGCAGAAAACGTGAAAAGTGAACCAGCATGAAGAAAATGAAACGAACTGATGAGGAAGCCATGGAAACATTAGAGGAGGGATCGGGTTTGCTCTAATACCATGTGAAAACTAACAATACAAAAGGCAGAGAGGGAGGAAAACGAAGGGGGGGCTAGGGTTTTACATTGTGTGAAATTGATAGAAAATACAAAGAAAGGGAGACTTTAAATAGTCTTACAAGTAAACAATAGAATGACAAAACTACCCTTAAACTAATCTATTTATTACGTTAACAGTTATGACATAGAAGATTAGGCCATGTTAGTATGGACCTAATTTCAAAATCTCAAAAAATTTCTTTGTTAAAAGTCTACCAAACTTGAAATTTGAAAAGGACAAAATTTGTGATACTTGTCAATTTGGAAAACAAACAAAAAGTTCTTTCAAAACCAAGCAATTTTCTTCAACCACAAAACTTTTATAACTTCTTCACATGGATCTCTTTAGACCTTTTAAAATCGCAAGTTTAAGTGGTAAGCACTATGCGTTTATCATTGTTGATGACTTCTTAAGATTTACTTGGGTTTTGTTTTTGAACTTGAATGAAGTTTTAAAAATATTCAAACATTTTTGTAAAAAGGTTCAAAGTGAAAAATGATACTTTATTACAACCATTAGAAGTGATTATGGTGGAGAATTTGATAATATTGTTTTGATGATTTTTGTAAAGAAAATGTTTATGAACATGATTTTTCAGCTCCTAAAACTCCTCAACAAAACGGTGTAATAGAAAGAAAGAATCGCACATTGCAAGAAATGGCTAGGATCATGTTAAATGAAAATAATTTACTCAGATATTTTTGGGTCGAAGCCGTTAACACCGCTTGCTATATTATGAATAGAATTTTGATAAGTCAAAAGAAACCAAAAACTCCATATGAGCTTTGAAAAAATATAGTTCCCCATATCAATTATTTTAAGGTTTTTGGTTGTAAATGCTTTGTTCTAAATACAAAAGAAAATTTGGGAAAATTTGATTCAAAATCCGATATTTGAATCTTTCTTGGATATTCACCTACTTGCAAAGTTTATAGAATTTTCAACAAAAGAACTTTAGTAGTGGAAGAATTCATGCATGTTACATTTGATGAAGCTAATTCTCTTGACCAAGAGAAAGGTGTTGATGTAGGTTTGGAAATTCATTTTGAGCAAATGAATATTCAAGATCAAAACAAGGAAAATCCTAAAGATATTGAAGATAAAGATTTGGAAGAACCAATTTCTCATCTGACGCCGGGCAGAATAGTGATTATTCTGAAATGGATTGAAGCCATCGGTAGACACAACAAAACCAAGGAAAGTTACAGAAGTAGTGAAAAATGAACACTTCTTCTGATTAACAAATAAGCATTCCCTCCTCAGCATCTCAAAAACAGCGCGAAGATGATCAAAGTGTGAGGCCCGCGTCGGACTATAAATGAGGATATCGTCGAAATAAACCATGACAAATTTTCCCATAAAAGGTCGCAAAACCTGGTGCATAAACCGCATGAACGTACTGAGAGCATTGGATAGCCCAAAAGGCATGACCATCCACTCATATAAACCGTGTTGCATTTTAAAGGCCGTCTTCCATTCATCTCCAGGCTTTATTTTGATCTGATGGTATCCACTCTTCAGGTCAATCTTTGAGAAGATCGTAGAGCCGGATAGTTGATCCAACATATCATCTAGACGGGGAATTGGAAACATGTACTTTACAGTAATTTTATTTATTGCTCGACTGTCAACACACATACGCCATGAACCGTCTTTCTTTGGCACAAGCAACGCAGGGACTGCACAAGGGCTCATGCTTTCGCGAATATAACCTCTCTCCAATAACTCCACCACTTGCCGCTGTAACTCTTCAGCCTCCTTGGGACTCAGGCGATATGCAGGTCGATTAGGTAAGCTCGATCCTGGAACAAGATCAATCTGATGTTGAATATCCCTCATAGGCGGCAGTCCAGGAGGAAGGTCCTCTGGCATAAGGTCGGCGAATTCCGCTAGTAGTTGATGCACCTCTGCTGGTAACTCAGATTCCACTAACATCACTGCACTATCCCCGTAAAGCAGTAGAGCATATACAACATCCCCATGCTCAACCTCTTCTAAAAATCTGGACATAGAAAGTAGATTAGTGTTGTTCACTACCGGAGTAGGAGAGGGTCCTTCACGTCGGGGTGCCAACACAATCTTTTTCCCCTTGATGCTAAGGGAGTATGTATTTTTCCGTCCATCATGGATAACACTGCGATCATACTGCCAAAGCCGACCCAACAATACATGACATGCATCCATTGACACAACAACACACCAAGCATTATCAAAATATTTGCTACCAATTGAAAAAGAGACGAGACATCGCCTATCTACTATTACCTCACTACCCTTATTCAGTCACGACAACTTGTATGGTTTGGGATGACGATCAGTTTTTAACTGCAATTTCTGGACAGCCTCATCGGACACTACATTCTCACAACTGCCACTGTCAATGATCATTTTGTAGACTTTATCAGCAACTGTGCAGGTCGTGTGGAAAATATTGGTCCTCAACCAATCGTCTGCTGAATCGTCCCTAGGAGTCAGTAAACTCTTACGAACCACCAAAGTCTCATGGCCATCTCCATACAGCACATCATCAATATCATCATCGTCATACATAGCCTCCCCAATCTCCTCAGTCTTATCTACCACGTCCTCCTAATCAATAAATTTTTCCCCTTTTGACTAGCAAGCTTCCTGCAATCAGTAGCCCTATGCCCTTGTTCACCACAACGAAAACACTTAATAGAAGAATTAGAATTACCCTGCGGTATTTTTTGGATGGGACGGGAATCCTGAGGGCGAACTGGTCGATTGTTCTGATCGTTCCTGAGAACTGGCCTCCTGTTCTGCTATTTTTCAACAGCAAGTGCACGCTGATATGCTTCCGACACCGTCCACAGTGAGTGAATACTGAGGACATCCTGCAGGGGTTGGCGCAACCCTCCCAAGTACCGTGCTACTATCTGTTCCTCCGTCTCAGATAAGTCATTCCAGGCAACCAACTGGTAAAACTCATCTATGTAATCATCAACTGATCTCAAACCCTGCCTCAACGTATGAAGTCGTTGAAATAAGGTTTGAGTATAACCGAAGGGAAGAAAGTGACGCTTCATCTTTTTCTTCATCTTCTCCCAATCAGCGATCTTGGATTTTCCTTGTTTATCCCATGAACGCCTCAACTGTTCCCACCAGGCAGACGCCCTGCCCTTGAGTTTGATGGCAACCAATTTTACCTTCACACGATCCGGCACTTCCTTATAATCAAAGATACGTTCCACTTCATTTATCCAGTCGATAAATCCCTCAGCCTGTAACGTACCAGAAAATTCGGGCAGATCCACGCGAAAATCGAGATCCCTATAACGCTCCTCCCGACCACGGTGCTCCCGAAATAGATCACGTTGGTGGTAGGGATTTTCAAAAATAGCGGAATCAGACTCGGGCTCGGAGATCTCATGGTCCTCCAAATCACGCGCCGTGAGGCGCTGGGTTAACTCTGCAACTTGCCTCTGCAAATCTTCAATCGTGGCATCCTGAATATTACGATCACGGTGTTTGGACTTCTCCAATCGGAACCTGCCCACGTCGACCACGACCACGACCACGACCTCCAGCCATTGGAATTGATGAAATCTCACCCAGGAAGAAGATTGAAACTCTGATACCAACTGACGCCGGGCAGAATAGTGATTATTCTGCAGGCTAGTTCTACCAGCAAATTCACAGGGAAGAACACAAAATTAATACCAAAAAAAAGTACAGAGAAAAGGTCTCTGAAGTTTAGGGAATTTTATTATATCATGCAATGATCAAAATAAGTCCACAAACCGGACTTTATAGCCGAAATTCGAATTTTACCAAAAATGGCAAAATTCCAAAAATCACGCCAAACGAAAATATGGAATAAAATAAATATTCTGCAAAAAATCTAGCCTAAATCAGGTTAAAAATCATCTCCTAACGTGCAATCGAAATATTACCAAAAATAGCAAAAATTAACTTAAAATAACAATTTGGAAGGGAAAACAGCTGAAAGGATGAAAACGGCACACACCGAGCATAGCTGGGTGGCCACGACATGCGCGCCGAAACGAGCTTTCTGGATTGTGGTCATGATCGCAATTCTGATAACCGTAGCCAAAGTTATGGCCAAATTACCGAAACACGACTTAATTGCCAAAGTTACGCGATCACTTGCCATCCTTGCCCCGATCTGCCAACTCGTGATACCTTAGAACCATTAATGTGTTATCTGACAACTCAGCATCTGACTCGGACCCTCCTGCATCATCATCAAGGAGATGGAGAAACATCCAAGAATCAAAGTGATCCAACACTTTCTATTGAATAGAGGTTTGTTCCATTCATCCAAATGAGCTCATAATTGGTGATCCTTCCAAATGTGTAAGTATTAGAAACTCTACCAAAGGTTTTCTAAATAATTGTGCTTTCATTTCTCAAATTAAACAAAAGAATTTCAAAGAAGTCGAATTTGATAAGTT
This sequence comes from Fraxinus americana, assembly GCA_035079005.1. Taxonomy (NCBI): domain Eukaryota; kingdom Viridiplantae; phylum Streptophyta; class Magnoliopsida; order Lamiales; family Oleaceae; genus Fraxinus; species Fraxinus americana. Next base: position 6,415,242 of record CM068723.1, on the reverse strand, counting down.
TTGGATTCTACCAATACAAGAAGAACTAAATCAATTTGAAAGAAATCATGTTTGAAATTTAGTTGATAGACCAAATGATCAAACCATTATTGGTACAAAATGGATTTTTCGAAATAAACAAGATGAAAATGATATAATTGTGCGTAACAATGCTAGATTAGTGGCTCAATGTTACAATATAGAAGAAGGTATAGATTTCGAAGAAACTTTTGCACTGATTGCTATATTAGAATATATTAGCATGCTTCTTACTTTTACTCGCCATAAAGGTTTTACTCTCTATCAAATAGATGTCAAAACTGCATTTTTAAACGGTTTTATTCAAGAAGTTCATGTTGAGCAACTTCCCGGTTTCAAAAATCACAAATTTCCTGAAAATGTGTCTAAATTTCGAAAAGCTCTATATAGTTTGAAACAAGTTCATAGAGCTTGGTATGAAAGATTGAGCAAATTTCTTATTTCAAATGGTTTTCAAACGGAAAATGTGGATACTATACTTTTTATCAAAACCAAAAGGGATGACATGATTGTTGTACAAATTTATGTTGATGATATTATTTTTGGTGCAACTAATATTTCCCTTTGTGAAAAGTTTTCAAAGTGTATGAGTAAGAAATTTGAAATGAGTATGATGGGAGAACTAAAGTTCTTTCTTGGACTTCAAATCAAACAAACTAATAAAGGCATCGTCATTAGTCAAACAAAGTACATCATAGACATGCTCAAGCAATTTAATTTTGAAGACTTGATGCCAATAAATACTCCAATGAGTTCATCAATTAAATTGGATAAAGATGAGCAAAGTATTTCAACTGACATAACAAAATATCGAGGTATAATCGGATCTTTCCTTTATTTAACCACTAGTAGACCCGATATTATGTTTAGCATTTGCTTATGTGCTAGATTTCAATCCAATCCTAAAAAATCACATCTAAGTGCCTTAAAACGAATTTTTCGATATCTATGTGGCACTAGAACTTTAGTACTTTGGTATCCAAAGGGCACTCATATTGACTTTATTATCTATTCGGGTGTCGATTGGAGGGTTGCACTATTGATCTAAAAAGCACAAGTGGAACTTGTCACTTTTTAGACTTTGCTATTGTGTCATAGTTTAGCAAGAAACAAAATTTCGTTGCACTATCATCAATCGAAGCCGAATATATCTCGGCCGCTAGTTGTTGTGCTCAAGTTCTTTGGATGAAACAAACTCTTAGCGATTATCATTTAACTTTTGAAAATACTCTCATTATGTGTGATAACACTAGTGCTATAAATTTGTCAAAAAATCCCATCTTGCAATCTCGCACCAAACATGTTGAAATTCGACATTATTTTCTTATAGATCATATGCAAAAATGTGATATTTACGAGGAATTTGTTAGTACCGAAAAACAATTGGCCGATATTCTTACTAAACATCTAGCTCTCGATAGATTTTTATATATTAGAAGAGATTTGGGTATTATTGATGAATCTGAAATTTGTGGCTAAATTTATTTTATATACATGATTAAACTGAAATTACATGTGAATTATTGTTTTGTAGTATTTCGGTCGACCGAAAGGTAACTTTTCAGTTGTACAAGTGAACAACCGAAAGCACTCTTTCGGTCATACATGAGTCCACCGAAACTGACGGCAACTCACCTTTTTTTTGAGCTATTTCGGTCGACCATTTAAACTTTTCGGCGACTAGATGAACAACCGAAAACCATCTTCCGGTCGACCATTAGACAGTCGAACCCTCATACGCCTCCTCTTTTCAAACCTTCCGAGTTTCGGTTGACCACAGAAGTTCGGTCGATCAAAACATTCGCGTTTCAGCATCTTCAAAACTCAATTTTATCCCCAATTCTTCATTTGAAAACCTAAAATTGCGATTTATCACTCTTCTCCTCTCTTTAATCATCCAAAAATTCTTCATTTCTCTTCCAAATTACTTCAAGATTTCCAGAAATCTACTATATTCATCAACATTCACATCACAAATTTGAAATTTTATCTTCCATTTTGTCAAGAAAAAAAATCGAAAACCTAGATTTTTTTCAAAAACTTGAAAATCTTAATTTTCTCTCAAAAATCCATTGAAAATTCGTTCAAATCATTAACTTACTTCAAAGATTTGTATCCTACTCAATTCCTATCAATTCCCACTCGTTTTCCCACCAAAGATTTTGAAATACCGAAATCTCTCTCACACTTGTTCAACACATCCGAACCTACAATGCCTCCAAAGAAAAAATCGAAGAAGGGAGAAGCTAATTCGTCCAATGTTGAAGTTAACACACATTTACCCGACTGATTCACCGATTGTCCAATTTTAATTGGTAAGTCTATCGACTTTTTCGACTTCCATATCCAAACCCTCTCTTTTCGTATAGAAGAATATTTTGAGGGAATTGGATGGAAAAATGTGGTTTCTATTTCCGAATGCTTACCCTAGGGTGATTCAAGAATTTTATCGAAATGTCACTTTTTATTCGGACCACGTAACTTGCACGATCAAGGATAAATGCATTACCCTCAATAGACCTATTATTCGGCAAATCCTTGGTTTAGAAGATTGTGATACTGTGCTTATGTCCAAAATTATCCTGTTAAGTTTGACGGTTATCATGAACTTGAGACTTGTAGTCGTGTCACCGACCGACCATTAACTACCAAAATGACTTTGAACCTAAATCATCTGACAATCTCGTGCAAAATTCTCCATCGTACAATTGCACATATCGTCCCTCGAAGTGGCCATTACGAATGTTCATCCTTGATTCCCTTCTTGTTGGTCGAAAATTGGACTTCTCTTACATCTTTTTGAAACATATGGGAAATTTTCACTCTTCACCTAGAGTCTTGGGCTTACCATATGGCATGCTTCTTACAAAAAATTTTGAACACTTCAATGTGCCATTAGATGATGAGACTATTCTTAAATCAAAACACGCCGATATCATCAACCTTAACATCGTCAAACGCATGAAAATTGTTAAAAGTGACGGGCAATGGGTTTCATACTCAAGACTTCGACAATAATTCAGGGCCCACTACTTGGCCATTCACCGAAGAAGAGGCGGAGGAGAATATGGGTGTTGGTGAGGGTAAAAGTGCAGGTGATGGTGATGGTTCTCCTCGACCGAGACATAGGCCTACAATTCCACAAGTTGCACCTACCCCCGGCCGATATATATTCGAAGATCAATTCAACATCTTAGAAGGTTGAATTGATTCCTTTGCCACTACCGTAAATAGCTGCATGGACGCACTTGAACAAAGGATGGAGCAAATGAGCATGTCCCAAGAGGCCTTCTTTGCACATATGTACTCCATCTATCCTCGATGCCTTCCTCCACCGGTGGAAGATTGAAGTATCTTTTTTAGTTCTTTTCATTTTAACTTATATTTATTTTTATGTCATATGATTAATATTCATGTTTTTCTCTTCTTTCCTCGCACCTATGCCATGACTACGGGGGAAGTTTTTAACTTCAATGACCCCATTCTTTTTTATGATGTCTAAAGTGGGAAAAGAAATGTGATTTATTATGTGTTTCAAGATTCTATGAATTGTGATTTTATGATGGAAAATGCATGTCTTTATATTCCAATTGTGTTTTGGAAGTATACTTGTGATATTATGCTATCTTTGTTTACATGGGAAATGAAATAGACACGAACTTGGTTATACATGTGAAAGATATTTCCATGGATGTGTAAAAGATAGGGGAAATGAAGACAATATTTTTGTATATTTCTACAAATCACGTATTGTTTGTCATAATAAAAAAGGGAGAAATTGTTGATCTATGATTTAATATAGTTTCATTTGTTTTGATTATAACAAATAAGATACTTACACTTCTAACAAGTCTTGTTTCTTGAGTTTTTCATGTATAAATCTTCTTAAACATTCAAAGGCTCAAATCGTCATCCATTGAAGAACAAGCGATCAAAAGAGACTCGAAGAGAACAAGAACTTTGAAGATTAGAACTTAGAAGTTCTTTATTGAAATTTCAATTTATATGTAAATGTATCAACTCACCAATCTTTAGTAAGTGCACAAAACTCAAATTATTTTCATAATTCATCATTTGCATAAAATGCTTTTGATTCATAATATGAAATAGTTTTTGGAAAAATGAATATTTTGATATAAAAATTGATTTCCAAAATTCTCATACTTCGGTCGACCAAAGTATACATCGGTCGACTGAAATTCTGTTCGATCGAAATGACTGAAATGCTCAGTCGAAATTTCAAAGGTTTAAAATATAAAACGGCTATATTCATCTTTCGGTCGATCGAAATGCCCGATATACCCAACCGAAAGTTGCTGATTTTCAACATCTTGATCTATAAATAGCCCTCTCTTTTGCATTCAATTTTAGCCACTTATAAGATCAATTAAGAGAGTATATTTATAGAAAATCATTAAACTTACTTGATTTTATATTCTATTTCATTTATTACAAAGAATCTCTTGATTGATCAAACTAGTTTTATATATTTCATCAAGAATTCTATTTTACAAGGAAAACTTCTCAATCTCATCTATTTTCAATTCTTGATAAATGTTTTCTTTGCTAACACTTATATTGAAGTATAAATCTTTCTTTATACTTGACTCGTATTATTTGTTAAGAGAGATCATAGGTTAAAAACTTTGATATAAAGATACAAACTATTTCATTATCCATTATTCATCAAAGTTTACAACATAAACACTTGAGTTTTATTATTTGCTATCTATTGAAGTGTTATCATAACTCTCTAAATACTTGATTTGATTATATCATTTGTTAAGAGAGTTCTTTCAATTGTAAAACTATCATTTATATTTTGGTGATTTCAAGAGCCTTTTGAAAACTCAATTGTTGTTAAGGATAAATGTTCCTTGTTGTAAGTCACTTAAAGATTGGTACTCCTTATTTGTAAGTTATCACTATAGTGCATTTGGCCTTACTCGTGACAGAGAGCTTGATAACGGGGACGTAGAACACATTGTGTATCGAACCCCATTAAATTTGATTGTCATCTTTACATTGTTGCGCTTTACAAAGAGACACTAGCACTTCGACATTGGTAAACATAACATCAAGGGGGTCATCAATAGTTGATATGCTGAACAAAACTGGGGATCTAAATAGAAATGGGATGCTTTGGCATATACCAGAGGCTCCCTCGGGTAGTACTGCAAAAGATATTTCACTTGAATATGGTTCAATTAGTATTTCATTGGCCAAGATTGCATGATAAGCACAATTTCCTTCAACCAAGCTTCCGTGGATTTGGTGGGGTTGTTAGAGTAATTTCTCTATCAGTCATGAAAATTATTTGATGTCCATTTACTCTGCGTGCTAGAACTTAAAAAAAATATAATTCTAATTTGCAGGCTGCTGTTATAGATATTCAAATTGTTTCGCATGAGTTTCTTATATTTGGTGGAGATTGTTTCATCAAATTTTTTAGGTTTCAAGATATTCCAGTTTGAAAAAAAAATTATGATCAACTTCCCGTTAAATTTTCTGCGAAATTTACAAAGTATCACAAAGTGACCTTTGAAAGAGAAGGTGATTGCAGTAAAGAATGGAAGAAAGTTGTATATTTCTCACTGAAAATTTGTTTACAATTACAGCATATATATATATATACACAACAGAATGAATGTTAAACAAGCTGCCTAAGTAAATTGGAAATAGAGGGAATCTACATAGTCTACACACTTCTTCAACCGACATCTATAGTGTATTCTCCATGCAATTTGTTGATTCTTCCACCTTCTAGAATGCTTTGTTGGAGCTTAAATTGCTGACATAGTTTGTCCATGTGGCAATCCATTTTTCCTTCATTCTTCAACATCCCCACAAGATGGAAAGTGGATGTCTTTTGCTTCTGTCTTGCCCAAATGGGAATAAAAAATAGGTGAGCTCAATACCATACTTAGAATGTCAGCACAATTTGTGCATTGGTCTTTAGATGTTCTGTCAACACACTTCCTTCTTCAATTTTATCTCAAATTAGACGACGATCAAGTGCAATATGTTTGGTTCTCTCATGGAAGATAGGGTTTGCAGTAATATGAAGTGTTGATTTATTGTCACGGAATAGCAATGTTGCTTGTGGATGACAAACCGTTAGATCTTTGAGTAAAAATCGTAATTATGTTAGCTCACAACAAGTACTTGCCATTGGTCTATATTCTGCCTCTGCAGATATGGAAACTGTATTTTGGTTTCTTTGAATTCCATGAAATTAAAGAGGATCTTAGAAAAATACAGTATCATGTGATGGACCTTCGAGTGTTTGGACATGAGCCCCAATCAGAGTCGTTGTAGGTCTGATGAGGATTGATACATCAGTCCTTGACAATCATCATTTAAAAATGTGTTATTTACATCAAATTGGTATAGGAACCATCATTTAATGGCTGCCAGCGCTAATAAAGTTCTAATAGTGACCATCTTTGCAATTGGTGAAAATGTCTCATGGTAATCTAGACATTTCTGTTGAGTGTATCCTTTGGTAACTAGCTGTGCCTTGTACCTTTCTAGTGATCCATCTGAATTGTGTTTGATTTTAAAAACCCACTTGTATCCAATGGTTGATTTTCCATTTGGCAAATTTGTGACAACCCATGTGTGATTTTGTTCAAAGGCATCAATTTTACTCTGCATAGCTTTGCACCAATCTAAGGATTCTAGTGCCTCATTATAACTTTGTGGTTCTCTGTGTGATGTGATAGATGTAACAAAGGCTTTGTGTACTTGTGACAATTTATGATAATTAACAGATACTTCAAGTGGAAAAGGATTACTCGAAGTTGGATGAACATCCTGCCCTTTGAACTCTCAAAGTTGACTAGATGAGTTGGCTTGCTAACAAACAAAGTTCTGTAAATATGAAGGTGTTTTTTTTATTATGGTGGATCGTCTTAGTAGATGAGGGCTAGTAATAGATGGTGTGTTTGCACTTTCTGGTTCATTTGAAGGATTTTGTGGACTTGATTCTAATTTACTCAAGGGGTTTATAGGGCTTGAGTCTACTGGTAGTGGTCTGTCTGTCAATGCTTGGTGATAAAATTTGGTCTTGTGGTGGTATGTTATCACTGTCACATCGTTGGCCAGGTTGCAAATTTTTAAGATCAATTGTATGGTATTGATTTGCATCAAGTTTGAACAAAAGGCAAGTCTAGTAGGTCAGGCATTGGTATTTGGTTGATCAGTGCCTTTGTAGGGAAGATGTTTTCATAGAATATGACATTCATCGAGATAAAAAATATTTTAATCTCTAAATCTAGTAACTTTTATCCTTTCATTTCAAAAGGATATCCTAAGAAAATACACCGATTAACTCTTTGACCAAACTTATGTCTGGCTTGTCTGCCTTGGGCCAGGGTAGTTGCAAAGGCTAAGCATCCAAAAACTTTAAGATGAGAATAATTTGGCTTGATGTTAAAGTGGAGTTCAAAGGGTGTGTTGTGATTTAAGAGAGGTGAGAGGGTTCTGTTTATGAGATAAACTGCTGTGAGCAAACAATCATTCTAATACTTCATGGGGATTCCACTTTGAAATCTTAATTCTCTTGCTACATTAAGAATATGTTGGTGCTTCCTCTCCACGACAGAATTTTGTTGTGGAGTTTCAACACAAGACTTTTAATGCACAATTCCCTTCTCATGATGTCACTTCTGATTACCTTGATTTTGGTTTTCAATCATATTACAAAATCCTTGTAAAGTAGTGCTAGCATCAACTTTATTTTTCAAAGTATAGATCCAAATACATTTGTTGTAATCTTCCACTATTGTTAAGAAGTATCTTGAACCATCATAGGCAACTTTACTACATGGTCCCCAAAGGTCACAATGGACTAAATCAAAACATTTTTTTGACTGATTTTGACTTACAGGGAAAGGTGGCTTATGCATTTTGGCTAAAGGACATATCATGCAGGGTCTAGAACTTTTGTTGTTGTCTAAGAACCTAAGAATGGTAGATGAAGGATGCCCTAATCTATAATGCCAAGGATCAAATTCTTCAGTTCGTATGGTAGCAGCTGCTGTAGTAGTTGTGGTGGTTATAGTATCAAGGAAGGCTGATGATGAAACTCCTTTTTGCTGCAGAAGGTACAAGCCATGGCTCACCTCATCCAGTCCAATCGTTCTCTAGGTCAAAAGGTCATGAATGAAGCACATTTGAGACAAGAAAATGAGACGACAATTCAAGGTAATAGACCAAACTTGATTTGCCAAATGAGCAAGGGTTGAAATGTTCTGTTTATTGAGAAGTGCCATGAGTTGATTGTACTGCTTTTGTGTAATAGGAAATTAAGCTCTGCCAAGAATCTCAGTGTGCTTTTATTCTTGCACAGTGATGCTAGTAACTTGATTAGCAGAAGAATTAGCATATTTTCCCCTTTTGTAGACCTTGTGCCCTGGAGGATATTCATGAATTTCAAAGCACTTGTCTAAGCTATGACCAGGCAGATTACAATAAGAGCACAATGGTTTGTTAGCCTCAAAGCATCTTTCTAGTGAATGACTAGCAATCTTACGGTGAGTGCAAAAGTACTTGGCAGTTTGGTTAGCTGTGTATTGAATCCCATTTCAAGCTCCTCTTCCCATCATTCACATTGATTCAGTGATATGGGAATCCATTGAAATCTATCTCCTCTTTTCTTTTTGTTGTATGATAGAATACACTTCGTTTAGGAAGGGGCTTAATGAGAAGGATTTGAGCTTTGATATCTTCGTACGATTCTTCAAGTCCCATAAGGAATCGCATGACCCAATCTCTTTGCTGATTATCAATGACGGTACGAAGTCCTCTCCAGGTATCAGAACTATCATTCCCTCCAATGTAGTATGTGCTGTAGAGATTAATAGGATCATTAAGATTTGGTGTGGAGTAGGCGTTTTGATTTTGCTGAGAATTCAGATTGGGATCCTGATGTGCAACAAATTGGGAATTTGGATTAGGATCTTCGTGTTTAGCGGATTGAACATCTACGCAATGTCCATCAGCCATCGTTATACACGCTCTGATATCATATCACAAAATAACCTTTAAGAGAGAAGATGATTACAATAAAAAATGGAAGAATGCTATATATTTCTCACTGAAAAATTGTTTACAATTACAGCATATATATATATATATACACAACAGGATGAGTGCTAAACAAGTTGTCTAACTGAATTGGAAAGATGGGGAATCTATATATTCTAATTCTACACACTTCTTCAACCGGAATCTATAGTATATTCTTCATGCCATTTGCTGTTTCTTCCACCTTCTAGAATGCTTTGTTGGAGCTTACATAGTTTGTCCATGTGGCAATCCATTTTTCCTACGTTCTTCAACACAAAGTGCTAGTCAACTAGTGATTGTGATTGTAGCATTCTATGTCCATGTGGCAATCCATTTTTCCTTCATTCTTCAACACAAAGTGCTAGTCAACTAGTGATTGCGAGGAGTGTAGCATTCTACCTGCATAGTTGCAGTGGCTGATTTCCTTTTCAGCCACTGTACTGAAGGTGAACCACTATCACTGCCTTTGCACAGACTCAACCATTATGTCTCAATAAACTTCAAATGTAATGCTAATTTTAGTTGACATGCATTACAGGGCTAAGAGACGGTGCAGTAGAAGGCCAATCTTGATGTTCTTGAAAGTTTTTCATTTTAATTTTTATTTGATTTCATTGAAGTCCAAAGGCGAGGAAATATGGGACCTTCTATTGTTCTTAGAACCTTAGGTCGTGAATCCTGATTTACTTATCTGTAAATTGGTTGAAGCCAAGGGGAGTAACTCATTTTCATTATGCGGGAACAATTCACCCAAGATCCGATATAAAGTCATCAGAAAAGAGTTGAACGCATTGCTAGTATATCACAAACTGTGGGTTTGTTGAGCAAATTATACACAGATGATGTGAAATGACGCAGTTCATTTTATGATATATACAAGTTTGTTCAGGAGGGCAAAAGTAAAATAACCGCACTATAACTAATAAAATAATTACTAGTAGACGACAAACCAAGGAGATTCATGGTAAAACCACAACATTCTATCTAAAATGAACAGCACAGAAAGGCATTTATAACTCAAATATCCAAATTGAATAAGATTCTTATGTCCCCAAACAAATCAAAGAGAGAAAGGACGGTTTAAATTGGCCAACATCTGCAGCATGACATATCTCTTGATAATAACTCCCTAAAAGCAACTCCACATCTCTTCTACTTGATCTTCTTCTTTGGCCTCAACTGTATAATGCAAAAGTTCAGTCCCTAGTCTTCATTGACCTCACAACAATAGACGGTAAAAGAAATGTAAACTAATGACATCTATTCATTGCTATTTACCTGGTTGCTGTGTCCACACTTCTTCTTCCTGCAGTTCACAGCACGAGGATGGAGACGTGCATAACACCTGAAACATAAGTTAGCAAGTCAATCCATGTTCTATGCATATTTCAGGCTAGTGCAAAATGAGATGTTTCAAATTACTCATTCAGATAATGGCACTAGAGATGACAGAGAAACTGGAAGTATTAATTTCTGCTGGCAGTGAAAACAGATAATGAGAAGATGGTTAGATGCTTATTAAAATTTTCATATTTCGTAAATATACTTTGCTGCAAAAAGGTCAACTTAAGGACGAGCTCAAGGTTGAACTCCCAAACTAGATCCTCCCAAGTAACACTACCCAACAATCTATGTAATCATAAATCCTTTTTAATGCATTTATAAATGGCTCATTAATACTTACAAGGATTTCACTTGTAAAAGGCACAAGTCACAAAGCAAACCAGTATCAGACAATCCAAGCACAAGGCAGAAGTTTGTTTCAAATTCTTGATGGTTCAAGGGACCAAGCTGGGAAGTTGATTTTTTTAAATATATAATCACATCTTGGGTGAAACCCAATCTACAAGGTATATCAACTTCCGATTGTCTTGAATGAAACTAGTCTCCAAAATTATATACGTTTCAAACTCAAAATATCTGGAACTCTTATGAAGTAAGATACATACAAAAATATGGCAATATGGAGTTTTAAATGAAGACAAACTAGAGAGCCGTGTTGCTTGAGAAGATACTTGGCATCGTGTTAGAATTTGCAGGTATCCGTATTTGTGTATGGCAAGCATAATACCAATTTCTTTGGAGATGTTAAAGTAAAAGAACTTCTACATCCACTACAGAACAATATGCAACTACTGTCAAGCATCAACACACATTGTAAGATAACTTTTAGCAAACCCCACATTTTATTCCCAAAATGATCTTTGGTGGAGTGACGAAGAACAGAACCGGTAAAATACATGCAAGACCCCATCTGCCTTGCTAAATAATAAAATAAATTCCAACTAGTAGCTCTTTCAAGTTCATGAATAAATTCTTGTAGCAATGATTAATAACTCAAACCTCATTGAGGCAAAGTCCCACTGTATCCCTTTCCACCCAAAGGGTAAAACAAACACAGTAAAAATAAATGAACTAAGAATCATAAGATGATGCATCCTTATAATACAGTAAAACTAGTGGAGTAAGTTAATAGTTGGGTATTTGACACAGTATCCTATTTAATGCATATCAATAATTCAGGGTAACAACGGTGAATAAGTGCTTACTTTCGACAAATCATCTTGTCCTGGTTGTACTTCCTAGCCAATGCCATCAGGGACGGCTCAATAATCCCTCCACGCAACCTCAGAACCAAATGTAACGTTGACTCTACACACAAAATCCAAAATCCAATAACCTAACAAAATTAACCACAAAAACCAATTCTACCCAGCCAGGTACAGGGAGTGAAAGCTCACATAGTAAAATAAAATCATATCAAGATGTTACCTTTCTGGATATTGTAATCAGCGAGAGTTCGGCCATCTTCCAGTTGCTTTCCAGCAAATATTAATCGCTGCTGGTCCGGTGGAATACCTAACAATCATAAATAACTAAATTTCTAAACCTATTCATACAAAATCCCAACCTCGCGAAGCAAAAAAACGAATTTATGAAATTTGGGAGGAAAAAAAAGAGTACCTTCCTTGTCTTGAATTTTGGCCTTGACATTATCAATCGTGTCGCTGGATTCGACCTCGAGGGTGATGGTTTTCCCAGTTAGAGTTTTCACGAAGATCTGCATTTTCCTCTATCGGTGGCAGTCCTTTCAATTTATTTTATGATAAGAAATGGCAGAATTGCCAGGGGTGTTTATATAGTCGGGGTGAGAATTAGGGTTTTCAGTCCTAGATTTGGGCTAATGGGCTTGTTTTGTGGAATGTGGACCTTTACTGGACCAAATACTAGGTTTGGAGTAGGCTTGTAATTGGTTGGGAAAATCGAAGGGAAAAATTTATGAATCAGGCATTTATTTTACCAAAATCAAAAATCAGGTCCCCAAGTTTAAAATTACAAAAATCAGATTTTTTTTTTGAATTAATTAATTATATTTCACAATTATTATATTAAATTAAATATTTAACTGTAATATAATATAATTAACCCCACCCCACCCCACCCCACCCCACCACCACCATTGCTCCGGCGACTACTCCGGTGATCATTCTGCCGCCACTTAATTCCGACAACTGCTCCGATTCCAGCAATTGTTAAGGTCACAGTTATATGCAATTTGGTCACAGATTATTTCGAAATCACAGATCAAAAATGATAAAAAAATTATAGATCACGGGTTATATTTTAAGGTCACAGTTACCATATAGATGGGTCACAGATCATTTTATTGGTCACAGATCAAAAAAATTATATGTCACAAGTCACGTATTTTAAAATTTGTGGGTCACAGTCAAATAGCTAAGTCACAGACACCCAAAAAAATCGTCACTATTCAATAGCTAGGTCACAGATACCAAAAAAATCGTTCAATAACTAGGTCACAGACACCAAAAAAACCGTCTCCCATCCCAATCCACCACCAATAATGGTCACAGACACTCCTAGCTAAGTCACAGACACCAAAAAAACCGTCATTGTTCAATAGCTAGGTCACAGATACTAAAAAACACCGTTCAATAGCTAGGTCACAGACACACCAAATAGTTGGTCACAGAAACACTTCGTCCCATCCGCCCGACGTCGCCGCCACCTCCATCACATCGACCACCGATAACACCGTCGACAACCAACCACACACAGATCCGCCCGCCACAGCCACACACACAGATCTGCCACGCCAAAATCGAGAAACCACTGCAAAATCACCACCACTAGCCCGACCACCACTTCACCATTTTCATTTTCAAAAAAATCACAATGTGCAAATTACTAACAAGATTTGAGAATGAATAAAAACCCAATATCACCATAAATCAAAAACACAAGATCTGGTAGTAGGAAAAAAAAAGATCCGTGACGAATTAAGCGCGCAACTAAGCTGCGACATCTTGTCAGAAGAACGCAGCCGATCGCGCATTCTTGTTGCACGGCAGCAGCGTCGCAGGCAGTTGCGACGCTGCTGAACGGCAGCGACGTTGCTGCCGTTCAGCAGCAGAGGAGAGGAAGGGGAAGGGGAGGGGGAGGGGGAGGGGCGGCGGGCCGTCGTTGCACGGCGACGGCGTGCCGCTACTGCGCAATCGCGACATCGCGAACGGCATCGATGTTGCTGCCGTTCAGCAGCAAAGGAGGGGGAGGGGCGGCGGGCGGTGGTCGTGGAGATGGAGGCGGCAGTAGAGATGGGAGAGATGAAATGGAATGAATTAGGTTTTGGTTGGGTTTTATATTTAAATAAAGTTGGTGGGGTAGGTAGTAGGGTGGGTATATATTTAATTTAATTTAAAAATATTATTATTAATATTAATTGTGAAATTAAAGCCTGATTTTTGATTAAATAAAGTAAAAACCTGATTTTTTAAAAGTCAAAACTAAACAGCTAGTTTAGTGTAATTTCCACAAAATCGAATTTGATAATCTATTGAGAAAAATCATATATCAGATTTATCATACATACAATTTCAAAAATAAGAAAACAACTTTGAAATTTCTAAAATCATATATTTTGATATATACATACACATATATTTATATATATATTTATTTATATATATAAACCTTTTCTTCTTCAGTTAAAAGATGAAAAGAGTTATCAGATTTTTTGCTAGATTTCGAAGAATGACGAGATCTAGAACTTGAAGAATGTTTGGACTTGGAAGTTTGACGAGAAACATGAGAAGTATCGCTGCTTGAAGATGATTCAAAAGAATTATCCTTTTCAAGCTTATCAACTTGAAGATGGACAACTTCCATTTTGACATTACGAACCTATTTTTCAAGGTTGGAAATTTGAGATTTCATTATATTAACTTCAAAAATGGTATTGCAATGTGACCATTGTTATCAATAAAGAATTCAAAATTCATCATCGAGTCTTAATTGATTCAGGTGCTGATCAAAATTGTATTCGGGAAGGTCTTATTCCCACAAAATATTTTGAAAAAACTACTGAACGACTCTACGGACCCAGTGGTAAAAAACTTGATATTTAATACAACTTTCAAAAGCTCATGTCTGTCATTCAGATATTTGTTTCAAAAATATTTTTTATCTTGTCAAAGATCTCGATCAAGAAATTATTCTTGGTACTCCATTTCTTGTCCAAATTTATCCTTTTACAGCAGATGCTAAAAGATTAACTACAAACATTTTTGGAAAGAATATTATTTATAAATTTTATAATCCTCCTTCTTTTAAAGACATCAATACTTTAAAAGATACTTCTATTTCAAAAATTGTTAACAATATCAATTTCAAGAAAAATCATATCCAATTTCTTCAAGAAGAAATTCGATTTCACAAAATCGGGGAGAGATTAAAAGATTCTTCCATTATTCAAAAAATTTCTGATTTTCAAAAACAAATTGAAAAAGAAATATGTTCAACTATACCAAATGCATTTTGGGATAGGAAAAAAACATATTGTTTCCCTTCCATATACTCCAGATTTTCAAGAATCAAATATTCCAACAAAATCCCGTCCTATTCAAATGAACAAAGAATTACTTGATCATTGTATGATTGAAATACAAGATCTTCTCAATAAAAAGCTTATCAGACCGAGCAAATCGCCTTGGAGCTGTTCTGCTTTTTATGTCAATAATTCTGCCGAAATTGAACGAGGAGTTCCTCGACTCCTTATCAATTATAAACCACTCAATTCATCTCTTCAATGGATTCGTTATCCAATCCCTCAAAAGAAAGATATTTTGAATCGACTTTTCAAAGCTATTATCTTCTCCAAATTTGACTTAAAGTCAGGCTTCTGGCAAATTCAAATTAAAGAAGAAGATAAGTACAAAACTGCGTTTAATGTTCCTTTCGGATAGTACGAATGGAATGTTATGCCTTTCGGTCTCAAAAATGCTCCTTCTGAATTTCAAAAAATTATGGATGATATTTTCAATCATTTTCAAGATTTTATCATTACTTACATTGATGATGTTTTAATATTCTCTGAAAGTATTGAAAAACATTTCAAACATTTGCATACATTCATTCATATCATCAAACAAAATGGTTTAGCTGTTTCAGCTAAAAAGATTGTTTTGTGTCAAACAAAGATAAGGTTCCTTGGTCATAACATTCAATTAGGAACACTTACACCAATTCAAAGAAGTCTTGATTTCATTTGCAAATTTCCTGATGAAATTTTGGACAAAAATAGTCTTCAAAGATTTTTAGGTTGCGTCAATTACGTAGGAGATTTTGTCGAAGAGATAAGAATCCTATGTGTACCTTTATTCAAAAGACTGAAAAAGCACCCTGACCCATGGAGTCACGAGTGTACCCTTGCAGTCCAACAAGTCAAAAAGGCCATCAAAAGCATTCCTTGCCTTTCAATCCTTGACCCAAGTGCATCCATTATTGTCGAGACAGATGCATCAGACATAGGGTATGGTGGGGTCCTCAAATAGGTTTCTTCCCAAACAAGCCAAGAACAACTTGTCAGATTTCACTCAGGAGTCTGGTCAGGTCCTCAAAAGAATTACTCCACTATCAAAAAGGAGATTTTAGCCATCGTGCTAGTCATTTCAAAATTTCAAGATGATTTGATCAATAAAAATTTTATTCTCAAAACAGACTGTAAAGCTTCAAAAGACATTTTGCAAAAAGACGTAAAAGACCTTATTTCAAAACAAATTTTCGCAAGATGACATGACAAGCAATTCTTTCTTACTTTGATTTTCAAATACTATATATATAAGGATCCTCAAACTTTCTTGCAGACTTTCTTACGAGAGAATTTCTTCAGAAAGAAAGAGAGGAAAGAAAATGAGTTCTTTTATCAATGTCAAGCAGAAGAACAAGAAGAAAACTTCAAACAACCCTCATAATCCTCCGCCTTCAATAGATGATTTTCTTTCTCAAGGATCATCATCTCAAAATTCTCAAAAAACAACCCTTGCTTCAAAAATTCCTACCCATCCAGCACAAAGAAAAACTCAAACACCTTCAAATTTCAGGCAAGCCCTTCAAACAGGAACTGGAAAACTTCTAGAAATCAACCCTTCTCAAAGAATTTTTTCATATTTCACAAAATCTCGATATTTATCAGTTTGTGAAATGGAAACCTCATGGATTCATCGTTACACTTGTCTCGATGAATGTCTTCAAAATATCTTTCCAGAAAGATTTTAATTTTTTCCTTCAAACATCAAAAAGTCCCGTGAGTACTTTGAAGCAATCCTTGTCAAAACTGGATTTGCTATCATAACTCACACTCCAAATGCTCAAAACAAAGATCATATTGATTTTTCAAAAATTTCAATTCAAAGGGTTTGGTCTTTCGAAAACTGGGGGACCAGCCCATAGAATGAGAAGAAAATGAATTTATCGAAAGATACTTCATTTGAAACTCATTTCAATTATTTTGATTACATCAATGCGTGGTCTAATGTTTTCTACTTTAGGCCAATCACGCACTCCTGGTTTATTCTTTTTAACCAGAATTCTTCAAACAATTTTCCAAAATGGTTTCAATCATGGTTCGAATATTTTGGACTTGAAGAGACTATTTTACCTAGTCTTACTCTTCAAGGATTCGAACACTTCAAAAATAAGGCAAAAACCTTTTTGAAGCCTCAAGAAAATCTTTTGTTTCAATTCTCGCACAACCTCAAAGTCTCATGGATCTTCTGCTGGGATTTTCAACTCATTCAAGACCCTGGCAGTGAATTCAATGTCAAAAGAATTGTTCGACGATTCAAAATCAAATGGTGGTCAAAATTCCATGAAACAAACTGTTGCCCAAAGGCAATTGACTCATGGATTCAAGAACAAAGAAACATTGGTCAACCTTCAAAGAAAGAACAAGAAAAATCTGCAAATTTTCTGACAGAAAAATCAAGATTAATTGCTATGTTTAATCAATGTAAATCTCCAGAAGAACTTTCAGTAATTTCGGAGAAAATTGCAAATTTAGCAGAAGTAATTTCAAAGAAATCAAAATCAGTTACTTCAAGTGAAGAATCAGATCATGCTTATGATAACGAAGATGATTGTTATGGGTATGATATTGACGACCTACTTGATCAAGAGTTGAATACCAAATGACTACATGGCCACAGTTATTTGGATGAACTTTCAAGATACCGTTCTCAAAAGGTCAAAGACTTCATGTTCAAAATGTGTTTACCAGCAAACAAATTGTTTCTACCACCCTTGCCGACATTCAAAGACAGTCATTTGTTCAAAAACCCGGGAAGGATGGAAAATAATTCAATCAAGTTCAAAAGAGCAATCAAGTTTCAAGACGAAAAAGGAATCCACTTTCTCAAAAGATGTTCAAAGTGAAAGACAGCTTTATCAAAAGAAGTTATCTTTCTCAAAAGACGGATACTTTATCAAAAGAAGACAACTTGAGTCTTATTGGGTTGAATTCTTTGAATCCCAAGAAGATAAGAGTTTCTTTTAATTGACTTATTTCAAAGTTTTCAAAAAATCTCCAAAAAAGATTTATCTTTCAAAGAAAACAAAAACCGTTCAAACTCATTCATTTTCAAAAAAGATTTGGAATTCTCCAGATGGAGAAACCTTCCAGTCAGTTCATCCTCCATTGCAAGAAATTGCAATTCAACATGGCACTACTAAAGTAGTTGCTTCTCCTTTCAAAAAGATTGAAAGACCTGACGATACAATGGTTATCGCCAAGGATGTCAAAAGTGTTTTAGCTCAAAATAATTATTCAAATATCGTTCTTCAATCTATTTGTTCTCAACTCAACAGAATTGAAATAAATTCTGAATCCGAAGTTCAAACTTCTGATAAAGGAAAAAAGAAGAAAAATATTGATTTTTCTGCTTCTTCTATTTATCATTTTCATGATATTCCTCCTCCTCCGAAGCTCTGATACCAAAATAGGCCCAGGGACAAGGGGAATGCGGAAGCAAGAAGATGAGTAGAAAAAGTACAAAAAATTTGAAGTAAGATAATTTTATTGATAAATTTTGAAAATAGTATTACAAGGATATTGAATCAAACTTGAGATGCAGAAAAATAAATTTTCTCTATTTTTCACTCTGTCTAAAACCTTGAAATGATGCCATATAAATAGCCAAGGTTTCGGACTTGAAATTACATTGAAATTGAAATAAGAATCTTTGAAAAATGATGTCTTCCACTTGAGTTGTCTTCTTTTGATAAAGTATCCGTCTTTTGAGAAAGATAACTTCTTTTGATAACGCTGTCTTTCACTTTGAACATCTTTTGAGAAAGTGGATTCCTTTTTCGTCTTGAAACTTGATTGCTCTTTTGAACTTGATTGAATTATATATATATATATATATATATATATATATATATATATATATATATATATATATATATATATATATATATAGCTCCGGCGCCTATTCCGATTCCGACGACTATTCCGACGACTTCTCCACATGTGACCTTTTAATATTTATTTTTTGTCACAACATTTTTATAGGTCACACGGTCACAGACTACGAAAATAGTTGGTCATAGATTTTTTCACGGTCACGGATTATATAATTTTTAGGTCACAGATAACAAAATGGTTGGTCATGAATTGTCACGAATTATCGAATTTTAAGGTCACAGATTATATATTTAGTCACAGAAGGTCACACGAACACAAATTTTCAAATTATTTGGTCACAGAGTTTTTCACAGTTACAGATTATATAATTTTTAGGCCACAGATAACGAAATAGTTGGTCACGGATTATATTTTTAGTTACAGGTTATCGAATTTTAAGGTTACAGATTATATTTTTAGTCACAGAAAACCAAAATGACTAGATTCACCCCCACCACCTTTGCACTATCGCCACGACCACTACCACCGCCTCTACGACAACGACCACGACCAACATCACCACCACCACTGCCACTTGCGCACCCTCACCCCACCACAACACCACGGGAAACCACCACCTCCACCACCAACAGAAATACACAACCGTTACCACCACCACCAACAACCACCTCCACCACCAACAAAAACGAACCACCACCGCCTAGCCACTGTCACTGTCCATCGCCACCAACAACAAAAAAGGCACCACCACTGTCACTGCCCATCGCCACCAACAACAACCTATCATCGCACCACCACCACTAAACAATCACCACAACAAGCACCACTAAAACACAAACCACACCAAGCACCACTAAAACACAAACCACACCACCCATCTCACAGCATCGATCTCCAGCACCACCACACAAATTGCACAAATCAGAACACATACCACAGATCGACCACCTCCACCACCTATCGGCTCTCAGATCGATATTGTGACCACTTCACAGTAGTCACCGCACCGAAGCTTGTCGCGGCCAGGAGAGCGACGCTCAGATTTCGAAAAATACCCTTCGAAACTCCCGTAGCTCGCCATTGCGAAAAGCGACTAGCGTCCTCTCCATCGCCGGAGACCATAGTGGAGCTCGTCACTGCGAGAAGTGACTGGTGTCTTCTCCATCGCACTTCCTCTCCACCGTCGATGTCCTAAAAATCACACTTACACCATCGCTGCTTCGCTGTGTAGCGCCGCTTCATCTCCCTTCCACATGGCCGCCATCGAGGGCTGCTGAGCGTCAGCGACGTAGATGAAGAATTCGGGCTGGCCGGAGTGTTGACCACTTCAGAAGACTCTGGAACATCGAAGGTAGTGATGTAAGAGGCTGTGACCGTAGTGGAATCACCGGCGGCGTTTGCAATAAATCAAATATAGAGGGGAGAGATGGAGGGGGAAATGAGGTGGGGAAGGAAGAGAGAGAGAGAGAGAGAGAGAGAGAGGGAGATGGAGATGGACAAGAGAAAGTGACGGTAATTAGGGTTTGGTGGGATGAAATTAATTACTAATTAGATTGGGAAAATTGTATAATTAATGTTTAATATTTAAATAAAAACGTATTATTAATATTTAATTAAATATAAAAAACCTGTATCTATATATAAAATATCTGATTTTTGAAACTTAAAACTTAAAATCTAATTTTAAAATTTAGATATCCAAAAGTAGGAAATGTCGTAATTTCCACTTATCTATTTCAAACTTAAGCCTCCTATTGTGAAAAAATCATCTTTTATCTGTTTGTGTGGATCCCATTATCCAATAAAATTGGTAATAAAAATTGAAAATTCCACCACGAATCTGAAAAATGTTGAATGTGAACGCCAACATGTCATGCAAATACCCAAAATGACCTTCTACACGTTTTCCTGCAAATAAGAGGTTGACCTCCAATGAAGGGTTGAACCCTCGTCTCCGATTGCCCTTCGATGAGAGAAAGTTAAAGCGTTCTTTGATAAAGAAAAAACTCTAAAAAAGATTAATCAATACGGAAAGGCTTGTATTAATTATGTATGTTTTAGTTGTTCTTAGCTTGCTACTTATAGATGTCTTGTTAACGATGACGTGAAAATTTTTTTATGAGCACATAGGATATGTTCCTAGGAGTTTCGCATATTAAAACGGGGATCACAGCAAGTGGATGAAAAATAGTGGCATGGATATTTGATAGTTGGGCCGTTACATTGATCTTATCCCTCTAAACATCATGTGTCAACTTTAGAGACGATTAGACAATTCATATCTCAACGACACAAGTCTACAATGATGTGGTGATTGAGTATCGTCCTAAAAAGTCGATCATGACCTTTTAACAATCACTGCGACTCGCTCTTGGTCATCTTTCGTCGATATAAATTCTCACAACTTGATTTAAGATACACGAAGAGACTGTTCTCAATTCTTTCATATCTGACCATATCCTTTCACTATGGGACGTCAGCCACGACCGCATGGGGGTTCACCTTCTTCTCGTGATTATAGCTCGATTATTAGGTTAATATCACTTACCATTATAAGAGGTTGTAATCCTTTCCAAAGTTGATTTGTCCCTTAGAATCATGGAAGAGTCGCCAACTAAGTCATGACAAAGTTACTAAAACATATTCCAAAGAATATCGTGTGGGTGCACACTTGAAAGTCATTTTCCTGTATTAATTTGAATACATCTGAATTTCCTAGATTCTTGGGATATGCGATTGTTGAATAAACCCTCTACCAGTAAACTCGTTCCCTTAATTCTCCAATGGAGATTTCTTAATCTTTCTCTAATAATAAAATTATTAATTAGCCCCTGTTTCGGATACATTATTTTTCTCATTCTCATTCTTCTACTCATTTTCAATCACACATTCTTCAATAAAATAATATTTTCCATCACATCAATAATTTCTCATTTTTTTCAACCACATACTCATCATCACATCAACAGTAAAGATGCATTCTTACTCCCAAAATGTACACCAGACGGAGGCTTAATTTCATAGAGAAATATGCCAAAATACCATCTTCTATGTTCGACATATATGCATTAAGCTATGTACTTGTAAATCAATAAAGCATGATGCACTTGTAGTACTTAAATTAAGCAAATTTGTCTAATTAGCTATTGACATGTTTTGGTTTTCATAATGACACATTCTTGATATCAGCATATTAAATTTAGCAGCATATACAAATTTTTTGATGATGTAAAGGTTGTTCCTTATCCAAATAAAAAAAAAGGTGAATTATTCATCTTATTGTAAGTTTGTGCTTAGATTTCGTTTGGGGTCGCAATCGGTCTGCAGGATTGAAAGACGAGAGTCCCTGAAGAGAGGGTTTTGCAGGAATAGAAATTTAGTATTGGACAGTTGGGATATCATTTTCACGTCTTCATAGAGACAAAGATTGATGATATCTTTCATTACATTGTTTTCATGTCTCTTTAACTACCCATCGGTATCGAAATAGTTATAAAAAATCTTGTAAATATTATTTTAATTCTCACTTGCCAAGTAATCAAAATATCTTCTTCTTCTTGACAATAGTTTGAGAAAAATAATGATTGCATAGTTGAACAATCTGCGCTGATCATTAAGCTAACCGTTCAAACAATAAGTCTTTTAGCATAGTCAAACATAAGATATAATGTCACATATGTTGAGGATAAATTACACGTCAGCTGCATATAAAATAGTAATAAACACGTAAAAATTTGAATCACTACTTTTAACAAGATTGACTTAAAAGATACAACTCAAAGGCTTGATAAAGTAGCATGACTAAATTGTGTTCAAATGAGCCATTTAATTTAGTTAGATCGAATTTCAAAATTAGAGCTCTCAAATAAACTACCAACTTGCAAAGAAGTTGAGATTTGCTGTCTAAAATTGGATCCAACTTGTTGTACATAAATAATTAATTGACACATCATTTTACACCTATTTTTAAGCATAACTGACAGTGAGAGAAAAATTAAAATGTTAATTTAAAATGATGAAGCAATAAATCATTTGGTGGAAAGTAAGTCGGACAACCGATTTTGGACGACAGATCTCAATTCTTTGCAAAAACGTTAACAATTCATTGAAAAAACACATTTTGTACTAAAGGATTTACCCTGATCATTAGGTAACAAGAGATACACGAAAGTGGTCCTCGTGGGTGATAGATGACTAATCTAAAATTGATGTTTGAATCGTCTCTTAGTTATTAATGTTTTGGAAATCGGCCTAATACAAATATCTTGTCTTTTTATGACGTATATACATAGTTATAAAGCAAATTATGATAGAACACATAGACCCTTGAAATAAAAAAAAGTTACATTTATGTACATTAAAAAAAAAACATAAGAAATCCTTGTGAATTGTCAAAAGTGACATCAAGGATTAACAAAATAACCACAAGCCGTATATTATATTTATATTATATATAATCCAATAGAGAGTTGGCGAAAGACTTGTGAAATTACTGCACATCCTAACACATTGAACTTAGAAGGGGAAGCCTGGGTCGGACCATAACCGAAAGCGGGTTTACCATTTCACAAGATAGCTTTAGCACCTCAGACAAGTCCACACTCTTTTCATTGCAAGGCCTAAACTTGAATCGGTGCAAAAGCGAACCAACCCAAAACATGACAGTCGTTAGTCCAAAGGTCTTACCGGGGCAAGCCCTCCGACCAGACCCAAATGGTGCGAGCCTCAAATCAGAACCCAACCCGCACACGTCCATATTCTTACCCTTATTAATAAACCTATCGGGTTTAAATTCGAGTGGGTCCACCCAAACCTCCGGGTCCCTCATGATGGCCCACATGTTTAC
The DNA here is from genome assembly GCA_035079005.1 of Fraxinus americana. NCBI lineage: Eukaryota > Viridiplantae > Streptophyta > Magnoliopsida > Lamiales > Oleaceae > Fraxinus > Fraxinus americana. The sequence goes on along the minus strand of CM068723.1, from coordinate 6,391,585 downwards.
CATCGCAGTAGTTCCTGCTGGCACGTGATAGCCATCGACGGTGGTGTCCGTTATCGCTAAACGGGACCAGGAGAGAAGTGGGCCCGGTGGGTGTAATCTTAGTACTTCCTTCACTACCGCTTGTAAAAACACCATTTTCGTTAAATCAGACTCTACAAGCGCACGTGACCTTCCGACAACCTTGTCTAACTCTTTATGGACCTTTGATTGTACATCAGGGTGCATCACCATTCTGGCTAATATCCATTCTATCAGCACTGCCACTGTATCTGTGCCTCTAAATATCATTTCCTTAACCACAAGAAAGGAACACATTAGCTGACAGAGTTTAATAAAAATAATACGAGGTGAAAAGAACTTGTGCAGGATATAAAAATTTGCTTACCCAGAGTACGGCGATCATATCGGAGTCGGATAATTTATCAGTCCCATGAAGATTGAGCAAAACGTCGACAAAGTCACGGTGGAGCTTGCCGGTTTCGGCCTTGTGTTCGTCAATAATAGGACGGACAAAGTAGTTTACTTTAGGCATGAGCTTGGAGCACTGGAATCGGATGTTTTGTATGTCGAAATCAGCTAACCAAGGAAGATGATCCGACCAATTGAGTGTACCCAGTAACTGATACCCTTCATCAACAAGTTTTCGTAACTCTTCTGTTTCAGAATTGTAAGAGTCGAGCCTGTAATTTCGTCCAAATACAGAGCACATCATGTTATTGAGAGAAGCTAATTTCAATGCATCCCTAACACGAATAGTATCATCTTTTGGTGAATTGAACATTGCCACCATCTGATTAGCAATTTCGAATCTTTGAGATTCCGAGGCTTTGATTTGTTTAGGACAAAAGAGATGTGTGGTGGCGATTCTTCTGAGGGTTCTCCAGTAAACACCATATGGAGCGAACCCAATAGCTCTGTTGAACATAAGATTGTATGCAGATTCCTTCACAGGACGATCAGCAAAAACTGAACTGTTCAAAATCTCTTTTGCTACATCTGGTTTGCATGTAACGATTACTCTGGTTTCGCCAAGGCTAAACGCCATTAGACGCTTGGCTTGGCAAATCTCCGCCGTGGCTGCAATTTTCCGGTGAGCTAAACCGGTCATGATATTCATGCTTCCAACAAATGGAACACCCTTTGGACCGGGTATGGATTTTGATGTGGTTTTTGATTTTCTCCATTTATACTTGCCCCAAGCATGGCCGCCTGGGTGTGCCCAGAAAATAAAATTCAAGAGTAACCATGCTATTACAAAGGGAAATGCAACAAGCATGGAGTTTAGGGAAGTGAAGGATTTGCATTTAGAAGCTAAAGCAAAAATCCACAGGCTATCCACATCTGTTCTCATTGTTGTTTAGTGAAGAGAATAATATTGTTAAGGCCGCAGATAGGCAGGCAACTTGCTTTTGAGGCTTCGCAATTGGAAGAGAAATGGTTGGTTTTTATAGGCAGGCGATCTAGTGACTGCCTAGTTTAAAAAAAAATTGAATTCTTTCGTTTGTAATTAGAGAGTATAAATCCATTTTAGATCCTTTTACTTGTATTTCTATTTCTGAGCTTGTTATGTGTACGGGGCAAAAAAAAACTTATAGCCAATTATCTGTTGCCATCACTGCATCTGTAAACAAGATGGGCAACATTTTCTATATACGTAGATAAATCCTTCTATAGTTCTATTTTTTGTATAGTCAAGCAACTTATAATTTTAGAAGAGCTTCTCGAGAAATTTACCTTCGGTCAATTCCAACACTTATTCAAAAGCAATTTTTTGGCTTCTTAAAATTCCTACGAAATGGACACTTAGAGAGACCAATATCCTCTTAGTCTCTTCTAGTCAACTAAGCAATTTCAGAAAATTTATCCAAACAGATTCAAAAACAACTTAACCATTTTAAACTTTTCAAGTATCTTCCCAACAAACCTTAAATGTCTTCTATTTTCAGTTACTACAATATTAAACCCCTGTTTGGAAGGAATTAAAATTAGATTTTTGTCATAAAAATTGATTAAATGTATGATAGAAAATTTGTAAATCTTATAAAATAATGATTAAAATTAATTATTAACTTTAATTTTGATTAAAATTTTAATTTTAATTTCTAGGACTGGTGTAAACTTGGTATTTGGACCATGATGTTTCAATGTTAAAACTATATTTTAGTGATATATTTAGCAGCGCCGCCAATCGGAGCGTGTAATCACGTTCCTATTACTGTTAATTGCGTCTTGAATCTGCTTAGGAACATTTAATAACATTACTAATTACGTTAATAAGCTATGTTTTGATGGTCTAGGTGCAGGACTATGAGGTCATGCAATGTCACCACCACCAATTGTCATTAGTCATGTTTGAGATTAATTATTAAAAGGCACGCCCCCACGGGTTCGGATATTTAGCTATATTTTATTAATAAATTTTAATTAACCGTGGCCCACAAGGCATGATTATTCCTTAATTGATGTAAATTATGTTGAATTATTTCGTCTTAATATTTTACACACGTGGAAATTGCAATACAATGATGGGGCGCGATGGTGTCGGGGCTAAGGTGGAGAGTGCACCTGACATGCCTGGTTGAATCACAGTGATTTTAGACCCCAATTTAAGTACGACCGGACCCGATGTATACAGAACCATAGGTTCATTAGACATGATGCTGACTACTCGTACAGCACAATTACCCGTACTTTTTGGCGGTACACGCGTCCTCAATCTCCACATTTAAAAAAGAATTACAGCACTGAAACCCATAAAGTGAATTCTCTTATCTACCCCTCTTCGACCTTCGTTTGCAAGGGAGATGGGGATGGATAAAGTAGTCATTTAGGTAAATTTATACAACTGCGTGAACCGCAAGCGGAATTTGTCAGTGGATTGTTTGCAATGATTGGGTCCCTTATAGTTCCCTGGCCGTTGATCTGGTGCTCATAAAATCCAAATACAAATATGAGGATCTTGGGAATATCAGGACCGGACCAGGCTGGGGTCAATGTCATTTGTTTTGCTCTTTTGCCATAGAATAATTTAAGCGATAACAGCAAGTTTTATCTTTAAAAATTTATTTTTAATCGTATATACTCTCGAATAGATATGTAAGCATTGGTGAGCCAATGTTCTAACTATAATTTCTAGTTCTAGACACTCAAAATGATGGACCCTTGTGATTTCATCGCCATACTTAACCATTTCTAGGAAAGTTGCACGAAGTGGTGGAGAAGCAAGCTCACAATTTTTTTAGCGAGTGATGTGCCCCTTGCTCAGTCTCTCAGGTGTATAGCCGTATAGGCAATGGCTCCATTCCGCTAGTTTAATTCGTTCCACAATGTCCTCCTGATAAAGACGACGAGTTTTAATAATTTTACACATAAAACTCAATTTTTTCCGTACTTTTTAACGTATTTATGCAATAAGATCGAGCATCGTGATTAGACTCGCTTTTTAAATATTGTTTGTCATATAGGTGTCTTTCAATTTAATTTAAATTAAATAATTAGATTATTTAATGTCGAAAATTAAGTTGGAATAGGGTATGATGCGTGAACATTGAGTGAATATCATCAAATTAGCTGAAAAAATATTAATTGACCTTGTGTTTTCAATTAATTCAAAGGTGTGACATGGTGGGAGAAATAAATTTAAGTAACAGATGCACATCTGGCTCCTTTTATGTTAGATTTGATTTCTTTCTCTGTCATGTTAATTAATAATTGACAATGATTAGCAGCAAACAATCATTTTTTAACTATATCCACCCCCACGTAGTTCGGATCTACCAATTTTAAAGCATTTTTCTTATTATTATTTTAGTTTAGATTGGTTAATATTACAAGTCATTGATTGCTGTATTCAGTCCCTGTTTGGTGCAAATTTTGAGTCCAATAATGCAATTTTTGGTTTGATGTGATGGAGAATACGTGGTAGAAAAAGAAGGGAAAACTATTGATGTGATGGAAAATATTATTTTATTAAAAAATGTATGATTGAAAATGAGTAAAAGAATTATTACAGCATTCAGCTCCTGTTTGGTGCATATTTTGAGTCCAATAACGTATTTTTTTGTTTGATGTGATTGAAATATATGGTTGAAAAAGTTATTGATGTGGTGAAAAATATTATTTTATTGAAAAATGTGTGATTGAAAATGAGTAGAAGAATTATTACAGCATTCAGCCCCTGTTTGGTGCACATTTTGAGTCCAATAACGTATTTTTTTGTTTGATGTGATTGAAATATATGGTTGAAAAAATTATTGATATGATGAAAAATATTATCTTATTGAAGAATGCGTGGTTGAAAATGAGAATAAAAAAAATAATGTGGCTCAAACAGGGGCTCAATCGTAAAAATCATCAGCGCCAAATCTAAACGACATAAATTATTTATAGTATTTTGGGATTTGCTACTAAGCTTCTTGTAAATTAAGCAAGCTTTTTCGTATTCAATTATGGTTGATTAATTATAATTTTATTTTAGTAAGACTTAAGACAAACAGAAAATATTATAGTCTGTTAATTTCACTGAAACTTCCCCTAGTTTGGTGGGTAATTAGTATCTAGACTTGTTTAATCTTGTCAAAGATTTCAGTAGCTTGAGACTTCGAGGAAATTGTGGGTGCACAGATGAATGTGCAATAATTATATGAACCTTGCTATAGGTACAGAAAAATTTGCCAGACAATTGTCAGATTTTTGAAATCAAAGGCCAGGATTTATACAAAAAGGCGAGAAAAAAAAAATCAAAAGCCACAATCATTTTCTGGTAAATTTCTGGTAAAATTCCCTGTACTCACGGAATTTTCCTAATTATATTTTATGGTACCAACAAAGACTTGTAGTGACTACAAATTACCTCTGTCGAGATTTTTATTTTCGCTTCCTTTGCTCGTAAAAGAGCTTCTCAAAAGAGTTATCTAAGATCTGTTTGATTTGTTTAAATTTCAGGAAAAATGTCACATTCGAGGAATTCAATTTCTATTTTGACTGTTTGATACGAAACTAAAAATGAAGTTCTAATTTCAAGGTACAACCACATTAATATTCTTTTTTGCCAATTTCATGAAAAATGTATTCTTATGGTGTACTTAGGTTTTTATTTTCCAATTAGCATATAATTGAAAAACCTTTCCACATTACCAATCAAACGAACCCTAAAAGCTATTCTAATCAAATAATATATCATCAAAAAATTATTCAGATGCATTGAAAAACATATTCTTAGGCCATGTTTGATTGCTCTTTCTTTTTCATGGAAGATGGAAATTAAAATCCACTTCCACATTTTTGCATGTTTGATTGACTAAATTTTTCATAGAATTGATTTTTCATATTTTTCTTGATTTTTGAGGAAAAACTTTTCTCGCCAAACCCATGGGAAAAGCTTTTCTATGCGGTTTTTTTTTTTTTTTTGTTTTTTTGCAATTGAAACAAATTATATCTCTTTAATAAACAATTTACATGAAAAATAAAATCAAACGAACACCAAAAAGTCCAAAATTTCAATATTTTTCAGGTAAAAAATTATACAAATCAAATACAATTAATTGACAATTCCCAATAAAACAAGTTTTAGACAAATCAATTCTTTGAAATTCATTTTCCTTCTACCCAATTTTCATTCTTACAATCAAACTAACCCTTAGTCTCAAAGGCAACTTGTGATTTTTCAAAAGACCTGTAAAACGAGCTGCGAGTCAAGTAGAAAAGCTCGTTACACTTGAATTTTTGGTATTTTTGAAAGAAAATATTTAAATAATCTCTTTTAACAAGTTAAATTTTTAGATGTGATAATTTCTTTATTATCGAATGTAAGCAAGGTATTCGAGTTTAAGTCTCGTCGTTACTAATTTAAATAAAATATTCACATGAAAGGGGTGTTAAACATATTAACCATTTAAATTTTTAAATAAGATAGTCAAAGAGTGAGTCCAAATTCCAAAAAGTGTTAGAACTTGCATCGAACTTTACGTGGGGCGGTTGATATAGACTTTAATTGACTGCCAATTTGTGCCGTATTGTGGGGACTAAGAATAGGCATTAGTCTTAATAATTACAAAGTTGTAGCTTTGGGTCCTTATCAGAAACGACTTGGAGCGCAAGTGTGTTCTCAAAAATTTCTATCAAAACAAGTGGAGAAAAGAGAAACCTTAATCCTATAAAGTAACGAGTTAAATGAACTACAGTTCGACAAACTTTTTGCGGAATTGCATCCAGATCATCCAACTTCGATTTTCTTGTAAATCTAGTCACTAAATTTTAATTTGGTTCAATTTGGTCACCCAATCTTGATTAGTTTGCAAATATGATCACTTTGTCTATTGTCATAAGTTTGATTAAAATAAATATATTGACTTGGATGTTAAAGCTACTAGATAATTTTCGTCTAGATACACGCTTTAAGTTAATACGTTATTTGAAAAATGAATTTTTTAAAGATGGATTAGGTGTATTGTTGTGTAATATGATTAGGCCTGTAAGCAAATTAAAGTTTAGTGATGTAATTGCACTAAATTGAATCAGATTTACATGAAAATCGAAATTGACTAATTTGATTGTACGTACCAAATTGAAAATAAATAATCTGAATGCAATTTTGCAAGTGTATTCTCAAAAATTTCTACCAAACAAGTGGATAAAAGAGAAACCTTAACATAGACATTAGACTATCTTAATCCTATAAAGTAATGTGTGCAAGGAAATGAGGTAAATGCACTACAGTTCGACAATTATTATTATTATTATTATTATTTTGCATCCAGATCATCCAACTTCGATTTTCTTGTAAATCTAGTCACTCAATTTTAATTTGGTTCAATCTGGTCACCCAACCTTGATTAGTTTGCAAATATGATCACTTTGTCTATTGTCGTAAGTTTGATTAAAATAAATATATTGTCATGGATGTTAAAGCTACTAGATAATTTTCGTCTAGAAATGCACTTTAAGTTAATACATTATTTGAAAAGTGTATTTTTTAAGGTGCATGTATTGCTGTGTAATATGATTATATCAGTAAGCAAATTAAAGTTTAGTGATTTAATTACACCAAATTGAATCAGATTTACATGAAATCGTAATTGACTAATTTGATTGTACGTACCAAATTGAAAATAAATCATCTGAATGCAATTTTGCAAGTGTATTCTCAAAAATTAACATGGATATTAGACTACCTTAATCCTATAAAGTAATGTGTGCAAGGAAATGAGTTAAATGCAAGTTCAACAAACTTTTTGCAGAATTGCATCCAGATCATCCAACTTCGGGTTTCTTGTAAATCTAGTCACTCAATTTTAATTTGGTGCAATTTGGTCACCCAATCTTGATTAGTTTGCAAATAGGACACTTTGTCTATTGTTGTAAGTTTGATTAAAATAAATATATTGTCCTAGATGTTAAAATGTGTGCAAGGAAATGAGTTAAATGCACTACAGTTCAACAAACTTTTTGCAGAATTGCATCCAGATCATCCAACTTTGGTTTTCTTGTAAATCTAGTCACTCAAGTTTAATTTGGTGCAATTTGGTCACCCAATCTTGATTAGTTTGCAAATATGACACTTTGTCTATTGTTGTAAGTTTGATTAAAATAAATATATTGTCCTAGATGTTAAAATGTGTGCAAGGAAATGAGTTAAATGCACTACAGTTCAACAAACTTTTTGCAAAATTGCATCCAGATCATCCAACTTTGGTTTTCTTGTAAATCTAGTCACTCAATATTAATTTGGTGCAATTTGGTCACCCAATCTTGATTAGTTTGCAAATATGACACTCTGTCTATTGTTGTAAGTTTGATTAAAATAAATATATTGTCCTAGATGTTAAAGCTAAAAGATAATATTCGTCTAACCTGACTGTTAAAGCTACTAGATAATTTTCGTCTAGAAACGTGCTAATACGTTATTTGAAATATGTATTTTTTGAGATGGATGATGTGTATTGTTGTCTAATATGATTAGATCAATAAGCAAATTAAAGTTTAGTGATTTAATTGCACCAAATTGAATCAGATTTACATGAAAATCGAAATTGACTAATTTGATTGTATGTACCAAATTGAAAATAAATAATCTGAATGCAATTTTGCAAGCGTATTGTCAAAAATTTCTATCAAACAAGTGGAGAAAAGAGAAACCTTAACATAGATATTAGACTATCTTAATCCTATAAAGTAGTGTGTGCAAGGAAATGAGATAAATGCACTACAGTTCGACAAATTTTTTGCAGAATTGCATCCAGATCATCCAACTTCAATTTTCTTATAAATCTAGTCACTCAATTTTAATTTGGTGCAATTTGGTCACCCAATCTTGACTAGTTTGCAAATATGATCACTTTGTCTATTGTCGTAAGTTTGATTAAAATAAATACATTGACCCGAATGTTAGAGCTACTAGATAATTTACTTCTAGAAACGCGGTTTAAGTTAATACATTATTTGAAAAGTGTATTTTTTAAGATGGATGATGTGTATTGTTGTGCAATATGATTAGATCAGTAAGCAAATTAAAGTTTAGTGATATAATTGTTCCAAATTGAATCGGATTTACAAGCAAATCGAAATTGACTAATTTGATTGTACGTACCAAATTGAAAATAAATAATCTGAATGAAATTTTGTTCGAAGTTGAGAACCCCCCGTTGCATTTAACCCGCTCGTGTTTAAAGTAAGTCTGATAATAATGAATGGATTCTATGAGAATTTCCTTTATGAGAGTTGGGATGGTCTAAAGATACTTACTCCAAAATTTCTTTTTCAAAAGCTGGATCTTTGAAAAATTCTTTTTGGAGAGAATATACATGTTGAGGGTATGTTTCCAAAACTCTTTTTTGGGGTTCTTTTGGGCAGGCACACACTTCATGCAGTGTGTATTGGGTGCTCCTTTATTTGCCATTTATTCTTTGACTAAAATAGTTGTGTGCAGGCTATAATATATAAAGGGGAAGCAGAAACAATAACTGGGTCCTACTTTTCTATATTAAGGCTCCAGTTGATGAAAATCTTTTCTATTCAGGAACAATTAGAATAACAAAAATGCTACTTGTACATCAAGAATTATACATCAAGGTGTACATCACACTCACATAGGGGTGAGACCCACTTGTATAAAATATTTTTTTATTCAAGCGGGTCCCACCCCCCATGTGAGTGTGATGTACACGCCGATGTACATCTTGATGTACCGGTAGCAAAACCGTTAGAATAAATATCTCCACAGTAACATAATCTGGGAAAGAATATGGTAGAATATATGATCTTGTATTAGGAAAGAATCTGCAGGCATGTATACACATAATTTGTAACGCTTGATAGATTTTAGATTATGTTATTTACGTTTTACCCTATGTTATCTATGTTACTCTTCTTGCTTAGCATTATCTACAAAACACTACTATCCATTATCCAATGACAACTACCACCACAGCACCACCATTTAAAACCACCAACATACTGAACATCGTTAGCTACATATGTTACCAACACACACGGGTAACACATCGTGTTCCCATTTGAACCTTTACCTACTCCACACAACCATTATTCAAAATCACCACAAAATACGAGTAACACATTATGTTACTCGTATGAAACAACACCACACCACACCACACCACCCTCATCACCACCACTATAAAACACGAGTAACTTATTTTGTTACCTGTCTAAAGCCACTCGTTGCCTCCAACTTCATGCCAAAGAACTTTTGTCGCCTCTATCTCCAATCCCCTGTCAATGACACCACCATCACACCACACCACGCCACGCCACGCCATGCCACGCCATTGCAACACCATCCCCACATCGCACTACCATCAACACGTTCTGATACACACCTGGATTTGGATCTAAACATGGGCCTAGATAAATCAACTAATAAAAATTAATAAGAAACGAAAACAAACTAAATACCGTCAAGAGAAGACGTGAATAAATTTAGGTTCAAATTTTTTTTTATACGTATATTTGTGTATACATTGGGGAGAAAAATGGAAATTTAAAACATATTCAAATATAAAATTTTCACAGCTTGGTGTTGGCAATCGATGGTGGAGAAAGATGGTAATGGTTGGTGTTGGTGGTGGAAGCTTCAGCGGTAGTCGTGGAATATGTTGCAAAGTAGTCAAAGATGATGGTATGTTTCATTAATTAATTAATTATTTTTTTTTTATTTTTTATTTTTTTTTGCGTAGGGTATATGTTGATCCCCTTTTTTGTAATGGTTACGTGGACAACAGATCTCGGGCCCACAATAATGGAATTGTAGAAACGATACTACTGTAGAATAAGAGATTTGAGTAAAATTTAGATCAATTTGATTAAATTGAATTTGGCTGGAATTTAAAAATAATAAAATCATATTTTAGGTTTGAACTAAATTAATTAGTTAGCGATTTATGTTAAAAAATAAAATAATTTGACTTATTTATGATAAAAAAATTTAAAAAATTAGGGAGATTCGGTTATTCAGTTCTTGGTTTAGAACCGAGAACCGAACAAAACTCATCGATTCTCGATTCAAATACACGTTCAGTTCGAGAATTTTGTCCAATCATACCATAAACTCTTTAAAAGACATTAATACTTTCAACAAAAAGGAGCTTCGGATGGAGCGAAGAATTTGACCAAAAGGAGCTTTGGAATAAAAGATATCAACTTTTTCTTTGACTTCTTTATTTTGACAAATTGAGTCTTTGTTGATTGTCGATTTGACTTATCTCTCCACGAGATATGGTCTCCACTAGGAGTCTTGATAGCAATGCATAATAATAATATATCTAAGATTAAGATGGGAGTATATTTTAATTATCATAAAAAAAAGGGTGGTATGTAGCTCATTTTCCCCTTTATTTATTGAGGAAATTACACAAAATCAGACTTTTAAAATTTCAATTTCAAATTTCACATATAAACTTTATTTATACAAAAATCAGATGTTAATTCATCTTCATCTAAATTATAATGACCTAAACCCTAAAAATCTCAAATCATTTATCACATTTCATTCTCTCCCTATCTTGTCCTTCTCTTTCCTCTTCCTCGTAGTCCCCATATCAAAATTTCTCCATGGCCAAGCCTCGTGGTCGGAGTAAAACTACTTCCTTCTTTTCTGACACTCTTCTTTAAGCCGACGGAGCTTTGGTGGCTTTTTTGGTTGTTTGGGCACTTCGATCATTTTTCAGTCCAAGTCCGACCCCAACTCCTCTTGGTTTCTCTTCCACTTCATTTATCGAACGTAAATCTCCAAGTGTAGAGAGTGTAGACGCATCCCCTGTGTAGAGCTGCCCCGATGGTGCTTCGAGTTTTGACATGGTCCATGATCCACTAGACCCGAATTTTTATGACAACCAAATATTAAGCTACAGTATAGAGGCGTCGTCGGTTAAGAACTCGGATGAAAAAAGAAGGATGGCTTGAGTAACACCCATCAGTGGTGGTGCGACTGTTGTGGTGGATTTGATTTGTTGATGATTTTTGGGCGACGATGGCAACGATTTTGTTGGTGGTGGTGGTTTAGGTGGTAGTTGTTGTGGTGGTAGTTGTTGGAAGTGGTGGTGCTTTGTGGATTGGGGTAGGTAGTGGAATTAAGAGGGTTTGTGACCAATTATTTCAGACTGTGACCATTAATTTGGGTATTCTGTGACTAAAAAATAACGTGTGATCAATAAATTGTGACTAATAAATAATATGTGACCTAAAAATTTGAATTGTGACTTATGAAATTTGTGATTTGTGACCGATAAATGAATTGTGATTTATAAAATTTTTGATTTGTGACTGATAAATGAATTTGTAACCAAATTGTATACAATTGCGACCAGTTGTGACGTATAAAATTGTTTATTTGTGACCGATGAACAAATTGTGACTTATAGAATTTCTGAATTGTGACTATAAAATAATTTGTGGCCTATAAAATTTTTGATTTGTTACAGTAAAATAATTTGCGACTTATAAAATTTCTGATTTGTGACCGATGAACAAATTGTGACACGTAATTTTTTTGAATTGTGACCATAAAATAATTTGTGATATTTCAATTTTTGATTCGTGATCGTAAAATAATTTGTGACATATAAAATTTGTGATTTGTGACAAATTATATGAAATTTGTTATCAAATTATATGGAATTGTGACCTTAATGTATTTAATTAATAATATATATATTTAATTAATTAATTTATAAATAAAATTTAAAAAACTCTTAAATTTAAAATTTTAAACTTAATGTCTTAAATTTGAAAATAGTAAAACTAAACTTCTTAATTCTGAAATTTTCGCTTATTTATTCTCACTTCATTTGGGCTGAAGTATGACATCATCAAGTTTTCAGCCATTTTCAATTGGGCTATTCTATGGACTAATTTATAGAGTAGAACTTCTCATATGGGCTACTTTTGGATCTCACCACCCCCACACTAGTTACAGTTTATTTTTGTCTAAATTTCAGTCCTCAAATTCTCCAGACTTTTCTTTTTCTTTACTTCCCTCATCTACGTCAATGTTATTGCTTCCATAATTTTGATGGAAGAAAGGTCACATATCGATCAACTCAACTCATAGGATTTGTCATCTTAAAGTTCGCAATATAAGCTACATTCCGTTTATGTTTGGTAGAGATCGCAATATAAGCTACATTCCGTTTATGTTTGGCAGAGATTTGTTAGCCTTTAGTTGAGACATATTTTTTGGGGAAATGTGTTTTGGAATAGTAATTTTTTAGAGATTGTAGTTAAAAAAATAGGAAAAAAAAAAAAATTTACGTGTAAAATTACTTTATTAAAGAATGTTTAATTGAAAATAAGTTTCTAAAAAATGGGACTCAAACAATGATTTAATTTTTTTTTTTTTTTTAACTTACTTTCAACTACACATCATTTCAAACATACCAATAAGTTCCTGGTTAATAGTCAGATTAGGGTGTATTTGAGCCACATTATTTTGGAAGAATATATTTTGTAATAGTAAATTGATGGAGAATGTGTGGTTGAAGAAGAATGAAAAGTTATTGATGTGATGAAAAATATTATTTTTTTGAAGAATGTATAGTTGAAAATGAGTAGAAGAACTAACATTGGCTACTGCTTAGCTTAAGTGGTAAGAGTTCACTCTTGCCAAGTCGATGACCGAATTCAAATCTGGTTTGGGGAAGGTAAAATTAAATTTTTATTTACCATCTAACGAAATAAATAAATAATTTGGACAACTAGTGTAGAGGTGTCAATCCGGGTGGTCCGGGCCGGGTCGGCCCGCCAACATGTGAGCCCGGTAACGGCCCGCGTGAAAAAAAGCCCGCCCGCTGCGGGTTCCGGGCCGGTTACGGGTCGGCCCACAATTTTGGACTACAACCCAGGCCCGCCCGCTGACCCATCCGGGTCGAGCCCATGCGGGTCACGGGTCGCGCAGGTCGCGGTTCGTTCCGGTTTGGCTCGTATGATTGTATAAATAAAATTATAAAAATATAGAATTTTTCCGGTTTGACCCATATGGAGAGCAACTATCATTGAAAATAGGATTTTGAGAAGAAGAATCGCGAGAATCCATAATATAGTAGGATTAAAAAATTTAGTAGTGACTAGTGAGAACAGAGAAGAAAGAAATATAATCAAGATGATGATGATATTTGCAATTGAATAATTGTAATTGTAGTAAAGTAGTAACAAGTATGAACTATGAAGTATAAATGTATAATAAATAATGAGAGAGTATTGTAAAAATAAATGTAAGAATAAATTAGAATTTATCGATAAAGGAGATGATATTACCGTTAGAAAATTTATATTACCATTAGTTAAAATTAAAAAAAAAAATTGACCATGCAGCAGGCTACGCCTTTTTTTGAATTTTTTTATTTTTATTTTTTCAAATTTTTTTGTTTAGCTCTCTCCCCCCCCCCTTTTTTTTAAATTTTTGTTTTAATTTTTTTTTTCAATTTTTTTTTACGGGTCGCGGGTTAACCGCGGCCCGTGGGAGTGCAACCCGCGAAGCCCGCGGGTTACACTTCCTTGGCCCGTGAACCGCCCGCACGGGTCACGGGTCGGCCCGCGGTCCCAGTTTTCACGGGCCGGTTTTCACGGGTCTTGGTCGGCCCGTCCGTCTTGACACCTCTAAACTAGTGGCTGAGATAAAGAAAAAACCTATCCTTTGCTATTCTTGCAGCAATCAATTCCTCACCTCAAAATGAATCCAAATAATTTATCAAAAATTTAGAGGCTTCTTCTCCTCAGCAGCTCAGCTTCTGTTTCTCTCAATGGATACCCTGTCAAGCTCCATGCCTTCCTTGAAAATCTCCAGTTCACTTCATTCAACACCTCGCGAATTCTATCATTTCAAGAATCCCAAATCATCTCATCACCATTTTCTTCCTCCAAACCCCTATTTTTGTTATTCTACTGCCAAACCTGCAAATTCCATCTCCACTAAAGCCACACCTTTAGTTACTTATCCATTCCTTTCTTCCTCTCAAGACTCATCTCCCAAACAATCTCCATCAAGAACAGAAACAGCCCACCATAAAGCTGCCAGCGGCTATGCGACGGCACTTTTAGACGTGGCTCAGTGCAACAGCTCGCTTGAAGAGGTGGAGAGGGATGTAAAGAGGCTTTTGAAATGGCTAAGTAATGAACGTATCCGAGCTGTATTTAGAGACCCTTGTGTTGAAGAGAAAGAAAAGGGACAAGTAGTGAAGGAGATTGCACAAAAGGGTAGGTTTGATAGGCATTTGGTGAAGTTGGTGAATTTGCTGGTAAAGAAAAATAAGGTGGGAATGGTGAGTGAAGTTTTGCAGGAGTTTGAGAGGATTTATGATGAGTTGAATGGGACTCAATTGGTATTTGTTCCATCTGAAATGAAGAGGATGGAGTTGAAGCACAAGGAAAATCTCCTTTTTGGGATTGCTAAGAGGGCTCTAAAGCTTAGTGGGGCAATCAAAGTGAAGGTGAAGCATTGCAGTTTGGATTTTGATGGTTGTAATGTACACTACCTTTGATTGTTATTTTGCATATGATTTTGCTTGTAATTGAGCTTGTTTAGATAATGAATCTGGTTATTGTAATAGAATAGTTCAATTAAGATTCAATTCATAAGTTCTTGGAAAAAAAAGCAAAAAATAACAGAAAGGAACATATGAATTCTATTGAACACCAAATTTGGTTGGAACGAGACGCGTCAACAGATGCTGTCTCCACTCATCTCCAAGCACGCGTTACAGTGCATCTATCAACGAATTTCGCACATGCTTTATAGTGATTATTATTTCAATATGGTTTTGTGAGCAACCCCATTTCTACATAAAATCAACTGCTTATTTCTACATAGTGTGTGGAAAAAAATATAAAGGACACTGTTGACCTCGAAAAATGGTCCCGACACGTGGCCAATAGAACGAAATTCCACATAAGCTCTTTCCTGCATACAATAGTACACCGTCAGTCGCTCGTGGCCTTTTCCGGTGGGGATGGAGGTGATCGCGAGCACTCCGACGGTCAAATCAGTGTTTCAGTTAATCGGGAAGTGATGTCCAGTGGTGAAGTAGTCACTGGGACGTGGTGAAGTAGTCACTGGGACGTGCAAATATATGTTGAAAGTTATGATGTAAAGCTTGAAAGAAAATCCAACCCCATACTCTTACCAGTGTGGGAGTATTTATACTAGGGAAGGGAGGATGTGAGCCATTGGATGAAAGGACACGTGACTTTAGATCCCAAATGAGTCAAATCCTCATAGGCGTCAATCTATCGATCAATAGGTTGGCAGATATTAAATGGTTTCTGACATATCAGCTGAATTGACCGTTTGTATCCTGCCACACATCCCATCATCAGTCAAGAACTTGACTCCGAAGATCTCTGAAAAGATCTTGATAGAGAAGCGGCGAGGCAGAACGAATATGAAGTGTGAGCCTTTGCATTCGCCGTGAATGGCGGATGAGTTTGGTTCTTCTATGAGGTGGGGGGAGTTATGGAATCAGTTCGCCCGACATGGATTCAGTTCGTCTGCCACGTGGCACACCAGATCAGTTCGACCAACACGTGGTGGATGGACGAGGTGGAGAGTCTCAGAAGGCCTGTAATAGACACATTTCACTGATTCAACATTTAGGGAGTATACAAATAGAACCATTTGCTCAAAAACTGTTGCCAATGAAATGACAACGATAATGTATGTCTTGGTAATGATGACTGACGCCTCTGTATGTTTGGGCTTTTTCGAATCGTTTGGTTATGGGGAAAAGTTTATGGGTCAGGTGTTTACTATTCCAAAATTAAAAATCAGGCCAAACAGTTTAAAATTACAAAAATCAGGTTTTTCTTAAATTAAATTAATTACATTTCATAATTATTATATTAAATTAAATATTTAACTGTAATATAATAAAATCACCCCACCTCACCCCAACCATTGCTCCGGCTACTACTCCGGCGACTGCTCCGATCCGACGACTTTTTCGAGGTCACAGATCAAGAAATTTGTAGGTCACGGGTTATTTCGAGGTCACGGATAAAAAAAATTTGTAGATCACAGATTATTTCGAGGTCACAGATTTAAAATTTTATAGGTCACATATTATTTCGAGGTCACAGATGAAAAAAATTAAGGTCACAGATTCCTGTTTTAAGTTACAAATTATCAATTTCAGTGAGTCACAATCACAATTTCGAGGTCACAGACACCCACCTAGGTCACAGGTTAAAAAAAATGGTAACTTTTACATGGCACGACTCTGTTTCAGAGTGAGTCACGGACGACCACCTAGGTCACAGACACAAAAAAAGACACAGTTCAATAGCTTGGTCACAGACAAAAATAAAACACCAGTTCAATATCTAGGTCACAGACACCCAAAAAGCTAGGTCACGGACCAAAAAAAACCAACCACCGTCCACAGATCCACCACCACCGCCCAAAACATACCACCGCTCACCCACACACATAGATTCGCCACCACACCCACACATACGCCACCCACACACAGATCCGTCACCACACCCACATAGATCCACCACTATGCCCACAAACATCCGCCCAAAATACTCCCAGCAGGAGAACTACCACAAAATCGTCGGATCTGGAGCGACGCCGCTAATACCACACTCGCCGGAGAACTACCACGAAATCGCCGGAGAAATACCACGCTCCAGATCTGGCGTCACTCCCGGCAGTCGCTGGCTGCGACGCTGTTGAACGGTAGCAACTTCACAGGTCGTCGGCTGTTCGGCGAGCGCTGCCGGCCGTCGGCCAGGCTGCGGCCATTGCTAAGCAGCGCAGCTGCTGCCTTTCATCTTTGTCGCACAGCGTCGTGGGGAGGGAGAAGGGAGGGACGGGGAGGGGGAGAGGCTGGCAGCAGCTGCTGCCTTTCATCATTGTCGCACAGCGTCGTGGGGAGGGAGAAGGGAGGGACGGGGAGGGGGAGAGGCTGGCAGCAGCGTCGCACATCGACGATGCGATTCACAGAGGGGAGGGAAGGGGAGGGAGAAGGGAGGGAGGAAGGGGGAGGGGGAGAGGCGGTGCCGGTAGCGGTGGAGACGGCTGCGGGGGGTTAGAGAGTGGATAGAAATGAATGGTGTAGGGTTTGGATTGAGTTTTATGTGTTTAAAATAAATGTGGTGGGGGTATATAGTAGGGTGGGTATATAGATTAATTTAATTTAAAATATTATTATTGTTATTAATTGTGAAATTAAAACCTGATTTGTGATTAAATAAACTAAAAACCTGATTTTTTAAAAGTCAAAACTAAACACCTTGTCTATCCTAATTTTCTCTTGGTTATGTGACTCCAATTTGCAGGCCCAAAATGTCTTGAACAGCAGAAGAATTGGACCCATTTTTGAGACATTTCTGCAGGCTTTAACAAGCGGATAGATCGGCCCAACCCCACGCACCAACCCTTCCAATTGTTCCTCAATCTTCCTCCTGCACCACCACCACCACTACCACCATGTTATTTCACCGGGGAATCCAATCCTTTCGCTCCGTCACCACCGCAAAATTCTCAATCCTCCACTCATTCGCCACCGCCACCGCCACCGCCAACGCCAACGCCAACGCCAACGCTGAAGATGACATCTTCAAATCCCACCACCACCTATCCACCATAAAATCCAAATCCCAACTCCTCCAATCCTACACTGTCACGCCCCCTATTAAGCCATGGCCCCAAAAACTGTCACACAAACGCCTTGTCTCTATTATCACCCGCCAACAAAACCTCGACCTTGCCCTCCAAATATTCCAACACGCCGGTAAATATCACCCCAATTTTCACCACAATTACGACACTTACCACTCCATCATCCACAAGCTCTCTCGCGCCCGTGCTTTTGAACCCGTAAATACCCTTTTGAACGATCTCCTTCATTCCAATATCAAGTGCGGGGAGAACTTATTTATCACATTGATCAGAAACTACGGAATTGCTAGTAAACCCAAAGATGCCCTTAAAACCTTCATTCATATCACGGACTTTGGTGTACAAAGGTCAGTTCGATCCTTGAACACCCTTTTAAACTCGTTGGTTCAGAATAAGAAGTACGATTCTGTTTACATATTGTTTAAGAATTGCCAGAGAAAGTTTGGCATTGTGCCTAATGTGTTTACTTGTAACATATTATTGAAGGCGCTCTGTAAGAAGGATGATGTTGAGGGTGCGGTTAGGCTTATGGATGAAATACCAGCAATGGGAATGGTTCCCAATGTTGTCAGTTATACGACTATTTTAGGTGGGTATGTGACACGAGGTGATATGGCAGGGGCGAAGAGAGTGTTTGATGAGATTTTGGATAGAGGGTGGTTGCCTGATGCAACCACATACACAGTTTTGATGGATGGGTTTTGTAAGCTAGGAAGGTTTGTTGAAGCAACGAAAGTGATGGATGAGATGGAGGAGAATGGGGTTGAGCCAAATGATGTTACTTATAGTGTCATGATTGAGGCTTTGTGTAAGGAAAAGAAGTCTGGGGAAGCTGTTAATTTGGTTAATGATATGCTTGATAAACAGTATATACCAAGCTCAGCATTATGTTGTAGGGTGATTGATGTCTTGTGTGAGAAAGGGAAGGTTGAGGACGCATGTGAGTTGTGGAAGAAGTTGTTGATAAAGAATTGTACTCCAGATAATTCGGTATCGAGCACACTTATACATTGGCTTTGTAAGGAAGGGAAGGTTTGGGAAGCGCGGAAGTTGTTTGATGAGTTTGAGAGAAGTACTATACCTAGTTTGTTGACGTATAATACACTTATTGCCGGGATGTGCGAGAGAGGGGAGTTGTGTGAGGCAGGGAGGTTGTGGGATGATATGGTGGAGAAGAAATGCACCCCTAATGCTTTTACTTATAACATGATGATCAAGGGGTTTTGTAAGGTAGGTAATGCAAAGGAAGGGATTGAACTCTTGGAGGAGATGTTGGATAAAGGCTTATTTCTGGACAAGTCCACTTATTCTATCTTGATTGAAGGACTCTGCAATTCAAAATGCGAACCTGAAGTTTGCAGGGTGCTTTCTGTGGCTGCTTCTAGTAATCAGAGGATTGATGCTGATTCTTGGGGAATTCTATTGGCCAATTTAGTTTCCAATCTTGATAAGGGAATGGTTCTTTTAGAAGAAATATTGCTAGAGAATGCTACGTAGAAGTTGTTTGAAGTGCTGTTAATATTGGTGTCGTAGGTCCTGTCCTAGGATTGAGCAGAAATATTTAATGGTCCAACAAGAGAACATAATTGATCAACAATGCCCATTTCATTGGAATCGCCTTTTCAAAGGAAGTGTCCAAAGTAGAGTTGAGTATGGCAGAATATAAGGTCAATAGTAGAGCTGTGGCTCAGAGATTACGTGGGATCCTTGCTGACCATGACGGTTCCACTCATTGGCTTGGGGCTGCTAATATGTTTTGGTACTTACGAGTTGCACAAGAGCATCTATGGATTAGATTAGAAGTGAAACAATATGTCTTGGACATTTATCAAACTGAAAATCAAGTTCTGCATATTCTGCCGCCTCTGTGGTTAAGAAATGATATGTATTTGCACTCTGCATCCAAGGCTGCAGAATTCGAAAATTGGCCCAAACTTGGGGCTCTTAAGCTGATTGCTGAACATGTAATATAGAATTAAGATGAAAGGTGTTGCAAATCCACATCTACAGTGTAAAGATGATAACATCTAGCGAATACCTTGCTTTCCTGGCTCACTAATCTTTTCAGGTCAGTGTAAAATTTATTACTCCCTTAGTAAACTATTCCCTGAATTATTTCTTGAAATGATGCTGCCTGCATCTTACTAGATTAGAATAAGCACAAATATCTTTTAGTTACTTGGTTTCATATCTGCAGTGTAATGTAAGTGAGATTCGAAAAAGATATTTCTATTTTCATATGAAGTTCTATTTTCATATGGCCTTAAATTCTCAATTCCGATGCAATGAACTAAGGACCCGTTTAATTGCTCTTTCTTTTCCATGGAAGATGTAAATTAAAATTCATTTCCACTTTTTTGCATGTTTGATTGATTAAATTTTTCATGAAATTGGTTTTCCATATTTTCTTGGTTTTTGAGGAAAAGCTTCACTGGGCAGTTTTTTTTTTTTGGGTAATTGAAACAAATTCTATCCCAAATTGAAACAAATTATATCCATTTAATAGAGAATTTTCATGGAAAACAAAGCCAAACGAACACCAAAAGATCTAAAATTTCATAATGTTCCGGAGGAAAAATTATACCAATCAAACACAATTAATTGAGAATTGTTAGTAAAACGAGTTTTAGGCAATTCAATTTCGTAAAATTCATTTTCTTTCCACTTAAATTCCATTCTTGTAATCAAACGGACCCTAAGTGAAAACTATATTCAGACAAATCAGATTACACTGAAATCTGTTCTCAGGCACTTTGGATTGGAGTACAAGGCGCAATGCACTAAATCTGATTTGTAAATCTCAAATGCTTATAGATGTTTTTAATGGTGTCCTCTGAGATTGTTTCTGTTACATTCTTGCCTCTTCATCCTTGTGATTTTCATTACTTGCACAGTTGCATGGTATGAAGTAAGAGAATGGTGATTTTATGCTCCTCTTCTTTGTATCTTTGATTGAATAACATCGACTTCTTTCTTATTCAAAAAATGCACTGTTCACAATTTTGTACCTCACATTCTCACCTAACTGGTTTAGCATTTTTTTTTTCACCCCACATTGGACCCAAAACGATTTATCGCTTGTGCGACCCGTGTCACCTGATTTCTCCTATTTTTTCTCTTGCTATTTTTCTCTCTAGAAGATGAGAAGAGAATGGGGCTTGAGGGTTTGGTTTATGAATGAGAAAATTTCACTTTTAGCTCCTCATATATGGCCCTTGTTTCTCTTTCCGCATTTCTTCCTCATTCCTATTCCTCATTCCCATTCTTCCTCTTTCCGGGTCCTTTGCAGTGTTTCTTTGTATTTTACTTTTGTGGATCTTTCCTTTGACTGGAATCGTGGAATCGTTTAGAAGTTTTTAGATTTCTTTTAGGGTTTTGATTTCTGCCTTTATTGTGGGGTTTTCAGGTTTATTTATATTTATTTTCTGGTGCGACTTTGTAAGTTTTTGTAGTTCTTTTCTTGGTCCTAATTTGTTATGTTGGTGTTTGGAAATATGATTATTTGACAATTTCTTGTGGATTTGCTTAAGCCTTCAAATTTAACAAATGGGTTTCTTACCGGTGGTATGGATTTTGATTTGTTTCACGGTTCTCTGTGGATGCGTGATTTTTATTTCTTCTCATTTTTGTTCGAGTTTTGAGCATGAGCTTCTGCACACTGAGTGTTTGTATCTGTATATATTCCTATATCTTTCAGTTTTATTTTTCATTTTCTTTAGTTGTGATGTGAGGTTGAAAATGTGATAATTTCAGGTTCATTTCACGGTAGTTTTTGCTTGTTTTGTGATGATTTGTATTTTAATTTTGCTGTCTGGTCTTTGATTAAAAATGGGAACCGATAAACACTTGTAGTTTGGTCAATAGATATTGTCCAAGTTGGTGAGGCAAGTCTCTGCTTTTGTCAAATTAAATTTCACTTCCTGATGGATTAAAATCTGACTGCAAATCTTTTTAATAAATTTTGGCCTATGTTTAGGGAGTTCATATTCCTTCAAATGGAGTTTCAAATATATGTAAGGAGAGGTGGTTTAGGGGCTATTGAAGGCATTGATAAAAAGCTAATGAATCCAATGGAGATAAAAATGCACAGAAGCGAGAAGAGGTTCCATATCCACGAATGTCCAGAATATAAATAATTGATTCACTGTCATTATGCCACTTGGTATTTGTAGATAGGATGCTACTTTGAAAATTTTTCATTATTATTTAAAAATATAGTATATATGACAATTTTTCTTTGGACCCTCACCAAGTTGTAGCCTTACACGTTCATCTGCCTTGCCAATAGTCAGGGTCGACGCTATTGATATTTGTTGATAGGCTGTCATAGGCCGGCATCTTTGGATGAGGCTCTGAACTTGTTGCTTTAGTCATTAGATTGTTTCGAAGTTGTTTGTATGTGGTTAATTGATTCACAATATTTTTCTTTCTATACTTTGACTATTTCCTAGTCAATTTTCTAGGTAGTCTATGCTGGCCTGCCTGCCTGTTCATGAAAATTACGTCCTGTTTGATGGCCATTATGTCGAAAATGATGTTTTGAATAGTAAATTTTTTGTAGAATGTGTGGTTAAAAAACGATAAATTCTTTTGTG
Source organism: Fraxinus americana (assembly GCA_035079005.1). Classification (NCBI taxonomy): domain Eukaryota; kingdom Viridiplantae; phylum Streptophyta; class Magnoliopsida; order Lamiales; family Oleaceae; genus Fraxinus; species Fraxinus americana. The sequence continues at coordinate 6,368,857 of CM068723.1, read as the reverse complement.
CTTACACGTGAAATATTTTATTTTATGAATGTATGATTGAAAATGAGTATGAGAATTAAAAAGTTTTTGGAATAACGATTGTAACATGGGGGCATATATCATATTTATGGTTGATCGACCGTTCCAAAGTTGACATGGGGGGTACTCCAGTCCAGTCATGTCTTTAATACAGTGTACGCGTTTCTTTTACCCAGCGTGATAGTCCACTATGAATGAGTCTTGTCAACCCAAAAGCAAGCTTGAATTGAATTATAGGACTCAAAAAGTCATGTCCCAATCTAGTTTGTTGTAATGGTCATGGCCATTCGCCCATATGGATCAAGAAAAAAAACAAAAAAAAATCAAAGTTGGATTACGTCTTTATTTTTTGAATCGTATTACATTATTTTATTACGTGGAAAAACAAAAACTAGAATTCATTGTCGACCACCGTGATTAAAATGATTAATTATTAGAATGGTACATGAATTCGAGCAGGTTACGAACGTTCTTATTGGTCTCTCGTTTCACGATACTTGTAAATTGATATGAAACGTTAAATGAAATAGAAGAATGGGCGTTCGTTCATTTATTTTACATGTCTGTCACTCATTGTCACGTTGTGGATATTGGGTTGATACATTCAAAAAAAAAAATCAATTTTATGTTTGTGTCATAAAAAATCAAATGCTTTTGTGGATTGTTTCATTAGTTTTGATGAATAAAAGTCAATTCATAAATGATTACAACTTTGTGAGTTCCCACGCAGCAAGGTTCTAAAATACGTAATGCGTGATAATACGTTTTAATTGAACATCAAATATTACAAGAATATGCGTGCCTATACGAAGATATGCGTAATTATGCGTTTTTCCAAATTTTAATATTATATTGAATATTCTAAACTAATAAATAAATAAAATAATGCACTCTTTAAACTTTACATATATTTTTAATTTTTTTTTATATTGTTCAAAATTATAAATTCTTTAATCACTTGAACTTTATACATATTTTTCAAAATTTTAACAAAAATATAATGCTCAAAATCATAAATACTACAATTATTTGATAATAAATTCGTTAGATTAAATTAGACGCGAACATCAACTTAAAACAATTTTAAATAATGTCTAACTCTTTATCCAGTTTCAATTCAAACTCATCTTAATCTAAATCATCTTCCGTATCATCCGATATAAAAGCATCTTCATCGTACTCCTTCATTTCAACTTGAAAAATTATATTATTCCTTGTAGATGGTAGGATATCATTATTAACCTATTTTCCATAATCACAACAGTCAACAACCCAAGGCTCTTCATTACTAGCACCACTCACTAGTAAAACCATATAGATTATTGTATTTAATTCACGAGTTTGGTGATTTGAATTAATTTGATATTTGTTAGACTCAAATTGTCTTTTTAAGTCATAAAAAATTACCAGATTTTGTTAGGCTAATTTTGACACAATTTTTAATATAAATACGTGTGCATTTTGATGTTTAAATGTGCATATACGGTCAACGAAATTGATTGATAACATTATAACGTGCATATCGAGACGTTTCGAAAATGCATCAAGCATATACGTACATTTTAGAAAACTGACATATAGTGTGAAGTTTATTTATAATTTTTAAAAAAAGGTAAAATTGTTGTACCGCACGTAATTAACTCGTTAAGTGTCCATTTATCACTTAAATTACACCATTAATTTTAACTAATTTTTACATGAATGATATATAAATTTATTAATTCATGCACAATTTTGATACGAAAATAAAATCTATGTACAGAATAAGGAAAACAAAAGTGGTATTCGCTAATGAAAATATAGGCTCTCTCTTAACCAAAAGCAACGTAATTATCCCTTTTCCATTTAAAAAAAAATAAAAATAAGAAAATGTATTATTAGATTTTTTTATAGACAATATCGAGAAAATTTTTAAAAAATTATGAACGATGGAACTTGATTGATAATAAGCAAACCTTTTACCCAGACAGACCAGACTTCTCTCTGGTGAACGGAACACATGCGGACCTCCAATTCTTACTTTTTTTTGCTTCTTCAAAGAATTAGAATATAAACATCTTTTTTTCTTGACATTTTCTTTGTAATTTCGCACAAATCTGCAGTCTTGGGCGAATGTTTCTTTCCTCAAAGTTTCTTGTGTCCACTTTGCCAGTCACGATTGATCATTTTCAACTCACAGCTTCATTGGGAAAGATTTAGAGTGTTGTGGGTGCCCAGGTCAGCTCCTATTACCTATTTTGACTTTTTTGGTCTTCTTGTTGTGTTGGTGAAGAAGATGAGAAGAATATATGGAAATTTTGATTTTTATTAGCATAATTATATATAATTGTACTTTGATCATCGCCTTCTCTTATGGATTCACTGACCCCTTTGGTTGATGGGAAAAGCTGAGAATTATGCACCCTTATCTTTTAGTCCTTTGTTTTCTCTCTCTCTCTCTCTCACGCGCACGCACACGCGCGCACACACATATTGTTATGTAATGTGCTTAATCAATTGCTTGGCTTGTTGATCGATTAATTAAAATTCTGGCATACAGGAATGGAGCCTTTTTTTTTTTTTTTGGGGGAGTGGGGTTATAGAAATTTTTGAGTAAATATGAAACTGAGAATCCTGATTTTATTCTGATTGCCTTTTTTCTTGTCATGTGGTTTTTGGGTATCTTCCCAATGTAGGTAATTTGAGGTATAGTAAATGGGATTGAACAACTTCTTCAGTTGAGTTTTGTGGATTTCCTAGCATGGGATTGGTCATGATACTGGTCCACAAAAGTCATTAGCTGGTAAGAAAATGGTAATGGATGTTGTAAATAATCCGTCTCTTGGTCCGATAATGGAACTCCTTTCTCAGACTATAGAGGTCATCACTGAGGTATCAATTACTTCAAAGAATGTCCTCATTAAGGAGAAGAGTTTTCAAGAACTCTCATCTTACCTAGATCGCATCATTCCTCTCTTACGGGAGTTGAATGGGAAGGACATTAGTGATTCAGAAGGCTTGGAAAACTTTGTGGAGATTCTTTACCGGGAGACGAAGGTTGCTAAACAACTAATTGGGGATTGCAGGGAGAGAAACCGATTTTATCTTTTTGTGAATTCCAGGTCAATCGCCAAGCGCATAGAAGACATTACCAGAGAGATTACCTATGCACTGAGTTGCATTCATTTAGCTTCTGTAGATATTTCACTGGGGACCAGAGAAGATATTGACCAGCTAGTTAATAACATGAGAAATGCTGAGTTTAGGGCTGCCATTGCAGAAGAAGAGATTTTGGGAAAAATAGAATCAGGAATACAGGAAAGGAATGTTGATCGCTCCTATGCCAATAATTTGCTTGTCTCTATTGCAGAGGCCGTTGGTGTTCCAACTGATCGAGCAGCATTGAAAAAGGAGCTTGAAGAATTTAAGAGCGAAATAGAAAATTTACGGTTGAGGAAAGACAAGGCTGAAGCCATACAGATGGATCAAATTATTGCTTTGCTAGAAAGGGCAGATGCAGCTTCTTCTCTGGAGGATAGAGTAAAGAAGTACTTAATGAAGAGAGCATCTTTAGGTAATCAGCCTTTAGAACCTCTCCAGTCCTTTTATTGCCCAATCACTAAAGAAGTAATGGTTGATCCTGTGGAAACTCCTTCAGGACATACATATGAGAGGAGCGCCATAGAGAAGTGGTTGGCAGATCAAGATAGTCACTTGTGTCCCATGACCTTGACTCCGCTAGATACTTCAATGCTGAGGTCTAACAAAACGCTGAGGCAATCTATTGAAGAATGGAAGGACAGAAACACCATAATCATTGTGGCTTCCTTGAAATCTAGACTATCATCAGGAAAAGAAGAGGAAGTGCTTCAATGCCTGGAACAGCTGCAAGATCTTTGTGAACAAAGAGAAATGCACCGAGAATGGATTGTATTGGAGAATTACATACCGTGTCTTACTAAGCTCCTTCGTGAGAAAAATGGAGATATCAGAAAGCGTGCTCTTGTCATCCTTTGCTTGCTGGCAAAGGATAATGATGATGCCAAGGTACAACTTTTATTCATTACAATTCAGCAAATTTATACTTCTTTGTGGTCTAAAGTCCTACGTAGATACCTTTCAAACAAATTGTATGCTGGGAGATCATATTTGGTCATTCGTGAAACTTTACTGAAATGAATTGAGCAAATAATTAATTTCAGATTCTTTTGAATTCATGTTCAGCCTTGGTAGCAATTAAATGTGCCCAAATAAGTATGTGTGAAGGCTTTGTTAAGTTGGGTTGAGTGCTGCTAGCAACTGATATTTTATCCAGATGAATTCGTTGAACTTGTGGAAGATTGCCTAATTAATGTTGGGTTTTACTGCTACTTTTCGTTTACTAGTACATTTATTTTATATTATAAAATAAAAATCTTTCAGTTCAAGAACAATAGGACATCTATGAGTGTTAAGGTAGTTGACACTTTTTTTATACTTGTCCTAAGATGATACATTTTACAGGAAAGAATTGCTAGAGCTGGCAATGGCATGGAATCTATTGCTAGGTCTCTTGGACGTCGCATTGGGGAAGGAAAATTAGCAGTTGCATTACTCTTGGAACTCTCAAAAAGTGAATCTGTCCGCGACTGCATTGGAAATGTCCAGGGCTGCATACTTCTTCTGGTCACCATGCTAAGCAGTGCTGACAATCAAGCTGCCAGATATGCAAAAAACATTTTGGACAATCTTTCATTCTCCGATGACAATGTTATCCTCATGGCAAAGAATAATTATTTTAAATACCTCTTGCAGCGTCTTTCTTCAGGTTCAGTCCTTTGACCATTGAATCTTAACAACTGTTCTCTATGTTTTCTGGGTCTTACTCTCCACAGGAACATCAGGAATTTGTAGATAGCTATATTACATTGAAATGCAACAACCTTGACAGAGTTTACGTGGAAACTTGTTGGCAAGTTTAAGACTTCAAAAACTTCACCAGAATAATAGCTTTGGCACGCTAAGAGATCATTTCCAAGAATAGATATTAAGAATAAGATCATTTGTTCTGGTTCATTTTTAAAAAGCTTGTGTGGCTCTCAACTGTTGTGCTCAAATACGAAGTCGTCCCTTTCATTAATAATTTTTCTAGTTCAAAATTGGTGGTCAGCATTTATTGGGGAATGTTGGTGATCATGATTGCTCAATATTCCAACAAATAACATCTCCCTATCTAGTACCCGCATTGTCAACGTCCATCCAGTTTTAGAGCTTAATATGGAGAATCTGCACTGGAGAATTAGATGCATAACAAGAGATGATTCACATTGGAGTTGGTTTTAATTTCTATATGAGAGTCTGAGAAAGTAATTGTTTCATTGTTTCTTTTACGTTGCTTCATCTTCTACAAATATTATGGATTAAAAATAAAAATAAAATGTAAATAAGGCATACCCATAAGTAGCTAGAATTAGGTGAGTTTTTTTTGTCTCAATATTAAAGCACAGTTCTTCCTACAGATAGTTGTTCTTAAGACTTAACGCGTAACGTTTCTTGAACCCATCTATGACTTATGTTATCTTGTTCCAAAAGTTTCCACTGACCATGAGAATTTTTTGAGCCATGGAAAATTGACCCCAGATGCAAAAGCCACCTAAATATTGTTTGGATACTACCAGGATCAACTAAATTGTTAATAGATATTTTTAGTTGAAGATTAGTTTATAAAAAAAAAATGACAGCATATTTAATTGATATGAATGCTAAAGTTGAAGATTAGTTTATGAAAAAGAAAATGACAGGATATATAATTGTTATGAATGCTAAAGTTAACCAATTGTCTTGTCTGAAATTCATGTTTGGGGACTTGAATTTGGATATTTAAGGTGAAAACAAGCTCTCACTACTAGTTAGCGCTACACCTGCCTATTTTAGTCTATGGCCATTGGCAATATAAAACCTGAAAAGTTTAAACATTTTTTCCATATAGGGCATGAGGATGTGAAGATCAGAATGGCGAAAACTTTGGGAGAGATGGAATTAACTGATCATAACAAATCATCTTTGGTTGAAGAGGGTGTCTTAGATTTACTTCTTGTCTTGATCTCACATGATAACATTGAAATGAGAATAGTAGCAATTGGAGCCCTGCTGAACCTGTCAAAATTACGAAAGAATAGCCAGGAGATGATAAGAAAAGGTATTATGCGTCCATTGCTTGACATTCTCTTCAGTCACAAATCATCTCAAAGTTTGAAGGAACTTGTAGCTGCTGTTCTTGTGAATCTTTCTCAATCAACGACACTTCAACATTCGGGAGAATCACAGGTTTTGATGTTGGAATCCGATGAGGACATATATAAACTATTTTCGTTAATTAACTTAACAGGACCAGCTGTGCAGGAAAACATTCTCCAGGCGTTATCTGCCATGTGCCTATCTCCCTCTGGTACTAAAGTCAGGGAAAAACTGAGACAGGTAAACACTCCCTGTTTTTGCTCTTGCATATTCAACTGCATGCTTTCGAAAATCAATAAATAATGTGTTGGTGTGCAATTTAGGATTTGTAGAGCATTGGCGCTGTGTGTTTAAAATACCTTTCATTCTCAGATGAATTATGACTCTAGCCACTGCTTTGATTTTGCAGTCTTTACAATGGGTGAATATGGGATTTAGTTCAAGTAAAAATTAGGCTGTTAGACCTAGCTTGAGTGACTGAACACGGTTCTCTATGCTCTATAGGTGGGATAGTACAACCTTTCTGATAAGGAATTGGCTTATTTATTATTGTCCATTTTGCTGACTTGATCCATATATGAAGAGATGGTAAAGAGGTAGTTAGGAGTGATTTTTCTCACCGAGAGGGATAGTTGGGGTGAATTATGGATTTTCCTGAGATAGTGTGAGAAATCCTTGTAATGCCCATTCTCTTGTGGATTTATTAGTCTTCAGATGTAGGCTTATTTGAGCTGAACCACGCAAGTTTGGGTGTGCTTTACTTTTCTGTTCTCTGTATATTCTACTCAGTTCCTCTTGTACTAACTACTATGTCATAATAGTGTGCCACCATAAATATATTAACTAATATATAACAACAAAAAGAACTTTGAGGGACACCAAGAGCTATGGTTGAAAAGAGATATTAGAATGAAGAATGTTACAGGATTTGTCTTCTCCAGAATTGGTGCATTAGACTATCATAAATGCATGTTGGGAATTTCTCCTCCCAAGAGTTTGGTATAAGACATTCTGTGTAACGGAAATTCTAACCTCTAACTTCAACCTGGTATAAATTCACTCACATCCATCTCAGCCGTTGATTATGATCGAACTTTGTTGAGCCATAGAAACATTTGGCATAATATTGTGGTCCTCGTGGAGGAACAAAGAGCTTACACCATCAAGTCTCAAGCCATTCACGTGTATGAGTTTTTCTTATACACCTTCAAAGCATACATGACCCTACCAAATCTCCCCCTTGAAATTGCTTGCTCAGAATATAATTTTGCCTTTAGTGTGGATTTCTCTCTTCAAGACAGATCAACAATCTTTGAACCAAACGTCTTTTAAGACGAGTGAAGCTCACAGTGCAATTTACAACCCAAATGGCTTCAGCAACTGCTACTGAGCCAGTTTGGAGAATAACAACCTATGGAAGGGGCTGCAAGTCAAACTTAGTACTCGAAACAATCTAAGCAAGAGAGTAAGCACTAAGGAGAGCGTGCATCAAATTCTTGGAGTAATCTAGGACAATGTCATTAAAACCGGAGCCTAATGGCTGCTTCAACTGGGAAAACCATGAACCGGACCAAAATCCAGTCTGCTTATAAGATAATAAATGTTCACAAAAGAACTGGTAAAAAATCAATCACTCTGTTGGTTCCACCATAAACCGGCTGAACAGGCTGTGGTTTCCCTTGTTTTAGGGTTCTCTTAATAAGAAAAATAATTCAAACTCCCAAGAATAGTGACTCGGAACATTGGCTCACTGCAAGGCTGTTGATTTTCCTACTCAATGGGCTGCTCCTTTTATAGCTATTTCCTCTCTCATCCCAATTCTTTAATTTCGATGTGGGACTTCATGAAACCCCAGCCAATTGCAATAACACTTCTCCTGTTTTTTAAGACTTCACTCATCATATTTCCATATCATGTAGTTGTACAAAAGTACTCTTTTTTTAGTGGTTGAAACATTCTAATTTTGATCAAACAAATAATTTGGATAAATTGGTGTTAATTTTTGAGATGTTCAAGCAAATTTACAAATATAATATTCTGTTTAACAATCATGAATCTGCATTTACTTTGAATTGGTGATGTAAAATTTAACCACATATCGTTAACATTTTTTTAGTACATAAATAAATATTTATTTATTTTGACTTCTAGTTTGACCCTGGTTGTACCTTTTGACCCTTGACCCTTTTCCATTAAATGCCTGAGCCAATTTTTAAAACACTGGTCTAGGGCGAGCAGCCTTTGCCTAATTCAAATCTGTTGAAGAGTGAATGGTGAAGGGCAGTGGCATAATAAGAACTTGAGATCCTACTTCACGGAAAACCTTAGGCCAATTAGGTGTATTTCCTACTTTTAGATATTAGCGCTTTGCTGCTTCTTATAATTCTCCACCCATAGAGCATGATCAAATTCATAAAATTTGTCATTTCGTTGAACTGAAGGACCCTTTTAATGGGAAACAGGGCCCAGTCCTTGGCCTAATGGTTAAACGGTTGGGCTGATGACCAAAAGTTCATCTCTGGAATCTACAGTTACAAGTGCCAAAGATTTGATCCATATCGAATCCACCCTTCAAGTATTTTTTGTTTTAAGTGGGTTAGAGTATATAAGTTTCCGTTCATTTGTCAGTGTACATTGACAGACTTACTCTTAAGATCAATCAACATGAAAGTTTCATTTGAATTGAATTTTAATAATTGATCAGTATTTGACTTAGAGACTATATAACTTGTTTTGTTCTTATTTTGTTATATGTTGATGAATTACCAGATGGGAGATTGGTAAATTCTCAATCTGCTCAAGTTTAGTGCAAATTAGAGACTTAAACAGTTTACCGTGTTCAAGTTATGCTAAGAATTTTCTTCTGACAAGCTTGTTATATAAGACAAATGTCAACACTAGCCATGTCCATTTTTCTTCTCGTGATTTTTATCTGAAATTGTACTCTTTGAAACTGAGAATTATCAAAAACAAGTTGTGGTTGCTCCTGATTTGTTTCTGGTCCCTACTTATGTTACTGCATTCAACGTCTTCTTCTGCAACTTCTTTTTTGTTTTAGCAATTTATACATCTGTAATGCAATGACCACTCTTTCCTATTGTCTCCAAGAGTATGCCATCAATTGGATCCAATCATGTTAGTGCTGACTTTTGGCTACTTGATTGTCTTCGCAGTACTCCGCCGTGCAAGTGTTGGTTCGATTATGTGAGCTTGATAATCTGAGTTTACGGGCAAATGCTGTTAAACTGTTACATTGCGTGACTGAAGATAATGATGAAAATGCAACGTTGGAGCACGTGGAACGGTCATCAATTGAGGTATTACTCAATGTCATTAGGACTTCTGATGACGAGGAAGAAATTGCTTATGCAATGGGCATTATTGCTCACCTTCCTGATCCCACACAAATCTCTGGGTGGCTGTTGGAATCAGGAGGTCCTCCTGTAATTTTTAGTTTTCTTCCTGATGCCAAGAATAGCTTTCACCGAAAAAGTCAGTTGATTGAGAATGCTGTTGGAGCCATATGTCATTTAACTGTTCCAGCAAACCTGCAATCACAGAAGAAAGTAGCTGAAGCTGGGATCATTCCAGTGTTGGTGCAGTTGTTAGAGGTGGGGACCAGTCTGACAAGAAGACAAGCTGCAATTTCTCTTGGTCAGCTTTCAGTGAGTTCTCCTATGCTGAGTAGGCGAATCCCAAGGCATCAGGGTTTTTGGTGCTTCTCGGCTATACCAGAGGCATGTTGCCCCGTTCATGGAGGAATTTGTACAGTAGAATCATCATTTTGTCTACTAGAGGCTGGTGCAGTCGAACCTCTTGTAAGAGTTCTAGGGCAGCCAGAACATGGAGCCTGTGAAGCTGCTTTAGATGCGCTCCTGACTTTAATTGATGGTGAAAGGCTGCAATGTGGTAGCAAGGTGCTCGTTGAAGCAAACGCTCTACCTGTGATGGTAAAATTAATTAGCAGTCCTCCTCCAAGGTTGCAGGAGAAGGTTTTAAGTTCTTTAGAAAGGATTTTTCGACTGGCAGAAATCAAACAAAAGTATGGACCCTCAGCTCAAATGTCTTTGATTGACTTGACACAAAGGGGAAACAACAGCTTGAGACCTTTAGCTGCCAGGATACTTGCTCAGCTAAATGTGCTGCACGATCAGTCCTCGTACTTTTAAATGGAGAATTATCACTACGTATCTGACTCGTTAATCTGGATAAAGGATTGGCGACACCAATCCCATTATCACTTCCGAAAGAACTGTCAACTAGGAACAATTGATATCCATTCTCAGGCATCAAAATTCCAATTTTTTAGGACTGAGGTTGTCGTCCAACTTATCTGTAAATACGACAGGTTTTTTTATATTTGATCAGTAGCTCATTGTGCATACTTTTCAGTAAATAGAATCCTGATTGTTTTATTACTGGTAGTAAATTATTATATGAAGCATCTGCAATTAGAAACTCTCGTAGTGAAGGCGTGTTCCAGAATTTTAGTTTGATAATTCTTTGTAACAGATAAATAGCATCTGCAATTAGAAACTCTCGTCTCTTGTTATGTTTGAATATATATGTTAAATTTTCTTGGAAGTCCAATAAAGAATGTTGTGAAGGTTGAAGAGCTTTCGTTTCTCATAGTTGTGGTCTGATGCTATGTTTGGTATTGGATTAGATCGTATGAGAAATTATGCCTAAAATTAGAAGAAATGGTACTAGGTGGATAGTATTAGGGTAAATTATGGGGGATAAATTTTTTCAAATTTTTCATTCAAAAGAAGGCTATTTGCACTATCTTTTTTATCCGACTTAAACCCCCATCTCGTCACTTCGTAACATGTTATTAAGTTAGCTTAAGAAAGATAGTGCAAATAACATCCACTTTAATACACCCTAATGCCATCTACACAGTATATGTACTCTAATTTAATACGTAACGGTCTAATTTGGTGCGTCAAACACAACCTGAATAGTGAATGCGTAGACCTGATTGTAATAGTCATTCCTATGCAGGGAGACTCCAAAAAAACTGTGTACTGTACATGGATTATGGAGTGATTGGGATAAATCTCAATTAGTCCAAACACAACCTGAATGCGTAGACCTGATTGTAATAGTCATTCCTATGCAGGGAGACTCCAAAAAAACTGTGTACTGTACATGGATTATGGAGTGATTGGGATAAATCTCAATTAGTCCAAACTCAGTAATTCAAAATATAAAGATATTTGCCTTATAAATGATGTTCTAAGTATCATGAAGTTCACATGCAAATACATGAACCATGCATAATTGCAACAATTTGATAGTCATAAATGAAAGAACTAACATTGCCTATGCTGCACATATTTTTTCATCGACCTCATACATATGAGCATTCATACATCATCCGGATCTGAAATAATTTTAAGGGGTTTTCATGTCTGACATATTATGCTTTCTTTACTTTCGTTCTTAATTTTCTTCTCCTTCCCAAAAATTTAAGAACTTCATCGATGAATATGACTGGAGCTGAAACCAAGATCACCAGGAGCCATTCGTTTAAACTCAATGGAACGATACCAAACAAATTCGCAAGGAAAGGAACGTAAAGTATAAGACAATGTAGCCCCAACGAGACTGACACGGCAACAAGAAGCCAAGGGTTTCTCCAAGGTGGCATTCGGATCAAGCTGTTGTCTTCAGAGAGGGCATTGAGAGAATTGAACATTTCAATCGCAACCAAAACAGAAAGTGACAAAGTCATTGCCTTCACTTTACCAGCAGAAAAATAATCACAAGGGTCGGAGAAAGTAATCAAACGGCCATCTCCAACTGTGAATGGAGTTGCAGTAAAATTTGACCATGATGAGCATTCCCCCCAGTTGCGAAGCTTAGATAGTTCAATCAGCGTATGCCCATCGCCCACTAGGTTTATACCGAGGAATGATGGCTGTGTGTACCACAAAATAAAGATGCCAACAGTAGCAATGCCAACATAAGAACCAATCACCTGCCAGCATACCCACATTGCAACCAAATGTTCAGTTAAATTTTCCCCGTTGTTTAGATTAAGTTCTACGGTACAGATAGTAGAAAGCAACAGCCTGCTACATTTGAACACATGCACAATTGTATGCTATGTAAAAACATATGGCACATATCAGAATTTTCGACGTAGTAAACTATGGTACAGGATCAAAGACCAAAAACAAGGGTGAAAATGAGAGACCAAAAGAGGATAATATCAAAAGAAGGAAACAAAACTAAGCCAAAAGGAGGTAACTGGCAAGAGGATAATCAAGAAGCCATGCTAAATCTAAGGGATATATGATATGGTGATTGTAACTGACCATATAGCGGAAGAGAACCCAAGAGTTTATGAGAGCATCATTGCTCCTCCGGGGTGGTTTACTCATAATATCAACATCAGCAGGGTTAAATCCAAGGGCTGTAGCTGGTGGGCCATCTGTAACCAAATTTACCCACAGCAGCTGCACAGGTATCATACATTCTGGTATCCCTAGAGCCGCAGTCAAGAATATGCATATAACCTCCCCAATGTTTGACGATATCATGTATCTGCATATGGAAAAATTCATAAACAATTAGTGACTATTACAAAATTAACACAGGACAGAACCAAAGGCATGCCTGTAAAGTGATAGCTTACAACATATGAAGAATTTTTTTGGTTATTCCTATCTTCTTGGATGTCAGAATATTAAAAAATTACTAGTCCCCCTTTTTTTTGCTTATAATCCTGTGATTAAGTTAGATGGTTTTCTCATCATGAGCCAGCTTGTCCACAGAATTACCTTGACTTTGTACAGTGTCCTTGTCTTATGTAATAAAATTTTCTGAAAAAATTGTACCTGATAAATGCTTTCATGTTATTATAGATTGCACGACCTTCTGCAACAGCTGAAACTATGGTTCTGAAATTATCGTCGGCCAAGACCATATCTGAAGCTTCTTTGGCAACCTAAAATATTGATTTTGAGGCAGCAGAATCGAAAAACTTAACACAAGTCCAAAAAGATCAAGTAGAACATAGTTTATAAATTATAAAAGAAACTGGATCCTATGATTTAAATTAGGCTAATTAGACAACAAATGCTTAGGTGCAGAACTAGTAAAGATAATTTATTCACAGTGCCAGAAAAATTCAGCCACATATATAACTTGCAATTTATGATCCATCAAAGTATCTCAATATTGTTCACTGACACCTTGATAAAACCTGATCTAAACCCCATTTTTTGAGAAGCTTCATGCCATGTAAGAGTTGAGAATCAGTGAAGTTAATTGCAATAGAGGTAAAGATGTAGTAGTCAAATTCTAAGGAACAGTTTGTTCCATTACCTCAGTTCCAGTGACACCCATAGCTATTCCAATATCAGCAAGTTTCAGGGCAGGTGCATCATTGACACCGTCACCAGTCATAGCAACAATTTCCCCCATCTCTTTTAGCATCCTCACAATATCTTGCTTGTGCCTAGGCTCAGCTCGAGAGAAAACCGTTCCCCCAGGTTCTGACAAAATCTCAATTTGTTGTGAAGAAGAAAGAGCCATGAACTCTTTACCAGTAAAACTTCTTCCTTGGAGATTCTCACCTTCAGAAAACAACCCAATTTCTCGACAGATAGCTTCAGCCGTTGACTTATTATCTCCAGTTATCACCATAACCTTGATCCCTGCTCCCCTGCAATCCTCCATTGCTTCGTGAACTTCCTCACGAGGAGGGTCCTGCCAATATACGTGATCAGGACTACTAATAAATATAATTAATTATGTTTAATAATGAGTACATGTAATGCTGAAGTTCATGAACTTAGCGTCCTCACCCTTAGACCAACTACCCCTACAAAAACCAAGTCACTTTCTATCGAGGAATAACAGGAAGGATCTAGCAACTTCTTGTGAGCAGGATGATTCGCAGTATAGTAATCTGAAAGATCCCCCAGTTCATCTTTATATGCTAAACCCAAGCACCGCAAACCCTTTGAACTCATGTCCAAGTGCCTTAGAAGCAATAGTTGCCTACAAGGCTCATCAAGGGGAACAATTGATCCATCAGCAAGTTGTACGTGGGAGCTACGTTCCAGAAGATTCTCAACAGCACCCTGCATGGGCACAATTAGTCAATGTGAAGAGGAACTACATTAGTTATGGAAGCTCAAAATCAACTACTACACGAGGGGTTCTCTGTAGAAGGAACCACAATGAATAAAAATCAACTGACCAATTGTGAACCTCTTCTGAACATTTAAGAATATTGAATTTGGTTCTTAAAAGTTTCCAAGTAACTACATGGATGAAAATAATAAAATCAGAAATCTAAAGCACAACTATTTCCTCACATTTTTTGCCAACTGAACAATTGATAATTTAAAATCAAAACAATCAAAATAAATGTAGCTACCTTGACAAGAAGGCGATTATGTCCATTTGGCTCACGGACAATAACACTCATTGATTTGCGAACACGATCAAATTCAAGGGTTGCAACTTTTTTTGATCGTTTTGTCCACCATTCGCAGCACCCTAGAGTGATAAAAATCCACTAATCTGAAATTGACATGGCATAACTGCAAAAAATGCTGAAAGTAAGTTCTGACAAATGATTGCTCACCTAACTTGACTGTCTTTCGGTCAATCAAATAGTTTGCCACAAGCTGTGAATCATGGATTCTGTTCCTCACCTTGCTATCTGGAACTCCCATCTTTTCTACCAAGACCTTTAGTGCTGCCTCAGTGGGCAGTCCTGTTGCTTTGAACACACGGCCATCACAAGATATCCCAGCGTCATTACACATTGCACATATTTCTGCCACCGCTTGCAAGTTGGCATCCATATTATAGCAATTCCAGTCAATTATACCTCCATCCTTAGGATTATAAGTTGTGCCCTGGACATGAAAAATTCTAGAGGCCAAAGTCTTACCTCCAAAGGTGAAGAACTCTGTCACTGACATCTGGTTTGTTGTCAAGGTCCCTGTTTTATCTGAACAAATAACAGTTGTACATCCTAAGGTCTCGACACTTGGAAGCTTCCTCACAATTGCATTCTTTTGTGCCATTTTCCTTGTTCCCAGAGCTAAACAAGTCGTTATTACAGCCGGAAGGCCTTCTGGTATTGCAGCAACTGCAAGGGCAACTGCTATCTTGAAATAATACGTGCATCTTTCAAAAGAGAACTGGAAATTTGTAGGCCACCCATTTACAAGCTCCCATGTTAGAAAATATTTGTAGTTGATAATCCATACGGTGAGGCAAACAAGGCCAATTGCAGTTGTAAGCTTATTACCAAATTCATCAAGTTTTTTCTTTAAAGGGGTGTCACTCTCTTCCAATGAGGCCTCATGTATCTGAGTTTGTATCTTGCCTATTTCAGTGCGCATCCCAGTGTTCACAACAATGCAAACACAGCTACCGTTCACAACTGTTGTTCCAGCAAAAACCATATTTTCTTTGGCCTGCAATTCACAATCATCCATAAAAATAACGTTGGTGCCTTTCATCACAGGCATTGTTTCCCCTGTCAGTGAGCTCTGCTCGACTCTTAAGGTTGAAGTTTTTAAAATCGCGACTCTCATATCCGCTGGTACTTTATCTCCAACACGCAATTCTACAATATCACCAGGGACAAGCTCCCTTGCAGGCAGATCCAGCACTAAATATCCATCTCTTAGCACTTTTCCAGAATCACATTGCATCTCCTTCAAAGCTTCAAGTGCCTTCTCAGCATTACTCTCTTGCCAAACACCCACAATGGCATTAAGGATTAAGATTAAAACTATCACAAACGGTTCTACATAGGCTTCAAACCCTGACTCGCCAGTTTCATTCCCATGCAAGTAAGCAAGAACTAATGATATTAATGCTGCTAATAAAAGGATCTTGACAAGCATATCATCAAATTGTTCCAGAACAAGTCTCCAAAGGGGCTTCCCCTTCTCTTTTTGGAGTTCGTTCCAACCAGATATCTCTCTCTGCTTTTCCACCTCGTAGCTGCTCAGACCCTTTTCAAGTTTCACTTTGTACTCCTTCAAGCATTGCTCTACGGGCCATGACCATGCTTTGAATGATTTCTCATTCATTGTTTCTTCCATTAGGAATTGAGTTCTCACACAAGAAAGGACTTCTATGATATTAGCCTAAATCAATTTCAAATCCTGCAAAAGAGTTAGATATAATGAATAACAAATGTAACCATCAAATATCTAATTAAATAGATGAAGAAAATAAGAATAACAAAATACAACCAAATATTCTACAACTGGAAACAATACTACTATTTGATCCTTGACAAAGACTAATACATTGACTGCGCCATAGAATAAATGAAAGATTAGACTTTGTGCGACCAACTAATTTGTCTCTATAACGTCATGAAACTTATCACTATTTATTGCACACCAAACTAACTCTGCATATGGATTAAAAATAAAAATAAAAAATAAAGCAAATAAATGTTGCAATTCCCAACAAAATATCATTAAAGACTTACCAATAAAATGCAACTCAAACGAAAAAGCTTCAATCTTTAGCAAATATAAGCAAAACCCAGGATTTATAAGCAATAAATTCGGAGAACAGGCGATGGCTTTGAGACAAAGCTAACTGTGGAAAAAAAAAATACTTGAAAATAAAGAAATTCTGTAGAAGATTCGGCTTGGAAATTCTTTTGTTCGAAAAGCATTTGACTGGAGAATTTGTATCACTTTAATTTATTTAAAGCGTAGTTTCTTGGCCATTGAAATGTTGAATGGGAGAAAAAGTGGATTTTGAAATCTCTTCCTCTTCCTCCTCCTTATATATATATATATATATATATATATTTTTTTTTTTTTTAATTTTTTTTATGCTTTACCGTTATATAAGTCAGTTTTGCTGATATTCAAAATCCCGAGTTGGAGGTTTTTTTTTTTAAATTACTTTTCGGTTTATGCCAACGAATGTTAATTAATTTCGATAATGGAAAATTACGTGCTATACTTTTAATTAAAGGCCAACTGTTAATTATTTGAAAATGATGGTTAATTACAAACTTTTTTTTTTCTTCGTGTTCTTTAATGTAATTCGTACATTGACTTGCTGTATGAAGACGTGCACTACAAGTGGAGTTGGAATCTGAGAAATAGAAATGCATTTGTGGTATGGATTGTCTGTAAATGTCTCTCTTTGTTTCAATTTTCAAATTTTAGTTGTTTTTTTGAAACACAACAAAATCTGCAGTAGGTATACTACATTAAGGCCCCTCTGTCTTGTTGAGATGTCCTTTGAATTCTAAACTGGATATGAATTAACTATTTTTTTCGACGGTTACGCTACATGTATCGAATTTTTTTACCAAATCTTTAACACTCCACTCACAATAGAAAGTGGGGGCCATGGGTAGGCATTATTTAATATACGTGAGGGCTGCGCCTCATGTAAGAGTGTCCCTCCTCGGTATAAGAGACTTTTTCCTTTTTTGGAATAACTGCTAACGATAAATAATAACTAGTATTCATCCAAAATATAGATATAAAATATTATCCCGAGTGGACTATACGCATCCACATATGGTCCATCTTTAACCTCTGCTTTCTAAAATTCTCCACACTCATTTTTCAGAGACTTTTTTTAATGCTCCTCCTCATGAAGAAAATTCCAAGAAAGTTCCATAAAGGTTTTGTCTTCATGGTAGGTTGGGGGTTGGCATCACAATTAAATTTTGTTTTATCATATTTAAACTTGTGTCAACAACCACGTCCCATTTTCTACAACATTTTTCTCATAAACAATGAGATAGTGGAAGAAAGACAGACATGTATATAATAAAATATATAAATGCAGTTGTGTTTGATTTAATATTAATTTATTTATACTATGAAAATTATAGTCATCTTACCATATGAACTCAGAAATAAATGTCAGGCCATCACTGGTTTTCAGAATAGAGTTTTCCATGGCTAACAACTTTGCGTCTGATTTTAGATTAAATCGTCACATTTCTTTTTTGGCAATTGGCATTGTCTTTTTATATAAAAAGTTAATTGACTAACTTGAATGATGCCACGCATGTCAATGCCTTGTAATTACACGTTCCCAACAACTAAAATTAAGCCTGTGAGGTTCTTGTTTGGCATTTACCATAATGGAATAATAGAATGAGATCATAATATAATCCCAACAAGCTAATTTAATGTAACATGATTCAACCAACCCTACGTAGCCCAAACAGCGGGCATCCTTTCAACCTGTTTACTGGGACAATGAGCCCACTAACGAACATGGGCTCTCAACTTAATTGAAAGTGAAAATTACGCAAAATCAGAAGTGAAAATTACACCAAATCATGTCTTTTCATTTACATTTTAAAAATTCAGATTTTTAAGTTTTTTATTCAATTATCAGGTTTTTATAATTTTAATTAATAATAATTTTATAAAATTAAAATAACATATATACCCACCCCATTACCTACCTACACCCACTTTATTTTAAATATAACATCCTATCCAAACCCTAATCCATTTCACATTTCCTCCCTCTCTCACCCGCCGCCACCACCGCCCGCCGCCGCCGACGCTGGCCGCCTCCACCCCCCTCCCCCCCTTTCTTCCCCCCAGATCGCTGCTGTTGTGATGTGCGACACAGCAACGGTGCGCTGCTGTGTCGCACACACCTCAGCAGCGTCGACGCTGCTGCACGATTTTTTTATTTATTTTTTATTTTTTGCGTGGTGATGGTACTATGGTGGAGGTTGAGGTACAAATGTGGTGTTGATGCATGGGGGGGGGGGGGGATTAGGGTCGGCGGTGGATGAGACGAAGGGTCTGTTACCAACTATTTTGGGCGTCTGTGACCTAGCTACTGTACTCTAGTGGTTTTTTTTGTTTGTTTGTGACCTACCCTATTGAACTGGTTTTTTGGGTGTATGTGACCTAGCTATTGAATTGTAGTGGGTTTTTTTTTTTGTTTCTATGACCTAACTACTGTATTGAGGTTTTTTTTTTTATGCATGTGACCTAGCTATTAAACTCGTGATTTTTTTTTTTTGGTGTCTGCGACCAAGCTATTGATCTGTGGTTGATTTTTTTAAGCGTCTGTGACCTCGCTATTGAATTGTAATGATTTTTTTAAGTGTCTGTGACCTAGTTATTGAACTGTTGTGGGTTGTTTTTGGTGTCTGTGACCTAGCTATTGAAATGTTGTGGGGTTTTTTTTGGTGTCTGTGACCTTACTATGGAGCTGTGACTTTGAAATTCATAATTTGTAATTTTAAAAAAGAATCTGTGACCTATAAAATTTTAAATCTGTGACCTCGAAATAATCTGCGATCTACAAAATTTTTTATCTGTGACCTCGAAA
The DNA here is from genome assembly GCA_035079005.1 of Fraxinus americana. NCBI lineage: Eukaryota > Viridiplantae > Streptophyta > Magnoliopsida > Lamiales > Oleaceae > Fraxinus > Fraxinus americana. The sequence goes on along the minus strand of CM068723.1, from coordinate 6,349,312 downwards.
TAACCCGTGACCTACAGATTTTTTGATCTGTGACCTCGAAAAAGTCGCCGGATCGGAGCAGTCGTCGGAATTAAAGTGCTGTCGGAGTAGTCGCCGGAGTAGTAGTCGGAGCAACGGGGGGTGGGGTGGGGTGGGTTAATTTTATTATATTACAGTTAAATATTTAATTTAATATAATAATTTTGAAATGTAATTAATTAATTCAAGAAAAACCTGATTTTTGTAATTGTAAACTTTGGGGCCTGATTTTTATTTTGGAATAGTAAACACCTGAACTGTAAATTTTTCCCAAATCAGAACTTTAAAGATCCAATTTCAAAATTCAGATATAAATTTTATTTATACAAAAATCAGATATTAATTCATCTCTATGTAAATTATAATTACGCAAACTTTAAAAATCCCAAATCATTTATCACATCTTCATTATCTCTCTCTTCTTCCCCTCGCAAGGCTGTCTCGCCGAAGACGACGGCGGAGCTGTCGTTGTGAGCAGCGAGTGGCGCTCCCTGCGATCGCCGACTGGAGCTGATGTGAGCGGCATCGTCGTGATCTGTTTTTGTCTTTTTTTTTTGATGAGGTGTGCGGTGGTTGGGGATGGGTGCGGTGGTTTCAATCTGTAGGGTTTTTTTTTTTTTGGTTGTTGGCGGTTGTGGTTTTTGTTGATGGCGTGGTACAGGCGCCGCTTTGTTGTTGTTTTTGTGGCGGCGACGGTGTTTTTTGTTGGTGATGTGGTGTAGGCGACAATGTGGTGGTTTTAATGGTGGTTGGGTGGTGGTTTAGTGGTCTGTGATGGCGGTGGCGATTATGGTAGGGTTGATGATTTTTTTAGGTTATAGGATTGTGGGGGGGAGGGGGGGGGGTGAAACGGTGGTTGTGGGTGGGTAGTGGTGGTCGTGGTGATGTCGGTATTTTTAGATGATGGTTTGCTGTTGGGAGGTGGTGTTGGTGGTGGTGGTGGTGGTGGTCCCGACAACGGGATTTCGGTTGCCATACTATTAGTGGCAGTGGTGATGTGGTGGTCACAAGTGTTGTTGGTGGTTACAGATTATTTGGTTGTTTGTGACCATTAAATTCATTAATCTGTGACCGATAAACAATATTCAAACAAAAAATTCGATAATTTGTGATTAAAAAATAATGTGTGATCTAAAAAATTGTTAATATGTGACTGATAATTTGTGATGTATAAATTTTTTATTTGTGACTAATGAACAAATTGTGACATAAAATTTTTGAATTGAAACCGTAAAATAATTTATAACATATAAAATTTGTGATTTGTGACCAATGAATAATATGTGATTTATTAATTTGATGGATTTGTGATCGATGAATAAATTATGACGTATAGATTTTTGATTTGTGATCCATAAACAAATTGTGATCTATAAATTTTTTGAATTGTGACTGTAAAATAATTTATGACATATAAAATTTGTGATTTGTGATCAATTAACAACATGTGACCAATTATATGGAATTGTGAGTTTAATTAATAAAATATATGTTTAATTAATTAATTTATAAATAAAATTTGAAAAAGTCTAGGGTTCGAAATTTTAAACCTTGATCTCTTAAATTTGAAATCGGTAAAACTTAACCTCTTAGTTATGTAATATTCCCTAATTGAAATTCAAGATGACCATCAATTCAGAAAATTTTTTAGTACTCTCATACAATACTCTATAACTATTCAATGTTATACATACATATCAATAAATATTGACAAGATTGCTAAGTTTTTGTATTTTGGGAGTACTTGAAATTTTCTTTATTTCAAGGTTGGTTATTGTGAGAAATAATCCCTCGAGAAACCTTGATTCCAGGCTCAGAAAATAATCAAACGAACACTACACTACCAAGGCTCGACCCAAAACTCCTACATCCGGTCGCTCTAAGATTTACATCCTCACAAAGGAGATATGGTTGTGGTGATATGCAAGCCCACACAGGGAGGAAGGAGAAGAGAATAACAATGGCGGAACTCACCAAGAAATCCACCAAAATCGGTTGCCTTTCTCTCACGACTCCTCTCTTGCACACCATTTCACACCCTCTCAAAACGGCTGGGGATGGGGGAATAATAAAGGGGTCAATTATGTCACTTAATTTTGGGCCAAACACTCCTTCCAAAATGGGCCAAAGTCCACTAAATGGGCTACCAAATAATTCCCACAACTAACCACATAAATGGGCTAACAACATAACCATCCAAACCAAACTTGGGCCATCCAAAAGTATAGGTCGTTTCCGAGTCGAGCCAAGTCTATGGTGTCGCTAAATAATCCGACAACTGTTTTACATCATCGCCCGGATTTATTGGGTATCAAAACCCATGCATTTTTCAATTACATGATTGAAGCATTTTTCTTCTTATTTATTACTTTAAGTGAAAATAAAATAAATAATGACTTATGTCGAAATTAATTAAATAACTCAAGTAATCCAAGGAAAACGATGAAAATATAACCAGTATCGAATTTAAGTCAAGAATTTGTCCAAAATATACAATAATGATTTATACTTGCATTGAGATACTTGAGATTGAGAAAAGGTTTTAAAAAGACGCTCATGACATCTAATGTCTAACTATATTATGGTCACTCATGACATCTAATGTCTAACTATATTATGGTCGGAGGAGTGCACCATTCAAGGCATGCTAAAAATTAAAATAAATAAATACTATGCGACATGCAACTTTAGGAAGGAGGAATTGAGACAAGTAACTAAGCACCTACATCCCACGAGGTGTTGAGAAAAGTTAAAGTAGGACAATTTTTCTACTTATGCAACAATCATGAATCATGACATGCTTAATTAAACATGTTAATTTAGACATATATCGTATGGTTATAATTGAAACACGTTGATGCTTCTGTACTCTGATATTATTCGAAAGAAAGAAAGCAAGTTGATAAGAGGAATTGATGTAGGCTGTTTGAAGATGTACAATTGGGTTCCATTTGGAAGAATGTCACCTTCTTGACTAAGACAATTGCAAAATGGATGCCTCACAAGTAGATTGGACAAAACACAAAACTTACATGCAATGAAATGTTTAATAATTACACTTAAGCCAAGGCCAGCATTCGTTAGTAAAATTTCGCTCTAACTCTTGATCACTTTCCTACTAGAAGGTGATTGTGTATATTTGTAATAGTACTTCATGTTCAAGAAATTCGTAACTTTTTCTTACTTTTCGTTAATATTGTCAAAAACATCATCGACAGAATAGAAAGATTTTATACCTATAGCAGGATTAACCTGTTTCATCAAAGTCATGAAAGCACATGTCTTATATTTAGCAGTGTCCCACTAATCTTGGAACACCAATAACTCAACCCGTAGGACGGTGAACTTGTACTCGAGCTTCTGATTACCCTAAACATCTTTTTCTTTCACCTCTTATCAAATTTCAAATCATGTTTAATTAAAAAAATTGATAAAAATTTAAATCAAAGTCAACAATTAATTTCGCGTGACTCATAATTTTTATCAACTTCTAAATCACTCATTTCATTAACTTATATCAAAACAATGGCATAATCTACTAGAACTGCTGCAAGTTTTCATATTCAATCACACTACGTAAAAATAAGAAAAACATTAAAGATAATTCATTGAAAAATCTGGATATAGAGCTTGTTTAGGTGAAGCTCTCATTGGATATCGATGAAAAATATCTAGCAGGATTATCAATATCTGATTAAAAGATAGAAAAATGCGATACACGTGCTGTTCTCCTTGCACCGGCCACCCTGATTTCTTTAATTATACTGTAATTTTCCCACTATAGTCGACAATTTCACTCTTTCAAAATACACTACTTTTTCTTTCTCCCGAAAAAAACTCGTAAAGTAAATAATGGACGAGTTTATCCCTTCTTCATCTTCACTACTTTCCGCATCTCAACATCAGCCAGCAAGCCTCCAACAAAGGCTTCAGCACATACTTGAAAACCAGAGAGAGTGGTGGATTTATGCCATTTTCTGGCAAACCTCCATGGATGATGAAGGAAGCATCTTTTTAACATGGGGAGATGGCTTTTCCCGAGGGACCACAGTCATTAAAGAAATTCAGGGTTTGATTGATGAAAATTATTCTGATAACCATAGTAATATTGTGACTGATGCTGAAAGGTTCTATTTGAATTCACTTGCTAAATCTTTCCCTCTTGGCTATGGTGTTCCAGGCAAGGCCTTTAGTACAGGCTCCATAGTTTGGTTGAGTGGGGACAATCAACTTGAGATCCAAAATTGTGAAAGAGCTAAAGAGGCACAGAGCCATGGTGTCCAGACCATGGCTTGTATTCCAACTTCAAATGGAGTAGTTGAACTCGGATCAAAAGTTATCATAACACAAAACTGGAGCTTGGTTCAACAAATTAAGTGCTTATTTGAATCAGATCTCTTTGGTCTAGGTCTGGTTTCACAACAGTATTCAAAACTTGGTATCAATCCTGATGATATTGATATACTAAGTCAAATTCAAGAAGATGCCCAACAGAAGATGATGGAAGCACTTCCCAGTTCCAAGATTTCAGATTCAACTTGCCTATTTAAAATACGCAAGAAGAGGGGGAGAAAACCTCTTGTTGGGCGGCCTAACGTGCCATTAGTAAACCATGTGGATGCGGAGAGGCACAGAAGAGAGAAGCTGAAGAAAGCGTTTTGTGAACTCCAGTCGGTAGTACCATACGCGTCAACAATGGACAGAGCATCGTTGCTATCAGCTGCTGTATTGTACATTAAAGAACTGAAAGAGAGAGTTCAAGACTTTGAGTCCAAGAGAATGAAGATGGAGCAACTAGAAATTGAAGTGAAGATTGTTGGCGAATATGGTATGATCAGGGTACAGTCGGAGAATACTAATTATCCAGTTACTAGATTAATGGATGTCATTCAAGATCTTGAGTTACAAGTAAACCACGCTAGCATGTCAAGTGTTAACGATCTCATGCTTCAAGATGTTGTTGTTAGGATTCCTGGTGATGGATTAATCACAAGTGAGGATGCATTAAGAACTGCTCTAGTCACCGGATTGGAGAAATAACTTTTTTATCGAATTATTACCTATTTCGCTACATATTTCAACGTACGAGTCGTAAAACGGTAGAAAAATAATGCTCAAGTAGCATAATAAAGCTAACACTAGTAAATTCAGATGAGAATGTATTATATTGTTTAGAGTTCACTTGTTGAGTTCATTAGTGCATTAATCGATGGAGTATGTAAATTTATGCATCGAACAGTAAAATTCAATGTTCTTCGTTTCGTTTGATTCTGAACGTGTTTAATTGGAAATATTTTAATCTGACAATGTACGTGCTGCCAAAGATGGACCATTTTTGTGTGGGGGGGGGGGGGGGGGGGGTTGTGGGGGGCAAAATGCAAAGACAAAAATTAATGAATTTTGCACAATAATACAAATCTTGACTTTTTATTGTGATCAATAATTAATATGGGAGCTGTCATTTATATCCACGAAAGTTATATATTTATTCCCAATTAAACCATTTGTATAGAACCATTTCATATGTAAAAATGTCAGAATACTCACATGGGGGTGGGCCCCATGCGAATAAAATATTATTATAAAAATGGGGCCCACCCCTCATGTGTGCGTTCTATTATTTTTACAGAATTTTTTTTCTCTATAACAGTAGCATTGTTCATTTATTCCACTCCATATCTATCTCTATTAATTTTTTTTTAAAAAAAATACTATTTTCATTTATATCATATTCCAATATCGTTCTTATTAAATTCATTCACTTTATATATTTATCTTACTCAAAATCTATTCCTATTACAATTTCAAATTTTAAAAGAACACTATATTCATCCCTATTATGAGTGTGTTTGGTAGGGATTTTTAGGGGAAAAATTGATTTTTGAATAGTGATATGATGGGAAATGTGTGGTTGAAAAAAGAAGAAAAAAGTATTGATGTGATGAAAAATATTATTTTATTAAAGAATGTGTGGTTGAAAATGAGAATTGATTTACTGTAGAAAATGAAAAGCTATACCAAACAGGTCCTATATATAACATTAATCTTCTCACAATTCTATAAATAAAAAATTATAAAATGGAATTCCATAAACCACAAACCCCTATAGTCATCGTCACCCTTAATGTGATATAGACTCTATTATTTTATTAAAATCGAACATAATAATTGAAAGGACTCGTAGTATTTATTCCATCAAAAGGGAAAAATTGATCAAAGAAACTAGCATTTTGCCTACCACCGTAAAAACATGACAAAGAGGTAATTCTCTATAAAACATTGAAAAACAAGTTAATATTTTGAGGTGGTTGGATTAATACTTTGCCAATCTTTCTCCGATGTAAAAACAAGAAGTACTCGTTGTTTCAATTGATGAAATGTACACTACAACAAAGTTCACAATGCATGCCGTAAATAATTTTTTACGATGTACAACAACATGTCGTATAAAGTAATGCCGTAAAAAGTAGGTCACTTTTTACGGCATGCAGCGTTTGCCGTCTAGAGAACGCTGTTATTACCTTTTACGGTGTTTAATGAATCCATGCCGTAAAATGTGATGTACTTTTTACTGCATACCTCTGAACGCCGTATAATATATCATGAAATTTACGGCATGCTTAGTAGCACCCCGTTATTACCGTTTATAGCGTTCAGTGAATGCATGCCGTAAAATGTAATATACTTTGTACACCATACCTCTGAACGCCGTAAAATATATCATGAAATTTAAGTCATGCTAAGTAGCACGCCGTAAAGACCAATTTAATTTTTTAAAAATTATTTATTTATTTGATTACCGGCAAACCTATAATACTTACAAAATAAAATTAATCCATAAATAATAATGTTTTCCATTGTTTTGATAAATAAAAATATTGAGTACAGTTCAATATAATATGTCAATGTAAAATTAATCTCAACAATTCTCAAAAGACTACTATTTCTAAAAAAAAAAATTTTTAAATCATATCGAAGCTAACTTCTTTGACTGACAATTTAGTTATCCCACAAAATATCAACTCCCTAGACACCACAAAAATAATAAGAGCATAATTAATAAACTTAGAGTGAGCATGTAAATCAAAATTTCACCTTTTACGGCATGCTAAATAATTCTTTACGGCGTACATCAACATGCCATATAAAGCAATGCCGTAAAAAGTGGGTCACTTTTTACGAAGTGCAGCGTACGCCGTCTATAATATGCGTAGCTTTAAGTTTGCATAAGACAACGATTGCAGATATCCTCATGTACTTTGTGCCACCAGGATAAAAAGAATTTCGACGACTTCATATAAATTTGAAAAGTCTTTCTCTCTATCTTCATTCTCAGGTTCTAAATATTGTCATCCTGAAAAAATGTATCTCTATACATCCTATATATCTCTAAATTTTCTACATCTTCGGGAGGCAATGATGCTGCATTCGATTTTCCCCCATGAGATACCCAGGTAGTATATGTAGAATCCATGCCATTAATGATCAAATGCCCATATATTATATCAAAATGTTGGTGGAATAGATTTTTGCAACATTTGCAAGGACATATGACATTTTCTGGATTCCCCGCATTGGCTTGCACCATATTTGCAAATTTTCTTGCAATATGTCGATATACCTTCGAAACTCTATAAAAAGAATGCTAAATAAATCACCTAAAAAGCATTTATGGATACATTTTAAAATATTCAAAATTTAAGAGGATAGGATAACTTCGATAAGTGTATCCAATCTTTATCCATGATAATATACCAACACTATTAAGTTAAAATCTGTTGTAACACAGTAAGAATGAAGTGAAAAACGATTATATTAGGACATCATAAAAATTTGGTTCCAATTAGGTAAATCATTTTGACAATAAAGTTCCACAAAAACTGAAATAATTTTGGAAGTGTTTGAATATGTCAAATCTACTTCTTCGTGTCCTAACTTACTCTATCCAATTTTCGTACTTCTATTGACAAGAGCCTCTTTATGTTGATACAAAATATGGACAAACTACTTAAATCGCCCTTTCTTTAGTTTATCCTCATCCGGCGCCATCTCTACTTGTTGGTTTATATTCTTTTTTTTCTCATCTAAATAATTACAAATGGCGCTATATTTATTTTATGGATATTTTGACCTTTAATAGCCTAACAATCAGAACCATAAAGGGTGGCTGGTCCAACCAATGGATCATACAAATTGCCATTTATAGTGAAATTTTCCTCTTTTAATAATTATTACATGGAATTCTTGTAGCACTTATTCATCTCATCCAATTCCACCCCGCTATATTCATAGCATTACAGCCTCTTCAATTCCTCTGTACTTAAATCGCCCTTCCGGATGTTCTCTAGGGTTGGATTTGTTATGTAATGCACATCTCATAATTTACAAATATAGTGATACTAACTAAGTGACGTAGCGGAAGACTATAGGAAAGATGAACAACCTCACAAATATGAGATAAACTCACGAAAGTTTTTATTCAATTCAATAATGTCTGCCTCGAAGGGCTTACAATGGTTTAAATAGCAAAACCCTAACAAATTTCGGAAAAAAAAAAAAAAAAAACGATATTTTTCAAAAATTCGAGATTCTAACTTAAATGGAAATTCCTAATATTCAGGATCGTCATCCAACAAACAGAATCAAAATCCAAATTTTATTGAATGATATATTACCAAAATAAAAATTACCATAAACGGCAAAAACGCGTAATCGAGAGCCTAAACGATGGAATCTGTTCGAAATCCGACGTATGTCATGGCCAAAGGCGATGAGTTGTGATCCTTGGCCCGTTTCCACTCAAATTAGACTATTAATTCGCAAAAAAGGACAAACCCGAAGTTATCATGAAATCATTATTTTGCCTTGCGATCCCACTTCATCATAAATTCTAACTCCTTATGCACTTCATCACTAAGCATATCAGAATTACAGTGAAGATGTCTGATTCTATGGAAAGAAACGAATTCTCGTTATTTTCCATTTCAAACATCCTTCAGTTCTCATTTTTGCATCTGATGCAGATTGATCCCTCCTATAGACCTAGCTTAATGGAGCAAGATAGTAGCGGATCAGGTGCCTTACCATTTGCTGGGTCAGACTTGGTTGTGAACTGTGGATATTAACTGGAAAACTTTTCCAGTTTGCTGCTGTATATCTGTCTAAGTAACTACTAAACTGATGGACCTCTCATCTATCTTTGTAGGTGAAATTCTTTCTGATTAAACTTATTCAGCTCTGGTTTCAATTTCTACAATTCATGTGTACGTACACAGGCACCCATTATATTCAATTCACAGAAGCAAATCTCTTCACTGGCAATACTAATTCCAATTCACAGAGGAAGGCCAGGCAATACTATATTCAAATCACATTTCACAATGCAATTCAAAAATTACAGAGCAATACCATATTACTATTTCCAAAAATTGTTCAATTCATACTTCACAAATCACGGAGTAACAAAACAACTCACAGACGTCACAGAGGCAGCAATACTGGAAGTCTGGTTGAAGGCCCTGTTCAAAGGATGAACTATAAAAAAAGTCCGAGTTTAGGTAAGATCCCAATAAAGATTTGTTTAAATTAGTTTGTTATAGTGAGATCTTTACATGTTTTATGGAAAAATCATAAACCCGAATGGTGTGCTAAGATTTTGTTGCATATTCTCTATCGTAGTGAGAGAAAAATCGTAGTGGCAAACATTTTGCCTTTACGTGCTGAGATGGATAATGAAACTGCTAGATTGGAGTTTCACCTTGAACTAGGAGTTTTATACTTGGGACGGTTTTGTCACCCGAAAATCCATTTCACCTTGAATTACAAATGGGGACGTGGGATGTCTCCAAGTTGAAGTAGAAGCCAATGAACACGAAGAAATTGCAATATTTTATGAATATTAGAATTTTAGTTAATTTTAAAAAATATAAAAAGGTCCAAAGGAATTTAATGAAAAATTAATATTAGTGAATAAATTTAGAGTGATATATTTTTACTTAATTTTATATATGCCTATTTAAGTAAATTTGCATAAAATTAAAATATAATAAAAAATTCTTTTTAAAAGTGGATATGTACATATAATTTTTGTGGATGTGAAACGGGAATCTAGCAGGTTCATAGGGCCTACCAATCTCTCTGTGTCCTCCATAAAGAAACAAAGAATTCCATTTCGAAGTTGGAAAGAGGATCGGAAAGATAACGTCGAGATATTGCCAAGAACGAGAAGACTTGCACTAAAGTTTCATGCATTTTTTATGCATTGACGTCATGTGTAAGCCACATAAGAAATAAGAAAGCCTTGTAATTAGGATAAGGCTGCTATGTCACTATGTCAAGTTGCGTGTGGGGCGTGTGTACGAACCACATATAGTTCGTTAGAGTCAAGGTGCTTTGTCGAACTATCTAAAGTGCCTCGCCAAACCATAAGGTTGCATACCCTTCGAGAGTAATGTCCCTCATCAATGGCTCATTCATAGGCGAACCACAACTCTAGGCGAAGAGAATCCCGTTAAGATTTGAAATTCCATCTTAAAAGGTTAATTTTAGTAAGAAGAGTATGCCAAATTTTTACATGTTGGTCTATATTTTCATCTTTATTCAATATGGAATTTATCCTTTAGTATGCCCCCACAAGATGTAACTCCATTGATCAAATTAATCTTAAAATTCGTGTGCTCATTTTTTGAGTTTTAATTGGATCGAATTGTTCGTTGAAGTTTAATGAACTTTGATACTGTATTAAAACTTAGTATTTCATCTTAAAATGTCAACTAGTGTTACACAAAGATAGGATAACAACGAATTCAATGACTGATGACATGTAGATTTGAAGATCAGAAAAAAATCCTTGTCTAGATTTCCTATAATAGCCCAGACCCCACCAAAAGGAAAGGTATACAATATCAAACCCTAGACAAAACTCTCATCAATTTATTTCTCCTACACCGAATCATACTTTTCTGGTACTTATTTGATCATTGGACCACCCCTTGGCACGACATCCTTTGCATGCTAACTGTATCCAAATGTGCAGGTAACAAATGGGTGGACGGAGATGTAACATGTTATCCATTAATAATTGGATCATTCAAATTCGGAGGTTATCAAAACTATTGTTCTATTTAACCAAGAATACAAGTACGACAAAATAACAATGATAGAATATCTAGTGTGAATAGGCATTCCATTTGTCAAAATCGACCTTATTGAGTGAAATTGCAGTCACATTCTTTGGGTCATCAGTACTTTGTCTTTAATCTACCGGGGTTTTTTCCTTAACAAATGAGTCTTCTCACGAACATATTTGGAAGGTGATTAAAATAATTTAAATTATAAATAAATAAAAATTAATGAAATAAGTAGATAATACTACATGGACAATTTCAAATTCTGATTGAGACATTCAACAACCATTATAGTCACGTTTCACAATTGTGGGTCATCTAAGACTCATGAAAGCACTCCAAATTTTTTGAATTTACATACTTTTACCCTTTTTTAATAATGATTTTTTTTTAAAGAGTAAAATTGATAATAGAACTCAGATCAACAGATGATACATTATGCCAAGAACTTGAAGCCTCAAATTCTACTATCAAAATAGAGAATCCACGCAAGATATTAATGGTAGCTAATAGATACTTAGGATTGTTTGAAATTCTGCCTTGAGTTGAAGTTAAAATAGATTGATTTTGTTGAACAAAGTCTACTTTCCTTAGCATCTAATGTCTAAATTATCTCATCTTCTTGTACAACGCTTTACTACCCACCTCTAATACGGTTGAAAGCGTCTTCTATGATTACTGCCATCGTTGCTACAGCGCATTCCTGGTGCGCTGTTCGCCCTATCATTCATCCAGGGCCTGACTTGTGGGATTTGTAATCCTGGCTGCTGACTGTACAAAAACAAAAGTTGTATAGAGAAATTAAAAGTTGAACAATGCTACATGTACAACCATGATGGACAATCATGAGTTGTCAAGAAAAACTGTTTTTTAAATGAATAGCCCGGATCTTGACAACACATGGGTTGTCAAGAAAGTTGTCAACAAAGATTGTACAAATAGTTTTGTATTTAACAGTTTCATCTTCACATGCAAACATTAACATTTGAGAAACTCACAGAACATAGCCAATTCGACCATCTGGTAGAACCATAGGCACCATTTGCATCCCTTCTGGCATTGGTCCCCTTTCATAAATCATAGGCTGCTGAATTGTCAAATGTCCAAGTTTATAATATAAAATAATTTAGAGAAAGATGATTATCAAAGAATATGGACAACCAAGATGTAAACTACCTACCTGCTGAAATCTGGCAGCTGCACCATATCCAGCCGCTACCGAGGCATAAGGATTAACAGGTATTCCAGCATATCCTAGATGATTATTATAATTAGATATTGGTGTGGAGTTGTGAGGATTTGCCATATCAAACTTCTTCTCTGTCTGAGGCTTTGCAAGAACGACAGCTAATACCTGACCTGCAATTTATACTGTCAACATAATTTGGCAGGAAAATTGATCCATAAAATTTGGGATAAAAAAGAATTGAAAGCAAATCTAAGTGAACGCAAAGATTTATTGGTTCCTATGCATCAGAGATAGGAGTACAAATCAAAGCTAGTAAGGAAATAACCTCTCTTGGTAACTCAAAGTGAAAAATGTACAAGTTGTGAGATAACCGAATATCAAATCACAGAAAATGTAATCCTCTACCAATGCTTTTTATCTACTGCTGATTGTGTAGCTGAGCAATTATGGTTTCATTAACTGCAGGAGATAAAATCAAGTATGTTCCTATCGTGCATTCAGTGGCTATGGATGAAGAAAAATGCCCAGAAGAACTACTAGTGATAGTGTTGTTTGACCAAAGTTGCAAGTAACTGTTATCTTTGGTTTCCATGGTGACAACAAGATGAGACAGTAATAGTTGAGGTAAAAAATAATGATTATAAGGGGAAAAAAGTTGAGACTGTTGATGATGGGAATCAGCTTTTTTATGTATGCAGCCCCTTTCGGTGGCTAGTTGCGTGTAATGCATAATAAAAATTTGAAACAGTTTTTGGAGTGGCTACAAAAGGATATGTACCATGTGACAAGATACAAGCAGTGCATTATTGGAACAAAGAAACTGATCTGAGTTGCAATAAACAACGGAAGTAGCTATTAGTATAAAAATTCTCAGTGTCCACTGTCCCATTCAAGTCCTTGAAGAAATAGGGAAACAGTAATTAAAAGACCATACATAACAAATGTATTATTTTCTTTAATTCCATGTGTAGGAAGTATTATTTTGGGGAAAAAGTTCAAGGCAGGCAAAGGCAGTTTCTTTAAAGAAATTAAGATTTTACTATATGATTGTCTTATGAGTTTAAGATGTTAAGTTATATTAAGTCTTCTAGAACGATCACCTCCAGCCATTACTAAAGTGTTAATGAATGACATGAAAGCACCTGTTACTAGAACCATGAACTGATGCAAAATAATCATGGTGATATTTTTCTTTTTATATCATAATAAGTTTATTAAGATAATTTATATCAGTGAATAGGCAAGAACACACCATTAATTTCATAAGTTTCTGTGTCTTTGATGGCTTTCAATGCACTCGACCTTTCTGCATAGTGGACAAACCCGAAATCTCTTTTTCCACCACCTTTTGATGGTGGCATAACAACTTTCGTGACTTCCCCATGGCGTTGGAAGAGCAACTTTATTTGCTCAATTGGTGTATTTTCAGGTATATACTTCACATAAAGAGCCTTGACCTGTAAAAGCATCAAAAAGGTTATAAATGTAATCCTGCAACAGGTATTATGCAATATTGTTTACAACAAAATAAGATGAAACAGAATTCTCAAATTTTGCCGCTAGTGTCCCACAAAAGATATTAAATCAAGCTTTATTGCAAGAATAAATTTTAGCAAGAGAAACAGCTAATCATTTATGTCAATAAGTTCGAGACAAAACATTTTCAAAAGCTCAAAGCAGGTCAGACAAAAAGGCATGCCCATACATGTCAAGGAGAGAAGGTAAATGACATAAACACAATCAAACAAAGAACGATACTTGTAGAGAAGAGGGAAAAAGGGGAAGAGAGGGAGAAAGAGAAGACGAGGGGGAGATAGGGAGATGAATCAGACAAACAGAGGCGCAGAGAGGAGGAAGAATTATTAGGGAGAGGAATGTTAGTTTATTCAATAATCAAGTCTAACTACTACAATGAATAAAAAGTTTCAACTTATCTAATTTAAGTAGGAAATAAATAATAAAATACTAGAAAATCTATAATTTTCCTAATCTAAAATTTGAAAGTCTTCTTATAACATGTCTAACACGATATCCATCAGGAAATTAATATCATAAGAATAATTTGAATCAAGTGCCAGATTAGCAGATTTTTTTATTTTTTTCATTTTTTGTTTCCAATGCCTAGCTTTTCCACTCAGGTGTCCTCAGTAATTGAACGAGTATGTACACATGTAGCTAAAAGGCCATACACAAAATGCTAAGAAATTAAGGTCGCCCTGTTACGCATCTCATGCAATACATTGGATGAATGGTACTTAATTACAATATGAGAAATTTTGTGCTAACACTGTTAGATAGATTGAATGGTGTTTATAAATATGAAATCCGCCCACATTTCTTTACATACAGTCCCAAGCCCACGTAAAAGATGGTTGCAGTAGGTAGACAACCAAAGATAAAACTTTGTCAAATCTTGAAGATATAGAAACATGACATCAACAAGAGGACAAGTGGATACAATTGACCGTCTTAAAGAAGTTCACGCTCATTAGAATGATGCTATCTATTAGAACAAACTAGAAGGAGAAAGATACCAAATTTAACATCGTCTAATTTGATAGCAGAGGTATTTCAAAAGTTTGGTATATATTCCTCATTTCTTTCCATGTTCCCAGGTTTCCCTCACAATCCTATATGGTTAATATACTTTGACATGATCTGCCTAATAAGTAATGAAGGATGAACGTCAACAATTATGTAAATCCATAAAATAAAAGAGTTCAGAAAACTGTTAAGTAAAAAAAATTATTTCTTGGTTGACTGCCCAATTAGGATGGACACATGCTACAAAGGCAGTCTACTTTCTATTAATAAAATAAATACTGACAGCTATTTTGAGACCATATTAATATTCATTAGAAGTGAGTTTCAACTTGACGAAGAAGAATTCTTGGATTGTTCATGTTCCCTTGACCCTGTAAATTTATAGATATTTGGTCTAATTATGTACGTCTAAACACGTCCATGCCTCACCTGATGCTAAGCTCCACAAACCCTTGGTTTTTATGAACCTTGCAAATTTAAAACCGCTCACTCTCGTTGAAAATCATGGCTTTGCCACTATCTACAAAGCCAACACGTGGAATAAGCATAAAAGAGAACTTGGTCTTTCATGCACATAAAACTCACAACACCATCACCACTTGTTATAAATAGATGCAAACTTGAACTTCAGATTACAACTTATGGCGATCACATCAGCAATAAGCAAATATTGCTATTGCAGATGTGAAGACAATGTGATATTACCTTTCCCCCACACCTAGCTGTAGTCAAATTTACACTAATATCTCATCGCCAGCAAGTTTGATTTTTTTCTTCTATTCTAATCTACTGTCTAAACAATGTGCTGCAGTTGTACTAGTAGGTTATCTTATCCAGATGTGAAGGGTGTGTTTCGTGTCTAAGGAGTAAAAGACCTCTCACACTGATATTCCTAATTAACTGATCACTTTCACAATGCACAAAATGCAGACAACAGTATTGGATGTTCCTGCAAACTTCAGACCAAGCATTTCGAAAAATATCGAATCCTCCACTAAATAAGGCCTCACGAAAGCGGTCAAATTTCAGCCATTTGAGGCAATACCTGATCAACAACAGAAGAATGATTTAGTGTCATCTGTGGTGCAGCCCATGTGACGGTTGGCGTGTTACCATCGAGTCTAAAATCTGCAGTCAACATTTTTAACCTAGAATAATCAGCGCAAGCATTGTTGTAGTATTCAACAAAAGAAAATCCGCGATTTCGGCCTGGGTTTTGAGGGTCCTGTATTAAAGAATGAAATAAGCCACAAATTAAAGAAAATCAATCTGCCAATATAAAATTGATAGCATGCTAATATTTCAACACCAGAGGTAAAAAAACAGACCTTTATGAGTTCTATGGTTTCTGCTCCAGGACCAGTATCTTCAATGACTTCTTTAAAGTCGTCATCACTCCAATTCTTTGGGATATTACCTATGAACAATGTGTATTTAGCATCTGACAGCGAGCACCGTAAGGTTCTGCCCTGTAGTCAGAAAACATGTAGAAAGTAACAACTGGAACCATTTCCAAAGCTCAATAGAACATGTATAAGACTAGGTATTTGCACGGCTCAATGTTACCTAAAAACAGTTTCAAACAAAAGTTACAAATTTCACCTTAAATTCTTTGCTATGTAACTCTTCGATGGCCTTTTGTGCAACGTCTTTTGTTTTGAAGGCTACAAAAGCAAAACCCTTGCTTTCACCAGTATCCCTATTTTTCATAACTCTTATCTGCAATATTATTGTTATCAGATGTATATAGAAAATTGTTGAATAGTATTTAAAGCACTTCAAGCTTTAGTTGTTATGATTATCTATAAAACTTTTTTTCTACCTAGAACAAAAACTGACCTTAAAAATTTCACCAAAGGGTTTGCAGAGCTCCCTCAAGTCTTCTTCTGAAATATCTCGAGAAAGTCCACCAATGAAAACTTCAGAACCACGAGGAGGAAGAACAAGAAGTTCGGCATGCTTCTCCTTTTCACCTTCTTTAATTGAAGCACCAGGTTTTCCTTCATATTCCACTCTCTCATTGCCACTATTACTTCTATCTGTCCCCGGTGACTGACCTTTCCTACTATCCCTGTTTCTCATGTCCTCCTGCTCTTCGCCACCATTCTCCTCATCACCTTCTCCATCTCCTTCATCTTCCATGGGTTCTTCAATATCATCATCTTCTTCACTGTAATTGTCATCATCAAGATCCACTCGATCCTCAATTTCACTGCTTTCTCCCATGATTGCTTTCTGATCCAAGTTTTGTCACACATTAACTACAATTTGAGCCTTCCGTCCACAGGTATAATCTGCATGCTCACATTATTATTATGGAAGCTAGCAAATTATATAACCATCTGCAGAGTGCACAAATAATGGCCAAAAGGTATTTAAGTCTGAAGTGTTTGATAATCACTTTTCTTGGTTTTTAGGCTTGTAGCAGTGAGATATGGATTCCCAGTGCACCAGTTATATTACTAGATCAGGTGTAAAATAAAATATCATTGGACTAATACGCCTGGTAGTGGTTAGATTTCAAAAGATAAAAAATTTACAGTATTCCAATTTAAGCCAGAACTGATTCTGAAACCCCATTCTCCAATTTCTTTTTCCTTATTTCCGAGAAGCCAAGCTAAAAAAATCAACCTTGTTTTGGCCTCTGGTGATCACAAAACCTCTAGATTCCTAGAACAAACTACTTATCTCACACCCCAGCCCACCAAAAAAAAAAATAGCCACAGAAAGCAAAAGGGATCCTCCCAGAAAAAAAGGGGAGTGGGGAGGAGAAATGAGCTTATTTAGAAAATTCAAAAGAAGAGCAAAAATTTTTGCCAAAAATTCTATATCAAATAAACAAACCACAGTTAAATGTTTTTATTTCTTATTTTTTTTAATGCCCGACAAACAAAACTAAACCATTCAGAAGCATGAAATCAAATGAAATACACCCTGAAATAGAGGCCCCAAAATCAAATTGTAGCAGTAACAAAATGAAAAAAAAAGGTTAAAAAATTCGAAATTTCAGAATTATCTGTACATAGCCAAGATATCTCAAAAGAAACATATGAATTAAGTGCAACCCAGATGACAAATAAATCCTTTAAAACCCCTATATTCAATATTTTTCAAATGATTAAAGGGCAAATCACAAAAAGCCTGTGTGTATATATGTAAACGTATCCACATAACTAAGAGAAAACAGTAGCAGTTACTATATTTGAAGATTTGAGCAAGACTTTGCATACCCAAATTTTCTTTTCGTTGGGCTAAGTGAGAACTGTCTCAAAGAGTGAAGTTCTTTCCCATCCACTGTTGTGTCCCTAATTTGGCTAGCATGTGCTTGCCGTTTCTTCTACATTTAAACACAAATTAATGTTATAGAAGCATTTACATTGTTATGAAAGTTCCATCTTTAACAATGCAGATATTTGTTATCGAAATCTGTTGGGCGTGACGGGAGAAAAAAAAGTTTGTTTATATGAAATGAGTTCAGCAGAAAATTCTACATATATATAGATGATTTTATTGTTTCTAGAGATATTTCTCATCTTAAAAATTTGGATAATTGGTGCAAAAATGTCTCTATCTAGTCTTTTCACTTTTGACATTTGAATACTCATGTCCATTATTCTTCGCGAAAATAGTTTCATAATTCATTAATTCTTAATACATTTTAGTACGTCTAGCTTTTGACTAAAAGTTGTGGAAAAATATTGCGTTATTTACAAGATCTTTAGAAACTCACTTTCACTTTCAACATTTTAATCCTTAGATCGAGCATTCTTTGCGCAAAGAATTTTAAAATATGTCTAGCTTTTGACTAAAATTGGCAGAAAATATTGTGTTTGTTACAAGAATTTTAGAAACTCACCCGTTACTAATTATTACATATGAAATAACGAGGTTCAACCCAAACTACACCTAGATGGGGTGAATAAGTGATTATGCGGAATTAAACCTTAATAATTAATTAGTAACAAGTCTATTAATTATCTCTAAATGGATAATCAAACAGTCCAAATTTTTTCCCATGTTGATATAACGTAGTTATATTGATAAGTGTATTTTATACACTTATTCGGGCTCCAAATTATGACATTTTATGGTTCTTTTAATGAGATTATAGCCTAATTTATGATATAATGTATTATTAGGTGAAACTCGATGGATGGTGAAGAATTGGAGAAAAGAATGCAAAAATTGGCGAAAAAGTGGAAAGATCCAAAGCTTGAGGGTTAAAGTGCAAATACACAAAAGTTGTGTCGAAGCTCACGATGAAGATTCAAGAATGCTAGAGGTCAAATGGATGCAACGAAAGATCAAAAGGAGTGAAAACAAATCAATTTCCAACCGCACAAGGATGTCTAAATTTTAGTTGGAGATTGAGACGCATTTTTGGCCTAGATAAAGTTCGAATTGAAGAAGAGCTATTTCTATCAAAATTATAGTCCTTCGAGTTATCTTTCTAACGCAACTTGAATCATCTCAATCGGACATCGAAAGAAAAAGTTATGACAAAATTACTGAAACAGACGCAAAGTGGACAGAAACTTGGCGCCCGAGCGCTACACACTCAGCGCTCAAGCGCTGCACTAGCCAGAAAATGGATTTTTAACAGATTTTCAGCGCTCAAGCGCTGTCCCATAGCGCTCAAGCGCCGCGCGCCGCCACAGATTTTAGGTTTTTATTGTTTGGGCCGCGAAAACTCCACAAAAAGACTCCAAATTGGCTAGGAACGGATATGAAAGTATAAATAGACCTAAGGAGGCTTGGGAAAAGGGGGGAGTTCCCACCTTAGTTCCAAACAACACAAACACATGGAACTTTGAAGATTTGGGAAGGAATTCAAGGAAGAACACATCAAAAGGATTTATTCTACTCATTGGGAGGGAAAGTATATACAATTGGAGATTCAAAGGCGGAATTCAAAGGAGGAAAACATCGCGCAAACCACGTTTTGAAGCATCAATGGGAGTTAAAAGAAGATCTTGGTGCAAGATTGGATTCTTTTTCTACATTATTCTTCTAAACCCGGTGATGTACTCTATAATAACTTTGTATTTTTCTTTCATTCCCATGAGTAGTTAAATCTAATTTAGGGCAAACAATGTAACCAATTGTGATCCTTTATTTCTTTAAATTGAGATTCTTGTGCTTTTATTTGATGTGTTGATTTTGCTATGTTCTCAATGCATATGTGTCGATTTTGCTATGTTCTCAATGCATTTAATTACTTGATCACTAATTAAATGATTTCGTGAACAATAATTACGTAGAGATGCGGATTGTTGTTTAGACCAAGTAGTAAATTCCGGTAAATTGGCATAACGTGTAGAGATACCTATGTTAATTGCTGCGGTCATAATTGAATTCTTAGAACCGATGTTTCGTTTAACTAAGGAGAATTCGCATAGAGATATGGAATTGAATTAGTTAAATAGGCTCAATGAGAACTCGAGAGGGGTAAATTGAATACAATAGAAGAATTCGACCGAACACTACCTTAGATTGTATGAATCTTGATTTAAGGAGTAAATGTGATAAATAGGTGAAATTGTTCCGCCCTAATATCCGTTATCCTTTGAATTTCCAATCAATCGCTTCTGTATTCAATTTAATTTCAAGTATTTCAATTCAAGAATTCATAACCAATCATTGTTCTTGTTTATTTATATCAAATAAAAGTTAGAAATAATAGATTAAGACTAAAGTATAGTCCTCGTGGGAACGATAATCCGGACTCTTAGGTCCACTTTATTACTTGTCACGATCCGTACACTTGCGGGATATAAAAATCGACAACATATATGAAAGCAATAAACAAATACAAGAAATGATCACGGAGAAACCCCAACTAGGTAAAACCTCTGGACACTGCCAGTCAACAATCCACTATAAACGAATTAGAACTTACAGTTCGCCAGACTCGACTACCACTAGTACTTTCTGACCTCCTGACTACAATTCCCACAGCTCTCCTGGATTTCGTGTTCCTGCACCAACTCCCAGCTGCAGTTTTCAAAGCCTTCTTGGATTGCGCGCTTCTGCAGCAACTCCCGACTTTATGAATTCGTCTATCTCATTTGGATTAACGAAGAACTCCGCGTTCTTCAACAACTAGAACTCTAGTCACCTTCCCTTGATCTTCAGAACTCTGACAGATGTGTAGGAAGTAGCAATTTGGTATTTGGATTGTGAATTTGATGTTTTCACCACCCAGTACAAATCACAGCACGAAGGTTGAAAGTTTATTTGATGAAGAGAATATGAAGAGAATGTGTTTTCACAATGATCAACCTTAGAATTTATGTTTAGAGGCGTTTGGTATTTATAGTTTAGGTTTTGGAATGAATGGGCCGGATAAAAAGCCTTAAAAAAAGAATTAAAAAATTCTCTAGATAACCCCGTCGCTCGAGTGAAAGCTGGGCGATAGGCGTGCGACAGTTTGTCGCTCGAGCAAAGCGAAGGCAAGGTGACAGGTGAGCGATAATGTTTCTGTTTCTGACGCTCGAGCCAAGTCATAGCGACAGTCTATCGAAATTGCGACGCTGTTTTTCATTCTTTTCCATTCTTGAACCCTAGACCTAATACAACTCAATTTATACTATTTGTAGCTTACTTTTTGACTTTTTTACAACATAATAAATTTAGTCTTTTTTGTTCACAGACTTGCCAATTGCATTAAAAACCTAACATATATTCTCATGGTTGAGAGTTGAAGACTAAACATAACGTTGAGTTACACAATTACCATATTCATTCAGATGACCATAATAAGATAAGAATTTTGAATCAGAAGTCCTAAAAAAAGAGAAGAAATCTACATAGTTGCAGAAATGGTTGGTGCATAATCATATTGTGGCCTAATCACCTCAACCATGATCTCCTAAGGTCACTGGTTGAATATGGAGAACCTCTCCTGGAAGACTCCCTGTATAGCATGAAGAATATTGGTATTGTTGTTCAATCCCTACCAGGTGTACTCCGCTAGTAACGCTCTTAAAGCTTGGACTTCTTAAGTTATGCCCCCTGTAACTTCCGTAGCCATTCCCTATTCCCTAAATTGTAGTTGAAGGGGACAGGGACAGGGACAGGGTACGATAAGCGCTTCTTTGCTCCCATTCTTTCCCTCACTGGTGTTGATGGCCTCTGTCTTGGTGCTCTCTATGACTGGATCCCTGACTTGGCGGACTCAGTTGCCGCCATGTAATTAGGCATTGCACCACATGCATATGTTGTGCCTTCGGCTTATAATAGTAATCTGACCTTATGCTTGTAGTTTGAGCCATGTAATAGCTTCTTTCTTCTCTTGCACAATGAGGACTTGTAGAGCAGACTTTAGGTCTTGTTTTAGATGGTGAAGGTTTAACAGGGGAATACAGAAGTTGATTTTGGTGGGTTACTCCTGCTCTATGAAGAGAGAAACTCGGTCTTTGTTGATGCTGAGCACATTACAACAAAACTGTGATTTCGCGACATACAAAAAGTTGTTGCAATAAGTGACTTAACGCGGCACATTTTTTGAGTTTGTCGCGAAGTTTGTGATGAGAAAAATAAGTACCAAAAAACCTTTGGCGACATAAAAAGTTGTTGTGAAATGTGAGAAGTTGTGACAAATAATAAAGAATGTCGCCAAAAATATGAGGGAAGCAAGGCGTCAAAATATTTTTGGTGGGAAACTTAGGGCGACAAACCTTTATTTCTTGCAACAAAATGCTTGTGATGCAATAGGGTCTACTTTTCGCGATAAAAAATATTTGTTGCTAAAAACTCGAATTGTGATTTCGCGATAAGATTTTTCGTAACATACAAAAAGTTGTTGCAATAAGTGACTTAACGCGGCACATTTTTTTAGTTTGTCACGAAATTTGTGATGAGAAAAATAATTACCAAAAAACCTTTGGTGACATAAAAAGTTGTCGTGAAATGTGAGAAGTTGCTATAAATAATAAAGAATGTCGCCAAAGCCAAAATATTTTTGGTGGGAAACTTATGACGACAAACCTTTATTTCTTGTAACAAAATGCTTGTAATGCAATAAGGTCAACTTTTTGTGATAAAAAATATTTTTGCTAAAAATTATAATTGTGATTTCGCGATAAGATTTTTCGCAACATACAAAAAGTTGTTGCAATAAGTGACTTAACGCGACACATTTTTTGAGTTTGTCACGAAGTTTTTGATGAGAAAAATAAGTACCAAAAAACGTTTGACGACATAAAAAATTGTCGTGAAATGTGAGAAGTTGCGACAAATAATAAAAAATGTCGCCAAAAATATGAGGGATAAGTGATGTAATATGATGTAATAGGGTCTACTTTTCGCGATAAAAAATATTTGTTGCTAAAAATGTAATTATGATTTCGCGATAAGATTTTTCACGATATACAAAAAGTTATTGCAATAAGTGATTTAACGCGACACATTTTTTGAGTTTGTTGCGGAGTTTGTGATGAGAAAAATAAGTACCAAAAAACGTTTGGCGACATAAAAAGTTGTGGTGAAATGTGAGAAGTTGCGACAAATAATAAAGAATGTCGCCAAAAATATGAGGGAAGCCAAAATATTTTTGGTAGGAAACTTATGGCGACAAACATTTATTTCTTGCAACAAAATGCTTGTGATGCAATATGGTCTAGTTTTCGTGATAATAAATATTTGTTGCTAAAAATTCTAATCATGATTTCGCGATAAGATTTTTCGCGACATACAAAGCGTTGTCGCAATAAGTGACTTAATGCGACACATTTTTAGAGTGTGTCGCAAAGATTGTGATGAAAAAAATAAGTACCAAAAAATAGAAGGCGACATAAAACGTTGTCGTGAAATGTGAGAAGTTGCGGCAAATAACAAAGAATGTCGCCAAAAATACGGTAAGTTCAGGTTCATACCGGATTTTAGTGTAATAAGCTCAAATATGGTAAGAGGAAATCCGGTAAGACAAATCTGAACTTTCTGTACGTAATTTCTGCTGGTTTTTCGATCTGTATTTCCATTAATTCTTGTCATGAAAAAAATAAGTACCAAAAAAATATAAGGTGACATAAAAAGTTGTCGTGAAATGTTAGAAGTTGAGACAAATAATAAAAAATGTTGCCAAAAAAAGGAAGTAAAATATCTTTAAAAAAAGTTTACTCCCAAAAAATTTAAGAAACAATGCATTATACGATTAAACTTTCAATCACATAATAACATACAAAAAAGGACTACTCGGTCAAACCAATCCATAAAGGAAAATAGTTGTCTCACAATTAAAGCAAATAATTAAATACATCATAATTCATATAATATCAATAGGCGATGCTAAACTATTGATGCTGGTTCAGATTGTTGTGGAGACGTGTCAACTTGACTCAATACGAACTTATGCATTAGTGTCTCAAATTGAGAAAGCTAAGCACGTATATCCAATAATTCTTGCTCCTGCTTTTGTATTTGCTCTCAAAGGGCTATTGATTCAGTATCAACCGATGTCTAATGAACGGAGTAGTTTGAGGCAGGTTTTGGACCATGTCCAAGTCCTCTAATGTAACCTCTAGATTTTCCTAAAACTTGCTGCATAATCTTAAGTTTAGTGGGGGCATTAGATCCATCTGGAACAGGTTGCTCTTTAATCTGAAGCATCATCTCCTATATATAAGTAAAGAGAGAGAAGAAGAGATATATGTTAATAATTGAATATATATAAAATCTCCATAAAGATGAATAAATTGTTAATATACTTACATATCTTGTTCGCGCTTCATCGTTTAACCAGCCTTTCTTCTCATTATAATGAGTCTCATAATAAAGTTCTATTTCTCCTTGTGTGTTGTCTTTAGTTATTGATCTCAGTTTGAAGTAATATGTATCGTGTTACATAAATATATTTTTATTTATAAATTCAAAAGAAAATATTACCTTTTCTTCAAGACGTGCAACAAATGATTTTGATATGCCACGATGATTATATTTAATGCAGTTGTGGCTTGCTACATTACGCGTAGATAGTGCCTGCATTTAATTCATATAGAAAATAAATAATTAACTCCTTATTATAATTTATTATTTTTCATTATATTAATTATTTTAACATGGCGTATAAATTATGTGATTATTCATATTAACATGGCACTCTATTTTTCGTGCCAATTCTTGTTCGAGAAGCCATTATCTATCAAGGAAAAAAAAGGATCTTGACCATTGTTTTTCAATGTTTAAGTATTCAGACTTAGTAAAAATCCAAAATATGCTCTGTTTTCTACCTTTTTTCTGCCAATGTAATAAGAAGAAAACAAAAGCAAAATATAGATTAGATAAGTAATTTTCATTAGCAGAATTCACAATAGTTGTAGAAGTTAATACCACAAATCGTCGAAATAATTAAAGAATAAAATCCCAATTGCAGGAAATTATATGCTGAACGATGAAAAAAGGTAAAATTGATAAACTGGTCAGATAAATTTCAGATTTATTGCTCCCAAAATCTACCACATACGCATAAAAAGAAGGCGAATAAATCATAAATATTTATGTCAGATTTATTGCTTAAATAAATTTACTACATAAATTGATAAACATAACAAGAAGTCAGATTAATAAAAGAAAAACATTCCTAAAGTCTTTTTTTTAACAGATAGCAACGTGATTTGAAATGAAATCTTAATGTTGAAGATGACATACAAAATAAAATCAAAGAAGAAGAAACCTTAATTTTTAGAAGAACACAATTTGGAATGAACCAGATCCGTCCCTGCTGCGTATAGATGAAGAGAGTCTGAGGCGTAAATACGAATGAGAGATGGAGAATACCATGGGATTTCCTTGTTTTGATCCATATGGGCTATGGTCCAATTGCCTGAGAGAATATGAAAGGTTACTTTGAAATATTCTAGAAAGGAAGAAGAACAAAATAAGGAAGCCAAACGTGGCTTGAGGAGATGAAAGTGGGAGCAATTCTTGTGTCAGACTTGGCATATGGAAATTGGGACGTGTGAGTTTCAAGTTTCAACTCCATTTTTTAAATAAATGTTAGTAATTCTTTTTATGTGTGTTTCAATATGTTTTTATTTTTTTTCTCAACACACAATTTATTATATATTAATGTTATATTGAAATTTGATAGATTTGACATCTCCTTCATTAAAAGGCATAAAGTATAATACAAATTTCAAAATTTAAAAAAAAGTGTAATAAATTATGCGATAATATATAACATATATTATATTATTATAATAAATCGGATCGGATTTACCTATATCCATATTTGCTCCATTTAATTAACGGATTATCGGATTCTGATCATAATCGGGTTATTGGATTGAGACCCTAAATCCATCTCCCATTAATTTCATCGGATTCGGATCGCATTCGGATCAAAATCCGATCCATTGAAAACCCTAATTGGTGTAGGTGCCTGCTTTTCTGGATTTATTTAAAAAGAAAAAAAGGTTTAAAACTATTGGTATACCCTTCTTTTATGGATTTATTTAAAAGGAAAAACGTTTTTGGTTTCCACTTTAGAGGAGGGAAAGTAAACTTGAATTTATAGGAATCAAAGACGAACACTAAAATGACAATTCGTCATATCTCACTATGCTAAGAATTGTTACCTTGATTGTCTTACTAGTTTGGATACTATTGCCCGGCCATCGACCCCCCATAACATTATCAGTGAATAAGTTGTGGATTGCTTAACACTTGCCAAGACACGACCAACCATTATGAAAAATAACCCAGGATTGAAGCTAATATTGATCTATAAGGTTGAATTTCAATTGAATTTGTAGTTTTCATATTAAATTAGTATCTCCGAGAAGTATCCCTCCTCAAGTTGCCTCGTCCATTGCTAGAATTGTCCCCGGGATATGGCAATACAAATCGTTATATTTATCTTGTGTTTCGGCATTTTTAAGCTGTGAACATTTCATCAAGAAATAGCTTGTTGTTTTTAATCAACCTTCTTTAGTTACATGAGATAATTCAAAAGGCGTTTACCGTAGTAAATTATCTTTAGTATAAATTCATGTAAGGGGTAAAAATATTTTGGTTACTTTGTTTTAAAAATATTTTGGTTACAATTTAATAGCATTTTCTGAAGTTAATATTTTTTTCAACACTTGACAAAATAGAAGTAATCAAATACTATTTTTGATTAATTTTAGTTTCTTCATTTTTTAAAATGTTTATACGAAAAGCTAAAAGAAAGACATTTTAATAAATTCTAAAACCGGCTATTTTTGTTCTAAATTAAAATTTAGAAAAGAAAAACAAATAAAATAACAAATATAATCGTATAACACGAAGAATGGTACTATATATCACGATTAAACTCAAGTAGTCTCCAAACAAAATCTATTCGAGCTCCATTAATTTGTCATGTATCTACATTCTACAATAATAGTTGATCTTATACGATTTTGAGATTCGATTACACTATATCACGTTATGTGCATGTCACATTATTAAAGAAATGAGAAAATTGTCTTAAGGTGTGGGTTTTTACTACTATATTATAATTAACGTAATATGTTTTTCGTTCATCTTACTTGTGTAAGAAAAACGGATATTTCCCATTTTAGTGATTTATCATTCAAATCTTCTCTCCCGTAAATATCACTCGTTTTCTCTTAGCAAAAGAAGATCGAAAAATAGAAATAGGTTCTTGTACCTTAATCAACATAAATTATCCCCAAATAGATGCTCTACAAATAAAAATTGAAACCTTCCTAATTTTACCATCCTCTTCACAAAATAAAAATCATTTTCTTCATCCACCCAAATCAAAGAAAACCGTTCAATATAACTACAAATTTAGAAAAGCTAAAAAACAAGGCGTTTTAATAAATTCTAAAACATACTATTTTTCTTCTAAATTAAAATTTAGAAAAGAAAAACAAATATAATAACAAATATAATCGTATATTACAAAGATTGGTACTATATCACGATTAAACTCAAGTAGTCTCCAAACAAAATCTATTCGAGCTCCATTAATTTGTCATGTATCTACATTCTAGAGTTGATCTTATACGATTTTGAGATTCAATTACATTATATCACGTTATGTGCATGTCACATTATTAAAGAAATGAGAAAATTGTCTTAAGGTGTCCATTTTATTGATTTTGAGATTCGATAAAACTATATCACGTTATGTGCATGTCACATTATTAAAGAAATGAGAAAATTGTCTTAAGGCGTGGATTTTTACTACTATATTATAATTAACGTAATATGTATTTCGTTCGTCTTACTTGTGTAACGTATAATTCCAATTTTAGTGATTTATCATTGAAAATTTTCTCCCGTAAATATCACCCACTTTCTCTTAGCAAATGGAGACCAAAAAATTAGAAATTGAAATCTTCCTAATTCTACTATCCTGTTCACAAAATAAAAATCATTTTCTTCATCGATCCAAATCAAATAAAACCATTCAATATAACTACAAAGTGATGCATAAAAATTTGATTTTAAAAAATGCAATTTAACCATCATCTAATTGGACCAAATATGGCCACTACATTCCATTTAATTACTGTTAATGAAAGAATAAACAAACGGATATCATTGGACCACCATTTCATTGGGAAGAAACAATATAAGTCGGCAAGTCCATTTGAAAGCCAGCCATACGTTCCAGTGCCTTCTAATTTCTAAAAGCCAGTGTTCCATTTCATTCTTCAAGCAGAACGATTTCATTTCGCCAGAACCTTTTCATTTCCTTCTCCAAGCAAGCAATCAACAGAGAAGAATCTACAAATTAAGTGAAGAATATCAAACCACAAAATAGATCTTCCTTTTCATTGCTTGAGTTTTTCAATCTGTAGAATTCCAGAACGTTGTTCATTGCTTGAGTTTTTCAGTTTGTAGAATTCCAGAACCGTTCCATTTTCATTTCCTTCATTGTTTTCTTCCATTAACCCATAGCATTCCAGTCATGAATCCATCCAGCTCTTCAGAACAGAATCTCCCACAAACAACCATTGAACTAGCAAAACTTTCCCTGGATGAGCCACAACTAGAGACATTTATTCTTGATGATAATGAGTAGAGTTGGAGGGCAATTGGTTGATTACATTGATTTGTAGGATCAATTGCTGCTATTGGAATTAATTATGTTATTTTTAACTTTTATTTTAATTTTGTGCTTTGTCATGTCAATTTATTTTTTTGGATGTTTTAGACTTTTATTATAAATTTCTAGTTGATTTTTAAGTGACATGTTTATCTTTTAACAATTTACAACTTAATTATTACTTAAATTTTCTTTTTACATGTGAAGTTTTTGGAAAAAAAATTATTTAAATTTTCTTTTTACATGTGACGAAGGTATTGAAAACCACAGTACCTGCTCTTGTTGAGCTCAACGTGCTCAAGAACCCATCGGCTCAGAATCGTGGTGCCCTTGGTGGCTTTAATGCCCATGCCGCCAATATAGTCTCTGCTATTTACATAGCCACTGGGCAGGATCCGGCGCAAAATATTGAAAGTTCTCACTGCATCACTATGATGGAGGCTGTCAACAATCGGAACAATCTTCATATATCTGTCACAATGCCTTCCATTGAGGTATTCAACATTCTAAACAATCTTTGTTGTATTTATCAGGATATTCGTTTTATTTGCCGTGTATACACTGCAAGTTTGCATTTTGTTTTTTATAAAATTGAATTGCAGATTGTAGATTGTGTTAAATTTTGGATTGTAAACTGTGCAGAATTTAGCCTTAGATTTGATCCGTGATAGTCATTAATTAGTTGGTGATGGCTATGATCTGTGATTTATTTTTGTAATGTTTATTGGTAAGTAGTAGGAATCTTGCTTAGCTAATGATTGAGACATTTCTTAGGTGATGTGTTTCTGTCTGGATGGTCTTTAGTTGTTAGTATTTGGAAGGAGTTCTGAGGAACTTTCGGGTTGCTTATGATTTCCATTTTCTACTCATGGTGATTCTCCGTAGTTGGGAGTCTTTCTACGCTAAAAAGAAAGTGATAGATAATCATATTATGGACCCGCTAGGATGGTCATCAAAATTAAGACATTTTTCTTGACCTTAGCTTCTAGTTTTCATTTCATTCATGTACATGCATTTGTGACATATTTGGTCACGAAGATTGTGTAAACTTGTCATTTTTCTAAAATGTAAACAAGATCTTTTCTTTTACTAAGTAGAAACTAGTTTTTTTTGTAGTTAATGACTTCCCCAGGTTTCCCTCTAATAAATATTAATATGCACCCACTGTGTTCACGTACCAGGGATACCATAAGAATTTGCTAACTCCAATATTTCTTAACAATAGCGATTTAATTTATCTTACTTTTTTGCCTATGTGTGCATTTTTTATGACTTTATATGCTTCAAATACAGTAAAAGCTTATCCGGAGTGCGAAAATGTCCCATATGATTAGTTTGAGACTGCATTCAAGGTGTAATAATTTTACACAAATGCCAATTTAGATTTTCTCAGTCATCTTAACTACGACTTACTGCTCCGTCATAAATCTCAGTCTATATTTTTTTAAATTAATTTTTTTAGTAATTGTACGTTGAAGCATCCATTTCATAAAGTCACGAGTTATTTCTAATAAGATAAGTTACATTTTCATATAAATGTGCACCACATTAATGATTCCATTGTGACGAAATAAATCGAAAATTATGTGTTTAAAATAGATTCTCCGACATATGTGTTTAAAATTATGTGTTTAAAATAAAATTATATTTTTAAAATTATGTGTTTAAATTGAATCAATTAGGCGATAATTGTACATCGTTGAAGCGATAAACACTATGTTGCGGAATAAATTTAACTACGAGCAAAGCTTGACACAAAAATAAATGTTTATTGTCACAAAATACTTTGCGTAGTAATTTTATATGTTGTAAAATAAAATATGCGACGTAGATAAATAATAACGAAATAAATTAGGCAACAACTATACTCGTTGCACAAATGATGACACGATAGACTCTTTGTGTTGCGAAATAAATTTAAATGCAAACACCACTTGTCACATAATTAATTTTACTACAAATATTCGTTGTGATGACATTGTTGTGTTGCTAATTCATATTTTCTGCGGCAAATAAATAGTGTTGCTATGTTGTTAATGCGATGAATGGTCGAAAGTTATCACAAAATACGTTCGGTGACTCAACGTTCGAAACAAACATATTTGTCGTAAAAACTTTATTGTAACATTAGTTGAGACAAACACACTTGTCACCCTTAAATTAATCGCGACATATATACATTTCGACGAGATTATGGCTACAGATATTGTGTTCCATTTCGTATTTTTCGCATCAAACAAATAGTGTCGCGATTTTGTTATTGCGATGAATGGTCGAAAGTTGTCACAAAATACGTTCGGCGACTCAACATTTGAAACAAACATATTTGTCGTAAAAACTTTATTGGAACATTAGTTGCGACAAACACACTTGTCACCCTTTAAATTTTTCACGACATATATACATTGCGACGACATTATGACTACAGATATTGTGTTGCCATTTCATATTTTCCGCGTCAAACGAATAGTGTCGCAATTTTGTTATTGCGATGAATAGTCGATAGTTGTCGTAAAATACGTTCGGTGACTCAACATTCGAAACAAACACACTTGTCGCCCTTTAATTTTTTCGTGACATATATACATTGCGACGATATTATGGCTACAAATATTGTGTTGCCATTTTGTATTTTTCGCGTCAAACAAATAATGTTGCGATTTTGTTACTGCAATGAATGGTCGAAAGTTGTCACAAAATATGTTCGGTAACTCAACATTCGAAATGAACATATTTGCCATAAAAATTTTATTGGAACATTAGTTACGACAAACACACTTGTAGCCCTTTAAATTTTTTGCGACATATATACATTGCGATGACATTATGGCTACAGATAATGTGTTGCTATTTCGTATTTTCTGTTGGAATTTTGTATTGGAAATTGGTTGTGACCAATTGAAATGATTTAAGTGGAAATTCCTTGTTTGGTGAATGAGAAATTAAGCCAAATTTAAACCACTTAATACTTGAAATTATTGGAATTGTGTAGAATATTGTGGAATATTCTAGAGAATGTAGATGAAAAGATGTGTCTTTTCATATAGATCATGACTCTTGGAGAGCATGACTTTTGGTATGAGTAACTTCCAATAATTATGATTATTCAAGAGATGTGTCTCTTGGTATGGATGTTCCAACTACTATATATATGGATTCCCTATGTGTTTGGATTAACTACACAACAAGCAATTCATTTGATAGTTTCATATCATGGTTACTTTAGTTTTGCATAAAACACTCTATAGAAGGGATTTTCTCTTGCATCAAAATCATGGTTATGGTAGAGAGGGAACTCCGTTCGAGTTCGTTGGTCTAAGTCATTTGGAGTGCTCCTATGGCTTGACGTGGTCGTTGTATCTTGGGAGATGATTGCCGAGAAACCGTTAGCACCGATGCGGGGCAAATTCATCTTAAGGAAAAAGTGTCAAACACTTGCCTCGACCGATCGCATCACTTGCATTTCATCTTTCTCATTTCTGATTTTATTTATGCTTGATTTCAGAATATGGTTAATTTATTTATGTGTTTTATTGAAGGGTTTGAATTGAAGAACAACATGCGTTTACTCATATTGGGAAGTGAAGAATTCATATTGTTATATTCGAAGTCGGTAAATCGCTATTTTATCTTCTCAAATCAGATTTCGGTAAGTCGAATGATGTTTCGATTTTACGCATATTAACGGCATGCTCTTGATGAATATAATATGCACATTATCGGTGTAATATCTCCTACATTTTCTGCATCAAACAAATAGTGTCGCGATTTTGTTACTGCGACGAATGTACGAAAGTCGTCGCAAAACACATTCTGTGACTCGTATAGAGCGACAATACCCGCAACGAACGTATTGTTTTCGCTAAATTACTTTTGCAACAAAAACTCAATTTTTGCGACAACATTTGTTTGTCGCGAAATCTGTTTTTTTTTGTAGTGGCACTCGACATTCGGAAATTGGGAGCTAAATATGAGTATAGTTGTGGAGTGTCGTCAATTTCAACGGTTTTAACATAGTCCCTTTGATCTGTTGAGGCTCTTCCTCTGCTAGCCCATGGCTTTGCTGCCATCCATCTCTCTAGCGACTGGTGTTTTTCACCAAGCTCATTTTCGTTGCCTAATGATGAATCCCTACCGCCTCTACATATCTGCTAAATACATTTTGAGGAATAAGATCAAAATTATCTATGCCAAATGGTATTTCTCGTCGAGGGACAAAAATGCTTCAAGGCAACAATAATAAGATTCAAATTCATAAACAGGATAAAGATATTATAGATATAAATGTTTACTAGTACCTGTTTAGGCAAGGCGTGTGATAAATTTCTTTCGCGCTTCAGGGCAGCTTCTTTTCTATTCTGTAGCATTGCTTTCACCTCGTTTATGGTATGCGGACGTTCATCAGTTTCCATCGTAAAAAGTACATGACTATATATCAAATTAAACTAACAAAAATTTAAATATAAAAAATTGATGCACAGGAAAATTCAGCCCTTTTTGATCTTCTGTCAGAGACAGACATTTCTTGGAGAAACCGTGATTCGAACACACTATTAGTGTCGCTAAATGTCAACATTCTGCTTCCTTCACTAGTTTGCCATGTGCGTTGGTGAAGTACCCGAGCCTGCACTCGAACAAGAGCTTGCATGCATCTTAGGGTCATCTTCGTTTGCTTCCGGACATTGTGATCCCTTACTGAAGCTTGCAATTTTACAAGATGACTGAATGGATTAAGGAACAATTGAACCGAAAAGGGAAAAATAGTAAATTGTAGATTTGGCGTTCTAGCCCATGATACCTTTTCGGAAAGAGAACGACGAGACGGGCTAAACTTATGCTTTTCCATGATGTATGGCGGATTTTAGCCATCTGAGTTTGTTTAGGACACGAAAACTGCTTTTTAAGCTTTAGCACTATTTTTGTCATTTAATTTATTTCGATTTCTTTACAATTTTACTTCGTTTAGGCTAGGTTTTTGTTTAAACCCTTATAAATAAAGGGTTAATTCATTGTTTTTTTATTATCTTGGAATTAATAAAACTTGGTGATTTTGTCTTTCATTCTCTGGTGGATTCCCGATTTGGGTTCTTAAGGTTTTCGTTTTAATTGTTTGTTTGGTGCTGCATCACATATATAAGTAACAACCCAATACATTAGCCCCTTCCTAACTTGGCCATGCCTATATCAATGTGACATTACGAGTTTCATATATTTGACAAGATAGAGGATTGACTATCTTTGCCCTTAGACACAAATTAATGAATCAGTTTTCCTCTTACCTATCAATTCAAGCAAATGTGGACTCCAATGTATCTACATCATATCTGGAAGAGTTCTTTGTATACTATTCAAACTATGGAAATAACAATTAGATCTATACATAATTGACTCACCAGATATCCTCTGAAAGCTGTTTGAATGACAATGGCAGCACAATGCTGCTTTGCGTAATTTGTGCGAGGCCTCGAAAACCTTGCAACTTCAGATACTGCTTGGGCTGTGACAACTGCAGCATCAGCAGCTGCTGGGGTTGCCATTGCCATAGCAATGACATGCCTTTCATCATGAATAGCAGCAACTTCCAAATAACTGGTCACTGCAGGTGCAGCACCGGCAGCATTGCTCCATTTAGGTGGCGTTGCATTAATCTCCTGGTGATTTTGCTTCCGGAAAAGCCACCAACGTTTTTCCCTCTTCTGCATAAAAAAACAATTAAAGCAATTTGTTCATTGAAGGCAACAAATCAATAGATTGACTATTACAGATGTGCATAGTGTAACTAAAGTTACCTTTGCTTCGATCTCTTCTTGTTCATTTCGGTTTCTGTTGTTCCTCTTTTCACTGTCTTTAACAGGAGTTCTGAATGCTCTTTTTACTGCCGTCAGCCAAGATGATCCCCCTTTTTTTCCAATGAAAAACGAGTGATTGAATTTACAGCGAAAAAAGTAATATCGGTTATTATCTTCTCCTAACAAAGTGCAACACTTCAGTTACAAGATATGAGTACGAGAGAGAATCTGAATGCTATGTTTTTCTTAAGAATAATATTATTTGCAGTCGCTTACTACCGTAGTTGTCCTACATGGGTATATGTGGCGGTTAGTGATTTGATACATTAATGTGGTAGTTTTTTATTGCCTCATGCATCAAATCAGCAATCGCCACATTTATGCCACGCAGTGCGACTACGATAATGAACTATTGCAAATAGCATTACTCTTCTCTTGAAATACCTCTTATTTTTATTTTTGTCCTTCTGGGGCAAAGGAGGACAGCGATATATGGAGGTGGGGTGCCAGTAGCAAAATTATTTAATATGCAGAACCCAGAAGGGAACATGCATGAGAAACAGTACTGAAGAAGAGAGACATTGCATACTGCCTGTGTACTGAGTGTGCGTGAGTATCGAGAAGAGCACGTTGAAAGCTGCATCACAAAGTCGATGAAGAAGACTATTCCACATTGCGCAGCAACCAAAACTCTTTAATGTCTTGAGATAGAGAGGCCTTTGCCTGTAGCTCAACTTTCTCATCCTTAATAAACAACTGGCGTCGCGCGTGCATAATTTCACATAGTGAAATAGGATACTCGTTCCGCCTCTAAAAAATCTTCAATTGGACAGGAATGGGGAGGGCCTTTTCACCCCGTTGCCATTCATATAGTGAAATTAATAGCTTTTACGACTTCCCATTTTATATATTATAATTAAAAAGTTAAACTGATCTGTTCGACTAGCTAGTTTTAATTAATGTGGTTCAAATAAGATGCTTAAAGCAACTTATAACTTATAAGATTAGCCAATCATGCTAGGATTTCAAAACAAATAATACTAAATCTTGCATACATTAATTTTTTGGAGAGCGCAGTTGATAAAATACTATTTAAATACATAACATAATATTTCAAACCTAAATGATTCCTTCATTTTCAATTCCAAAATAAAAAAAAAAAAAAATTATTTCCCTTTTTAATGCACAAATTTCGTCAAAAGCATAACTATTTATTATGAAAATTGTGCAAAATGTTCAAAAAAGATGACACCAACCATAACAATGTGTTTTTCAATTTTTTTTAAGTAAACTCGAACATAATTGTGTTTTTCTTTCACTTATTGTAAATGAGTTTTCTATATTTGTTTGCTTTATTTTCTTACTCCTTTTTGTATTTATGTGCATGAATAAACATGAATTCCATTTATTTCTTCTATCCTTTTGACCAACAAATGAAAACTTGATTTTTTAAATAAAAATCTTTCCTTTTTAGTTTTGTTCACCATTTTATTTGTATTTTTATTAACAATTAACACAAAGTCGATTCCTATTGTATTTGATCTTCTAGTATGCCGCCAATCATTGCAAAAAAATATTAATTATAAATAACCAAAATATTGTTATATTATTTTTTATTTTTCAAAACTTGTACGTTTATCTAATGCAACATAACTACCTACATCATAAAAAACAACCCATCATAATCCACCAGAGACACCCGAAACTCCTTTTACTATTTTTCTATTTATTTAAAATATTATTATTTAGATTTTCTCAATATTAATAACTATATTTATAATAATACAAAATATTCTGTTTTGATCTGAAAATTTTGGAAACAGCCTGTTTTTATATCAAGCAAAAAATGCTCTATTTTACTAAATCATTCAAGGGCAGATCAAATTGGGCTAGTGTGGTGGTGTGCGTGAGCTATACTAGCTACCACACACTATCTAAGCATCCAACATTTGTACAATAATGCTATTTTACATCCTAACAAAAATAGTACCTAGTCAACTCGCATATATGTTAGTGTGATCAAAACAACCCCTCATAGATCACTACAAAAAAATATCGAAATTGATTCAAAATTTAAATAGAGATTTTGTTGCAAAAATTATTTCGCGACAATAATATGTTTGTTGCGGGGATTGTCGCGCTATATGAGTCACATAATGTATTTTGTGACAACTTTCGATCATTCGTCGCATTGACAAACTTGCAACATTTTTTGTTCGATGCAAAAAGTACAAAATAGCAACAAAATAATTGTCGCTATAATATCGTCGCAATACATATATGTCGCAAAAAATTAAAAAAGGCGACAAATCAATTTGTCGCGATGATTATTCCACTAAAGTTTTTGCGAGAAAAATATTTGTTGCAAATACTATTTTAAGAGTATACACTACATTGTAAAAGACCTTCCGTAATGTTAAGGTGTATGTTACGGGCTTCGATGTTGCCTAGGGTAGAAAGATATAATAACGCGCAAAGTGCGTTGCGAAAGGCATCAAATGAATGTTGCTTTCATCCAAAATCAATGTGTCCAACACAAATTCAATGTGTAAAATCAATCTAAATTCAATGGGCATTAATGTGTAAAATCAATCCAAAACAGATCAAGTTGAACATTAATCCAAAAGAAATGTGTCCAACACAAATTAAATGGCCACACTTTTATCCGTACGGTAAATATCGAAGTAATCTACGTTAACTCCTCTGAAACAAATATAATTAATTTCAGCAAGTAAAGGTTTTTAGTTAAATTGTCAACTTCCTTAAGCAAACCGCCATCATGAACGTTTGCAAGTAAATGCTGAATACCCTCAACCATAGCTTTTATCTGGGACCTCACTGCATCAAGACAGAACATTTGCTTGAGTATATTTTATATGCTATAGCAAAAATAAACACTAAAAAACAGTAAACTATGCATGGTTTTACCTATTTGTTGCACTTTTTTTGCAACCAATCTTAGCAGAAAAAATAGGATGCTCACTAACAAACCAAAAAGAAAGCAAGTAGAACATAAAGTGGTGTAATACTAATAAACAAAATTAGGTTGAAAGCATCACAACGGTTACCAGATTGCAATCTCAAAGAACAATGATTTTTTTTCTTTTTCACTCCAAGTCTCAAAATACCATCTTTCTATTTTTCCAAGTTTATTAGTTACATGAGTTGTCATAGGCACTAAATGTGGGTGTAGAAATTATTACTACAAGAGGAGAGGCAGGAAGCCAAGGTCCTCCACATATTTTAGAAATTTCAATGAGATTTAGGCATTTCACATAACTAATGGTATTCGTCAAGCTTTCTTAATGAAACCCAATCCAGCACTAAATGTATGCTGATTGCTGAATGTGTTCTGATAGATTAGTCTAGAGAAACAGACATTATACTGTTCACAATGTCTTCCAACCTTAATTTCTTTATTTGAAAGAAAAACGAACTCAACAGAATATATGCCTAAGCGTAAGAAATGGGGAATTATTTCAGTGAAATTTATGTAAAATCAGTTTTGCTCATGGAAGCATCATTTTCGGTATTCTCAGCATTCACAAGCCCCTATTTGACATCCATTTTTTCTCATTCTCATTCTCATTTTTCTTCTCTTTCTTCATTTCATCCACACATTCTATCAATAAAATAATACTACACATAAACCCAAAAATTCTCAGTACTTTTTAACCATACATTCTTCCATCAATCACTGTTCCAGAATTTCTTTTTTGTCAAAAATGGGTGTCAAACGGGGGCAAATTTATGCCTAGTATTCATTCTTTCCCCAGTTCCTCTATCACCCAATTCCTAAAGAAAAGAACTTCTCTTTAATTTATATATAATCTGCACTCATCAGAATTTATAGTAGATGAATGCATAATCCACATTCACAAATCACAAATATATTTCGAAATTTGAAATTCCAGAATCAAATAATGATTGAACTTTAGGCAAAGCAAAGAAAAACTGACTTTTGGACTAATACTTGGCTATTGGCGGTGGGCGATGGGCGGAGTGGAGGGGGGCTGCGTGGCGGACTGGCGGGAAGGACGGACCAAGTTGAATCGCGGAGGCTATATTGAACTATGAGGCTGAATCGCGGAGGCTATATTGAACTATGAGGCTGAATCGTGGAGGCTGAATTGAATTATGAGGCCGAATAGCGGCCGCGAACAGTGGTTGGAGGGTTTTTTGCAAAAGGGGTATCAAATTCCAAGTTCCTCATAGTAGAGGATTTTGTAGGAGAAAATGGGATTATGGAGTGTAAATCTGAAATTTTGTTTAAAAAAAATAAATTAAGTTGGTGGATCACGACCCACCGGGCCCTACCAAAACGGTAGTGCTGCACTAGACGCCATTTATGCTTCTTGTTGCGAGATACGGCGATGATGAGGGTGGGGATGAGAGGTGGTGATTAGAGAAAGCGATGACCAACAATGGGAGGTGTGGAACGTCTGGATTTGGGTTTGGAGAATTGGGCTGGAAATATGGGCAGGCTACAAAGTATAAACAATTTGGACGGGTTAATGTAATAAAATAAATAAATAAAATAATGATAATTTTTTTTGTTGAACATGAGTTTGATTGATTTAAAAATTAAACTAATTGTGTTTTATAAATATGTTAGGGAGCTTTGATAAAATATATACGATTGCTGCAAAAAATAAAAGTTTGTCACAAAATATAGACCTAGTACATCACAAACACTTTGTTGTAAGAAATAAAAAATTGTCGTGATAAGTTTTCCACCAAAAAATATTTTGGCGCCTTGCTTCCATTATATATTTGGCACAATCTTTATTATTTGTCACGTCTTTTGCACGTTATGACAACTTTTTATATTGCCTAATGATTTTTTGGTTCTTATATTTCCATACAACGTTTGCTTCTAAACATAATAGTGACCATTGCAAAAAGAAGTTAACACAATAAGCAAAGAATATTACAAACTATAATAAAAGTAAAACGTCAAGAACGTTGCAAAAACTAAACATCAATGTCCATTTGAGGGTTTTGCAACATGCATTGCACGTTATTGTATCCTTCGACTCTACGATAACATCGGAGCCCGCAACATATTTGGTGAACATTGTGAAAGACCAAAGTAATGATTTTTGTGTGGCAAAAAAGCAAATTTTCTTGTAGTGATTTTTCCTCCACTTATAGAATATCTAGCAAAAAATATTCATTGTCGTAAAAAGTAGATCTTATTGCATCACAAATACTTTGTTGTAAAAAAAAAAGTTTGTCACCGTAAGTTTCCTACCAAAAAATATTTTGGTGTCTTACTTCCTTCATTTTTTTTGCAACATTATTTATTACTTGTCGCCCCTTTTAACGTATTACGACAACTTTTTATGTCGCCATATATTTTTTTAGTACTTTTTTTTTTCCATTACAATCTTTGCGACAAACTTTAAAAAGTGTTGCATTAAATCACTTATTGTGACAACTTTTTGTATGTTGCAAATTTTTTTGTCGCTAAATCACATTTTTGTTGTAGTGGATATTGGTAATAAAAAATACAAAGTCTTTAAATTCCTCAAATGTTTCAAGTTCTTCTTCGTTGATCATGGTATAAAAATGAATGAAGTGATCCCATGAGTAGGAAAAATGTATAGTGATAAGGTCTTGAATCATCTCAGCTTCCAGGGTTGCATATAACATCATTTCATGTGGAGTCATCTATAGTCAGGGGTGGACCCAGCACCTGGCCAGCCCCACGGCCGCCCGTGCTGGGTCCTCCCGGAGCTTGAAGTTCCGCTGGGAAGAAGTGAAGAAGGCAGTCGGCGCCACGTGATTTTTTTTTCCTTCGTTATTTTGTTTCAATTCAGTGTTTGGACTTTTTTTTTTTAAAACAATAAAGCTCAATTCATTGGGCCAATTTGCAACCCATTAGCCACAAACAAAACCAATTCAAAGATTGTAAATCTCTAATTCCATAATTGAAACCCAACAAACCGTAGAGGAGGAAGACGACTGGAGTTTGGCTGCCCTGCTGCTGCTGTGATGTGCCTGTGCGTTGCTGTCTCAATGAAAATGTCACAGAGTTGGGATTAAAGGGTTGGGTTAGGAATAAGAGGGATGGTTCGGTTGAGGCTTTATTTTCCGGTAGTCCGAGAAGGTTCAGGAGATGGAGCATCGATGCCGATTGCTGAAGGGGTCCACCAGATGCAATGGTCACTGGTCTTGACTCTTGAGGTCTTCCCTAGCACTGATGATCCCGGTACCAAATTTGAACGCAAACCAAATGTTTGATCAAATGATTTACTCATTGAATAGTAATATGAATGTGATATGAAGTACGAACAATTTAATATGTATAATGTTTTGTTTGCTGACATATATGAGTGTGTTGTTAGTATTTCGTATTCTTTTGAATGGCTTTATGTTTGGCTATGATTTCCTACTTTTACGTTTTAGAGATATTGTATTTATCTAACAGATTCAGGCTAGTTGATTTCATTGTCTGCAACTAAAGTTGTGGCAGTTGTCTTTCCAAATCTAATGGTAAATCTGATATCATTTTGATATGCATAGTTTCAACATGTTACATGAGAAATTTTGACGACAAGATTCTAAGATAAAGCTTGTGCCCTCTTATTATTATTATTATTATTATTATTATTATTATTTTATTTTTTCCTTTTGTGAAAGAGCGTGTATTCCATCTAGGTTGTCATTGAAGTATTAACACAGAACTAAAGCAATATAATTTGTTTACCAGTAAGAAGAAGTATTAATGGCAAATGTTCGTATGCAATTGTGTTAATAAACAAGTAGAAATTAGTGAGATAAGTTAGGGGAAATTACACTAATGTGCATGAATTATATTCTCAAAACGTACATTTTACGTGCGCAAAATCGAACATAGTTTCGACGTACCAAAATAGGATTTGAGAAGATGGAATGATAATTATTGAAGCCGAATGCGTGACGACGGATTTAATCATTTCAATTCTTCAACAAAAAAATAAAAATAAAAATAAATCCTATAATCAAAAGAATGGTTAGTTTTTATTAAATCAAATTTCAAATTTAAAGAAATCAAAAAATAGAATAGGAAATGCAAGTGATTGAGTAAATTTTAATATTATTTAATTAAATATTAATAAACGATCTCGCTCTTGCGATCGCTGATTGTCGACGTTGACCGATCAACGTCCCCCCGGCCTGAGCTTCAATGCTGGGCCCGCCACTATCTATAGTACAAAATATGTAACATATACGTAGGGCTACATTATAGTTATAGTGTATAGTATGATCTTAAG
Organism: Fraxinus americana; assembly: GCA_035079005.1. Lineage (NCBI taxonomy): Eukaryota > Viridiplantae > Streptophyta > Magnoliopsida > Lamiales > Oleaceae > Fraxinus > Fraxinus americana. The sequence goes on along the minus strand of CM068723.1, from coordinate 6,307,343 downwards.
GTAAATATGAACAAATATAAGTGCTCTATAGCTTGAACCTGTGGGATCATCCTAGTTGTAACAACAACTTGGATTCCACAATGAATCAGTGTTCGACATTCCTATCAGTTATCCTTGGGGACAGGGGTGGAGCCAGGATTTTTTGTCAGGGTGGGCACAATGTTGAACGTTGAGTTTTTGTCATGAACTAGATTTATGAAATCATATAAAAAATAAAAATACATGCATGATTCAAGACAACATGAACTAGATTTATGAACTCATATACACACACACACACACACATACACACACACACACATAAATACATACTAGGTTTAAGCAACGTGCAATGCACGTTTGCTTAGTTTATATATAATTTTTTTGGTTAAGAATTAATTTTATTAATAAAGATGTAATAATCAATGATGTAATATTTATGTAATTGATAAATAATTACACGTCTATAGCATGGTCTATAAATAAACATTGTCACAGTTTTATGAAAGCTGTTTGAGATAATTTTGATTCTAAGATGACGATTCAACATTTTTCTCATCTTGCACTGCTTCAATAGAGAGGGCATTAAACTGTCGATATTTTTTCTCCTTTAGTTTCTCTAGATTTACATAAACTTGAATCTTCCAAATTTTTTTTTTTTGATAATTTCTCTGTAACGCTTTTAACATATGGTCGATTTTCTTACAAAATAAATTTTTAATAGGTTTACATAATTAATAAAAAATCGAATTATTTTTTAAATAACTTATTATAATAAAAATCAAGTTTGAAGAAAAATTTAAGAGATGCCTCTCCAATATGTTCCATCAATTCAATTGTTGAACAACCAAGTGCATGTTCTGCTTCTTCACCAAATATAGTAGCAAGTTAGCAGCTACTATGCACACACTCAGAGAGAGAGAGAGAGAGAGAGAGAGAGAGCAACTCTCATTCCACCATGTTTAATTGGGTTTGATGTTCTTCCTCTCCAATCAACAGAAGTCTCTTAACCAAGGGATTATTCCACTTTTATTTCATCAAATCTTAAACGGAGAAGACAATGGATTTATAATTAAGAGGATAACTCTAGTTAACTTAACTTTAGAAAAACTACGTAGTGGAAGTGGCATTACCAATGCCCTATTTATTTGAAATGTTCCAATTTTGAGGACGAAATTTATTTTAAGGGGCATGATTTTGTAACACCACGTGCTTTATTCGCGTAATTATTATGTCCGTCTGTATTAATCTCATCAATGTTACATTTATTATTTAATTAATATAATTATATTTGTGTAGACTAACTATGTCGTCACATTGGATTAATGTACCTTGAACGCACAAGACGATTGACGTGCTTAGTAATTCTAAATTTAACATGCATTTAATTCTATTAAATTTACATTAAGCTGTATAATAATTTTATTATATTGTATGCTTACAATTTGATTAACAATCTTGACTCGTACATGTAATCTTTCATGGTATCTACATATTTGGTAAATTTATTCTAAGAAAATTTGATTGACATCAATTCCGTAGTAAGAATAGATGAGGGAAACAAATCAGAAGGTTAATGATTGATTACTGATTAGGCAAGAATTGGGTAAATTAAAATGGTTAAGTCAAATTACCATAATCACGGCCCAAAATTTCTTGTTCTTAAAGGTAAGAATTGAGACCTAGGGTTACACTTCCGATAAAACAAAAATGATTGCATATCCTTTTTCCAAGGGCATTAGTATTGAAACCACCATTGTTAACGGTAACATCTTCTGGAAGTGGGAATTCTTGCAATTGAAAGTATATACAATCATTACTTCATTTTAATATTATTTTATGGTTATTTATTTTAATGTTGAACATGATATTGGGCCACCGATCGAAATCCTTTAGATTATGAACTGGAGAGGGAGGGAGCGAGGGAGAAGAGATTTACGAGGCTTCAAGTGGAGTAGGAGAAGAATCGAGCAATTTAGGAGCCAAATCCAGTCAAATAGCAAGGAATATGAAAGGAATGGGTCAAGACTTAATTGTTATTTAACGGAAACAATAACTTCCGTTAGATTTTTCGTTAAAACAACAAATTCTGTTAAATTTTCCGTTAAAACAACAAATTCCGTTTCATAGCCACTTTATATATAGAAGATATATATATATATATATATATATATATATATATATATATATATATATATATATATATATATATATAAACACTTGCCTCCTGACATGACAACAAGCATGCCATGAAATGCAATGGAAAGTATGAAACTTTCTGCAGCAGATTAAGAAGAAGCCAACTGCCAATACAAATTTAGAAGCCAAAAATGTTTTTCACCCTCTCCATCAGAAGTAACAAAATCCTCTTTAGCTTAAGTGGGTGGGGAAAACCTTAAAACTCAAGTAGTTGACATGGGTAAAACAGCAAATAGATTAATTTTACCACTAAAATATATAAACCCTAAATTCTACCTCATATTAGAATTGAGCAAAAGGAATCTTAACGAAAACAAGTAAAACGTTAACAAACATATTTTTCAAAATCCAACTAATGGTAATTCACGATCATTTCCCAGCTCGCAAACACTTTGAAGACACATCACTTCATCAAAATTAACAAAATGATTGATCGGAACATAAAAAAATATTCCACTGACCACTTCAAGTGCCCTCCTACGCTTCAACTTTATTCCTGAAAATCAGCGAAATGAAACTATTTTCCTTAACAAATAAGGATTAAAAAATCAATGAAAAAAATAGACCGATTCAAGAACCGATTGAAAGTGATACCACGGAAGTAGAAGTCAAGAATTTCAAGAAAATAAATGGAGGAGAATCATACGGTAGACAATCAAGAAATTGGAAAAGTCATAAAGGCTTTGAACGGTACAGAGAAATTAATTGATTTGTATATATAAATATGAAAGATTTCAACAATTTCAATTCAATAATACCCAAGGCGGAGGCTGTGAAGATGGGATCGAAGAGTCTTGGAGGCAGATGAGGGGAGCGGAGGCCGAGGCTTCAGGTGTGATGCGAAGAAATGGAGGCGGAAGTTGTTTGAAGAACGAGGGAACGAGGTTTAAATTTGGGAGGGTTGGACCTGGACGCTGGACTTGGGCATCTGGGTATAATATATTGGTATTTTGGGCTTTCTCTTTTGGACTGGGACTTAGCCTATAAATAAAAAAATAAAAAAAATTGAGCCTAGAAGTTCAGGGTGGGCTGGGCCTTACTGGGCTCTGCCCCTGCTTGGGGAACTAGATAAGCTCTTGACAATACATGTATACTGGTTTCAGATTCTCAATGATATTCTATCGTTGGCTATCAAGGAACCTCAACAAGTGTATCTATGCATATACTAATAGCACGGAACAACTATAAAAGGAACTCACACCGATGATCAATAATACAAATATCAAACATGAATGACAATGTACAATGAATGCTGAAGGAGAATTCCTATGCTCATGTCACAATTATAACATAATAGTAACTACGTAATAATGTCAAAAAGTAAAGTAAATCAAGTAAGAATACTAGGTTTTGTACCTATAGTCGAGTGTAATAGATCGTTTGAATCTGCATCAATCAATGATTGGAAGTCAACAAAAGTAGAATTTGTGTTAAAATTCGTCTAAAATGCTTGAAAGTGGGTTTCCTACAGTCAAATCATAAAAAAAAGGGGGATCTATGGAATAAATGGGCGTGTGTATGTTCACAAACATTGCAGCTTCTGTGCCGACACACATTCCTCATGCGTGGACACAGGGCAGACCCAGGAAATTCTCATCTTTATATCATCTTTATGCTCCTATGTGGCTTCCTCAGACGTTTTGTGTGTTCTTCGTATATCAAATTAGCTGCCAAGTCTCAGGAGGATTTGGTAGTCGAAGCGTCATGAACATATTTTCATAGAGAAGATATATGGGATACATCAAGTATCATATCCATAGAAGCAGGTAGGATAAGTCGATTAGCTGTTGCTCTATTCCTTCCACCATTTCGAAAGGACAGATACATATGGGTTAAGCTTCCCTTTCTTACCAAACTTTAGAACCCTCTTCAATGGGGCTGCCTTCGAAAATTATTTATCCCCAATTGCAAACTCCAATGTCCTTCGTTGAAAAGCATATTTCATGGGCGATCTTGTGATGTAATTAATCAGTTGCAAAATATCCTAAATCGCCTGGAGCATATATTGAATCAGTTCAGTTCCACAATTCTTTTCTCTCCGATTACATCCAATAAATCACGACCTACAGTTACTTCCATAGAAAGATTCAAATGGAGCCATTCCCATTGAAGCCGGGTGGCTACTGTTATAGGATTCTGCCAATGGTAGATATTTCTTCTATTTTCCTTGAAGTCAAACATAAAGGCTCAAAGCATGTTTTTGAATGTTTGAATAGTCCTTTTCAACTGTCCATCGGTTTGGGAATGGAAAGCGGTACTAAAAGATAATGGTTTACAACAGGATTAGTTGATTTTAATCTCACTCAGCCTAATTTTCACAGTTCAATGTCCAACCCTTTTCTGGAGATAATCCTTGAAGTCTTAAATTCTTAGATTGACACTATTTTAATGGATAAATATTTACCCGTTGTCTGTTTTAGGTTTATATAGGGGAATGTTTTAACTAATGAACTACCACGCACTAGCCTCAATGAAGCAGAAATAACCCTACATACAAATAGTATTTCCTTCCAACTAACTTAGCTGACAGTAGCTGAAATCTATGGTTTACGCGCTCAAACATACAATTTCATTAGGCTACATGCCATAACTATCTAGTAGCCATGTATACTCACATTCTTTATAGTGTATCTTGAATATTAGCTATTTGAATCTAGATTATCTATTCAACAACCTTAGGCTCGAGTAGAAATACTTCAAGAATTATGAACAATATTTATTCTGTGCATCCCCGCGCACCTAGTTCTTCAATTCTCATGCCTTGTTTGATACCTCTATAATTGAGTTTATCCATAAAAAAAATGTCATCTAGAAAAATTTCTGAAATTTCTCAGATTTTGTTCAAAATGAAAAGCCTATTTATAGAAAATTCCAGTGAGATCCACCTGTTGATGTGGTGATACATGGCTTAGTCAATTTTCAAAAGGTTTGAAGCATGACAAAGATGCCACACCACCCCGAACAAGTGGACCTGGTTTATCGCATCAGCATCATGCAATTCGAAGGTTAATTTTTTTTTAAACCCTATTTATAAAAAACTCAAGTGAGGTCCTATCTGTTGATGTGACGAAGCGTGGTTTGGCAATCTTACATAAAGTTTTGAAGCGCTACAAGGGTTTCATACCACCCCAATCATGTTCTCGTAGTTTTATCATGTAATGCAATTCAACTCAACTTTTCTATATTTATCTTTGTTGGAATAAATCTATTGTCAATTATATATATTTATCAGTGTCAAAATTAATCTATCGGCATCTAACCAAATATTTAGTTTATTTTAAAATTTAGTTTCCTTATTTTTCACTTAAAACTTTGTATAAGTTGTAATTATTATTTTATCCTTTGAAAAATTTATGGTTATATTTTTTCTCTCTTGTTTTCCCACATTCTAAAATTTGATTTAATTAAATTTAAAATTTAAATTGGAAGGCATTTTTCTCATGTATATCTTCTCTGCTGTACATTAAGTGACAGCAGTTCGTTGTTTTTATGTATTTTTCTCTATTAATTAATACTGATGATGTTGTTGTTAGAGATAAGCTTGGGTAATATGACAAAATTGACTTCGCCATTCTATTGGTTAGTTAATGAACCTATACTGTTGCAAGGCTGGAATCGAAAGGAAATTTCAGGAAGCTTATCTAAAGTTGCCTGCATTTGAACAATAAAGCAATTTTAGAAAATTAATTAGTAAGTAAATAATGCACATTAATACAAAAGTAAGATAAATGGCAATTAATTTGAACGGTTAAGTGCATATATTTAGGCTTGGGTAGGTTTTCTATAGTCAATCTTACACCTCCTTTCAAGGTTTAGTCCATCTATACATCTTTTCCCTTTCTTAATTTACTACTAATTTTTACTAGTTAAATTTTCCCATTTTTCTCTTGCAGGTAAACCTTGTGATTAATTCACAAAATTTAAGAATGAAGCCGAGCTACAATACCTTGCAACCTAGTTCAATCCCAGTGAGGGGAAACAATGGTAAGGATCCAATCTCAGAGACTTGGGATGGAACATTCAAATTTGGGATTTTATCTCAATGGTCTACTCCTGGGCGTCCACGTGCTACCCGCAAGACCTTTAGTCTTGACGAAGCAATTGAACACGAACTCAAAAGTGGCCGCAAAATAGATCGCGACATGGATCCCATGAAGCTTAGAAGGTGAATAAAAGAATAAACACATGGTGATATCAATTTTGATAATATACTCTTTTTGTTTTTGCATTTCTAACTGGGTCAGATCTGCCCCTCTTTCAACCGATGCTTTTTTTTATTTGACCTTCTGCAAATTCTACTCTTTTTATTTTTATTTGTTTTGCAGGGGTACGGTAGATATCATAATAGATTTCACTTTTCCAATAACTTTCTTTCTAAATCTTTAAAGGCCATTACAATCTATTGAAGCACTTATACCAATTACAAAATGGATCTCTTAGATTTCACAAGCAGATCAGGGGTGGTATATGCTTATGGTCCAAATCAGTGGTGCCGTGCACTAGTTTAGTTTTCGGTGCCTTATTATTTATCACCCTTATTTTTGCGCATGTCCTCAACTGTTGACCATTTATCTTCCACTTGTAGACACAAGTTGATCGATTATATTCTTCATTCAGTTGAACCTCGTGCTTCATATATTCTCCAAGTGTACCATCAGAAAGTAGCTCCAAGTGCCCACCTCAATACTTGGGCAACACCCGTCAATAAACTTATGATTAGATGTAGACGATAATAAAAGAAAGCCCTATTACTTGAGAGCCATTCTGTAACTGCTTTGTCAATGTGTGAAGCACTTTAATCGAAACTGATTCCAGAATGAGAAAAGGAGAACGTAAAGATTAGGGTTTTGTGAATTGTAATTTAACTTTTCATTTTTAATTAATTTGTAGGATTATATCCAACAAACTTTCTGCCCAGAGAACCAGAATGAGAATACTTGAATACACTCAAGCTTTGGAGGAAATGGTAAATCGTAATCAGGTAAATCCTTTAGTAACTTCTCCATAAATGGAAATATCAATTTATACACTAAATCATCATGATTGTGCGCAGGCAATGATATCTCATCTCAAACGGCAAGTAGAAAGTTGCAAAAATGGGAACAAAATGTTGGTGATGCACAAGGAAAATCTGCAACGACAATTTAAATTTTTTGAAAATGAGTCTAAGCGGGGCCAGGGTAACCAAGAAATTAATATGTCTAATTTTGTTTAATTAGCTAAGTTTCTAATTTCCTGTACTCATATATATCATCTGTGAAGTCTTTCTTTTCATATTGTAGTTGAACATGAAGCAATGAAACACGAACTACAACATCTCAAAGAAATATCCAAAGACTTGCAGCTTGGCTTCTGTCAATATGGAAATGTGCAACAACTACCATTTGATCCGTTATACCAGCAGCAATGCCCGAGCACTTCTGGACATGTTCAATCTAGCCATACAAACTTGCAAGGATATAGTGCTGCACCATCAGGCAGAAATTATCTATGGAGCTCCAACATTAATGGATCTTGCCAGCAATCCACATCCGAATTGAACATAGAGCTGGCAGACACTGATCAATATCTAAATTTTGATGCACTGAATGCTGATCCATCTAAGGTCCTAAATTAATGATATTTTGAAGATCCCTTCTCCTTATTCTTGTTATTTTATGCTTTGTAGTCCATATCATCCGGCTCTGCATCTGCTATTTCTAATTAAAATTTCTGCGTTGAGGACTGAGTAGTTTATGGGTCGTGCAAGTTGTAATTTAATTTTATTGTCAAATAAAAACCTTCCTTCAGTGTTTCATATCAATGCGCGAGAATGAACTTGTTTTGAAATATTCTGATTTTTCTCTGAACCCAATCACTGAGTCCTAGACAATCACATTCCCTTAGATGATTTATTGAGCATGGTTGATCCACAAATTCCCATGATGCCACCATTTTGGACTTCCCTACCCTGTAATCGGCGCCAAATATGCGCAGATACTGTATGTCTCCATGTCATTGTTGCCAATTTTAATTCCAAAATTTTAAAGACCCTTAGCTTGTCAATGATGACATGCGTGTGAAGTTTTCTCTAATACACCAATGTGCCCTTTGTGATGTGTGAAGGCCGAGTTGAGCTCGACGCAATCAGGATTTCCCACCTAATTATGTATGTCTCCACGTCATTATTGCCAATTTTAATTCCAAAAACTTTAGAAACCCTTAGTTTGATTGTCGTGATGACGTGTGTACAAAGTGTAATGTGTTCTCTATAACATACCTTCATGATGTGCGCAAGAAAGCCGAGTTGAGCTTGGTGCAATCAAGATTACAGTTGCATACGCGTGCATTTGTGCCCAACCAAGTTAGCCTATGGCATTGTATTGATTATAATACTAAAATCTTAATTTGACACATATTTCTCTAAAATCATTTTTCCAAAGTAATTGTCAACCACAAATTCTCCGAAATAATCAATTTTCACTTGAAAAAATATGTTCCTATTTAAGCATCTAATGTGTATAAATTTGTTTCCATCTTTTCCAACGTGAATACATCTCTATCTTTTACTTTAACACATTTACAATGTTACATGGAGGAAAATATTGAAATTTGGAAGCCCCCCGGGACACATCCAAGTTGGCAAAGGATGGGCATTGCTAGGCTTGCAACCTCAGGGTGGGAAGTTCGATTTCTAGATGGAGCAGCTGGGTATTGTAATATTCAATTTGGGTGAAGTAGTTTAGTGATGTAATATCCATGGAGGAAGGCTCCCTTGGGGCCAGGAGTATAAAGGGTGCACAGACTCTAGTCAACTTGGGCATCCCGCGGTTAACCTCCACCCATCACTGAGGGGTCGGGGATGGGTGGTCCAGGACATATGGTGTAAGCTAGGATACCTGGATATCAAAAAAAAAAATATATTGAAATTTGGATTACTGTGGATGTATTAATACAGCATTTAGTGTTGCATCATATTAGGAAAACGTACAACTGTTATAAAAATAAAAACAGTATTTTCTTGTTCTAAATAATTTTTCTTGCCTATACATTAATTTTTGTATTAGTGATGTTCTTACTAATAAGCGAATACTTTTAGTTATAAGTATTATTTTTACATAGATACAAATATTTTTTATTTAGGAAATTTTTTTTATTTAGTAGTGTATTTTTCCTTATACACTATTCTTATTTTATAAGCTTTTAGATGCAAGCGAATTTTTACTTATAAGTTATTTTTTTAATGCATCATTGAATTTTCTTACTTATAAGTGAATTTTCTACAAAGTAATTTTTATAACTGATAAGTGAATTTTGCTCATAATTTATTTGTTTTGCTGATAAACAATTGTGTAGTTATAAATGTCTTTTTCCTGGTAAGTAATTTTTTTTAATCATATAATGAATATTTCACTTACAAGTGATTTTTACGTATAAGCAAATAGCTATAAGTTATTTTTTACTTGTAATCAAATTTATGTATTATTAATCTTAATTCGTAAAATGATGAATAAATCGATACAGTCTAAATTCACCTTATATATAAATTTTACATGGTTGGCTAAAGGAAGATGAACACTTCAAACAATTTGATCCAATTATTAATTGTGTCAAAATGTTTAAATAAGATACAGGATGGAAGCATGTCTCTGAAAGTTTGAATAGTCCTTTTTGATTGACCGCTAGTTTGGGATGGAAAGAAGTACTAAAAGATAATGGCTTCTGTAAGATAGTTTTTATCTCAATCAGCCTGAACTTTTTACAGTTCACTTCCCAATCCTTTTCTAGAGATAATCCTTGCAGTCTTAAATTCTTAGATTGATACTGTTTGAATGGATAAATGTTTACATGTTGTCCCTTTTAGGTTTGTACAGGGGAATGATTTAGCGAATTAACTAACACGCGACGACCTCAACGAAGCAGCAATTAACCTACAAATAGTATTTCCTTCAGCTAACCCAACTGAAAGTAACTGAAATCTATGGTTCACACACTCAAACATACAATTTCATAAGGCGACATGCCACAAATATCTAGTAGCCGCGCATACTCACATTCTTTATATTGTACATTGAATATGGAACATTTATCTTGTTTAGCTTTTTGAATCTAGGTTATATATTAGGATTATGCATGATTAGTTCCCTTTTAACCAAATATGTCCAAAATAATCTTATTTGTTCAATTTAGAGTTAAGGTGTACATATGATATTTAAATTGGGATGCAACCACCTTTTAGGCTCGAGTAGAAATACTAGAATTATGAACAGTAATTATTCTGTGCATCCCATGACAGCAAGTTCTCCGATTCCCATGCCTTGTTTGATACCTCTATAGTGTAGTTTATCTAGCAGAACTTTCTGAAATTCTAAGATTTTGTTCAAAATGAAAATATTTACAGAAAATTCCAGTCATGAGGTCCGCCTGTTGATGTGGTGACGCATGGCTAGTTGCCTGGTCTATAAGTTTGGAAGCACAACAAAGGTTCTGCCCTACCCCAAACATGTGGACTTGGTTTATCGTTTCATCCAATTCAAGGATTAGTTTTTTTGTGAAAAATTTCAACCCTAATAGTTATAAGAAATTCAAGTGAGGCCAGCCTCTTGATGTGGCGAAGCGGGGCTAAACAATCTTACAGAAAGTTTGGAAGCACAAGAGTTCCGCACTAGCCCAATCATGTTGTCGTGGTTTATCACATCATGCAATTCGACGATCAATTATTCTATGTTTACCTTGTTAGAATTATTATATATAGTCAGTTATTTATAGTATGATAATGATAAATTATTCTATTGGTATTTAAACAAATAATTAGCTTACTTTAAAATCTTGTTTCCTTATTTTCAGTTTCACCTTTGTATAAGTTGTAATTATTCTTTTGTCCTTTGAAAAATTATAGTTATATTTTTCTCCCTTGTTTTCCTGCATTTAAAAATTCAATTTAATTAATTAAAATTTAAATCTGAAGGCATTTTTCTGGTGTATATCTTCTCTATTGTACATTAATGACAGCTTTTTGTCATTATGTATTTTTTCTATTAATTAATACTGATGATGTGTTGTTAGAGATAAGCTTGGGTTAATATGGCAAATTTGACCGCATTCAGTTGGTTAATTACCAAACATATACTTTTACAAGGCTGGAATCGAAAGGAAATTTCAGGAAAATTATCAAAAATTGCCTGCATTTGAAAAGTAAAGCAATGTTACATAATTAATAAGAAAGTAAATAATGTATATGTTGTAAAGTAAATAATGTATATGTTGTAAAACTAACGCCCAAATAATTAAAGAAGAAGAGTATAAGCAACATGAAGTTTTAATGGATAGCACAACAACCAACAATATTGTGGAAGAGGAGAATTTTATTATACCAAAAAACACCAATAATTGTCTTACAGGATTATCTTCTCAATCTAATTTAAACAATTCTATCTTGTTCCTAATGTATACAACCAATGATCTAAATTGTTATGATCCCTCAAGAGTCACTTAATTTCTTGTGTATTGCCTTATGAAGTGCATATACCTTATAGAGTATTTATAGAAGTCAAATCACGAAGTTATGGATGAGATAGGAGTTCAAAATCCCGTGAGAAACCATCCTAATCAAACCGAACTTCTAAATCAAAATTAATTGAGCTTCCTACATGCAACAAACTCCTCAATAACATAGAATTTTTGTCACAATCCTAACAGTATAGTTATAAAAAAGTGAGTTAAATGGCAATTAGTTTGAACAGTTGGTTAAGTGTATATATTTAGGCTTGGGTAAGGCTTTCTGTTGTCAATCTTACACTTCCTTTCAACGTTGGTCCTTCTATACATCTTTCTCCTTAAACATTATTTTGCTTTCTTAATTTACTACTAATTTTTACTAGTTAAGTTTTCCCTTTTTACTTTTGCAGGTAACACAAAATTTAAGAATGGAGCCGAGCTGTAGTGCCATGCAAACTAATCTAATGCCAGTGAATGGGAACAGTGGTAAGGATCTAATTTCAGAGACATGGGATGGAACTTTCAAATTTGGGATTTTATCTCAATGGTCTACCACTAGGCGTCCACATGCTACCCACAAGACCTTTAGTCTCAGCAAAGCAATTGAACATGCACTCAAAATTGGCCATAAAATAGACCCTGACCCATGTAGCTTAGAAGGTGAATACACGAATAAACACATTGCGACATTCTTTTGATAATAAGTATCAATTCTACTCTTTTTGTCTTTATATTTCTTTAATTTTTAGGAGGAGTTATGGATTTTACTTGTACAATAACTTTCTAAATCTTTAAAGTTGTTGCAGCCATTACAATCTTTTGAAGCCTTTATACCAGTTAACAAATTGATCTGCTAGATTTCACAAGCAGATCACGCTAGGTAGAATGAATGTATTACCGCTCATTAGCTTAGTTTTCAGTCCGTTACACACTTCAAGTGAAACTGATGCCAGAATGAGAAAAGGAGAGGATAAGGATTAGGGTTTAGGGTTTTGTGAATTGTAATTCTCATTTTAACTTTTCATGTTTAATTATTTTTTGTAGGATTATATACAACAAATTTTCTGCCCAGAGAACCAGAATTAGAATACTACTTGAATATTCCCAAGCATTGGAAAAAATGGCAAATAGTAATCAGATAAAGCCTTTAGTACCTTCTCTATAAATGGAAATATCAATTCATACACTCTGTTAATCATCATGCATGTGTTTAGGCAATGATATCTCATCTCAAGCAACAAGTAGAAAGTTTCAAAAATGAGAACAAAATGTTGCTGATGCAAAAGGAAAACCTGACAATTTTTTTGTTTGATAATCCGTCTAAGCTGGACCAAGGTAACCAATAAATTAATATCTATTTTTGTTTAAGTTTCTAATTCTCAGTATCGACATATATCTTCTGTGACATCCTTTTCAAATTTATTGTTGTTGAACTTGAAGCAACAAAATACGAACTGCAACATCGGAAAGAACTACCAAAAAAACATGCAGCTTGACTTCTGTCAATATGGAAATGTGCAAAAAATCCCATTTGATCAGTTATACCAGCAGCAATGCCCGATCACATCTGGACTTCAGAATATGTTTCTTAATTTACCCACACGAATTAAGACAAGAAACATTGTTTGATAGTCTTATCGTAAAGTTAGGTGGATCTAATTGAATTAGAAGCCTATTAGCAAGTTTTATGTCACTAAATTCATATTTTTTTGGAATATGATTTACATTTGTAAAACATGATATGGGTTTATAGTCTCAAACTAATTATGTAATTTAAGAATGTATTTTTTAATTTTATTCGGCCATGCAACCTACGATTTTTTCTGATTTTAAGTGTGATACTCAAGAACTGCAAGGGGACAACTATAAGGTATGGAAGGGCAGATTTCTCCTCTATTTGGGGTGCGTGGATATTGATTATACTATCAGAAAAAATAAATAGACTATTACGGCAACCAACACTCCATAAGAAAAGGCTCTTAGTGAACAATGGGAGCGATCTAATCGCCTTAATGTGATGTTCATAAAGACCAAAATCTATGCTTGTATTCGAGGTTCTATAGACCAGATGATGATGTCAAGGCATTCTAAAAGCTATTGATGAACAAATTGTGACTTTAGATAAAGCACTTTTAGCACCCTGGCAATGAAGTTTTCATCCTTAAGGCTCACTAGTGAGAGGTGTGCGTGAGCACATCATGCAACTGAAAGACATTACGGCTCAATTAAAAACTCTTGAGGTTGAAATGTCTAAATCTTTCCTTGTGCACTACATGCTGAAACTCTTCTGCAGCAATATGGACCTTTCAAAATCTCATATAACACAAATAAGGATAAATGGTCTACCAATAAACTTTTGACCATGTGTGCTTCAGAGGAAGGAAGGCTTGTTATGGAAATGTGTAGGAGTGCATTATTGTTAACACATAAAAATGACCAAAACCAAGAGAAGAATGAGAACCAAACCAAACAAAAGGGGAAAGTTAAAATACCGCCCCAAGGTGAAATTAAAAAAAAAAAAAAGTGATTTTTCTATATAAAAAAAAAAAAGGAATACATGAAGAAAGATTGCACCAAATTTCAGAATTGCCTGAGAGGAAAGGTAAATCAATATCCCTAGTTTGTTATGGATCTAATATGGTTGATAATAATCATAATATATGGTGGATTGATTCTAGTGCTACAATTCATATTTTTAATACCTTGCAGGGTCTGCGAAACTTAAGGAAGCCAGTGGGAAGTGGGCAAATCATATTATCAAGAAATAAGATAAGTTCACATGCGGAGGCTATTAGAATATGCAACTTAGTTTTAAATAATATCTATGCTTTAGAATTGGAAAAGACCTATGTTCCAAGTTCTCCTAGAAATTTGATTTCATTTTCAAAACTTGTACTTTAGGAATTTCCTTTAATTTTTCACATACATCTTTTAGTTTGTTTCTAAAAATTTGATCTTGATGGGAGTGGTATTTCGTCTGATGATATTTTCTCTATTAATTTACAACATAGCACTACTAATAACGTTATGCATGTTCACTCTAGTAATAAACGTTGTATTATGAAATTTGGCATCGGAGATTGAGACATATCTCTATATAATTATTTGGATTTTGTTAATTTTGAAATTTGTGTGGACTGCATTAAGGGAAAGCAGACCAATAAATCAAAGGAAGGTGTCAAGAGTACAGACATCTTGGAGATCATACGTTCAGATATTTGTTGCGCAGACATAGATGCTCGATAATTCAAAATACTTCATGTCCTTTATAGATGATTATTCACGATACACATATCTTTCCCTGCATTATAACAAGAGTAAAGCATTGAATGCCTTTAAGGTTTTTAAGGTAGAAGTAGAAAAACAATGCAGTAAGTAAACAATCCTGAGAACAGATAGAGATGGAGAATATTATGGTAGATACACTGAGGATGAACAAGTACTTGGTTCGTTTGCCAAGTTTATTGAAGAGAATGGGATGGTTGCCTAATGTTGTATGCTTGGTTCTCTAGACTAAAATGGCGTATTCGAAAGAATAAACTGAACATTATTAGACATTTTAAGAAGTATGCTTAATAGCACCAACCTTCCTAAATCCTTGCAGACTAAAGCTCTTAAAACGGCTATGTATATATTGCACAGAGTTCCATCCAAGGCTGTCTCAAAGACCCCATTTGAAAACTTTGGAAAGGTTGGAAATCGAGTTTGTGTCATATGTGCATTGGGGAATGCCCGTTTGAAATACAAGTTTACAATCCACAAGAGAAGAAATTAGACCTAAGGACTATTAGTGGACGTTTAATTAGATATGCCGAAAGGTCTAAGGGTTACACATTTTACTGTCCATCTCGCAGCACTAGGATTGTGAAATAAAAAAATTACGAAGTTTCTTGAAAATGACTTAAGCAGTATGAGTGATGAATTTTAGAACATAGTCTCTAGAACAAATCAACCTTCCACATCAAGTGCAATATTAGTTATTGTCCTCAACACTCCGCAGGTTCAAAAGGGTGTTGTACAATTGGTTGATGAAGTCCTACAACCTTTTTTTTGATGATAATTATGTAGATCAAGTTGTTCACGAAATGCATATTGAATAACAAGTTGGACAACAAGGCCATTAGCAAAATGTTGAATCAACATTAAGAAGATCTACAAGAGAAATAAGATTAGCAATTTCAGATGACTATGTTGTGTATCTACAAGGATTGGATAATAGTTTTGGAGCTAAAAATGATCTTGAAATGTTTTTACATGTCATGGATTGCAAAAAAATCCGATTTATGGTATAATGTTATGAAAGATGAAATGAATTCTATGGTACCCAACAGAGTTTGTGATTTTGTCAAGTTTCCTAATGGCGAAAGGCTATAGGGTATAAATGGGTTTTTAGGACAAAGAAGAATTCATTAGGCAACATTGAAATATATAAATCAAGACTTGTGGTCAAAGAATTTACTCAAAATGAATGAATTGACTACAATGAGTCTTTTTCTCCTGTATCCAACAAAGATTCTCTTTGCATTATTTTGGCATTAGTTGCACATTTTGATTTTGAATTGCTACAGATGGATGTGAAAACAAATTTCCTTATTGGTAAACCAGAGGAAGAGGTGTACATAAAACAACGAAGGATACCCCTCCAATAATGGTGAGTATTTAGTTTGCAAGTTTAAGAAACCCATATATGGAATAAAACAAGCTTCTTGTAAATAGGAAAATATCGAGGGAATAGCTAAAAGACAACAAATTTTAAAAATTTGTGAGGCAAATTTTTTTCCTACGAATCCTTTGGATACGAATACAATTCATCGCGTAAGTTTTCCCCCTGCAAAATCATTTGTCTGCTAAAATTAATTATGCCCACGAAACAATTTCATTTTTCCCTACAAGTTATGTTGTAGGCTAAAGCATGTTTTCCCTACAAATATATTTCTGTGTGGAAAGAATATTTGTAACAACATGGTACAGATTATTTTGAGAACTAAATCCTGTTTTTCTCTACAAATAATTTTTTTTTTCGGAGAATTATATTTGTAGGTTATTATGAAGTAATTCGTAGCGAGAAATTAAATTATTTTAATATATTTTATTTTTATTTCTATTGTAGTAATTCTTTTAGCATTGTTCAAAATAATATAAAAATGCAAGAAGACAATAAATTAATTAAAACATGTAGTGTCATTAATCAATGTACATTGAATCCAAAATATTTACCAAAACACAAATAAAAATCATTCACTAAGTATGGTTACTTATTTAAATAAGTATAGCAAATATGCTCTTCACCTAAAAAACATAACTATTCATCGTCATAATTAGATATGTAGCTGATCCTTTTATAGTTTTTCCAGAATGAAGAACTTCAAATGCATTGAATTTCAACTCTGCCCAAGGTTTGTCCACCCCTAACACGACGGTTTATCCCCAACCCTGAAGTTGGATGAAAAGGAGGGTAAATGGGAAAAGGTAAAAATCAAAACCTTTTCGTCAAATATCTTCCGCTTATCAATATAACTAAGGAATAATTTAGAAACCTTGTATATAAATGAGAATGAAAAGAAAAGGACGGTATGATTCCAGCGTATGAGGTGGTCATACTTATGACCCACTAACCTACACTGAGTGAGAGTCGATGAGTCAAATGTGAGAGTTGGTGCATGAAAGGGAAAGGACTTCACAAGACAGAATAAAACCTTTCCGCAGCAAACAGGGGCGGACCTAGTGGGTCCGTGTCCCCCCTAACTTTTGAATTTTTTTTTTTTTAATATAAAGTCATGTTTGGTATAGATCTAAATCAAAGTTAACAATTAATTTTAATAACATAGTTAATAGAATCCATAACTATTTAACTTTTATTAGATTTACTAAAAAATTGATTTTAATCTCCATCAAACAGAAGCAAAATCATAATAAATTTTAATTAATTTTTCTCTTTTTCTTGCGCCTTTTAATAAAATCTTAACTTTCCATCAAATAAAAACGAAATATTGCATTTTTAATACAATTTCGAAGTGTTCACGGTCTAATTTTCTACGTTATTAATGGCGTACGAAACGATCAATCGTAGCAAATGCTACGACTTGTCAAAGTAAACCGTTCAAAATTAGTATTTCGAAAATTTCGATAATATGCTAACTTTAAAAATTCTTCGACGATCGTACGCTAATTAAATCTACAAATTGCTTATATCATCTCAAAACTTATTTTGATAACTACATTATAGGCATATCAAATCGTCCAAATAGATATCAAAAATAGTTAAAAATGCGTTAAACGTTAGTTTTAAAGAAAGACTCTTCTTTTAAAAAAATTCAATTATTTCATTAACATTTATTTTTTTGCAATACAAATTTCTCAATATAATTTTTCATCCTTTTATTAGGAAATTTTATATAAAATATGACACAAATGTTTTTCGAAATTTTACATTGAAAAAATCATATCTCATGTAAATTTTTTGATGCAAAATTATATGGAGTATGATTTTTTTGAATATAAATTTTCGTTTGTAAAATTTATCTCAATTTCTTTGCAAGTTCGATTATGCCCCCATAACTTTAAACTTCTGCGTCCGCCTGTGACAACAAACATATGCATTCCTCAACCAAAGAAGTCATTCCAACACATTCAAAACAATAGTTTGCTCCCCCATTAGTCATCTCATTTATGACCTGAGAAATATTATGAAGAACAAAAAATTAAACAACGTGGAATCGAGCACAATATAACGATCTCCTCTAATCCTTGAGGGATATATTGGAATGAAGTGTATAGGATTAAGGAAACAACATGTATCAGCATTTTCCTTTGGTGCTATCTGAACAATAATAGATAATTGGATTAAGAGAACTACCTGCCGTACACATTTATCCCCGCAGTTCCTAGAGTCAACAAATTCAGGTACGCCAGATATTTTACCGATGTAGAGCAGAGAAATGAAATCACGGTAGTTCATTATTCAAATCTTAGAACTTACATTTTTTACAGAACTCACGTCTCTACAATTTGAAGTGTATTTAATACACAAGCCACACCAAATAAGCCAAGCAGAAATAATTATTAGAAGTTTTTTGCAACTATTGAAATTCATACGGTGGAGGAGAAATTACTAAGTGTCACTAGATTGCATTTTCTCAAGAACTATGCAAACCTAGCATTATAGTCCATTTATCGAGTGAATAAAGCTCTCAATGTAATTACATTGAAGATGACGTCTAAAAATGGCTGTTGAACAAAGATATTAAAGCAGGAAAGCAAAGAGCTATATTAAAAATTGGCACCAACATAAAAGTAGACTATAAAAAGGCCAGCAAACACATTCCCTTTAGAAGCATTATCTTAAATCTAGCAAAAGAAGAGGCCAAAGCTACACTGAATGCAAAAACTATATGCCTTAGTTTATCCCACTTAATCCTAATCTATACGTCAGATTCAGGAATAGAAGTATATAACAAAAAAAAATGAGAAAAATGAAAGTAACAACAATTCATCAAAAAGTCGATTAGAATTGAAATATTTCATAATATTGAGAACTCATTTCAGTTGCTGGTAATATAAATATAAATATCATAAGAGTAAGAAATCAAAGCTCTGCCTCTACTCTCTGCTAGAGGCACAAAAATTTCCTCAATTATCACAATGAGTTAGTTACCACCTAGTCCTTTGCAAATGGTCAATAAAAGTGGTAACACGGTTGCTAGAATTGCCTAAAGGTCTATATGATAAATAAAAATATATAATCTTAATTCTGTAAAAGGATGAAGTTGACCTCCAGATAGAAAGAAAAACAATTGCTGTCCTCCAATTTCCCTCTTTAACCCAACTAAAAATAAAAAGAAAATGGGGGAAAAATAAGGATTCTTCTCCAAAAATATCATTCAGTTACTCTTTTTATTTCTCCTCTTTCATTTTTCTAGTTGATAGTTCCTAACATTGAAACTCAAACTTCCAATGCACCACTGGTCTTATCTTTTTTTTTTTTTGATAACCGTGGATATTCGGGCCAACTTTCGCGCACCTCGACTAATTCCACGAGACCTTGAAGTTTACGGTCGGGTATTCACCTCAGTGGCCCTGAGGGGACTCGAATTGGTGACCATTGAGGAGCAAACCCAACGCCTAACGAATTGAGCAACCCCTTTAGGTTCACTGGGTTCTTATCTTTTTAGTTGAGGAATATGCACATTTACAGAAGAAGAGTTTCAAACAGTTGCAGGTTGCCTTTTTCGGCTTTAACTAGTAATCAAGCTTCCCAAAATGAACAATAACTAATAATCTAGCTTCAGGAAGAAATCAAGAGCAATACACACAACTTCAATTAAATTGAGAGCATGTTATAAGGCATGTTAATTGTACACTGAATAAGCCAATTTGCATAAGCTAACAATTACTCACTAGAAATATTAGATTACCAAAATATCATGAAATACAAGTTAAAATCACACTGAATCAAGTGATTCCAGAAATTGAAAAAGAATTTTCCAAAATACGGTCAACTGGGCATCAAAACAAGCAAAAGTGTCTGCACATACAAACTCTCCAAGATCTGATCCTAGAAATTACCAATTTAAAAAAAAAAAAAGAGCATAAAGCGAATTCACCTACAAAGCTTTCACGAAATTTTTGCTTCTCTCTATTGACATCTCATCAAACGTCATAGTCGGATTATCCGGCCTCTGTTAGGTAATTATTGAGAGCAATTACCCAAGGCTTAAGCCCACACCACCAGGCCCAAATGAGGTTCCATCCCAAAACCAATTGGTAATGGGTGGAGTAGCCCACTTAGGTTATATGGTGGATTTATTTTCTTCCCACAACCGATGTGGGACTTGTTTGCCCCAACAATCCTCCCCTCAAACGAAGGACCACATCATTGTGGCCTCCCCTCAAACGATAATCCATTCGCCAATCATCTTGTACCGCCGTTATTACCGTCGCCCTCGACCAAACGGGACCCGCCGCCTGACCACCAATGTCAGGAAGACTTTCGACACAAGGCACCTCAAACGCGAATGATTTTTAGCCCGATCGCCACCACGCTTTCTACTGCGTTCCTCCGACCCTGGGCTCTGATACCACTGTTAGGGAATTATTGGGAGCAATTACCCAAAGCCCAAGCCCACACCACCAGGCCCAAGTGAGGTTCCATCCCAAAACCAATTGGTAATGGGTGGAGTAACCCACTTAGGTTATATGGTGGATTTATTTTCTTCCCACAACCGATGTGGGACTTGATTGTGGATTTATTTTCTTCCCACAACCGATGTGGGACTTGTTTGCCCCAACAATCCTCCCCTCAAACGAAGGACCACATCATTGTGGCCTCCACTCAAACGATAATCCATTCGCCAATCATCTTGTACCGCCGTTATTACCGTCGCCCTCGACCAAACGGGACCCGCCGCCTGACCACCAATGTCAGGAAGACTTTCGACACAAGGCACCTCAAACGCGAATGATTTTTAGCCCGATCGCCACCACGCTTTCTACTGCGTTCCTCCGACCCTGGGCTCTGATACCACTGTTAGGGAATTATTGAGAGCAATTACCCAAGGCCCAAGCCCACACCACCAGGCCCAAGTGAGGTTCCATCCCAAAACCAATTGGTAATGGGTGGAGTAGCCCACTTAGGTTATATGGTGGATTTATTTTCTTCCCACAACCGATGTGGGACTTGTTTGCCCCAACAATCCCTCCCTCAAACAAGGCTCACGAGGTAAATCACCACTCACCGAGATAATCCATCGTAGCCTGCACCCACTACGTTACCATGGATCTACCATCTCATGAGAATTTTCCACCACCTCGATTTATCTAGCCACACAACCTGGGCTCTGATACCACTGTTAGGTAATTATTGAGAGCAATTACCCAAGGCTTAAGCCCACACCACCAGGCCCAAGTGAGGTTCCATCCCAAAACCAATTGGTAATGGGTGGAGTAGCCCACTTAGGTTATATGGTGAATTTATTTTCTTCCCACAACCGATGTGGGACTTGTTTGCCCCAACAGCCTCAATTGCTCCACCTCCATTCTCCACGGAACAAAGTTTCAATTACACTTTCAGAATCCCAAGCCTTAAAACCAATAACTGAAACACATTTCACAAAGAGAAATCCAGAATTTTATTATATAAATTGCAATTAGTTGCTTACAGAAGAATGGAACAGAGTAACACAGAAAACATGTCAAGAATGGAAATTTTGGCCTCGTGTTTAAAACCAATATTCAAGTAACTCAGCAAGAAAAAAAACTTGTGCTCACTCTAAATCTGGATTTTCATTTTTCTTTTTAGACAGCTAACTTGTATAACTATAGTCTAGAGATTATTTGACAGTTGCTGCAGGATCCAAATTAATCACTCAAAGTATGCAATTAATTTTCAGAAACATAAAAGCAATTCCGAAAATAAACTACTCAATTGAAGGTAGAGATCAAGGATTTGTTTGGCTTGGCTAAGCTCCAATAAGAAAATATTCAGGCACTACACTTCAAACAATAATTAATTGTACTATACGATGCATAATTTTGTACTTAAGAGAGATTTTTTTTGACTTATATGCAACTTTTAACTTGTAATTAACTTTTTTCTTAAAATGAAATTCACTTATCTATAAGTGATTTTTTACTATAATTGAATTTTCTGCTAATAAGTGATTTTTTACTATCAGTGAGATTTTTAGCTATTATTTGCTTGTAAGAAAATTTATGTATTTCAATGTAACTAATCTTAAATCATAATATTATGAATAAATAATATCGTCTAAACTCACCTTATAGTGTAAATAATTTTATACGGTAGACTAGAGGATAAGCACTCCAAATAATTTTAGCCAAGTATTAATTGTGCCAAACACCGGATAAGACTTAAATAAGATTAAATCAATCTTTATCCAGTCTAATATGACGTGCCATATGTGTCCTAGAAGGGTTTTTCTAAGTATAGTTATACAGAATTCATTTAGCACCTGTAGTACTTTGGCACTGTTGTCGGAAATTCGACTATCCCAATCGAAAGAACAAATAAAAAAAAATAGGAAAAACGAAAAAAGAAGAAGATGAAGCGAGGTATGCCAAAGCAAATCTCCTTAAAACAGATTTCGCCCCCCAACAACGTGCAAACAGGATTATGGACGTCTGTCTCCCAAGATACAACGCTTTTCCCAAAGTCGATATTGCACAATACCTACCTTGACGGTCGAACCAAATAATGATCGTACTCGAACGAAATAATCACGAAAATATCGAAGGAATTTTAGCAGAATATGGAGCGAGAAGAATTTAGAAATCAAGAATATATTAATTGATTTTGGTGTCCAAAAAACGAATTTGGAGGTCTCTATTTATAGAGATTGAAGTGTCTCCTTGAAAGGGTGTGTAACATTTCATGAATTGGTGCACCACTTGATCTGATCTGTTTTAGCCATTGGATCGCACTCTTTCATAATCTGACGGACCAGATTAAACTACGAAATGTAGTGTCCATTCATCATGCCTATTCACCAATTCTGAACAGTCACCAGCCATCCGAAAACTATAAGGCTCCTCAGCTCCTCGCGACGATGCGTACGTGCGAAGTGCAAAGTGCGCCTCTAAAGCGCCCAATGCGTACTTTGCGACGTGCGCGGGCCCGGACCGGGACCGGGGCGGGGCGTGGCGTGGCGTGAGTGGTGCGAAGCACCACTCTCGTGGTGACTAGTTAGCTAGCCTTTGGCTAGCTAATAGTTAGTCAAGTTGTATGTCACTTATTAAATTATAACTTATACACATATCCCACTATATAAACAAGTTTAATTTCTTGTAAACTTTCGATGTGGGATTCCTTACCATATATAAGACACTTAAATGGGCTTATAACATATGGGCCTATATTGGAGACTTTTCCAATTCACCCAAATTAATTACAACGGCCCACATCATTAAACAACATATTTAATGACCCAATAAACATCATTAAATAACATATTTAATGATCCAAATACATCAATTAATTCCAACAGGCACCACAATACAGTGAAAATAAATGATAGTTAAAAATGAATCATATATGAATACTTTTCGTTGACTTATCATTTAATATTATTGTATTGTCATACACATTAGTGTTAAATATCAGTGGTGCTAATTATACGTATCATCAATCCATATCTTATAAGAAATATATCCAATTGCAATCCTCGTACATATACTACTTTTAGGCATTGGTTAAAATAAAGCTTATCTTCAATGTGTAACACTTATTTACATCATATACTTGGGAAGAGATATACCTTTTCAAAGTACTTTTGTTTTTGTGTTTTTCCCGCTCTTTTCATTGAGTTATTCATAACTAGTTTTCTCGTTGGAATTCCAATCAAATGTTAGGTTTTCATGTGAATGACCACGTAGATTTGGACTTTAAATCTATTGTCATCGCTATGCAATAAATGTTCGTTAGTAGACATCTTGGCAATTTGGGCTAATTAGTTCTTCTTTGATTTTACAAAATCAATTAATGTTTTTTTTTCCATTTGAGAGAAAATACTATGTCAACGACCTATATGTCTTTGATTTTACACAATCAATTAATATTGCATCATTTGAGAGAAAATATAAATTTATGTGAACAACCCACTATAACAAAGTCTTCTTTTTACCGCATGCAATACATGTCGTAAAATAATCTTTACATCATATAGTTGCACGTTTTTTAAAGCAATATTGTGCATACATTGAATGCCAAAACAATAATGAAAGAGCAATGTTAATTAACTAATATGACCTTCATATTCATTTCGTAGATCTTCATTTAGGGCATTCGATGCTTGTTGTATATGTGTTGTCGAATGGAAAACAAATGTATTTTATGTCCATCTTCATATCATTGGTTAAATATCACTAATGCTACATAGCATCATTTGATATCCTGTAAGAAACATCCTACTACAATCCATGTGTACATATACTATGTTTAGGAGTTTGTAAAAAGTAAAGTTTATCTTCAGCAGTTCATATGTGCAACACTTGTGTCATAGACACGGGGAAGAGATATACATTTTAAGTGCTTTAATTAAATTTTTAGTTTTTTTTTTGGGTGCTTTTCTTTGAGTTATTTAACTAGTTTTCTCGTTGAACTCAATATCTTGGAATCTCCAATTAAAATGTTAGGTTTCATTAAAATGATCATGTAGATTTAGACTCTTTATCTATTGTCCTCGATGTGCAATACATGCTCTTTAGTTGACCTCTTGACAATTAGAGCCGCTCAGATTTACTATGATTTTACAAAATCAATATAATATTATTTCATTTGAGAGAAAATACTGAATGAAGTTGCATCAACAACCTACATGTCTATGATTTTACACAATCAATTAATATTATATCACTCGAGAGAAATATTAAAAAACATTAAGTCGACAACATATATGCCATGACTTTGCCCATTGTGCGAACTATGTATTGCTTCTTGATTGTCACAATATATAAGATGGTTGTCACATATTTTTTTGGTCGAATCTCATGTGTATGTTCGTATCTAAATATTTTACACATATGCATGATATGATTGTAGAACCTATAAACTACTATTATTGGGATATCAAAAAAACACAGATCACAAAATTGATTTTCCTTGAATCTCATTTTGGATCAAAATCTTGAAGAAATCTTCATTAATTTATGTTTATTTATTCAAAATCAGCAAAAAGTAACTAATCTCTTATACAAGAGTTTAAATAGCAAGAGAACATGAAAAATTTCTAAGACAATGTAAGGACTAAACCTCCCCCACAATAAATAAGACAACTGTTGAAATAACGTGGAAAAAAAAAAGCGACAACGAAATTTAAATTGAAGGCAACTTGCATGCGCCTACATATTTAGCAGTGGTCATACTTATCACTCACCATCAAGCTTCTATAGATCTGTAATCCTTGTTTCCTATCCCTCCTCACTAGTTATATGGCACCAATAACTAATTAATCGTTGCTTCTGCTTGACTCTCATAGTTTATTAAGCCCCCGTTTGTTTCTCATTTTTCATCCATAAAAATGAAAAATATGATCGTTACCCATCACATGATGCCATCAATTTTGAATTTTTATCTCTTGTGTGAGACCTAATAACGGTTATATTTTTTATTCTCATTCTACAATAATGAGAATCAAACGGGCCATAATAAAGTTTTCATGACTTTTAATTAAGTTATTCATGACTAGTTTTACTATTTAACTCATTCCGTGAGATCTCCAATCAAAAGGTTATGTTTCCATATTAAAATGAGCGTATATTTTGACTTCAATTTTCTCATCACGCAACCTCTTTGTAACTGGATTAACTAAACATTTCTTTGATTTTACATAATAAATTAATATTATTGCTTGATGATCACAATATTAGCAAACAGTTGCCGCAAGTTTTTATGGCCAAACCTAGTGTCATTACTTTTATAACTAAATATTTTACGCATGTGCATGATGTGATTGTAGAACCGTTAAACTACTATTAATAGAAATGATTTCTTACCCATGATGGATAAGATAAATCATGCTCATCGCTAACATGGTAATGTCATGTCAATGGTCAAGCCTACAAATTTTGACAATTCAACGTTGAATTGTCTAAAATTGTAGGCTCACGTCATCGGTGGTTAAAAGAACTCCTACCCATCATGAGTAAGAGATCATTCTACTACTATTAATACATTACTTTGAAGGATACCATCCGACATTAAACTTTTAGCAACATTCATTGCATGTTATTAAATGTTAGTTTTGACAATGGGAAACAATCGTTGCTAGAACTATTAAAATGTAATGTATTTTGCAACGTTCATTTCGTGTTGTCAAAACATCCCCTTTAGCAACGTTGATTGCATGTTGTTATACTAACTTTAACATGTGTGAACGTTGTTGGAAGCCTGTTTTGCAACATTTATTGCTCATTACAATTAAAAAAAAAAATTCAACCTAAGTTTAATTTCAACCAACCCTACATATTGACTTAAAAATATTTAAAACTTTTAATTTATGAAAAAACCAAAATTATAATATACTGAACCCATATTAAAATTTTGAAGAAAAATAGACAATTTCGGAGGGAAAAATATATTAAAAGTTATTAAAATAATTGTTTCTGAATAAAATATACAGAAATTTTAAATAACCACAACTTATAAGTTAAATTATTTATTTATTAAATCTATTTATTTACTTATAATTTATTTAGTCAATTTGAAAATGGTAACGTTCAATGAATGGTGAGAAAATATTAATGGCAACGTGCATTGAATGTTGCTAAAATCTTAATGACAACGTGCAATGAACGTTGCTAAACATTAACGATAACGAGTTGTTATGATGAAATAGCCTTTTGGCCCAGACAAATTAACAATTGCCCAATGACCTCATTGAGATGGCCCACAACCCAAGCCCAAAACCAGTCGGATAACTCACATATTCAAAGCACGCTTTTAGTGTTGTTTTAAATGGAGAGAGTGTTAGTTGCTATGGTCCGTTGGATTTATTTCAGATCAATAAGTATAAATGTTATATTTCTTGTTGCCTTACGGGCGATTAGGTTATACTTCTGTGGTGCACCTCGTGGTCTAAAATATTCAGTTGAACCTTCTTCTTCGTCCTCTCTTTCTGTCATCTTCTACTGTAGTTGAACTCTTTTTCTAAGTGAAAAATGGAATCTGTATGATCTCTTTGTGAGTAAGTCGATTGGAGTGGTGCGGGTTCTTCTTGCCATTGAAGTAATTCCACTTGCATCTGGTTTGGTGAGGGTTTTGGGTTTGTCCGGTGCCTCTTTGATCACACAGACAGGTACAATTGACTGAGCCTAAGATTGAAGAAATCTTAATGCTGATTGGTTAGATTAGTAGTGATTTTGGTGTATTCTCTTAGATATGTGTTTTTGTACCTGGAGGATCTGTATTAATACGAGTAATGAATGTTGCTAAAACATTAACGACAACGTGCTATGAATGTTGCTAAAACATTAACGACAAAGTGCTATGAATGTTGCTAAAACATTAACGACGACGTACTATGAACGTTGCAAAAAACTAATGACAACGTTTTTTGAAAACTTTTGCAATGGTATTTGAACGTTATCGTATCTTTTTACTTTACGGTAACATCGAAGCCCGCAACATACATCCAATTGTTGCGAAAGGTCTTTCGCTACTTTTTTTACCCCGTTACGAAATGCTGTTTTGTTGTAGTATGCTGTCTAGATGACAGGAGGTCAGTGGGGAGGCGGTTGTGTATATTTTGGTGATATCTTAGTGCCATGGTCTTGTAAAATGAAACAGGTTGTTGCAATATCAAGCACAGGGTTAGAATATAAGGCTCTAGCTCAGGTCTCGTGGGAACTAGCTTGGATTTAGTTGTTGCTACAAGAATTATATTTTCCCCTTCCTTCGACTCATATTACATGGTGCAATAGCATGAGTGCAAGTGCGTTGGCTTCAAATCCAGTGTATCGTACAAGAACCAAGCATATAGAAGTTGATTTTCATTTTGTTAGGGACAAAAGTTTAAGAAAACAGATAGAGGTTAGATATATTCCATCTCATGATCAAGTTGCCGATTGCCGCACCCGCCATCACATTTCAAATTCTGATTTTTCAAGGACAAACTAGAGAGGAGTCGTGGAAAAACATCAAACACTCTAGTTTGAAGGGGTGTCCAGAATACAAGGCAGCCACAACACATAAAGTGCTATGGTTGTGCGGTGTTGTGTGAGTATATATGTTCCACTTTGATTATCAGATTTTATTCCATTCTTGGCTGTGTATTTAGCTAGATTTTCTTATTCTTTGTCAAGTGTAGAAGTCTAGTATTGTATTTTTTCCTTGGTGAACAAGGGCAACATTTTAAATTCCTTCCTGATGTCTTCATGTATATAAAATGCAAAGCACAACAGCCTACTTTTTGGGCTGAAAGTTCCCAATTACATATTCCAAAACGGAGTGTTAATTTCATTTTCCTCCGACTTTGATCTAAGAAGAGTCTCAACGTAGTCAAAGATTAGGAGCCATGCTATTTCCTCTTGCAGAGATACGAGGAAGTCTCAATCACCCCCATTTCACAAGGTGATGAAAAAGAGAAACTCACGATAGTGTCCCAAGAAAAAGCGAAGAGAATGAGGGATATTTGTGATGACTTCTTCCATCCACAAGTCAGAGAGATTCAAAATCCTATGATATTTTTCCTTTCAAACAATATTGTAGTCTTATTAATGCTAATAGATACCAATTTTATAAATATTTTAGGAACTGATGCCTAATACATTGAAAAGCTCATCATCAAACTAAGAGTTGAGTTTTCTTTCAAATAATATTGTAGTCTTAATGCTAATATATTTTTCGTGTATCATTTATGTATAAAAGCCACATTGTACCTTTGTTTATAACATGGAATGAGAATCATATTTTTGCTTTTGAAAATTCTTACGGAGGACTGATTAGTTACTCTTCTATCTTCACGTGATGAATTTTTAATTTAATTTGATGCTTCACGTAAGGTTATTTAGTGGGGATCAAAAGGTTACACCCTATGCTTCAAGACAAGGGAAGAAACATAAACTGAATTACTCAATGCATGATTTTTCATTAGCAGTCAAAGATACAGTTATATCCAATCCTAGAGAACGGTGAATCTTCATAGGATCTTTATGTCCAGGTGCAGGTAGTCCGTATCTTCAACTTCTGTTCGCTTTGGTTTATTCTTTTTGAACAACAAACTAGCTAATGCGACAAAAAACTCTCCCCGATTTAAAAATTAATCCTTGACCTAAGAAGCAAGCTAAAGTGCTACATTGCTCTACGAATCAAGGAGGATGTCAAAAAATAAGTAGTTCAGCACTCAAGCTCTCTATCAGCTTAACAAACCAGAAGCACTACATTAACTACCAGTCTCAGCAGACCTTCATATTATACTTCGAGCTTTTTTTTGTTATTTATAACATAGAAGCCTCCGAGTCATGTGTAAGCTAATATCGTTATGTTATCTCTCTTTGACCCTCAGTTGCTAAATGAGCAAAATATTTTTTCATCTTTGTCAAGAGAAAATCTCGTATTTCGTTTATTATTGTTGACCTCAAAAAATGTTGCCAATAGATGCAGGGCCCACTCGTGCACACGCAAGCTTCATCTAACACGTTAATGCCGATCAACGGTCAAGATGACTCTAGAAACTTAACATGGGAGTAGCTCAATGACACGAGACGTCTCCGTTCGGACTTCCGGAAAGATTTATGTAACACGATTGTATAAGAAACCAATCGATAAAAGCACAATTTGTGGTAGAAAATATGTTGTAAAAGTACACTTTATAAACGAGAGAGAGATATATTGCTCCAAGTGTTTAGATTTTCATTAACCTTCTTATGTTACATGATGGAGGTATTTATAGTGTTACAAATAAAATAATGACCTTTGGATCAATTTATACGTGGCCTCATCTCCTCGGCCAGGACATCAAATCATAGCCATCAAGTTGACTTTCCTAACCTTACAAAACATTAAATACTCTTACATTGACAAGACAAGACACAAAGCTACTTTTCACAAAAGTCACGTCAATCATTCACATGAAGATCTTCATCATTGCTATATCTTTCCACGTGGGCCTTTCCTAGCTGGAAAAGGGCCTCGGATAGTGCATGGCCGCGGAACCATGGCTTCGGCTAACAACATTGGCCTCGGAATAAGTCAAGGCCTCGGAATCCACGTCAGAGGATAGGAAAATATACCCTGATTTCATTAAACTGGTCCCACCGTTGAAATATAGTGCCACGTGTCGCTTCCGTTTATGACTCATAACAATAGTCCCCCAAGTCCATGTGTAGTTATTTATGTCATGCGTGGACTTTCAATAAGTCAGAAAAAGTTTTAATTTTTTACACTTCACGTCAGTCCCTCAAGTCCAGGCATAGATATTCATACTGTGCGTGGAATTCAAGAAGTGTGATGTATAAGGTTAAGAAAGTTGCCTTTAAGGCTGAATTCCTTTAAAGCGAGGCTGAATTCCTTTGAAGCAATGCGAGTTCATATTCGAACTGGTGAGGCTAAATTCCTTTGAAGCGAGGCTGAATTCCTTTGAAGCGAGGCGAGTTCATATTCGAACTGGCGAGGCTGAATTTCTTTTGGAGCTGAGGTGACATTTATAGATATTAGTGATTGTGACATGACGGTTTCGTATGTTTCCAAGGCAAATTGGCTTCATCGAAACGACTTTCAATAACTGTACAGCTGTTTGAATTCAATGCATAATGATGGCTAATTACTAGGATGCATGGTTTTGGGGAACACGTTCACTCCCTGAGCGACATTGGTACATACACGCGTTAATCTGGGGCATTGAAAATATAAACCGTTCGAAATCTGTGGCTCAGATCTACTTACTTTTGGATGCTTCAGATAGATTTGATCCAATGGCTAGGATTAGATCCCTCAACAGTATAAAAGCTAGAATCTTACCATTTTCAAACTTTATCTTCGCGAAATACTCCTCAAAACCTCTCAAGTTTTCTTACTGTTAAATCTTTTCCGGCGAGTCTTCTGGCGAACTTCTTCGTCCATTTAGGTATTCTTTCATTAAGGAGCATTATCTCCAACCTTCAACACTATTCCCGTAGTTTTTCCACAATTTTATTTTACTTGCAATGTTTTCCGAGGAGTCTTTGACTATTACAGTGGTTAGGAATGGGGAAGAGTCAATATCAGGAGCTTCGGGTGAGTGATATAGCATGTCCGAGGAGCCCATAGATTACGAGGCTGGTTGGGGGGCAGCCGAGATTCCATCCAACGTAACCTCTTCCAAATTAGCAGAACTTAGGGACACCTATCGTATACCCCACTACGTAGAGCTCATAGTTGCTGACCCCTACGAAAGAGCCTGTTTTCAGACAAACTGCGTAGCTTTCAGTGAATACCTACTTAAAGCAGGTGTGCGTCTACCTCTACACCCTTGCTTTAGGACGGTGCTGAGGACCTTTATGTTGTCCCCTACCCAAATTCTTCCAAATGGGTGTAGCCAAGTCGTAGGGACCTACTCCCTTTGGAAGGAAGTGTCTTCGAGACCTTATTCCATGCTAGGGTCGTAGGGAAGGACGACTCGAAGGGGTGATACTATATCACCCATTGGGGCTCTCATGTCCCCTTCGTAGTTGGGCTCCCCTCCTCCATAAAAGAGTGGAAGGAGTCCTGGTTCTGGGTGATGAGTAGGTGGCAGATGGTTGAGGGAAATGCTGTCCCAGCCGTTACCGTGCCGACCAGTACTACGAAGCTTGTGAGTGCCTCGTCTTTAACGTGTGACTTTTTTAACTCCTTGATACTGATCCTTATTCATTGATTCACAGATTGCAGCTCTCGGTACGATCTAACTGAGGCGCAGTGGGACATTATTGCAGACATCTACAAACGGTCTCTGAAGTTCCAAAACTTTACCCATCTCATTGACAGGGATCGAGACTTCATCGATTTTAGATTCATGGCTCCCAAGGGTAAGAAACTTTTTAACGTATAATTTGCTTATGAGCTCAGTAATCTTAGCTTTTTCTGTTGATTGCAAATAAATTCAGCAAGAAGGATTATAACTTTCCTGATATGGCCAGTATAATGAAGGCCACGTCCACTGCCGGGGCGAAGGTGCTGAAGCCTAGGTCCTCGGGGGCCAAGCAAGTAAAGTCCAACCTTGATCGCCTCAGTAAGGACTAGAATGATAAGGAGGCTGAGGAGGAGGCCCCCAAAGAGGCCACCAAGGGGGGTAATCCACCTGCCACTAAGGGTAAGTGCATGGCTGAGGAGCCACTAAGGGTAAGGGCATGGCTGAGGAGCCCCAGAAGAAAAGGAAGTTGGGCCCAAGTGGTGGGTCTTTCGGTTTTAGGACATCAATGTCCTATATGGAGAATGATGCTTCTAAGCAGTCGAAGCTTCTCCAATCTTCGATTGACGCTGCAATGGTGGCTCAATCTAGGAGGATAATGGAGGAGGCAGCAAAGGCCTCCGAGGCCACCAAAAAGGCACAGGTGGAGAGAACCCTAGGGAAGTTTGGGAAGTTCCTGGGAGGCAGGGAGGATAAGATAACGCTTGCCCTCATAGAAATGCTCCCTCCCGAGGTGAGAGGTGCCACCGAGGGGTTCAACAAATTTTGGACATAGAGGTGGCAGAATTATGTTGTCACCTGCGATACAGTGGATCTCACTGCCACTTTGGTGAGCCAGACCGCCAGGGCTTTTGGCGTGGCACTTGAGTGCCAAATAGTACTTTCAGACATCCAATCGAGGAACATGGCCTCGCGAGATGAGCTGGCAGCAGTCAAAGCTGAACTTGAGCAGAAAAAAGAGGCAAACATTGAGCTTAGAATCCAAAAGGACGTTGATGATGCCAAGCGAGATTCCCTCCTAGCTGAAATTGAAACTTTGAAGAAGGAGATGCACGAATCTCAGTGCGACGTAGCAGCTCTGACAAAAAAGGTGGAGCTATCTGATAACCACCAAAAAGTTGCTGCGGAGGCCCTGGAGAATGTGAACTTGGAGCTTACTGGATGCAAGGATGCCAATAAGTTCATGGAAAACGAGCTGAAATGGTATGCCTCCAAAGTAAAGAAATATGAGGTTGACGTTCTTGAAGCTGGGGATATCGCAATGAAGAACTACATTGCCAATTTCCATCTCACCGAGGAATATCGTCGCTTCAGAATTTACTGGAGCAGGGTAGCATACCAAGAAGTTTTTGAGAGACTGGAGGACGTGCATCCGGGGCTGGACATCTCTGAGCATAAAGCAGAGTTTATCGAAGAGGAGGTTCCTCAGACCCCAGCTGAGGAAGGCGAGGTGGTGGAACTCGAATCTGATGATAACCCAACTGAAAGGCCTCAGCCTGCAGAAGCACTTCAATTACCATCGACTGAAGCTTCTGCCCCCGATGCTCCAGCTCCCCCATGCCCTACTTCATAAATTTTGTAAGGCCAGTGGCCTCTGTAACTTGAACTTTTTAGTTTGATATGAATGAAAAACTTTGCTTCTTTCTCTGTGTTGTAATTTATATTAAATCGCAATGAACTGTTCAAACTTAATAACCAACCCAATAAACTATTAAAACTTCATCAAATTTAATCAACTGATCTCTTAACGATAAGACTGAATAACCAATCTAACAGGATAAGATCGAATAGTCCATCCAATAAGATAAAACTGAATATTCAAACTTCTAGAAGTGTCGTTATCCTAAAGTTACCTTAATCAATCGAATTCTTAAAGTTTATCGAATATCTTTATTCTGATGTTACTAGTGCTTCTTCACGTGGTGGATGGTTCATCCATGTAAAGGCTTCTCCCTCGTTGAGCCTCGTCAAAAGGAAGGCTTGTGATGTACGCCTCGGTGTTCAAACAAGGTGGCCTTCTTTTAAGGCTCCATCCTCTCCTCCGAGATACTCATGCTTCCTTACTTGGTGGATAGTTCATCCAAGTAAAGACTTTTCTCTTGACGTTCAACCTCGTCAAAGGGAGGCTTGTGATATACACCCCGGAGTTCGAATGAGGTGGCCTTCTTTTAAGGCTCCAGCCTCTCCTCTGAGGCGCTCACACTTCCTTACTAGGTGGATGGTTCATCTAAGTAAAGGCTTTTCCCTTGATGTTCAGCCTCGTCAAAGGGAGGCTTGTGATGTACGCCTTGAAGTTCGAACGAGGTGGCCTTCTTTTAGGGCTCCATCCTCTCCTTCGAAATGCTCACACTTCCTTACTTGGTGGATGGTTCATCCAAGTAAAGGCTTTTCCCTTGATGTTCAGTCTCGTCAAAAGGAGGCTTGTTATGTACGCCTCGGAGTTCGAACGAGGTGGGCTTCTTTTAAGGTTACATCCTCTTCTCTGAGGCGCTCACACTTCCTTACTTGTTTGCGAAGGCTGGAAAAGAACTTCTTATTTATTTGCAAAGGCTGGGAAATAACTTCCAGCTATTTATTAGATTCATCGATAATACATTTTTAGATGCTCGATATTCCACGGATGAGGTTGAATTTTGTCGTCCATGTCTTTGATCCAGTAGGTACCATGCCGAATTTTTTTTCTATACGGTATGGTCCCTCCCGATTGGGTCCCAAAGTGCCTACTCCTGATTCCTTTGAGGACAGGAAATCCTGCGGAGCACCATGTCATTTATCTGGAAGAACCTCTTTTTCATCTTTGAGTTATAATATCGGGTCATCTTCCTTTGGTAGGCTGCTAGCCTATGTTGGGAATCATTCCTAATTTCTTCAAGGAAATCAAGCTCGCATCTTCTAAGCTCATTATTCGATATTTCATTGAAGCTTATTCTTCGAGGAGAAGGCAATCCTACCTCAACTGGGCTCATAGCCTCAGAGCCATACGTCATGGAGAAATGAGTTTCACTAGTTGGAGTTCTGCTTGTAGTTCGTATTGCCCATAGCACCAGGGACAATTCTTCCACCCAGGCCCCTTTGGCTGTATCGAGCTTCTTTTTCAAGGTGTGCTTTATGGTTTTATTGACAGCTTCGACTTGACCATTAGCCTGGGGATGATGTGAAGTAGAGAAATACTTCTTAATCCCAAGCTCTTCACATAGATCTCTCGTTTTTTTGTTGTCAAATTGCTTCCCATTATCAGAAACAATTGAGTGAGGGATGCCAACCGACATATTATATTCTTCCATAAGAATTTGGAGGTGTTGGCCTCAATAATCTTTGCCATGGGTTTAGCCTCCACCCACTTCGTGAAATAATCAATAGCAACAATGGCAAAGTTTGCACTTCCTCTGCCTTTAGGCAAGGGGCTATGAGGTCCACGCCCCACTTGCTGAAGGGCTAAGGACTGGACACTGTAGTAAGTTCATGTGAGGGTCGCCTTTGAACTTGAGAGAAACGTTGGCACTTATCACATTTGTGAACAAATTGAAGGGCATCCTTGTTCAAAGTAGGCCAATAGTATCCTTGTCTTAGTGCCTTATTTGCCAAAGCCTACCCTCCAGAGTGGTTGCTACAAACGCCATCATGAATTTCCCTGAGCACATAGTTGGCTTCTTCTTCTCCCACGCACCGAAGGAGAGGTGCGGAGAATCCACATTTGTAGAGGACATCATCCACTAACATGGCATACCTCCTTCGTATTTTGTAAGCTTCTTCCTTGTTATCAGACAAGGATTAGTCTTTGAGATAAGATATAAGAGGCTGCATCCAAGTTTGGGTTCCTCTCACCCACATTACCACTTCTGTCGAGGTGGATGGTTTTAAGAAGTGCTCAATAGGAACCACTGTCAATAATTCGGAATCCTTGCTGCTAGCAAGTTTGGATAAGGCATCGACATGTGCATTCTCAAAGAGTGGGATTTGACATAATTCAAATTTCTCAAAGGAGGTGAGTAAGCTCATTACCAATTTGAGGTAGGAGGCCATGGCTTTATCTCAGGCTACAAAGTTGTCATTCACTTGTCCTATAATAAGCTGAGAATCGCTGCTGATATGGAGCCTCTTTACTTGCATTTCCTTAGCTAACCTTAAGCCAGCGATGAGGGCCTCATATTCCGCTGCATTGTTTGTCGATTTAAAGCTAAACCGTACCGCACTGTTCAACTTGTGAGCTTAAGGGCTTACAAGAACGAAGCCTACACCTGAGCCTGTTTTCCCAGCCGATCCGTCCACGAATAGGTTCCAAGTAGGAGGCTCAATAGGGGTATCTCCCTCTATTTCAGGGGCATTGGTGAATTCTGCCACAATATATGTCAATGCTTGACCTTTAATGGTGGTTCTGGCCTTGAATAGCACCTCGAACTCGCTCAATTCCACTGCTCACTTTAATAACCTCCCCCCGAAGCATCTGGTTTTTGCAATACTTGTCGGAGAGGGAAGTTTGTCAACACAAGAATAGTGTGAGCTTGGAAATAAGGCCTCAACTTGCGGGATGCAATGATCAATGTTATGGACAAATTTTTCATATCTAGATAACGCATCTCGGGGGGTAGTAATGCCTTGCTGATGTAGTAGATTGGTAGCTGGGTCGAACCCTCTTCCCTTATAAGTACAGAGCTTATGGCATTAAGGGAGACAACTAAGTAAAGTTGCAGCACTTCTCCGAACTTGGGTTTTGATAGAAGGATGGCCTATCCCAGGTGCCTTTTCAACCCCGGAAAGCCTTTTCACACTCCTCAGTCCACTGAAATTTTTGGCCTCCCTTCAATACTTTGAAGAATGGGAGGTACTTGTCTGTGGCCTTCGAAATGAAGCGACTTAGAGCAGCCACCCGGCTAGTCAAACTCTACACTTCCTTTGGTTTCTGGGGGGATTTCATCTCAATCAACACTTGGATCTTTTTAGGGTTCGCTTTAATGCCTTGTTGATTGACCATGTATCCTAGGAACTTGCTTGATGCTACCCCAAATGCACAGTTGAGGGGATTCAATTTCATGTGGTATTTTCATAGGATTTCAAAGGCTCCGTGGAGGTGAGTTATATATCTCCCACCTTCAGGCTTTTGACAAGCATGTCATTCACATAGACCTCCATGGTATTACCAAGCAAGTCAGCAAACATCTTATTCACCAGCCTTTGATAAGTTGCTCCGGCGTTCTTTAATCTAAATGCATCATTTTGTAGCAGTAGAGGCCTCGGTCAGTGATGAATGAGGTGTGTTCCTCATCTCCTGGGTACATGAAAATTTGATTGTAGTCAGAATAAGCATCCATAAAGCTTAGTAACTCATGTCTCGCGGTGGAATCCACCAATTGATCAATTGTAGGGAGTGGGAAACTATCTTTTGGGCACGCCTTATTAAAGTCGGAAAAGTCGATGCACACCCTCCATTTCCCGTTATGTTTCTTCACCAGGATCAGATTGGAGATCTACTTCGGATAAGGGCCTCTCTGATGAAGCCATTGTTGATTAATTTCTGTACCTCTTCTTTCAAGGCCTCATACCTTTTTGAGTTGAGAGCTTGCCTCTTATGTCTATGTGGGGCAACTTTAGGATCAATTTTCAAATGGTGGCAACTGACCCATAGGTCAATGACTCCAAGCAAAGACATCCTGGTTCCTGCGTAAAAACTCTTTGAGTTCTTTTTTCAGCCTCGGAGTAAGGCTTTGACCAACTTGGAGATGCTTGGTGGGATTCAATGGGTCGATGGGAAACTTTTCTAGTTCTTCTATGGAAGCTGCCTGGGAGTCTGTTTCAATTACTCGGGGATCGAGTTCGCCACATGTTGGTATCTCAGGGCCATTGATACTAAGCACCATATTCGTATCCCTAGGCTTAGCTTTCCTTACAGAGTTAAGGTAGCACTCCCTGGCTCCTATTTGATCTCCCCTCACCATTGCCACTCCTTGATCAGTCAGGAATTTCATGCACGGGTGGTGAATGGAGGTGACAGCTCCTAGATCCTTTAACGTAGGCCTCCCCAACACCTTATGGTAAGCTGATCTGCTGTCTACTATCAGGAACTCCATGAAATTCATTGTTGTAGGGGAGGTTCTCCCATTTCCACAGCGAGGGTGATCTTTCCCCTCGGAATGATGCTATCCCCGGTGAAACCGTACAAAGGGGTGTTGGTGAGGGTTAGCTCATGGTCTAAGATCATTTTATCAAAAGCGAACCCGAATAGTATGTTCACCGAACTGCCATTATCTACCAGCATTCGTCTCAGTCCGTTTCTAGCTATCACAGCCCTTACCACCAGGGCGTCACAATGTAGGTAGTGAACACCTTCAGAATCTTCATGTGTAAACACAATGGGAGGTGACTGGTTTCTTCAAGA
Source organism: Fraxinus americana (assembly GCA_035079005.1). Classification (NCBI taxonomy): domain Eukaryota; kingdom Viridiplantae; phylum Streptophyta; class Magnoliopsida; order Lamiales; family Oleaceae; genus Fraxinus; species Fraxinus americana. The sequence goes on along the minus strand of CM068723.1, from coordinate 6,268,937 downwards.
GTTGTTGCCCACAATGTAGCTAGTCAATGGAAGACCTCTCGCTTCTCGAACATAATTTCTTTGTGAATTTCTGGTTTCCCCACCAACATAGGGCCTCCAAAAATTGTATCTCATGAACTGGGGCATCCTCCTGCCTGTTTCGATGGCTTCTTCGATGATGCTCATCTTGGTTCCTATGCCTTTCACGTTCACCCCTTCGAGGAGATACTTCCCTATAACAGGAAGGGGCCTCGTCTTGTCTAGGCTGCTGCTCTCGCCTAGGCGGGGGCCTACTCCTGGTCTTGAAGTATCCTAATTATTATTTCTAGAGTTTGAGCTTCTAGGATGTTGGGCTATATCCCTACAATCCGCTGTGTCATGACTGTAAGAATGATGATAAGTGCAGTACCCTTGGGAATTAGTTCTGCCTTGGCTTGAACCTCTTCATCGGCCTCGTCCTCTATGGGGGGCCTGATGTGTTACCTGGTTCGATTGAGCGTTGGTGGCCGGTATGTTCTCATAAGCCAGCGTTGGTACGGCGTTTAATGTGGCTGTGGCAAGTGCTTGGCCTGAGCTTTGGCCAATTTCAGCATTAGGCTGCTTCCATTGCTGGTCCATCAGGTGGGAGGTTGGACCTCTACCACGTTGCCTTTGCTGGGGCTGGAGGCCTCTGCTTGCCCTATTCCTGTGGTCTATCAGCTCTTCACTGATGATTTCTCATCGCATCATCTCTAATAGTGCATCATAAATAGTTGGATCCTGATTTTGTACATCTCTCCAAAACAATGTGTTCATATTTAAGCCTCCTCTCAAGGCAGATAGGGCTTCACGATCCGTAACTTGAACACAGCATGCCATTTCGTCTGTGAAGCGGGATAAGAAATTCTGCAGGGTTTCGTCAGGCTATTGCCTCATATCCTGGAGAAGCTTAATAGGGGCCTCTCCTTCCTTGCTCACAGCAAATCTTTTCAAAAAGGTGGTTTTGAACTCTGGCCAACTACGAATACTCCCAGGCGGCAGCCTGCTATAACATATTTCAACTACTGCACTAAGTGTTAAATGAAATGCCCTGCACTTCACAGTTGGGGTGGCACCTCTCAGACTTATATGTGTTTTGTAGCTGTTCAAATGCTTCGCTGGGTCGCCTCTCCCATCATATTTTGGTATTTTGGGCATTACATAATGGTTTGGAACTTGGGCATTTCTCAGCTCTCGTGAAAAAGGCAGGTTGTCATCGTCGTTATCCAAATCACATGATCTTTGTGGACCATCTGAATCATAATTAGCTTCAGCCTCATATTTAGGTGGTACAGAGGGTCCTGCTTGATTGCCAGCCTCCTCTTTCCTCCTTTGAGGTTCACGCTGAGGCGGTACAACTCGGGGGGCACGTCCTTGCCTTTCCTCCGTTTGCCAATTTTCAGGAGGTGGGGGCTGTGGCCTGTTCCTAGGCGCTGGAGCTTCATTCTTTCTAGGCGGTACAACATGGGGGGCATGTTCTTACCTTCCTTCCGGTTGCTAACTTCCGGGAGGTGGGGGTTGTGGCCTGCTCCTAGGCGCTGGACTTAATCGGTCAAATACACTGACGAACCTTTGGGGCCTCGGTTCTGGCTCATACTTTGGAAGAAAGTTGTCCTCCATGTTAAACGAGGCCTCGATGGGTCGGCCAGAGGCATAGTTGCAGGAAATGTCAACTCCCACTTCTCTTTCAATAGGACTTCCTCCCCTGTTATGTCTGGGAGGGTGAGCTCTTTAACTTTGTACATCTTCAGGCTGGTACTGCTCTTGGGGCACATAAGGGGAGACTAGGCTACCTCCCTGGCCTTGCATCTACATCAGCAATTCTTGCATTGCCAAGTTTTGATTGGTGATGTTCCTCATATACGCTACCATTGTCGCCATTTCTCTGGTAAGCTGGGCCGCCAACTTCCTTCCACCTCGTCTATGGTGGTGATGGGTCGGCGTCGGGCAGCTGAGGCCTCATTATCAGTTTCTCTAGTTTGCCTGGGGGGAGCTTCCTCTTCTGAACTCATACCTTTCAAAATTCGGAATCACAAATATTTTCCAACTCTGCGGGCTTCCTCTTGTTCTTATCACAAGAACAAATCATTTTTTCAAAGGGGGATGCCCAAAATATTTTCTCAGATAGTTTTTTCCACGGGGTTGCTCGTGGTTATGGTGTGGTTTCCCACAGACGGCGCCAATTTGTTGACCTCAAAAAATGTTGCCAACAGATGCTGGGCCCACTCGTGCACACGCAAGCTTGATCCAACACGTTAATGCCGATCAACGGTCAAGATGACTCTAGAAACTGAACGTGGGAGTAGTTCAATGACACGAGACGTTTCAGTTCGGACTTCCGGCAAGATTTATGTAACACAATTGTATAAGAAACCAATCGATAAAAGCACAATTTGTGGTAGAAAATATGTTGTAGAAGTACACTTTATAAACGAGAGAGAGCGAGATATATTGCTTCAAGTGTTTAGATTTTCAACCTTCTTATGTTACATGATGGGGGTATTTATAGTGTTACAAATGAAATAATGACTTTTGGATCAATTTACACGTGGCCTCATCTCCTCGGTAAGGACATCAAATCCTGGCCATCAAGTTGACTTTCCTATCCTTACAAAATATTAAATACTCTTATATTGACAAGACAAGACACAAAGCTACTTTTCACAAAAGTCACGTCAATCATTCACATGAAGATCTTCATCATTGCTATATCTTTCCACGTGGGCCTTCCCTAACTGGAAAAGGGCCTCGGATAGTGCATGACCACGGAACCATGGCTTCGGCTAACAACATTGGTCTCGGAATAAGTCAAGGCCTCGGAATCCACGTCAGAGGCTAGGAAAATACACCCTGATTTCATTAAACTAATCCCACCGTTGAAATATGGTGTCACGTGTCGCTTCCGTTTATAACTCGTAACAATTATCAAAAAATATTTGCTGGAAATCGACAATAGGAAGAGATAAGTTAAAAATGACATCAGTATAGTTGACAAATGAAAAATAAAAATCACCATTTTTAATCTCAACGCGGTGCATGAGTGTTGAGATGGAAAACTAATCACGACTCTTATGTACAATACTTTAACAATTAAAATGAAACCCGCATATGTGTCTAGATTTTCATGCTCTTATCTGATTAAGTTCTCAAGAAGCTAATCTTTCTAAAGTTTTATCCATGTTTATTAAAATCAGTAAAACTGCTTATATCCACAAATTTAAAGTCTGTACGTAATTAAAATAGACAAGTCCAAGATTACTGTTGCTAGAATGAACTTTTATCACAATCTTTCAGGTTGAGGCACCCTCAACCTGATCTTCTAATATTAAAGAGAATGAACTTTGACAAAGTACTTCAAAAACCATGAAATTATGAGTTCAATATTATTCAATTTTCTCTTTGTAATGACGAGCAATATTGGAGCCACCTAAACCGTGAAAACGGGGTTATGAGAGAAAACTATCGGAACAAATGAATGAACCAATATTTGAGTAATTTTTTAGTTAGATTGAGGATGAAAACTATTTGAACAAATAAATGAACCAATATTTTTTTATGCTTGTAAATCATGTTTGTTTACATTATAAGCATGCTACATTGAACAATATTTTAGTTTCTTCTTCTTTTTTATACTGTACATTACTATTCAATTTACCTTATAAAATCTGACATTAGAATCCCATATTACAATTGAAACCCACCAATAAAAGGCAAAAACATGAAACGTCTTCAAGCTCATCCTAAAACCTTTTTTAATGCATCAATCCTAAAGTCTGCTCATACATTTGAATCCCACAAAAGCTGGATAAAGATTTTTTTTCTTTATTTTTTTTCCAGGGAATATTAGTAGTGGGTAGTAAATATTATGCAAACGAAGACGTGAGCAAACATTAATTTCCTGGCATGAAAGGTGGGCTTATCTTTTATTACGAGGTGAAAACGATGTGTACGGTACCGTATTGGCCGTACTTTCTTTGACTTGGAATTATTAAATTCATGATATCATCTCTTTTGGATTTCCGAATCTCACTTTAGTCTGGGTGCATGCATGCGCACTTTGAGTTAGGTGATTGATCCAAAAGACTTTCGTGACAAGAAAAATTTCAAATATTTTAGCTTTGTGAGTTGATGTTCATATCTGTTAAGGGATAGAATCTCACATCGAATAAGGATGAAAACATTGATTAACTTACAAAAGATTGAGTTAGTGCTCTTAATAATGTTGACATTTTAAGATGAAACTTCAATTCTTAACATAGTATGAGAGCCCATTAACTTCTAACGAGCAATTCGATCCGATTAAGATTCCAAAAGTGAGCATACGAATTTCAAGATTGATTTGCTCAAACGAGCCACCATCTTGCGAGGATATGTTAAGAGATAGAATCACATATCGAATAAAGATGTAACCATGGACCAACTTATAAAGGATTGAGTTACTCCTCTTAACAAAATTAACCTTTTAAGATAGAATCTCAAATCTTAATAATATCCAGACTCATATGCGGACTCATGCAAGAAATTGTGAAAATCCTCCCAATTGTTTGATGTCATGGAGGATAGCCAGTATCGTTGAAAATACTATACGATCTGAGAATTCTTCATGTTAATGTATAGCAAACTGTGCTATCTGCTTAGGTACAATAATCTCTGATGAAATATGCTAGTAACTTTTTACAGAATTGGGAAACGTTTCTTGTAATTTGAGCATGGATTGAGGTTTCATGCATAGGCCTAAGTAAGTTAAGAAAGAACAAAAGATGTGATATTTTGGCAAATAATTAGAGTTTATTTATCTTTTCATATCTCTTTCTCTCTATTAATGCTTGCACACACGAACTACGGCAGCGGCTGCCCTTGTATTCCAATTTTATATATTCAACTGTGTTTGGTAATTAATTACATATGGGCCCACTTTTTTTAATTGAACTTATTGTTGGCATCGACCATTATTTAACCAACTGATGCGGATTCCTAATACAAAAGTATTATCAATATTTTTCAATTTGAGCATTGGAGTCTAACAAATTAATCATGGCATTTTTCAAGACTGTGAAAGAGCACTCTACATTATTCATCATAAATTCGGCACCCGCATACAAGAAGTCACAAGAGACAATCGTCTAACTTGGCCTATACATTAGATTCAATGAAAATATATCGTGATTATAATTGAAATTCGATAATCATAGTCATCTATTCATAAATTAATATCTAGCTGGTATTTATAGGCCTAATGACAGCCTACCTTTGAACAAAATTAAACTCATCTATGGTGTTTAAATTGCCAAAGCAATAATTAAAACAATTAAGTTATAAGTAGATAAGTTCTTTGAAGGAGGGCATGTGATGGCAATGTCAAGAATACGTGGGCCTTTTGCAATGTCAACGACCAAGACACTATAAATACCAGCTCTCTCAACCCCTTCAAACCATCCAAACACAACATCTTCTATTTTCTGTTCCTCATTCCATCACTACATACATTGTATGTGTCAATAGATACATATATACACACAGAGAGAGAGAGAGAGAGAGAGAGCTATAGAGAGTGAATGGCTGATATTGAAGGTTCCATTGGAAGTTCTGTACATGGATTAACTGGCAAAGAACAAAGCTTTGCCTTCTCTGTAACTAGCCCCACCATCCCTACTGATACTACAGCAAAATTTGATTTGCCAGTTGATTCTGAACACAAGGCAAAATCTATGAAAATTTTTTCTTTTGCACAACCTCATATGAGATCCTTTCACTTAGCCTGGATTTCATTTTTCACATGCTTTATATCAACTTTTGCTGCTGCTCCTCTAGTTCCCGTTATTCGGGATAACCTAGGCTTGACCAGAACAGACATTGGAAATGCTGGGGTTGCTTCTGTTTCAGGAAGCATCTTCTCTAGGCTTGTAATGGGCGTAATTTGTGACTTGGTTGGACCACGATACGGTTGTGCTTTTCTTAACTTATTAACAGCACCCGTTGTTTTCTCAGTGGCATTCATATCATCAGCTCAAGGATATGTTGCTGTCCGGTTCATGATTGGATTCTCCCTTGCAACATTTGTATCATGCCAGTACTGGACTAGCATCATGTTTAACAGTTCGATAATTGGGCTTGTCAATGGAGTTGCTGCTGGTTGGGGTGACATGGGCGGTGGTGTCTGTCAATTGCTAATGCCTTTTCTTTTCCATATAATAAAGGTTTCAGGAGCCACCCCATTCACTGCCTGGAGGATTGCATTTTTCATCCCGGGATGGCTGCACATAATTGTCGGTGTTATGGTTTTAACTCTTGGTCAAGACTTTCCTGATGGAAACCTTAGCACCCTGCAGAAGAAAGGTGCTGTACACAAGGACAAGTTTTCTAAGGTAAATGATACCTCCTTGTTAATTCCATTGGTCTTAATTTAATTTCTCTTTAATTAAATTTTGTTTGAGCTAATTAGTCTGTTTCTTCGTAATGCTTAGGTTCTCAAATATGCTATCTCAAACTATAGGACATGGGTTTTTTTCCTCCTCTATGGCTTTTCAATGGGAGTAGAGCTATGCATAAACAACGTTATAGCAGAATACTTTTATGACAGGTGCGTGCTCTCATACTTATATATTATATCATATTGAAGTATTTCAACCCTAATAAGTCTCAACTTTCGGAAAGTGACTATAATATTTCTCCAGGTTCAATCTCAAACTACACACGGCCGGAATCATAGCAGCGAGCTTCGGTATGGCAAACTTTTTCTCACGGCCTTTCGGAGGATACGCATCTGACTTAGCAGCCCGGAAATTTGGAATGAGAGGTAGGCTATGGATCCTTTGGATTGTCCAAACTCTTGGAGGAGTTTTCTGCATTTGGCTTGGACGCGCCAATTCACTTCCCATAGCCATTTTTGCCATGATATTATTCTCCTTTGGAGCTCAAGCTGCATGCGGAGCAGCATATGGCATCATTCCATTTGTTTCTCGTCGGTCTCTAGGCATAATCTCCGGGCTAACCGGGGCCGGAGGAAACTTTGGAGGAGGATTAACCCAATTAGTTTTCTTCTCCAACACAAGATTTTCCACAGCATCTGGTCTGACTTGGATGGGAGTGATGGCAGTAGTATGCACTATTCCAGTGGCATTTATCCACTTTCCGCAGTGGGGAAGCATGTTTACTCCCCCTTCTAAAAATGAAAAATATACTGAAGAGTACTACTATGCATCAGAATGGAACGAGGATGAGAAAGAAAAGGGTTTGAGTAGTGCGAGTCTCAAATTTGCTGAAAACAGCCGATCTGAACGTGGGAAAAGACAGGAGATCGCCTCAGCAACTCCGCCACATTCAACACCAAACCATGTTTGATTTGTATGAGAATTTTTCATAATATAATAAACCCGCTATATATTAAGCTCTCAGTGTCATGCTATAAGAATTATGTAAGAAAAAGTAGTAATAACAACTACGATTAGCTCTTAGCAAGAGTTTTTACATGAATTCTGTGTACTTTTCAGTCAGTCTCTTTCACATGTAAATTTAAATAAACCCTCATGCCTCCTTTCAATTTTTGTTCATCTTGATTAGTTAATATTTGTAGCGTCTATACGAGAGACTTGTTCTATTATATTCAAATTATACTACATGTTAGTTATTTCACTTTTGTCAATAGTTGACAATTAACAATTCCATCCGCTAGAGTAGATGTACGGTAAGTATTTAACTCTGCCAACAGTCCACATATTATGCATTGCCGTACATTTTATTTATTATTACATATATTTAAACAATATAAAGTCAACGATCACCGGTACGTATTATTAATTATTACATTTATATATACACATAGTCACCTCTTTGAATATTTTGTGGTCTCAAATTAAAACTTAAAACTAGAATGCAGTCGCGTTCCCAAGTAGTTTCTACCCACTTTCGTGGGGTGTGACTTAAAGAATACGATAACCTCCAAATTTCTTTAGCACATTTAACCTGATAGAGAGAGAAAATAAATAAATAAATAAAATTTACGGTTGCCATTAGGTGAATTAAAGAATTTATAATTTATTAAGACGCGCACACACACATATATATCTAAGACACTACTTGGAACAAGTTATTGAAATCTTCATCTTTAATTAATATTGTTGAAAGTGCATGTAAATTGCAAAAGAAATTTTTAACTAGAAGCATAAATAAAGGTACTGTAAATGCATATGGTCTCCATCTGAACTAGGGAGAAGCAAGAATATTACAATTCTCGAATATTACAAAGAATCCTAATTTGCGCACTAAGCTCGCCGGATTCGATGCTAATCCACATGTTAAATTGAAGATTGTAAATATTAAGATTTAATACAAGTGCAAAAATAATTATATTTTAGCTACCACATAAGGAGGTCATCTGCTGTCATAAATTTCTGCCCCCTTGATTATTCGATCAATATATTTTTAATATCTCAGCACGTTAGTGTTCATATCAAATCGAAAGATTTGAAGATATCAAAAAATGCGTTCGCAACTTTCCATTCGCTGCGAAGAGAGATGGGTTAAAATGTAAAAATTATAGTGATGAAACAACCAAGGGATAACAATTTCGAGACAGCATGATCGGCCTTTTTGAGCACTAATGGTGATAGGCTTTCAACTTGCCATCCGTACTTATTAATATCACATTTTCTAATTCTGATCTTTTCACATGTGAGACTTTGACCAATTATTTGCAATTAGATTGCAAGTTGCTATCCTTTCGATTTGTCTTCTGTCACTCCATCTCTTTTCCAGTTCTTTTAATGTGATTATAAAATAATCAATTTTTTACGCTCATTTCCAATCACATACTTTTAAAAAATTATTTTTCACCTTTGTTAATATAATTTTTTTACTTATTATTCACATATTTTTCAAAAGAATCATTTTTCAAAAATATAATAATATTTAAATAGGGACTTTAGTTTACTTTTCAATAATACCTTACTTTTCATTTTTAAATATTTATTTAATTTACAAGCTATAATAAATACTACAAAATTATTATTCATGCATGTATTTTCCATTATTAATTCTCAATTAATTAATGTTCACATTCATTTAATTATTCCATATGTATTTAATTTACAAACTATAATAAAAACTATGAAATCATTATTCATGCATGTATTTCATGTTCTTAATTCTCAATTAAATAACATTAACATTAACATTCATTTAATTAATATTAATTAAAATTTCACATTCACATTCACATTTACGTTCACATCCATATTCATGCCCATGTTATTAATTCTCAGTTAATCAATATTCACATTCATTTAATTAATTAAAATTTCACATTCAATAATGCAGTTCATTATTCATGTTCATGTAGTACTAGTAGTAGTCGAATCTGGAGGACTGTAAGCTCTAATTCATTTATAGTAGATTGTTGACTGGCAAAGTGTCCTGAGTTTTTACCTAGTTGGGGTTTCTTCGTGATCATTCCATATGTTTGTTTATTGCTTTCATATAACTGTGGTATTTCAACATAAGAAAAAATGGATTGTTTGATTAACCATCTAGAGATAATTAATAGTGACTTATTGCTAATTAATTATTAAGTTTTAATTCCGCATAATCATATATTCATCCCCTCTCTAGGTGTAGTTTGGATTGAACCTCGTTATTTCACAAACCATCCCGTTTAACCCTCTCCATGAATGCACTGCCTGACATGTTTTGTTCAGCCCTCCAATAAGATAAATACCTATCTGCCAAATAGGTTGAGGTCACTCTGAAATTTTTATATACCATAGGGCAAGTATGCTCTTCTACGAATCCCGAACATGCTGGTCATCTGATACACCAAATCCAAAATCAAAATTAACCATTTCACTCCCTGCTTCAACAGTAGCTACATGTCCCTATTCCGTTTCATAATCGAATTCCACCAAACCTTCGACTTCATCTTCCCCCCTCCCCTCCCTCCCTCCCCTCCCCTCCCAGTTCTTCTTTTTCATCTTCAACTACAACTCCATCCTCTTCCGCACTTAAATCACCCACATTTATATCTTCCTCGTTATGATATTGCAAGATTTCCTTGTACTGTGACCACAACTCGTCAGCATTCTCTTGCAAAAATTGATTTGACCAATAACCTTCAAGCTCCCTTCCTTCATTTTCTGCAACTGAAGGTACATAACAACCTTCAAATGTTTGGTCTTCATCAAATTGTGAAGGCCAAGGATGCAACAGCAATGCATATGATTGCATTCGGGCTACAACATATATTTTCACATCTGGATGTCCATCCTATCCCTAAGCATTCCCTTAATATCATCTTCATTTTCCAATTTTGTCAACCACTTCTATAAACTCATTTTTTGCTTTTTATAGTAAAACTCCAACACTCTTTCATCACAAGTTTCGTGTAAGAATTTATGCAAATTCTCTCTAGTACACCATTTACCATGAAAGAAGTCGACAAACAGAACGAATCCCCCTTCGTATGCCACACGGTTTGGCTTATCTTAAAACTGGCCTCCATGATGTACTTCAACAGTGAAATATTGTGAATTACCATTGGCATGCAATAGTGTATACTTTAAGGACACTAAATTCATACCAAAGTGAAATATGTACATTGACAGAGAAACATCGGATGCACCATACTCACATTCACACAATTGGGGGTTTGCACAATGAAATTGTATGAATGTACAGTGGAATTAGAGAGTTCACACAAAATTAAAGGAATGAACACATATTATAACTGGGTCGCTCATCGCCAGGGTTTCTCAAAAACGGAAGAAACATGATGCTCCTCGAAGGTCTGCGCAACAATAGCTAGTATCAAAACTCGACACAGACTCTCAATCATGCCAAAAACCAAAATACAAAATGGAAAACGAAAATACCCAACAGTAATGTTTCTTACCTCACTCGCTAAAGAAACCCTCAATGCGTGCTTCCACTTTGTACCCACGAGATGAGATGAGAGCATATGAAAGGAGAAAGGATGTACAATTGTAGAAATGGAAGAAATATGGGAGTTTTTGAAGAATAAAATTGTAAGGGAACGTTCGCGCGTAAGAGGAGATGAAGGGGTTGAGTGGTTTAGGACTATTTTACCCTTGTTGATTTTTTTTTTTAAAAAAGCATCTTTGTATTTAATTAAATGAGAAACTGACGGACAGTGAACGGAAGGACATTTTTCGCAAAGAAAGGTGGAAATAAGGGTAAAAATGCAAAAAAAAAAAAAAAAAGTAAGGACGTTTTCCACAATGTACTTGAAATGTAGGGACGTTTTCTAATTACCCATAAATTAAGTTCAAAAGTCATTTTAAATCAAATTATTTCTTCTTATGATCGCTTTTTGAATTTTTCAGTTTGTATAGCGTTTTAAACTTTGTTTCCTGCAAATTGACATATATAATAACACCAACGTTGAGAACATTAAAACCAAAGTTATACAAACAATTTAATAATGATAATAAGAAGAATTTGAAAATCAAAAGTTCAAGTTAATCCATTAGTCCAACTACTTTTAATTATAAAGTGAACAAAAAAATATGAACACGTCTTCATTTATGAGCGTATACAGTCAACTGTTTTATCTAAGATCTTGCCTATATATAAGTTGACCGGCTAACAACCTAATCAGCGTGTATTGAGCCAGATTTCTTGGTCAACATAGAAACATGAATATGAAGTTTCATATGCTTATGCTAGTGAAGGACGAGTTGTCATCTGCTGTCCAATTTTTGCTGTCCAATTTATTGTCCATCCAATTAATCATTGACACATTATTTTAAAATAACATGTCCAACTTTTCTCTAATTGCTCTTTATGCTTAAAAATATGTAACATTTTAATGTAAAATGATGTATCATTAATTAATTAGTGGATAGCAGAAATTGGATAGCAGATGGATCTCAACTCGGCAAGAGACTTAGCTTACATGCCAACAATTTTAACTTGGAAGTACTGGAGACTGTCCATTTTAAAAGAAATGTAGCTTTGTTAGTTTGTTTGATATATTCTCAGGCTTGCTGACTTTCCAGCCGTAGAGGAGTGAAAATACGTGCATATGGAAGAAACAAATCAATGTATTAAGTAATAAAAGACCAGTAAATCTAATTAGAAAGAGCACCAACCGCGCCGGAATCAAAGCCAACGGCATGTGAATTTATTATTTTAAGGTGCTTTTTCCAATTACATGCGTACTTATGACTACATTTGCTACTCCTAATGTGCTCCACGACGTTATAATTTAAATTCAGTTGGTCGCATTTTTCATTTTTTATGTTTTAAACTGACACTCTCAACTAAAATAATTGTATAGTTGAAATTAATGTTTGACGTTGATTGAATTCATGAACCAATTTATAAATTGTATCCAAACGGAGGCAAAATGTAACGTCCTCAACCACTAGGAGTAGAAAATGTATGGGTTTTGCTGCTTTGGCCCTGGCCAGTTGGCCTTGTCCAAAATGTATTCATAACGGATGGAATTCAAAAAGATATAGGAAACACTGTAATTATACCGTGGCGCCTGAAATTATAAGTTAGCTATCAGCATAGCAGTTCTGATTTTCATATTTCTGACGACATGGCTTAAAATAATTAATCCACATGTCGAGCTCCACTTGAATTATATTTATGTATTTTCATCTTGCATTAAACATGGGATGGCTTTGATTCCGGCGAGGTTGGTGCTCCTGCTAATTAAATTTGTCGGTCTTTCTAGAATTATAAATGCATTGAGTTTGAACTAGAAACTTGTATTTATTAATTAATGCATTGAGTTTGATTCTTAAATGTGAACTTGTTCACTTCTTCTACGACTAGCTAGAAAGTGTGCATCAATTAATGTAAGCAAGTGCTGTACGCTATTCTTTTACAAATAAGCATATGCAGCCGAGCCTTAAACTTGGCTGTCCAAAATTGGCAATCCAACTTGCTGTCCACTAATGATTTATTGACCCATCATTTTAGACCTATTTTTAAGTACAAATAGCAGTGAAAGAAAAGTTGAACGTGTTTATTTAAAGTGACGTGTCACTGAATTATTGTGTGGAGAGTCAATTTTGGACAGCAAATCTCAACTTTTCAATCACATGTTCTAATCTGCAGCCGCACGTTTCATAAAATATGTTTGGTAAGGCATTTTTTAAATGTTTATAAATATTTTGGTCAAAAATTACTTTTGATCGAAACATTTTTTATTCATAAATTTCGTAAAATTCAAAAGTACTACTCACTTCTTCATTACTCATTTATCCATATTTATAAACACTGCAGATTATGAACACCTTAATAGTTATACGACGAATATGTTTTCTTGATTACCTAAAAATGTGGTACACATGCTACTCAATAAGTGATGAGGCTAGGTTTTGCAATCAAATTATAAATATATATTTATACATTTGATTTAGTTTATCATGGAACCATGGATGTTCATTGCATCCAGCAAAAGCATACGCTCCCACAAAGTAGCTATCTCTGGATGTCGATTAAGGGGAGAATACTACACTTTAGGAACAAGCCAAGATATTAAATAAATGATTGAATGTATCCTTATTAAAAATTGATTATGTTCATTTATATTTGCCTTTTACTTGGCTTCAAAAATAAAATAAAATGTATCCATGGATGTTCACTTGGCTTCAAAAATAAAATAAAATTTAACAAGACATTCAAAACTTTTACTCACTTATTATCAATACTTTTTGTGATCACTCAATACTCATTTTCATTACAATTAACGATTTCATTATAATTTCTCCCGAACAACCATAATATTATCTATCTCCACTTTTCGTTTTTAATTAAAAGTAGTTAGAATAGTCTGACTAATTTGAATTTTTAATTCTCAAAACTATTCTTATTTTAAGGATAGATTGCAATTTTCAAATGGATGAAATTAACCAGCACATGTTACAACTGTATACTTTGACTTTGCGTGAGAGATGAAACACACAACTGTGGTTCAGCCTACTGAACTTATATTTCACTTTAATTTTTATACCAGAATGGAAGCCTATAGTTTAGGAAAGTCAAAATGGATGGATGAACCACCTACGTTAAAACCTAATTTTGAATGAGATCTTCATGAGAATAAGTACAAGCCCAGCTTCTACCGTCTTTCAATAAGTGTGTGTGTGATTCGTATCTTGAATGCACGCTATTGATTGTTATTTCTATTGTTGGGTAATCGAGCTCCATGGATGTAGATATGTGCATCTTGGAACTACGTTAAACTTCTTAGAGTCCATTATTTAATTTTTTTTTTTTTCTTTAATCTTGATTGCTAAGTTTGATCTGTAGTTAAGAATTGATCAATTGATTGCATTTTAGATTTTGCCTCCTCATAAATTTAGAGACAATTTAAGAAGTTATAAGTCTACTAAAAGTTAAGGGACGGTTCTGTTCGTGTTTCAGTTTTTAGTTTTGAATTTTGAATTCATTTTGGATTTTGTGTTTTGAGTATCAATTTTGAAATTGTTGAAAACACGTTCTTTTTGTCATTTTGAAAAATTGTTTTCAAAAATAAAAAACAATGAGGTTTTGGCTTACTTTTAACTGAAAACAAACAAAGCAACTTATTTGGTGTTTTCCGTTTTCTTTGTAAATTTTAAACTCGTTTTTTTAAAATAGGTAAGTAAACGTGTTTTCAATGTTTTCGAAAAATAAAAACTAAAAACTGTCTAAAAACAACAAAGAGAATAAGTCCTAATATTTTCGCTCATTAGAAGTAAGGCATATAAGTCCCTGTTTGACACCCATTTTAATCACATTCTCATTTTTTTTTTTCATTTCAACCACACATTTTTCAAATAAAATAATATTATACATAAATCTAAAACTTTTCATCACTTTTCCACCACACATTCTCCCATCAATCACTATTCCAAAAATTTCATTCTCATTTTAATGAGATTCAAACACAAAGTATAGTATACTCAACCAAACGTTGATGATGCACTAGATGGGTCATATTGAGGTAAGCAAAATCTAAAACGCTATACAAATTTAAAATGTCAAAAAGCAACTATGAGAACGGTTTAATCAAAAACATATTTGATGGCGAACTACTTTTTTATCCAACGAATTTACTATAATATTTTTGAAAAATTGACTCTGATTAAGCCGTACGTATAAATAATTATATAAAAAATCGTATAAAAGTAAACTGAAGTCTTATTTAATATTATTAAATAAAAAATATAAACGAGTAGGAGAGAAGACGACAAAAACAGCAAGCAACTTGCCATTTAAATGGAGGCGGCTGCTCAAGTGAAAAGATTAGGAATTGAAAATGTAATAATAGTACGTGTTGAGAATGGACGAGATTGCTATGATACTGCCTATTAAGAATTATGTATTTCTCCGATCCACTTATTGTAATTTAGAATTGAAATATCGAAGTTGTATGACAAAATAAAAGACAAGAAATATGACCAAGGAATTTGGAATTTTTATTGACTCATAAATAATAATTGAGAAATATACAATTGATTTGAAGTTCTAGTAATTACCGATGCTAAACTATCATATATTCTCAAAACCTCAAGATATTGTTAAATATATATTTTTGTGAAGATACAATATATATATATATATATATATATATATATATATATATATATATATTGGAGTTCTAGATGAAGAAGTCATAAAATCCAGAAAAAAGGGAACTAAAAACACCACGGTGGTGCCTCGGCACCGACACCATTGGGCAAAAACCAAGCAAGGTGTCGGCATCAGGCGTTCTGTCCCCTTTTTTTTGGTTCTAAGTTGTTTTCTTCATCTCAAAGTCTTTTCTAAGCCAAACTTTTAATAGGGCTTCCAAATAGAAATTTAAATTGAATAAGACTTCAATAACATTCCAAAATGAATTATTCTTGACGTGCACTTCAATTATAATTTTTCAATTACTTCAACAAGAAATTCGGGTCACACCCAAATTCTAACAGTAAGTACAGGTGACAAGTTGAAAGGCTATCGCCATTGCTGATTAATATGTGTTCTACCTATCAATATTTAGTTGAGTTGATCGACCCTTAAATTATAATAGAAAAAAGTAACTTGCATGTTATTGAGTTCCACTTGCATTAAACTCAAGTATTTGCGGTCTTCCCTTTAACATGTTCTGGTACCCAAATTGCCATTATTTATTTTCGTTTGTTAGGCAGAATATACTAATCAGCATCAATGAAAATTTATATACAATAGCAGGTACACGATCACCGTACCTTCTGGAGGTACATGAAATTCAAGTTTATAGTATTTTAGTTTATTCGGGTTGGTCCGATGAAAGTCGGACGAAACTACTGGAGAAGGGGACTGCACACCAGTTCCTATTCTTTATTCAGGATATTTTCAAAATATTCAAAGAAAGTTGACAAAATGTGTATTAATAATCATATGTACGGACATGCATTAGAGGTTGCAAAAACTGGCCGTACATTTTCTCTTGGAGATTGATTCTTTATAATTGTCAACTGGTTTAGACAGAAGTGTATAGAGTCAGTAATGGACTATTAAGTATATAGTAATGGTTTGAAGGAAATATAATAAGAAAGTTCTTTACTTAAGTGACATAATTAGAAATGTATATGTAATATAATTTTTTTGCAATGCAAATTAGTTTATAGTACCAAAAATTATCATGTATATGTAATATAATATTTTTGCAATATGTATCTTTCATTTTCACCCCTTTATATTATTTTTCAAATTTTACTTTCATTTTACTTAAATTATATTATTTCCTTCTTTTTTCAAGGTTTTTTTTTCTATCTTATTATTTTCTTAAGTTACATTTTTTTCATATAGTTCGGATTTAAATGAGATTATTTTAAATAAAAATACGACGACAAATTATTCTGGATGACAAACATGGGCGGACCTAGGGGGTCCTGGGGGGCAGGTGCCTCCAACTTTTGAGATTTTTTTTTTTATTATATAAAATCGTGTTTGATATCGATTGAAATCTAAATTTTAATGTTAATCAAAGTTAACAATTAATTTTAATAACATATTTCATAAAATCCATAATTGTTTAACTTTTATCAAATTTTACTAAAAATTTGATTTTAATCTCCACCAAACATGGGCATAATCACAATAAATTTAAATTTCGTTAACATGCTAATTTTAAAAAATTTTCGACGATCGTACACTAATCGAATCTACAAATTGCTTATGCCATCTCAAAACTTATTTCGAGAACTACATTATGAGTATATCGAATAGTCCAAACAGATATAGAAAATAATTAAAAATACGTTAAACGTGAGTCTTAAAAAAAGACGTCTAACTCGCAATTTTTTTAAAAATTCAATTATTTCATTAACATTTATTATTTTTGCGATACAAATTTCTCAATGTAATTTTCATCATTTTATTAAGAAATCTTATATGGAATATGACATCAAAAATTTTCGAAATTTTACATCCGAAAAAGTCATATCCCATGTAAATTTTCGGATGTAAAATTATATGGGGTATGATTTTTTTGGACGTAAATTTTCGATTGTAAAATTTTTTTCAACTTCTTTGCAAGTTCGATTGTGTCCCCCTAACTTTTAAGGTCTGCGTCCGCTCCTGATGACAAATACCCGCTTTGCATTATCTCACCCTATTAAGTAATCAAGGTGGGAACGAGAAACATTGAATCTATTTATAGATTTCTCAAATATCTATTTACAAAAGTTGTAACCCTTTGATGAGATATCTTTTACAAAAGCACGGGAACGAATATTGCATTCTTATGTGAATGCTACATGCTGAATTGTTCGGCTCTTATTTTATCAGAAAGATTTTTAAATTTTTAAGATACTTGGGTTCGACTTAGGGGACTCATTTTTCCACGAGCTATTTGTATTAGTCCGAATCAAAGTTAATGTATTAGTTATATGTTTTAGAGTAGCTAGGATTTTTTGTTGTATTCGGATGAATCATATACACTAGCTCGTTCATGATCATTTGACCTGAGGTACTGGTTGCTGTTAGGCCTGGAGCTTCATCAGGAATTATGCTAGGGGCAGTGATACTGCCGGGCCTGATGGTTTCAAGATTAATACAGATTTCAAGGCTGGTGTCATTACATGAAGATAGAGTTGGAGGTTTGCTTTTGCTATGTTAACTTGGAAGTTTTTAGACTCAGATTCTAGAATTGGGTCCACTGCTTATAATTCTTATTATTATGCTTCTGAGATTTTTGGTGGACATTCCATTTGATAATTCAGATACATGGAAAAATGTTTGATCTGCATAGGAAACTGGTCTGACACATTCATTCTATAATTTCACAAGCCTACTTATGGAATCTAGCTGCAAATACATCAATTTAGTTTAACCTCATGGTGTTTTTTCAATAGCAAAAAAAAAAAAAAAAAGAGTTGAAAAATAAAAATTTAAGATTTACCCCGTTCTAACTAATAGGTTAGGCCAATTCACACAGCTCTATCAGTAATTCTTGTTCATAAGAACACTGTTATGTAACTATTCTGCATTGAGTTTTCCGCGCAGCAAATGAACAAGTGGAGGATTGGCTTTGGTCCTCCTGTAATCCTGAGTGTTGTAACTTTTTATTGAGAAATTCAAATACGATCCAATTATTTATAATATCTTCTGCATAATGATCATGAAAATAATTTACATCTTGATAAGTGTAAAACTAGTAAATATTTAATTACTGAAGACCTCAGTAGTGTCAACAAACATAATAGGAAGGATATCACTAAAGCTATATAAGTTGGTCAAGTTGAGGATACAACAATTGCAAAATCTATGCTATCTATTTATTTAACTGCAATATTTTATCTTTTGTGCGTTACCCCCCTTTACTTTTTGGAATTGGACAAGCAATATTATTTGAAAGCACACTAAAAGAGGTCATTGAAGGCTTCAAAAGAGCTCATGTTATTACGCTTCATCCTAACAAATTTTAATGCTTTGTCTATCTTCCCCCAAATAAAATGTTATTCTGATATCTGCCCATTCTGGTGGACAATTTATTGCTGCAAATATTTGAGACCATTGATGATAACTGTTGTAAAACAAACAAGATACCAGAATAGCTCTAATACCAATTGTTGTGAAAAAAAACCACCGGATTAATATGTTGAAGTTATATACCAAATAATAATGAAGTATATGATCAAACAAAATAATAATAAAGACAAGAATATGGCAAAGAAATTCAGAGATTTTATTGATTCAAGAATAATGGAAAGAGAAAAATTTACAATGGATCCTGATAAGTACGTTTTTACAAACTTATTTTACTGTCAAAACATGAGCAATTGTTGATTAATATGTTGGAATATAACTTAATTCTATGTAATTTATATTTTACAGGACAAGTGATGAATGTAGCGAAAATAAGGAGAAACAAGTTAAAAATGATCAAAATGGAAGAAAGTGAAAGTTCAGGGACTAAAGTGCAAATACTCAAAAATTATGTCAGGGCTCATGATAAAGGTTCGGGAGTGCTAAGGGTCGATTGGAAGCAATTAGAAGTCAAAAAGGAATGAAATATTATCAAAATCAATTTTCAATTCACACAAGATATATTCCAGATTTTTAGCCGAAAATATAGACCCATTTTTGGCATAGTAAAAGTCCTAATTGGAAAAGAGATATTTCTAGAAAAGTTGTAGATTTTTGAGTTATATTTCTAACTCATTTTGAATCGTCTAAATCGGATATCGAAAAAGAAAGTTATAGCCAAATTACTGACTGCTGTGTAGAGACAAAAAATCTGCGCGCGAAAGCAACTTTCCTTATTTGATTAGAACTCTTTTGGAAACCAATTTGGATGTGATTTTCATCCAATTTTCGAATCTTACAAATACTTAACAGCAGGATACATATGGAGGAGGCCCCCTATACACCATTATTCTCCTCTTTGGCTCAAGAAACTCATGGAGAACTAAAACTTTTGGTGAAGCTACGAAGGAACTCGGTTGGAATTGGTGATTTCATGTCTTTTATTCATTTAATTTGTTCTTTTCACCGTCAAACAATTCTATAATTTAAATTTTCATTCTCTTGAATTTATATTAAAATCGGTTTAATATTTACAAGATTTTTCATGGATTCAATCATGCTTTTTCCATTGTTCAATCAAACTATTTATTGAATTTCAATTTCAATTATTTATTGTTAAGATTGGTTTAATAATTATTATATCAGTCATAGATCCAGTCATGCTTCTTCTATCGTTAGATTAAACTAGTTGTTGGATTTTAATCTCAATTTCACTTTATTTGCAGATTGATTACTGTCTTATGTTTGATATATATGGTTGATCTTTGATCTTATTCCAATAAAATTGTGCGAATATGTCTTAAGTCTAAATTCTAGAATTACATTTGTAAATTAAATTAATTTTCACGATATATCTTCCGATTAGAGTGTCAGGATGAAAGCCTCTAATTGTGTTATAAACATGAATAATTGATATGATTGATCCAATCCAATTGAGGGAATTCTGACGCTTCATTGCTTCGAATTATTGATTTTAATTTCACCTTTCAACATTAAATTTTATTACAAATTTGAGAGAATAATTCAGCATTTTTTATCATTTAAATATTCTTCCATCTCCCTATGGATACGACACCCCAAAACTGTGCTACAACTATCGCGTTATTCTTTGAGCGTAATCAGATCCTATAATTCTAGTAATCTATTTTCTCACGCTTAATTATGTTAAAATTGTATAGAAGAGCCTAGTATTTATAGGGAACATTCAGGGGATGTCCAAATCTTTTTGGTAGAGATGTTGATGAAGTAGAATGTCCAAAATACGAGTCCAAAACGAAGTAGAAATCAAAAAGGCGGAAATCTTGAATATCTACAGGTGGCGCCTAGGCACTACGCTCCAAGCACCTAGGAGTTGGGGCTAGCACCTCGGCGTTGGGGCTGGCGCCCAGGCTCCAAGTCTCGGGCGAAAAACATCCAAAGTGCTTCCAAAGCAATTCTTTTCCATTCCGAACTGTTCTTCAAGTCCAATACCAATTTTCAACTCCCAATGGGCTTTCAAAATAGAACTTCAACTTGATATAGGACTCCAATAGCATTCCAAACTTGAATTCTTCTTGATGTTCACTACAATTAGAATTCTTCAATATTTCAAATACTTCAACAAAATAATTCAGGTCACACCCAAATTCTAACAATAACTCATCCCCAAGGATGTTTGGTGGAAACAAATTAGTTTAAAATTGGAATACAATAACATTTTTTTTCTTTTTATTGCCAAGCCAAATTCAATCCTAACTCGATTCCATACTATAGAAGACATAGCATAGTTTATCTTCTTGAGTTGATTTAACACTTTGGGAAATAAAGTGGCTAAGAAGCCTTTTTGATTCCCTTGAAAAACTATTCATCTTCATTTAACTTTTCTTCTTTCCCTCATGTATAAGCTCTTCATCTCCTTGGTTATGATATAATTCAGGTTTTTTATTCCATCATTTACTGTGCAGCGTCTTCTGCAAATCTAGGCTGAAATTCTTTGTTCTGCCTACAATTTGGTACTGCATAGGCTTTTTTTCTCATGAAAAAGGGAAATCATCAACCTTTATCAGGAAGACAGTTAAGTAACTGTGCTAATCTTAGCAACATTATTGGTGTACACTGGCGTCTTTCCTTTGCTTCATTTGTCCACTCATACTATCTGCTGTCATAGCTTTAATTTTGCCATTGTTACTTTTGTTTTATTTAACTGATAATAAACAGATTTGTTGTCTTTCCACATTTCAATTTGTCGTATGGAATAACTTCAGCTTCTACATTGTTCATATAGAATAGCTCTAATACTTCCTCATAATTCTATCAACTATATACCCTTTGCGGTGGTTTTCTTGAATTGCAATTGAAAACGTAATGTGATTTAACTGATTCTTCATTTCGTTTTAATTTTCTGCAGAGGCAAAATATCTGAATTTGTAATATTGGGCTGCTTCATTGATTTGCTTTGCCGTGTTACTTTTCATCTGCTTCATTCTTCAACATCATCACAACGGCTCTAATTCTATATGTTCTCCCTTTCATCGTGTTAGAATCTACAATCCCACATTGAAGCTTTGGAATTGAAGGCTCAAGAAGCAAAGGAAAGAAACCATGTGAAAGCCGTGAAAGATGGAGCTGAGCTGGAAGAATTGAAGCGGAATTAGTTTTAGTTCGTTTTGTTAGTTAACACACGTGTCTCCTTTGTATTGGTTGTATAATTTTTAGTTTGTTAGTTTGTTGGAAATATTCTTTTCTTTGTTTTATTTATATCACGGTAGATGCATTGTAATCAACACAATTTTGATAATCAATAAAAGAAGAGCTTCTAGTTTTTCTCTTCTTCTTATCAGTCCCACTGCTGTAATAAATGCTGCATCCACTTCAGTTGCTTCTGCATCAGGTAATGGTTTTACCCATCTGTGTAATTCTGCTTCCTCTTTTACTAATCACTCGCCTTGGATCATTGACATTGGAGCTACAGATCATATGATATGCTCAACTCACTTCTTCACTTCAATTTATCCTCTTGTCAAACCTTCCCTAATTCATTTACCAAATGGTCAGTATGTCCCTATTAGATTTACTGGAACGGTAATTCTTTCACCTAAATTGACTTTACATAATGCTCTTTATGTTCATTCCTTCAACATCAACATTATTTCTGCTTCTAGATTGACTGAAGATCATTCCATTGGGCTATTTTTCTTTCAATCAAAATGTATTTTGTAGGACCTCAGGAGTTGGAAGATGATTGGGCTTGCTGAAGTTCGATCTGGTCTGTATCACTTGCAAACCTTCTTGCTGATTTAAAGAAGATAATGTATGATTCCAGTATCTCACCTCCTGCACATTCAGTTAACAGCACGAGCACTATCAGACCTAATTTGTGGCACTTTTGTTTAGGACACATTTTCCCTGCTAGATTACAAGTCATCAGTACTCTTAACTCCAATGTAAAATCAACTCACAACCATGTATGCGATATATGTCCTTTAGCTAGACAAAAGAGGTTACCGTTTCCTGTATCACAAAATTATTCAAATAAATCTTTTCAATTAATTCATTGTGACATTTGGGGTCCCTTTTCCACCATCTCATACTCTGGTTACAAGTTTTTCCTAACAATTGTGGATGACTATACACATTTCACCTGGATTTATCTCATGAAAGTAAAATCAGACACTAGGCTATTGCTCAAAACTTTTATTGCTTATGTCGATACTCAATTCAATGCAAAAATTCAATCCCTCAGAACAAATAATGGCCAGGAATTTAATGTACCGGATCTTTATCAAAATCATGATATAATTCATCAATTATTATGTGTAGAAGCCCCTCAGTAAAACGGCAGAGTTGAAATAAAGCACCAGCACCTGTTAAATGTAGCTAGAGCCTTCCTGTTCCAATCAAAATTGCCTCTATCATACTGGAGTGATTGTGTGTTAACTGCCACACATCTCATTAATCGCACTCCCTTATCCATATTGAATAATCGTACACCATATGATCTTCTTTTCCAAAAACTTCCTGTATACAATTACCTCAAAGTATTTAGCTGCTTATGCTTTGCAAATACTCTTACAAATAATGGAAACAAATTTCAACCAAGAGCCTCAAAATGTCTCTTCCTTGGTTACCATCCTCACATGAAAGGATACAAGGTGCTTGATCTCTCAACTCTCAAAACATTTGTCTCCAGAAATGTTGTTTTCCATAAATCTATTTTTCCCTCTATTCCAAACTTTGTTTACACACTTTTAGTCTTCCCAAATTTCTCCCAGATCTGTGATTTCTCTCATTCTCCTGCTCCTGCTCCTGCTCCTACCTCCTCCTCTCCTATCTCCTCTTCTCCTACCTCCCATTCTCTACTTTTCCCTACTGATACTATCATTGCCCCTTCACACCCTCTACGATCTGAGAGAATCAGGCATCTTCCTACATACTTGCAGGATTTTTATTGTGGTGACATGACTCAGACACCTTCAGCATCCTTCAACAGCTTGAATTCCTATTTTGGTAAGCCTTATACTATTGTTCCATATCTCTATACTTCTAAGTTGTCACTTAACTATAAAGCGTTTATTGCTGCTGTCTCTTCCATTCTTGAACCAAAAACTTTCAAACAAGCTATTATATACCCTCAATGGAAAGATGCCATGGAGAATGAAATTAAGGCTCTTGAATTGAATCATACTTGGGATCTTGCTGTTCTACCTCTACATAAGACTGTAATAGGATGCAAATGGGTTTACCGTGTGAAATCTAAAGCTGATGGTACAGTTGAAAGATACAAAGCACGATTAGTCACAAAAGGTTACACTCAACAAGAAGGTTTTGACTTCTTCGATACATTTTCCCCTGTTGCCAAGATGACCACCGTGCGCACTCTAATTTTTGTTGCTGCAATCAAAAGTTGGCATTTACATCAGCTTGATGTAAACAATGCTTTTCTCCATGGAGACTTACATGAAGAGGTCTACATGCAGTTGCCACCAGGGTACTCCTCACCCTCTGATCCTAGAGTTTGCAAACTCAAAAAGAGCCTACTGGTTTAAAATAGGCTTCAAGACAGTGGTTTTCCAAATTATCGTCTTCTTTGCTCCAACTTGGTTTTACTCAAGGCAAATCAGATCCCTCCTTGTTCATCAAACAGACTTCACATAGTTTTATGGCCCTATTGATTTATGTTGATGATGTTATCATTGCATCTGATAGCCTTACTGATATAGGCATTTTAAAGAAGTTCTTACATGATGCTTTCACCATAAAAGACTTGGGTGAACTAAAATATTTTTTGGGAATCGAAGTGGCTCGATCAACAAAGGGTGTCACTCTATGTCAACGTAAGTATACGTTGGATATTTTGCAAGATAGTGGTTTTTCTGGTTGTAAACCAGCAGCTTTTCCTATGGAATCAACACTAAAGCTAAGTGGAAATGGTTCATCAGCTCCTCTATCCAATCCTGCATCCTATACAAGACTTGTTGGTCGCCTTTTATACCTTACAATAACTAGGCCTGCCCTATCTTATTCAGTTCAGAAATTAAGTCAATTCATGGCTAATCCCAACACCGCACATCTTAGAGCTGCTGAGAGGGTTCTGAGTATATTAAGGCAACACCAGGTCAAGGCATTTTCCTACCTGCAGCTTCTTCTGTTCACCTGAAAGCTTACTCAGATAGTGACTGGGGAGGATGCCTTGACACCAGAAGAAGTGTTATTGGTTTCGCAATTTTTCTTGGGGATTCTCTTATATCCTGGAAATCAAAGAAGCAATCAACTGTCAGTCGTTCTTCAGCTGAATTTTAATATAGAGCTTTGGCTTCAACCACTTGTGATCTTCAATGGTTGATCTACCTCTTGACTGACTTATGCATTTCTCACCCTCAAGCAGCTCTCCTCTACATTGACAGTAAACCTGCCTCTGATATTGCATCCAATCCTGTCCATCATGAGAGAACAAAGCACATTCAACTAGATTGTCATCTAGTTAGGGAAAAATTACAAGAGGGTCTCATCAAAATCATCTACATTCCTTCCAAGCATCGGTTGGCCGATATACTCACTAAACCACTTCGTTCTCTCCCCTTTCATCATCTCATTCGCAAGATGGGATTGATAAATATCCATTCCCATCTTAAGGGGGGGTGTTGGAATCTACAATCCTACATTGAAGCTTTGGAATTGAAGGTTCAAGAAGCAAAGGAAAGAAACCGTGTGAAAGCTATGAAAGATGGAGTTGGAAGAATTGAAGCTGAATTAGTTTTAGTTAGTTTTGTTAGTTAACACACATGTCTCCTTTGTATTGGTTGTATAATTTTTAGTTTGTTAGTTTGTTGGAAAGATTCCTTTCTTTGTTTTATTTATATCACGGTAGATGCATTGTAATCAACACAATTTTGATAATCAATAAAAGAAGAGATATCCAATTGCAATCCTCGTACATATACTACTTTTAGGCATTGGTTAAAATAAAGCTTATCTTCATGTGTAACATTTATTTACATCATACACTTGGGAAGAGATATACTTTTCAAAGTACTTTTGTTTTTGTTTTTTTTTCCCTCTCTTCATTGAGTTATCCATAACTAGTTTTCTCGTTGAAATCAATATGTTGGAATTCCAATCAAATGTTAGGTTTTCATGTGAATGACCACGTAGATTTGGACTTTAAAGCTATTGTCATTGCTATGCAATATATGTTCGTTAGTAGACATCTTGGCAATTTGGGATAATTAGTTCTTCTTTGTTTTACAAAATCAATTAGGGTCTGTTCTCTTTGTCGTTTTCGGGCCGTTTTCTGTTTTCGATTTTCCAAAATGTACAAAACGTTCTCTTTCCTATTTTCGAAAACGAGTTTTTGAAAACACAAAAAAAAATTGCATGGAAAACACAAAATGATGCTTTTTATGTTTTGGATGTTTTCTGTACAAAACTCAAAAAATCTTGAAATCACTCGAAACAAAGTGCACTGTCCAAAAATGGCTATTTCTTCCCATAACCCAAATCCTTTCTCTTCTTCCATCTTCTCCAGAAGAGAATAGCCGGCGATCTCTTTTCTTCTCTGCAACCGGACGCTGTTGTTGGGCCGGTGTCGGCGCCGGCACTGGAGTAGGGACTGGGGAGGCGACGCTGCTGTGAACGTCCGTCTCTGCCGCCTCTCTCTTCGACGCCGGCGACGTTAGTCTCTGCCTCCTCTCTATTTTTTCTGTAGTATTTTTTGTTTGGGCGTTTTTTGGTTGTATTGATTTTGGTTGATTTTGGTGGTGGTAGATGGTTGATGATGGTGGCAGACGCTGATTTTGGTTGGCAATGCAAAGAGGTGGTGGTGGTGGTATTGATTTAGGTTGGGTAGGGGCAGTGGTTGAAGGTGGCAAAGGTGGTGATTTTGGTTGATTTTGGATAATTTTGGGGAATTCGCAGGGGGAATGGTAGATGGAGATGGATGTGGACTTTCTGGTGATTGGGTTGGGGTTATATTGTTTGAGTGCAGAGGGTATATAGTTTCTATAGAACAGGGAGAATCTGTATCACCTTCACTAGTGCAACTAGAGAAAAGGAAAATCGTTTTTCTACCGTTTCTTATAAAATCTGTTCATTTAGAAATCCCTTCAAAATTCAGTCAATCATTTCTTCTTCTTCATAACTTCTTTGCCTCAAGTGTCTGCTACCAATCCAAATACCTAATACAATTTAGTTGCGATAAAACAGTAAGCCTGTAATTTCAAAGTAAGCATTGGATCAGAAATTCCAGCCACCCACTGAAATAAACCAATTTTGGATTGAAGAGTTTATGAGATCTGGTTTATATAATCCCTTCTTCAAAGTATATGCTTCGGTTTACTGGTTTATATGTTGGCCGGATATCTAAATAAACCGTGCAAGATCTTTGGAGATGTTATTTTGTATATGCTAGTAGTTGAAGGCTTTGATTAAGTATGCTAGTCTTCTGAATGTAAATCGTCTCAATGTTTATAATGCTTCTAATGTGCTGTACAGGTTGGGAGCTCAAGGTTGTGAGCACGGTTGAGTTCCAGTCCTCTTATTGCTTATTGTGCACCTGCTTTCAAGGTTTGGCATTTACTTCTCATTTGTTTGTATTGATGTAGGACTCTATCGTTTGTCTTGAGAGCTATTCTATATTTCTCTTGTAATAACTCTCATATGTAGTTTACGATTTACCTAATGTGCTGAATGATTAATGTTTATTTCTTGTAATAACTATCTGAACACTTGTTACATCATTTACTATCTGAACACTTGTAGTGGTTTGGTAAAATTTCCCATGTCAAATGCAATTTGTTAAAAAGGAACTTGTGCTAAAGTCCCCAACCTATTGTCCACTGAATTTTCCATCATTTTCTGTATGTTTTTATTCGTGAGGGAACTTGGAAGAAAATTGACCAGTGAATTGAATGAAAGTGGCAGACTTACAACTTACAAGTAGCTGATTGGATGAAAGTAGTAAGCTAAATGTTATTTTTCTACTGAAGGTGTTTTCGACAACTACTTCTGTTAAAGAGGAAAAAGGCAACCAACTCATTCATACTCTTTTCATCATCTAAATGATGCCTATAGATTGATGGATACGTTGGTTCTCCATCATCTGCATCATGGAAGCACGTGGGATCCCCTTTTCTGTTTACTTCCTCTGTTGTGTAATTCCAGTTTGGCACCTGTCATTTTTCAATTCTAATTTCCGGATTTTTTCACCAGTTGGGGTTCCTTCTTAGCTATAATTTATTGATGCATTGTCTGCTTCAAGTATTTCAAGAAATTATTGGCTTCATTTATTATTTTTTTATTATGTGATCATTTCTTTAGTAAACATCATAATATCATATTAATTAGTAATTACTGACTTTATTCCTCTTTTCTACAGAGCCAACGTATAACAACCAAAGCTTTTTGTTGGAATGATTCTTATTCTCATTTTTGCCGAAGCTTTGGCTCTTTATGGTCTTATTGTCGGCATTATTCTCTCTTCTCGTGCTGGTCAGTCAAGAGCAAACTAGATGAGGGCATTTAGTTTGAGATTGCTGTTTGTTTCTTGGTATGAAATGGTTGTTGGACTACGGCAGAGTTTCTTAGTTTTGAGCTTTATGTGTGTGTGGCAATTGCCAGGCCATAAGTTAGCTATTGATATGTACTGATGATAGATGTAGATAGATTCTAGTTCTCACCCCTTAATAAATTTGTTTTTGAGTACTATATATAATGTGGTATCTTGCTAGAACCAGATTTGATTTGTAAAGCCATTGTTTGTATTATCATTATTTTGTACGTTTATAGTATGTAAAGTCATACGTATTGGACATGTCGTGGCTATTGAACTTTCTTCATTCCAGAGTATTACTTTCATGGTAGCCTAATGATGCTTAATATGATTGTTGTTTACAAAAGAAGTACCATCGGCAAGATATCTTATAGGATATCATTGTTTATGGGAAAAATGTACCAGCTGCTATTTATGTTTGTGTGCATTCACCTAGTTTGTTGGTTGGGGAACCATAAGAGGTGGGTTGGTTTATCCATTTTTATTAATGTGAGGTTTATCCTTTTGAGCTCAAATTTAATGTTTATTTCCGTATATAGATTTGTTTATCTCACAAGATCCAGGATGATAGTTTGACATCACTTTTTTTTTTTAAAGTAGTTTACTTGTGAATTGAAAGGGTGCTCTTAATGACGATGGTAAATAGTCCTTTTTAGACTAATACATGCAATCATTTCACATTGTACTCCGCTCTCCCGCTAACAAAACTTGTGTTACGATAAGAATATAATTATTATACACATATAGAGTTTGACACATGAAAAGAATCAACCTCAAAATTCAAATCGTATCGATTGAACTGTTTATTTTATATTTTGTTCAGTGTAAGATTATTTTATCATAATACGTAAACTTATCATACCGATTGAATTGTTTTGTCAAATGTAATTTCGGTTGTGTTTTTAATATCTGAAAAAAAAATTTTGAAGTAAACTAGCATTTCAAAATTTATATGTTATTTAATACTATATAAACATTAAACCATTAAAATTTATTGAATAATTAGATTTTTTGAATAAAATATTATTTGAAAAAATTCTCAAAATTTCAAAGTAAACGCGTTTTCCATTTTCATGTTTTCAGAAACGGTTTTTCAGAATGGCAAACAGAACGCATTTTCAGAAATTTCAAAATAGACACTTAAAACACAAAACACAAAACTGAAACACAAAGAGAACATCCCTTAATGTTTTTTTTTTCATTTGAGAGAAAATATTGTGTCAACGACCTATATGTCTTTGATTTTACACAATCAAGTAATATTACATCATTTGAGAGAAAATATAAATTTATGTCAACAACCCACTATAACAGTCTTCTTTTTAGAGCATGCAATACATGTCGTAAAATAATATATACATCAGACAGTTGCATGTTGTTTAAAGCAATATCGTGCATACATTGAATGTCGTAACAATAATGAAAGAGCAATGTTAATTAACTAATATGACCTTCATATTCATTTCATAGATCTTCATTTAGGGCATTCGATGTTTGTCGTATATGTGTTGTCGAATGGAAAACAAATGTCTTTTATGTCCATCTTCATATCATTGGTTAAATATCACTAATGCTACATAGAATCATTTGATATCCTGTAAGAAACATCCTATTACAATCCATGTGTACATATACTATGTTTAGGAGTTTGTAAAAAGTAAAGCTTATCTTCAACATTTCTTATGTGCAACACTTGTATCATAGACACGGGGAACAGATATACCTTTTAAGTGCTTTAGTTAAAAAAAAAAAATTTGGGAGCTTTTTTTTGAGTTATTTAACTAGTTTTCTCGTTGAACTCAATATCTTGGAATCTCCAATTAAAATGTCAGGTTTCATAAAAAATGATCATGTAGATTTAGACTCTTTATCTATTGTCCTCGATGTGCAATACATGCTCTTCAGTTGACCTCTTGACAATTCGAGCCGCTCAGATTTACTATGATTTTACAAAATCAATATAATATTATTTCATTTGAGAGAAAATACTGAATGAAGTTGCATCAACAACCTACATGTCTTTGATTTTACACAATCAATTAATATTATATCATTCGAGAGAAATATTAAAAACATTAAGTCGACAACATATATGCCATGACTTTGCCCATTGTGCACACGATCCATTCCTGAACTATGTATTGCTTCTTGATTATCACAATATATAAGATGGTTGTCACACATTTTTTTGGCCGAATCTCATGTGTATGTTCATATCTAAATATTTTACACATATGCATGATATGATTGTAGAACATATAAACTACTATTATTGGGATATCAAAAAACACAGATCACAAAATTGATTTTCCTTGAATCTCATTTTGGATCAAAATCTTGAAGAAATCTTCATTAATTTATGTTTATTTATTCAAAATCAGCAAAAAGTAACTAATCTCTTATACAAGAGTTTAAATAGCAAGAGAACTTGAAAAATTTCTAAGATCATGTAAGGACTAAACCTCCCCCACAATAAATAAGACAACTGTTGAAATAACGTGGAAAAAAACAAAAAGCAACAACAAAATTTAAATTGAAGGCAACTTGCATGCGCCTACATGATTTAGCAGTGATCATACTTATCGCTCACCATCATGCTTCTATAGATCTGTAATCCTTGTTTCCTATCCCACCTCACGAATAACTAATTAATCGTTGCTTCTGCTTGACTCTCATAGTTTATTATAAAGTTTTCATGACTTTAATTAAGTTATTCGTGACTTGTTTTACTATTTAACTCATTCCGTGAGATCTCCAATCAAGAGGTTATGTTTCCATATTAAAATGAGCGTATATTTTGACTTCAATTTTCTCATCACGCAACCTCTTTGTAACTGGATTAACTAAACATTTCTTTGATTTTACATAATAAATTAATATTATTGCTTGATGATCACAATATTAGTAAACAGTTGTCGCAAGTTTTTATGGCCAAACCTAGTGTCATTACTTTTATAACTAAATATTTTACGCATGTGCATGATGTGATTGTAGAACCGTTAAACTACTATTAATAGAAATGATTTCTTACCCACGATGGATAAGATAAATCATGCTCATCGCTAACATGGTAAAGTCATGTCAATGGTCAAGCCTACAAATTTTGACAATTCAATGTTGAATTGTCAAAAATTGTAGGCCCACGTCATCGGTGGTTAAAATAACTCCTACCCATCATGAGTAAGAGATCATTCTGCTACTATTAATACATTACTTTGAAGGATACCATCAGACATTAAACTTTTAGCAACATTCATTGCATGTTATTAAATGTTAGTTTTGAAAATGGGAAACAATCGTTGCTAGAACTATTAATATGTAATGTATTTTGTAATGTTCATTTCGTGTTGTCAAAACATCCCCTTTTGCAATGTTGATTGCCTGTTGTTATACTAACTTTAACATGTGTGAACGTTGTTGAAAGCCTGTTTTGCAACATTTATTGCTCATTACAATAAAAAAAATTCGACCTAAGTTTAATTTCAACCAACCCTACATATTGACTTAAAAATATTTAAAACTTTTAATTTATGAAAAAACCAAAATTATAATATACTGAACCCATATTAAAAATTTTGAACGAAAAATAGACAATTTCAGAGGGAAAAATATATTAAAAGTTATTAAAATAATTGTTTCTGAATAAAATATACAGAAATTTTAAATAACCACAACTTATAAGTTAAATTATTTATTTATTAAATCTATATATTTACTATAATTTATTTAGTCAATTTGAAAATGGTAACGTGCAATGAATGGTGCGAAAATATTAATGGCAACGTGCATTGAATGTTGCTAAAATCTTAATGACAACGTGCAATGAACGTTGCTAAACATTAACGATAACGAGTTGTTGGACTGTGATGCTAGGTCTAGTCCAACTTTAGGCAATGATGAAATGGCCTTTTGGCCCAGACAAATTAACAATTGCCCAATGACCTCATTGAGATGGCCCACAACCCAAGCCCAAAACCAGTCGAATAACTCGCATATTCAAAGCATGCTTTTAGTGTTGTTTTGAATGGAGAGAGTGTTAATTGCTATGGTCCGTTGGATTTATTTCAGATCAATAAGCATAAATGTTATATTTCTTGTTGCCTTACGGGTGATTAGGTTATACTTCTGTGGTGCACCTCGTGGTCTAAAATATTCAGTTGAACCTTATTCTTCGTCCTCTCTTTCTGTCATCTTCTACTGTAGTGAACTCTTTTTCTAAGTGAAAAATGGAATCTGTATGATCTCTTTGTGAGTAAGTCGATTGGTGTGGTGCGGGTTCTTCTTGCCATTGAAGTAATTCCACTTGCATCTGGTTTGGTGAGGGTTTTGGGTTTGTCCGGTGCCTCTTTGATCACACAGACAGGTACAATTGACTGAGCCTAAGATTGAAGAAATCTTAATGCTAATTGGTTAGATTAGTAGTGATTTTGGTGTATTCTCTTAGATATGTGTTTTTGTACCTGGAGGATCTGTATTAATACGAGTAATGAATGTTGCTAAACTATTAACGACAGGTAATAAATGTTGCTAAAACATTAACGACAAAGTGCTATGAAAGTTGCTAAAACATTAACGACGACGTACTATGAACGTTGCAAAAAACTGATGACAACGTTTTTTGAAAACTTTTGCAATGGTATTTGAACGTTATCGTATCTTTTTACTTTACGGTAACATCGAAGCCCGCAACATTGATAAATTCAAGGAAAGAAAGGATCTCAGATGGAGCTGGAAATACTGAAATTAAAACTGGAATTATTGAACTACAAAAACAGAGAATGAACTGAAAATTAACAGGGGATAAAAAGGGGATAGAAGCCTGCTATTATTAACAGGGAAGAAGATGAAATTCAATTCATACTTGCTTGAGAATTACAATGCATAAGAACTCTATTTATAGAGAGAAAAGCTAACCAACTATCTAACTAACTAACAAGATAAGAAACTTAAGAAGCAACTAGAATATGCTAGAATAACAAAGCTGGAATCAGAGACTGCAATAGGGATGTCAATGGGCCGAGCCGAGCCGGCTCGGCCCATACCTACACGAGCTCGGCTCGTTGGATTTTGGGCGAGCTCGGCTCGTGCTTGAGCTCGCCAAGCTTGCTCGTGGCTCGTCCTAGACGAGCCCACGAGCCGCTCGGCTCGTGGGCTCGTCTATTTTTTTTTTCTCCTAACATTTTATAATCTCCTCCTACATTTTTTTTAAAATAATAAGAACAAAATTTTATTTGTTGAGTTTTGTTTTTTGTTTACCCTTTTATATTTTATTAAACATAAAATATACACATTTTATAAACATTTTTTTTAAAAAATAAACCATCCTCCTTTATCCGGGTTTGGGACCGGCTACTTCAATTTCGAGTAGGCGGAGTTAAAAATTGTACACGAACAACTTGTTACGTGTACAATTTTTTTTAAAAAAATTATAAAGGTATGAAATAATGAAAATAAAATTTTGTGATAAATGCGGTGAAATTAAATATCACTTACTTGATTACATGCAATTTCGGCATATTTATGTTGAATTCGATAATTAGCGTCTTCCCAATCCTTCACCCACATTAACGCTTCCAAAATATCTTCTTTTAGTCGATTCCTGACCTCGGAGAGAACCCTCTTCCCTGCACTAAAAGCAGACTCCGAAGCTACAGTGCTAACTGGAGGTGTTAATAGATCTTTTGCCATTGCAGAAACTATTGGCCATCGGCGTTTGTCATTTCGCCAAAATTCAATGACCTCTTCTGAACTTTTCCTAACTGATTTGTTACTAGGCAAAGTATGACTAAAGTAATCAATTAATTCTGATGGCAACGCATTTGGATTAGACGGATTAGTACTCGAAGTTTGAGTACATGCAATGGAAGTCAAACTACTGTTACTACTAGAGGAACCACATGCATATGCAGTTGAATCATATCTATATGAGTTCATGTTTTCGAACAAATTTAAAACTTCAGCATCGTCATCCGTTATTTTAGTGGGATGAACGGTTGAAGGTACACGAGTAATATGTGTACCCATTCGTGAAACATATAATTCATACATTTCAGTTAACGTTTGTTCCAAATTCTTATAAGTAATAGGCATATTAAAAGTTAAAGTATTTGAAATTTGATCAATTACAAATTTAGTACCCGATAAACTATATCGGGGGTCCATGACGCATGCTAAAGGAAATAATATAGTCAATTCTTCCCAATATTTTCTAAATTTTACTTCCATCGAATATATAATCGCTTCGAAATCGGGATCATTTTAAAATCTCTTAAAAGCCCTAGCAGTTATATAAAGACGTTCAAGAACCATACAACTAGTGGGATAATAAACACCAGACAATATATTTGTAGACTCATAAAAACTTGTCAAGAAATTTTTAATTTTAAAAACTACATTCCAATTGGATTCATTCAAGATGGTATCGTCTTCGTCTCTAACATGCCTATTATTATAAAATTCGGTAATAAACGCTTCATAACATTCACATGATTTTAATAATAAGTAAGTTGAGTTCCATCTATGGCCTACGTCAGTAATAAATGTTTTAGTATGTGTATTCCCACTTTCCTCACAAAATTCCTCAAATGCTTGTTTCCTACTAGGTATAATCGTGATATATATAAGTGCATTCCTAATTCGGTTAATTTCATCCTTCACATGTTTTAACCCGTCTTGTACTATTAAATTAAAAATGGGCACACACATCGAATATGAAATAAATAACCACCAAAATCAGGTTGAAGTACTCTATGCAATTTATCGATAACAACCTTATTTACAGTAGCGTTGTCGAACGTAAAAGAACGAATTTTACTCTCACATTTATATTCTTTAATTATGAACATCATAGCGTTAAATATTGTTTGAGCGTTGTGCGGGTACTCAACAATTTTAAAAGCAATAATTTTTTTATGCATGACCCAAAGTAGGTCTATATAGTGTGCAGTTGCAGCTATATAACCCCTCTTATTAATCCCTTCCCACATATCTGAAGTTAACGATATCACACCCTCATATTTTTCTAAATCTAAAATTCATAGTTTCTTTGAATTCATAAAATATTCAATTGTATCAGATCGAAGAGTATTTCGACTTACCCCAACGTACCTCGGTTGAAGATATTGTTTGACGTAGTTGACGAAATGTTGGTTGTCAGCTATTGCTAGTGGCAACTTCGCCGTGGCAACGAACTTCACAATTCCCGTTCGAGCTTCCTCCTCCGAATACATCCACGTAGAAAGTGGCGTAGTTGTAGCACCGGCGCTTGAAGTGCCAAACTGTAGTTGCGTTTGACCAGCTGGAAGAAGCCCATGTTTGGCCGCACATGTTTTGTAGTGACGGTTGAGGTGGGTGGTTCCAATGCCTCTTTGCCATGCCAGTCGTTGTTGGCGGTATTTACATACTGCTTTGGTTTCTGAAATTCCATCAACCACACGACCAGTTTGAACCAATTTGAAATGGTCCCAACATTTTGCCTGCTTCTTCCCCTTTCTCTTCCCTCTTGCATCGGGAATATTTAATGTAGGTTCATCTTGTTCCAAATCAATCGGAACACTAGAATCAACATCAATGTCATCCAAATCAATTGGATTTGGATGACTACCTTCACGAACGTCGAAATCTTCAATATTTTCTGGAATTGGTAATTTATTTAGACCGGCGAATTCATTCCCAAATTGATTTTGGGCATGTGTTTCGTCTTCCATACCGAACAAATTTTCAACAAATGCTCGTGAATCCATTTGTGATAATAGAAATTGAATTGTAAAATCAAGATAATAATGTAAAAAAATGTAGAAGAGGATTATAGAATAAATGAATGAAATTGTTGATAATGATTTGTAAATTGTAGTAGAGAGTAGAAAGTAGAGTAGAGTAGAGATTAGAGAATGAAATTGTAAAAGTTTGGTGAGAAAAAATTGTTGTAATAGGTAGGCATTTATAGGAGAAGAAAAATAATATAAAAAAATTAAAATTAAAAAAAAATAGTGACCAAACGGTCACTGATTTTCAGTGACCGTTCTGATCACTTAGTTTAGTTTTTATTTTTATTTTATTTTATTTTATTTTTTATATATAACATGAGCCCATGAGCCGCTCGCCGAGCAGCTCGTGAATAGTGCGAGTCGAGCCGAGCTGGCTCGGCTCGCCTAGCGAGCCAGCCCGCTCGTGCTCGGGCTCGTTTTTTGACGAGCCCGAGCGGCTCGTGGGCATGAATAGTACAAGTCGAGCCGACGAGTTGGTCGGCCCCTTTGCCATCTCTAGACTGCAACGTGCAACTTGCTGGTGGCTGAACTGAAGGTTTGCTGGTGAACTGGAGTGAACTGGAGGCTGAACTGCAGGAGCTGGTTTTGCTGGTGAAGCTGCTGGTCTTGCTGTTATTGGTGAGTGGAGTTTAATATTCCAACACTCTCCCCTCAAGATGGAACATCTTGAACCATAGAGGAAGATAGTAGAGATGCAATCAAGGAGCATCTTGTTTCGAATTATTTCGTTTTTGATTCCCTATATGGGAATAAATCATCCTCACAGACACTTTGCCTGCCTTCAATTTCGTTTAATCTTCCTTCTCCTCTTGAGAGGGAATATCTTCAAAATTTCTTTCAAAATCTTCATCATCATAGACACTTCGTCTACCTTTTCGGTTTATCTTCCTTCTCCCTTTGAGAAGGAATATTTTCAGAAAAATTTTCAGAGAAGCCTGTCATTCCACAGGTTATATCTTCAATTTCATTTCAATTTCGATGAAGAGGAATGACATCTCTTCAATTTTTATTCATTCCGACATTTCGTCGAGTATCTAGTGAACAAGTCACGTTTTCTCGTAATCTGGTAATCTGTATTCTGATTTCTTTTTTTTTTTTATTATTGAATTGAGAAAAGGTAAAGAAGAAGATGAATTTCAAATGGTAGGATCATAAACCTGCTCTGATACCATGATAAATTCAAGGAAAGAAAGGATCTCAGATGGAGCTGGAAATACTGAAATTAAAACTGGAATTATTGAACTACAAAAACAGAGAATGAACTGAAAATTAACAGGGGATAAAAAGGGGATAGAAGCCTGCTATTAATAACAGGGAAGAAGATGAAATTCAATTCATACTTGCTTGAGAATTACAATGCATAAGAACTCTATTTATAGAGAGAAAAGCTAACCAACTATCTAACTAACTAACAAGATAACAAACTTAAGAAGCAACTAGAATATGCTAGAATAACAAAGCTGGAATCAGAGACTGCAACGTGCAACTTGCTGGTGGCTGAACTGAAGGTTTGCTGGTGAACTGGAGTGAACTGGAGGCTGAACTGCAGGAGCTGGTTTTGCTGGTGAAGCTGCTGGTCTTGCTGTTATTGGTGAGTGGAGTTTAATATTCCAACATACATCCGATTGTTGTGAAAGGTCTTTCGCTACTTTTTTTGCCCCGTTACGAAATGCTATTTTGTTGTAGTATGCTGTCTAGATGACAGGAGGTCAGTGGGGAGGCGGTTGTGTATATTTTGGTGATATCTTAGTGCCATGGTCTTGTAAAATGAAACAGGTTGTTGCAATATCAAGCACAGGGTTAGAATATAGGGCTCTAGCTCAGGTCTCGTGGGAACTAGCTTGGATTTAGTTGTTGCTACAAGAATTATATTTTCCCCTTCCTTCGACTCATATTACATGGTGCAATAACATGAGTGCAAGTGCGTTGGCTTCAAATCCAGTGTATCGTACAAGAACCAAGCATATAGAAGTTGATTTTCATTTTGTTAGGGACAAAAGTTTAAGAAAACAAATAGAGGTTAGATATATTCCATCTCATGATCAAGTTGCCGATTGTCGCAACCGCCATCACATTTCAAATTCTAATTTTTCAAGGACAAACTAGATAGGAGTCGTGGCAAAACATCAAACACTCTAGTTTGAAGGGGTGTCCAGAATACAAGGCAGCCACAACACAAAGTGCTATGGTTGTGCGGTGTTGTGTGAGTATATATGTTCCACTTTGATTATCAGATTTTATTCCATTCTTTGCTGTTTATTTAGCTAGATTTTCTTATTCTCTGTCAAGTGTAGAAGTCTAGTATTGTATTTTTTCCTTGGTGAACAAGGGCAACATTTTAAATTCCTTCCTGATGTCTTCATGTATATAAAATGCAAAGCACAACAGCTTACGTTTTGGGCTGAAAGTTCCCAATTACATATTCCAAAACGGAGTGTTAATTTCATTTTCCTCCAACTTTGATCTAAGAAGAGTCTCTAGGTAGTCAAAGATCAGGAGCCATGCTATTTCCTCTTGGAGAGGTACGAGGAAGTCTCAATCACCCCCCTTTCACGAGGTGATGAAAAAGAGAAACTCACGATAGTGTCCCAAGAAAAAGCGAAGAGAATGAGGGATATTTGTGACGACTTCTTCCATCCACAAGTCAGAGAGATTCAAAATCCTATGATATTTTTCCTTTCAAACAATATTGTAGTCTTATTAATGCTAATATATACCAATTTTATAAAATTTTAGGAACCGATGCCTAATACATTGAAAAGCTCATCATCAAACTAAGAGTTGAGTTTTCTTTCAAATAATATTGTAGTCTTAACGCTAATATATTTTTCGTGTATCATTTACGTATAAAAGCCACATTGTACCTTTGTTTATAACATGGAATGAGAATCATATTTTTGCTTTTGAAAATTCTTACGGAGGACTGATTAGTTACTCTTCTATCTTCACGTGATGAATTTTTAATTTAATTTGATGCTTCACGTAAGGTTATTTAGTGGGGATCAAAAGGTTACACCCTATGCTTCAAGACAAGGGAAGAAACATAAACTGAATTACTCAATGCATGATTTTTCATTAGCAGTCAAAGATACAGTTATACCCAATCCTAGAGAACGGTGAATCTTCATAGGATCTTTATGTCCAGGTGCAGGTAGTCCTCATCTTCAACTTCCGTTCGCTTTGGTTTATTCTTTTTGAACAACAAACTAGCTAATGCGACAAAAAACTCTCCCCGATTTAAAAATTAATCCTTGACCTAAGAAGCAAGCTAAAGTGCTACATTGCTCTACGAATCAAGGAGGATGTCAAAAAATAAGTAGTTCAGCACTCAAGCTCTCTATCAGCTTAACAAACCAGAAGCACTACATTAGCTACAAGTCTCAGCAGACCTTCATATTATACTTCGAGCTTTCTTTTGTTATTTATAACATAGAAGCCTCCGAGTCATGTGTAAGCTAATATCCTTATGTTATCTCTCTTTGACCCTCAGTTGCTAAATGAGCTAAATATTTTTTCATCTTTGTCAAGAGAAAATCTCGTACTTCGTTTATTATTGTTGACCTCAAAAAATGTTGCCAACAGATGCTGAGCCCACTCGTGCACACGCAAGCTTGATCTAACACGTTAATGCCGATCAACGATCAAGATGACTCTAGAAACTGAACATGGGAGTAGCTCAATGACACGAGACGTCTCCGTTCGGACTTCCGGCAAGATTTATGTAACACGATTGTATAAGAAACCAATCGATAAAAGCACAATTTGTGGTAGAAAATATGTTGTAAAAGTACACTTTATAAACGAGAAAGAGATATATTGCTCCAAGTGTTTAGATTTTCATTAACCTTCTTATGTTACATGATGGAGGTATTTATAGTGTTACAAATGAAATAATGACCTTTGGATCAATTTACACGTGGCCTCATCTCCTCGGCCAGGACATCAAATCATAGCCATCAAGTTGACTTTCCTAACCTTACAAAACATTAAATACTCTTACATTGACAAGACAAGACATAAAGCTACTTTTCACAAAAGTCACGTCAATTATTCACATGAAGATCTTCATCATTGCTATATCTTTCCACGTGGGCCTTTCCTAGTTGGAAAAAGGCCTCGGATAGTGCATGGCCGCGGAACCATGGCTTCGGCTAACAACATTGGCCTCGGAATAAGTCAAGGCCTCAGAATCCACATCAGAGGCTAGGAAAATATACCCTGATTACATTAAACTGGTCCCATCGTTGAAATATAGTGCCACGTGTCGCTTCCGTTTATGACTCATAACAATAGTCCCCCAAGTCCATGTGTAGTTATTTATGTCATGTGTGGACTTTCAATAAGTCAGAAAAAGTTTTAATTTTTTACACTTCACGTCAATCCCTCAAGTCCAGGCAGAGATATTCATACTGTGCGTGGAATTCAAGAAGTGTGATGTATAAGGTTAAGAAAGTTGCCTTTAAGGCTGAATTCCTTTAAAGCGAGGCTGAATTCCCTTGAAACGAGGCGAGTTCATATTCGAACCGGCGAGGCTGAATTCCTTTGAAGCGAGGCGAGGCTGAATTCTTTTGAAGCGAGGCGAGTTCATATTCGAACTGGCGAGGCTGAATTCGTTTTGGAGCTAAAGCGACATTCATAGATATTAGTGCTTGTGACATGACGGTTTCTTATGTTTCCAAGGCAAATTGGCTACATCGAGAAACGACTTCCAATAACTGTACAGCTATTTGAATTCAATGCATAATGATGGCTAATTATTAGGACGCATGGTTTTAGGGAACGTTCACGCGCTGAGCGACATTGGTACATACACGCGTTAATCTGGGGCATTGAAAATATAAACCGTTCGAAATATGTGGCTCAGATCTACTTACTTTTGGACGCTTCAGATCAGCTGAGATTTGATCCAATGGCTAGGATTAGATCCCTCACCAGTATAAAAGCTAGAATCTTACCATTTTCAAACTTTATCTGTTCGAAATACTCCTCAAAACCTCTCAAGTTTTCTTACTGTTAAATCTTTTTCGGCAAGTCTTCCGGCGAACTTCTTCGTCCATTTAGGTATTCTTTCATTAAGGAGCATTCTCTCCAACCTTCAACACTATTCCCATAGTTTTTCCACAATTTTATTTTACTTGCAATGTTTTTCGAGGTGTCTTTGGCTATTACAGTGGTTAGGATTGGGAAGAGTCAATATCTGGAGCTTCGGGTGAGTGGTATAGCATGTTCGAGGAGCCCATAGATTACGAGGCTGGTTGGGGGGCAGCCAAGATTCCATCCAACGTAACCTCTTCCAAATTAGCCGAACTTAGGGACACCTATCGTATACCCCACTACGTAGAGCTCATAGTTCCTGACCCCCACAAAAGAGCCTGTTTTCAGACAAACTGCGTAGCTTTCAGTGAATACCTACTTAAAGCAGGTGTGCGTCTACCTTTACACCCTTTCTTTAGGACGGTGCTGAGGACCTTTATGTTGTCCCCTACCTAAATTCTTCCAAATGGGTGGAGCCAAGTCGTAGGGACCTACTCCCTTTGGAAGGAAGTGTCTTCGAGACCTTATTCCACACTAGGGTCGTAGGGAAGGACGACTCGAAGGGGTGATACTATATCACCCCTTGGGGCTCTCATGTCCCCTTCGTAGTTGGGCTCCCCTCCTCCATAAAAGGGTGGAAGGAGTCATGGTTCTGGGTGACGAGTAGGTTGCAGATGGTTGAGGGAAATGCTGTCCCAGCCGTTACCGTGCCAACCAGTACTACGAAGCTTGTGAGTGCCTCGTCTTTAACGTGTGACTTTTTTAACTTCTTGATACTGATCCTTATTCATTGATTCGCAGATTGCAGTTCTTGGTACGATCTGACTGAGGTGCAGTGGGACATTATTGCAGACATCTACAAACGGTCTCCGAAGTTCCAAAACTACCCATCTCATTGACTGGGATAGAGACTTCATCGATTTTGGACTCATGGCTCCTAAGGGTAAGAAACTTTTTAACATATAATTTGCTTATGACCTCAGTAATCTTAACTTTTTCTGTTGATTGTAGATAAATTCAGCAAGAAGGATTATAACTTGCCTGATATGGCCAGTATAATGAAGGTCACGTCCACTACCGGGGCGAAGGTGCTGAAGCCTAGGTCCTCGGGGGCCAAGCAAGTAAAGTAGCTTGATCGCCTCAACAAGGACAAGAATGATAAGGAGGTGAGGAGGAGGCCCCCAAAAAGGCCACCAAGGGGGGTAAGCCACCTGCCACTAAGGGTAAGGGCGTGGCTGAGGAGCCCTAGAAGAAAAGGAAGTTGGGCCCAAGTGGTGGGTCTTCCGGTTTTAGGACACCAGTGTCCTGTATGGAAAAGGATGCTTATAAGCAGCCGAAGCTTCTCCAATCTTCGATTGACGCTGCAATGGTGGCTCAATCTAGGAGGATAATAGAGGAGGCAGCAAAGGCCTCTAATGCCACCAAAAAGGCACCGGTGGAGAGAACCCTAGGGAAGTTTGGGAACTTCCTGAGAGGCAGGGAGGATAAGATAGCGCTTGCCCTCATAGAAATGCTCCCTCCCAAGGTGAGAGGTGCCACCGAGGGGTTCAACAAATTTTGGACAGAGAGGTGGCAGAATTATGTTGCCACCTGCGATGCAGTGGATCTCACTGCCACTTTGGTGAGCCAGACCGCCAGGGCTTTTGGCGTGGCACTTGAGTGCCAAACAGTACTTTCAGACATCCAATCGAGGAACAGGGCCTCGCGAGATGAGCTGGCAGCAGTCAAAGCTGAACTTGAGCAGAAAAAGGAGGCAAACATTGAGCTTAGAATCTAAAAGGACGTTGATGATGCCAAGCAAGATTCCCTCCTAGCTGAAATTGAAACTTTGAAGAAGGAGATGCACGAATCTCAGAGCGACGTAGCAGCTCTGACAAAAAAGGTGGAGCTATCTGATAACCACCAAAAAGTTGCTGCGGAGGCCCTGGAGAAGGTGAACTTGGAGCTTACTGGATGCAAGGATGCCAATAAGTTCATGGAAAACGAGCTGAAATGGTATGCCTCCGAAGTAAAGAAATATGAGGCTGACGTGCTTGAAGCATGGGATATCGCGGTGAAGAATTACATTGCCAATTTCCATCTCACCGAGGAATATCGCCGCTTCGGAATTTACTGGAGCAGGGTGGCATACCAGGAAGTTTTTAAGAAACTGGAGGAGGTGCATCCGGGGCTGGACATCTCTGAGCTTAAAGCAAAGTTTATCGAAGAGGAGGTTCCTCAGACCCTAGCTGAGGAAGGCGAGGTGGTGGAACTCGAATCTGATGATACCGCAACTGAAAGGCCTCAGTCTGCATAAGCGCCTCAATTGCCATCAACTGAAGCTTCTGCCCCCGATGCTCCAACTTCCCCACGCCCTACTTCATAAATTTTGTAAGGATAGTGGCCTCTGTAACTTGAGCTTCTTAGTTTGATATGAATGAAAAACTTTGCTTCTTTCTCCGTGTTGTAATTTATATTATATCACAATGAACTGTTCAAACTTAATAACCAACCCAATGAACTGTTAAAACTTTGTCAAACTTAATCAACTGATCTCTTAACGATAAGACTGAATAACCAATCTAACAGGATAAGATCGAATAATCCATCCAATAAGATAAAACTGAATATTCAAACTTCTCGAAGTGTCGTTATCCTGAAGTTACCTTAATCAATCGAATTCTTAAAGTTTATCGAATATCTTTATTCTGATGTTACTAGTTCTTCTTCACTTGGTGGATGGTTCATCCATGTAAAGGCTTCTCCCTCGTTGAGCCTCGTCA
Organism: Fraxinus americana; assembly: GCA_035079005.1. NCBI lineage: Eukaryota > Viridiplantae > Streptophyta > Magnoliopsida > Lamiales > Oleaceae > Fraxinus > Fraxinus americana. The sequence continues at coordinate 6,224,844 of CM068723.1, read as the reverse complement.
AAAGGGAGGCTTGTGATGTACGCCTCGGTGTTCAAACAAGGTGGCCTTCTTTTAAGGCTCCATCCTCTCCTCCGAGGCACTCACGCTTCCTTACTTGGTGGATGGTTCATCCAAGTAAAGACTTCTCTCTTGACGTTCAACCTCGTCAAAGGGAGGCTTGTGATGTACACCTCGGAGTTCGAATAAGGTGGCCTTCTTTTAAGGCTCCACCCTCTCCTCTGAGGCGCTCACACTTCCTTGCTTGGTGGATGGTTCATCCAAGTAAAGGCTTTTCCCTTGACGTTCAGCCTCGTCAAAGGGAGGCTTGTGATGTACGCCTCGAAGTTCGAACGAGGTGGCCTTCTTTTAGGGCTCCATCCTCTCCTTCGAAACGCTTACGCTTCCTTACTTGGTGGATGGTTCATCCAAGTAAAGGCTTCTCCCTTGACGTTCAGTCTCGTCAAAAGGAGGCTTGTCATGTACGCTTCGGAGTTCGAACGAGGTGAGCTTCTTTTAAGGTTACATCCTCTTCTCTGAGGCGCTCACACTTCCTTACTTGTTTGCGAAGGCTGGAAAAGAAATTTTTATTTATTTGCAAAGGCTGGGAAATAACTTCCAACTATGTATTAGATTCATCGATAATACATTTTTAGATGCTCGATATTCCACGGATGAGGTTGAATTTTGCCGTCCATGTCTTTGATCCAGTAGGTACCAGGCCAAATTTCTTTTTCTATACGGTATGGTCCCCTCCCGATTGGGTCCCAAAGTGCCCACTGCTAATTCCTTTAAGGACAGGAAATCCTGCGGAACACCAGGTCATTTATCTGGAAGGACCTCTTTTTCATCTTTGATTTATAATATCGGGTCATCTTCCTTTGGTAGGCTGCTTGCCTATATTGGGAATCATTCCTCATTTCCTCAAGGAAATCAAGCTCGCATCTTCTAAGCTCATCATTCGATATTTCATTGAAGCTTATTCTTCGAGGAGAAGGCAACCCTACCTCAACTGGGCTCATAGCGTCAGAGCCATACGTCATGGAAAAATGAGTTTCACTAGTTGGAGTTCTACTTGTAGTTCGTATTGCCCATAGCACCAAGGACAATTCTTCCACCCAGGCCCCTTTGGTTGTATCGAGCTTCTTTTTCAAGGTGTGCTTTATGGTTTTGTTGACAGCTTCCACTTGACCATTAGCCTGGGGATGATGCGAAGTAGAGAAATGCTTCTTAATCCCAAGCTCTTCACATAGATCTCTCGCTTTTTTGTTGTTGAACTGCTTCCCATTATCAGAAACAATTGAATGAGGGATGCCAACCGACATATTATATTCTTCCATAAGAATTTGGAGGTGTTGGCCTCAATAATCTTTGCCATGGGTTCAGCCTCCACCCACTTCGTGAATAATCAATAGCAACAATGGCAAAGTTTGCACTTCCTCTGCCTTTAGGTAAGGGGCTATGAGGTCCACGTCCCACTTGCTGAAGGGCCAAGGACTCAACACTGTAGTAAGTTCATGTGAGGGTCGCCTTTGAACTTGAGAGAAACGTTGGCACTTATCACATTTGCGAACAAATTGAAGGGCATCCTTGTTCAATGTAGGCCAATAGTATCCTTGTCTTAGTGCCTTATTTGCCAAAGCCAACCCTCCAGAGTGGTTGCTACAAACGCCCTCATGAATTTCCCTGAGCACATAGTTGGCTTCTTCTTCTCCCACGCACCAAAGGAGAGGTGCGGAGAATCCACGTTTGTAGAGGACATCATCTACTAACATAGCATACATCATTCGTATTTTGTAAGCCTCTTTCTTGTTATCAGACAAGGATTAGTCTTTGAGATAAGATATAAGAGGCTACATCTAAGTTCGGGTTCCTCTCACCCACATTACCACTTCTGTCGAGGTGGATGGTTTTAAGAAGTGCTCAATAGGAACCACTGTCAATAATTCAGAATCCGTGCTGCTAGCAAGTTTGGATAAGGCATCGGCATGTGCATTCTCAAAGCGTGTGATCTGACATAATTCAAATTTCTCAAAGGAGGGGAGTAAGCTCATTACCAATTTGAGGTAGGAGGCCATGGCTTTATCTCAGGCTACAAAGTTGCCATTCACTTGTCCCATAATAAGCTGAGAATCACTGCGATATGGAGCCTCTTTACTTGCATTTCCTTAGCTAACCTTAAGCCAGCGATGAGGGCCTGATATTCCGCTGCATTGTTTGTTGCTTTAAAGCCAAACCGTACAGCACTGTTCAACTTGTGAGTTTAAGGGCTTACAAGAACGAAGCCTACACCTGAGCCTATTTTCCCAGCCAATCCGTCCACAAATAGATTCCAAGTAGGAGGCTCAATAGGGGTATCTCCCTCTACTTCAGGCGCATTGGTGAATTCTGCCACAATATCTATCAATGCTTGGCCTTTAATGGCGGTTCTGGCCTTGAATAGCACCTCGAACTCGCTCAATTTCACTGCTCACTTTAATAACCTCCCCCCGAAGCATCTGGTTTTTGCAATACTTGCCGGAGAGGGAAGTTTGTTAACACAAGAATAGTGTGAGCTTGGAAATAAGGCCTCAACTTGCGGGATGCAATGATCAATGCTAGGGCCAAAATTTTCATATCTAGATAACGTGTCTTGGGGGGTAGTAATGCCTTGTTGATGTAGTAGATTGGCAGCTGGGTCGAACCCTCTTCCCTTATAAGTACAGAGCTTATGGCATTAAGGGAGACAGCTAAGTAAAGTTGCAGCACTTCTCCGAACTTGGGTTTTGATAGAATGAGGGCCTATCCCAGGTGTCTTTTCAACCCCTGGAAAGCCTTTTCACACTCCTCAGTCCACTGAAATTTTTGGCCTCGCTTTAATACTTTGAAGAATGGGAGGTACTTGTCTGTGGCCTTCGAAATGAAGCGACTTAAAGCGGCCACCCGGCCAGTCAAACTCTACACTTCCTTTGGTTTCTGGGGGGATTTCATCTCAATCAACACTTAAATCTTTTCAGGGTTCACTTTAATGCCTTGTTGATTGACCATGTATCCTAGGAACTTGCCTGATGCTACCCCAACTGCACAGTTGAGGGGATTCAATTTTATGTGGTATTTTCATAGGATTTCAAAGGCTCCATGGAGGTGAGTTATATATCTCCCACCTTCAGGCTTTTGACAAGCATGTCATTCACATAGACCTTCATGGTATTACCAAGCAAGTCAGCAAACATCTTATTCACCAGCCTCTGATAAGTTGCTCCGGCGTTCTTTAATCTAAAGGCATCATTTTGTAGCAGTAGAGGCCTCGGTCAGTGATGAATGAGGTATGTTCCTCATCTCCTGGGTACATGAAAATTTGATTGTAGTCAGAATAAGCATCCATAAAGCTTAGCAACTCATGTCCCGCGGTGGAATCCACCAATTGATCAATTCTAGGGAGTGGGAAACTGTCTTTTGGGCACGCCTTATTAAGGTCGAAAAAGTCGATGCACACCCTCCATTTCCCGTTATGTTTCTTCACCAGGATCGGATTGGAGATCCACTTCGGATAAGGGCCTCTCTGATGAAGCCATTGTTGATTAATTTCTGTACCTCTTCTTTCAAGGCCTCATACCTTTTTGAGTTGAGAGCTTGCCTCTTCTGCCTATGCGGGGCAACTTTAGGATCAATTTTCAAATGGTGGCAACTGACCCATAGGTCAATGACTCCAAGCAAAGACATCCTGGTTCCTGTGTAAAAACTCTTTGAGTTCTTTTTTCAGCCTCGGGGTAAGGCTTTGACCAACTTGGAGAAGCTTGGTGGGATTCAATGGGTTGATGGGAAAATTTTCTAGTTCCTCCATGGGAGCTGTCTGGGAGTCTGTTTCAATTACTCGGGGATCGAGTTCGTCATGTGTTGGTATCTCAAGGCCATTGATACTAAGCACCATATTCGTATCCCTAGGCTCAGCTTTCCTTACAGAGTTAAGGTAGCACTCCCTGGCTCCTATTTGATCTCCCCTCACCATTGCCACTCCTTGATCAGTCATGAATTTCATGCACGGGTGGTGAATGGAGGTGACGGCTCCTAGATCCTTTAACGCAGGCCTCCCCAACACCCCATGGTAAGCTGATATGCTGTCTACTATCAGGAACTCCATGAAATTCATTATTGTAGGGGACGTTCTCTCGTTTCCACAGCAAGGGTGATCTTTCCCCTCGGAATGACGTTATCCCCGGTAAAACCGTACAAAGGGGTGTTGGTGAGGGTTAGCTCATGGTCTAAGATCATTTTATCAAAAGCGAACCCGAATAGTATGTTCACCGAACTGCCATTGTCTACCAGCATTCGTCTCAGTCCGTTTCTAGCTATCACAGCCCTTACCACCAGGGCGTCACAATGTAGGTAGTGAACACCTTCAGAATCTTCACGTGTAAACACAATGGAAGGTGACTGGTTTCTTCAAGAGTTGTTGCCCATAATGTAGCTAGTCAATGGAGGACCTCTCGCTTCTTGAACATAATTTCTTTGTGAATTTCTGGTTTCCCCACCAACATAGGGCCTCCAAAAATTGTATCTCATGAATTGGGGCAACCTCCGACCTGTTTCGATGCCTTCTTCAATGATGCTCATCTTGGTTCCTATGCCTTTCACGTTCACCCCTTTGAGGAGATACTTCCCTATAACAGGAAGGGGCCTCGTCTTGTCTAGGCTGCTGCTCTCGCCTTGGCGGGGGCCTTCTCCTTGGTCTCGAAGTATCCTGATTATTATTTCTAGAGTTTGAGCTTCTAGGATGTTGGGCTATATCCCTACAATCCGCTGTGTCATGACTGTAAGAATGATGATAAGTGCAGTACCCTTGGGAATTAGTTCTGCCTTGGCTTGAACCTCTTCATCGGCCTCGTCCTCTATGGGGGGGCCTGATGTGTTGCCTGGTTCGATTGAGCGTTGGTGGCTGGTATGTTCTCATAAGCCAGCGTTGGTACGACGTTTAATGTGGCTGCGGCAAGTGCTTGGCCTGAGCTTTGGCCAATTTCAGCATTAAGCTGCTTCCATTGCTGGTCCATCAGGTGGGAGGTTGGACCTCTACCACGTTGCCTTTGTTGGGGCTGGAGGCCTCTGCTTGCCCTATTCCTATGGTCTATCAGCTCTTCGTTGATGATTTCTCATCGCATCATCTCTAATAGTGCATCATAAATAGTTGGATCCTGATTTTGTACATCTCTAAAAAATAATGTGTTCATATTCAAGCCTCATCTTAAGGCAGATAGGGCTTCACGATCCGTGACTTGAACACAGCATGCCATTTCGTCTGTGAAGCGGGATAAGAAATTCTTCAGGGTTTCATCAGGCTGTTGCCTCATATCCTGGAGAAGCTTAATAGGGGCCTTTCGTTCCTTGCTCACAGCAAATCTTTTCAAAAAGGTGGTTTTGAACTCTGGCCAACTACGAATACTCCCAGGCGGCAGCCTGCTATAACATATTTTAGCTACTCCACTAAGTGTTAAATGAAATGCCCTGCACTTCACAGTTGGGGTGGCACCTCTCAGACTTATATGTGTTTTCTAGCTGTTCAAATGCTTCGCTGGGTCGCCTCTCCCATCATATTTTGGTATTTTGGGTATTACATAATGGTTTGGAACCTGGGCATTTCTCAGCTCTCATGAAAATGGCAGGTTGTCATCGTCGTTATCCAAATCACATGATCTTTGTGGACCATCTGAATCATAATTAGCTTCAGCCTCATATCTAGGTGGTACAGAGGGTCCTGCTTGATTGCCAGCCTCTTCTTCCCTCATTTGGCGTTCACGCTGAGGCGGTACAACTCGGGGGGAACGTCCTTGCCTTTCCTCCGGTTGTCAATTTTCAGGAGGTGGGGGCTGTAGCCTGTTCCTAGGCGCTGGAGCTTCATTCCTCCTAGGCGGTACAACACGGGGGGCATGTTCTTACCTTCCTTCCGGTTGCTAACTTCCAGGAGGTGGGGGTTGTGGCCTGATCCTAGGCGCTGGACTTAATCGGTCAAATACACTGACGAACCTTTGGGGCCTCGGTTCTGGATCATACACTGGAGAAAAGTTGTCCTCCATGTTAAACGAGGCCTCGATGGGTCGGAGGCATAGTTGGAGGAAATGTCAACTCCCACTTCTCTTTCAATAGGACTTCCTCCCCTGTTATGCCTGGTGATAAGTGTAATTTTTACACTTATTTAAGGCTCTAAATCATGATATTTTATTGTCTTTTGAATTAAATTCTACCTAATTTATGTTAAATTGCATTGTATAAGTAAAACTCTATGTTTATTGAAGAATTGAAAAAAAGAACGCAAAATAACAGAAAAATGGCAAGATTTAAAGTACGAGGACTAAAAGAAAAATATAGTGGTAATGGGCTTCAAATTGGAATTGCACTTGTAATCAAATTCAATTGGCTTTGAAGTATTGTTGGATTGATTAAAAAAGATGATTGATGAAGGAGTCAAAGGAGGATTGAATTTCTTTTTCTTTTGGTCTCCCAAGGAAAAAAGGATTGGAGATTATTTATACACAAAATTTGGCAAGCCTTGGAGCGGGGGATTTTAAACGTACAGAGCGGAGCCTCAAAAAAAAGTTGAGGCAAAGAGAATCTACACGCAGAAAGAGGGCTCAAGTAAAACATATATAAAGGCAGCTTTGGAGAATTAATTGGGTAGCAAATAATATATTATACACACAGGAAACAATAGAGGAGCAATAAGAATTGATTTATATATATATATATATATATATACTTGTACGTGCCCGGCAAATTTTGGAGGAAGAAGTCAAAAGCTGCAAATCAATTTGATTAATATAAAAATGCACAGTAGCTGGCAGAAGTGATTTAGAAGGCAGAAAATTGAAGCAGATTCATTTATAAACACGCATAGTGGTGGCAGCAGATTCAACTTTCAACCGAAATTAATCACGTTTTATCAATTCTTGGTGATTTCTTTCCACTTTCCCATGTTTAAATTCAACATCATGATTGGCTAAATATTTTTATGTTAGGATTGATGATGGAACTTAGGTTTTTATTATATGTTTAATTTCAAGATTTTCATGTCTTTTTAATACTTGTCAATTAATTATTGTGTGTTTAATGCTTTAATTGTCTGATCAACAATTAATTGATTTAGGGATAATACTGAGACCGAGAGGTGATGTATAATTTTAGCTCGTGCAATAATTGACATAGACATTATAAGAGGTCGAGAGATAATTATAAACTATGCGATCTTTGTTGAATTCCTATAGATTAATGCGTTCTTATGTGTGTGAATTTACATAGAGATATAGTAAGTTCGGGCATATGAATAGAATTAGTGTTGTTTGAGAGAGATCACTAAATACAATTGGTTAATTCGATCGTTGGCACGTATGAAAAATGGCTGAATAAATTGGAATTAAATGTATGATAAATAACTTAAGTGAAATCAGAAATCCTAACTACTTCATCACATAATCTTTTCTCCAATTTTAATTTGAGTTTGTTATTTTAATTAATAGTTTGTTATTTTATTTATTAGAATTTCACGTAGAAAACAAAATTTGATTTGATTATTAGTTACCATTTTAATTTAAATTGAAACTAGATTAGTTTAAAACTTTATAGCAGATACTAGTCTCTGTGGGACGATATTCGGACTTGATAAATCCACTTTATTACTTGTCACGATCCGTACACTCGCGGAATCTCACGAACAAATTTTTGGCGCCGTTGCCGGGGACTAGTTTATTTGCTTAAAATTTTTTTTTTATTAATTCTAGTTTTGATTTAAATTCATTTATTTATTTTCTTTGTTTTTTTTTCTTTTGTGTGTATTTGTTATCATTTTCGTTACTATTATTCTTGCATGCAAAGTTCGAGAGTAGGTAATTTAGTACCACTTGATCCAGAAATCGAACGCACTTTTAACTATAGAATTAGGCAACAACTAGAGAACATCATGGCGAGTAATGTAATGTAGATGTGCAACCGGCACGGGTTGAACAACCAGTCGAGATTGATGAAGATGATTTGCCACTTGGACAATTCATCGCACCACTTGTTGCACCAAATCAATCAAGCATCGTTTATCCTCCATTTGGGCAACCGAACTTTCAATTGAGGACAGACATCATTTTAATGTTCCAGAATGGAGTATCATTTTACTGGAAATCTCATGAGAATCCACACAATCACATCTCATGTTTTTTGGACATTTACCAAAATTACAATTTTCATGGAGAATCTGATGAAGCAATCAAGTTGAGACTCTTCCCACATACACTCAGAGATGGAGCAAGAGAATGGTTGGATGCCTTACCCTCTAGAAGCATTAGGACTTGGAATGATCTCGTACAAAAATTCGTTACAAAATACTTTCCACTGTCGAAAGTAACTAAAATAAGACATGAGATATCCACTTTTCAGCAGGATGAATTAGAGAGCTTTCACGAAGCATGGGAAAGGTTTAAGGATTTGATCAGGAAGTGTCCCAACCATGGTATTAAGAAAAATTTGCAAGTTCAGTACTTCTACACAAGTTTAAACCCAGCATGTCGTATATCGGTGGATGCAGCTTCAAATGGATCTATCACATTAAAGTCACCGAATGAAGTTGAGGAATTATATGAGACGATGGCTGTAAATAATGCTTTATGGCCTTCCGAAAGATCCATACACAAGAAGCATGTAGGTCTACATGAGGTGGATGCTTTCTCGGCATTATCAGCACAGATGTCAGCTTTGGAGAAGAAGGTGATAGATCATTTAACTACGAGAGGTTCAACAAAAGCAGTGCAAACAAAATTTTTGGTTTGCGGTATATGTGGTGGAGCTCACAATAGTGGGGAGTGCCATATGTCATCTCAAGAGATGGAGGAAGTTAACTAAGCACAAAATTTTCAACGCCAACAAAATAATGCATTCAACAATACATACAACCCAGGTTGGCGTAATCACCCTAACTTCTCTTGGAGCAACAACCAACATAATCAGCAGCAACCTCCCCCTGGTTTTCAACAGCAAGAGAGAATATCATCTCTGGAAGATATCTTGGGTAAATTTATACAGAAGACCGACCAGTATATGACAAAGACCGAAACAACATTGCAAAATCATTCCGCAGCCATAAAGGGGTTGGAAACTCAAATACGTTAGTTGGCACGTACTATCTCAGAAAGACCACAAGGAGCCCTACCTAGCAACACAGAGACGAATCCAAAAGGACAGGTGCAAGCAATTACAACAAGAAGTGGGGTACAACTGCCTGAAATTACAGTCAAACGACCAGTAGCAGAGACAAATAAAGTGCCTACTTCAGATGAGGAGCAAGTGGAAGGATCTAAAAAGTCATCAGATAAAAATTTGAAAGAGAATTCAGACACACCACAGGCTAAGCCGACCGTTCCTATCAAAGAATATGTACCCCCCATTCCATTTCTTCAGCGATTGCATAAACATAAACTGGACAAACAATTCTCTAAGTTTATTGAAGTGTTTAAAAAGTTGCACATCAATATTCCATTCGCAAATGCTCTAGCATAAATGCCCAGCTACGCAAAATTCATGAAGGAAGTTCTCACTAACAAGAGGAAGTTGGAAGATTATGAGACTGTGATGCTAACTGAAGAGTGCAGCGCACTTCTACAGAATAAATTGCCCCCCAAGCTTAAGGATCCAGGGAGTTTTACCATACCTTGTACCATAGGAGATAAATATTTTGAGCATGCTTTATGCGATCTTGGAGCAAGTATAAACTTAATGCCATTATCTTTGTACAAGAAACTAGGAATTGGAGAGGCCAAAGCAACCGCAATATCATTGCAACTAGATGACCGCTCCATAAAACATCCAAGGGGAATTATTGAAGATGTCTTGGTGAAGGTGGACAAATTCATCTACCCCACAGATTTCATTGTACTTGATATGGAAGAAGACCGTGATATTCCAATCATTTTGGGCAGGCCATTCCTTGCTATGGGAAAAGCTTTGATTGATGTACACAAAGGGCAATTAATTTTGAGATTGGAGGATGAGCAAGTAACTTTCAACGTTTTCAAATCAATGAAGTACCCATCTGAGTCCAACTCTTGTTTCCAGATCGATATTATAGATAACTTGGTGGTAAAGTCAGTAGCACATGAACATCTTACGGAACCATTGGAAGCATGCCTAGTTCATTCTGGATCCAAAATAGTTCTTGAAATTGAAGAATATATCAACTATTTGGAATCATCGCCACCTGTTGCATTCCCAATGAGACATCAGTTTGAAGAGCTTGGTAAATGCCCTACTAAACCATTGCCATCTATTCAACATCCACCAATTCTTGAGCTGAAACCTCTACCAGCGCATTTGAAGTATGCATATCTGGGGGAAGCTTCTACATTGCCAGTCATCATTGCGAATTCTATAACAGATGAGGAAGAAAAGAAATTACTTAGGGTGCTCAGAGAACACAAAACTGCAATTGGATGGTCCATTGTTGACATAAATGGTATCAATCCATCATTATGCATGCACAAGATCCTTATGGAAGATGACTTCAAACCATCAGTTGAGCATCAAAGGAGATTGAATCCCAATATGAAAGAGGTAGTTCGGGCTGAAGTACTTAAACTTTTAGATGCAGGTATTATATATCCAATTTCTGATAGTAAGTGGGTGAGTCCAGTGCAAGTAGTACCAAAGAAATGGGGCATTACAGTGGTGAAGAATGAGAACAACGAACTCATACCTACCCGAACAGTAACAGGATGGAGGGTCTGTATTGATTATCGAAAGTTAAACACTGCCATGAGAAAAGATCACTTCCCTCTACCATTCATCGACCAGATGCTTGAACGACTAGCAGGACATTCTCATTATTGCTTTTTGGATGGATACTCAGGATACAACCAGATCTCAATCGCTCCTGAAGACCAAGAGAAAACTACATTTACATGTCCCTATTGAACATTTGCTTTTAGAAGGATGCCATTTGGTTTATGTAATGCACCTGCCACATTTCAGAGATGTATGATGGCAATATTCTCAGACATGATTGAAAAATTTATTGAGGTATTCATGGATGATTTCTCAGTATTTGGGTCTTCATTTGACACATGTCTCAAGAATCTAGCATTAGTTCTACGAAGGTGTGAAGAAAGCAATCTTGTGCTGAATTGGGAGAAGTGTCATTTCATGGTTCAGGAGGGTATTGTATTAGGTCATCAAGTATCAGGTAAAGGTATTGAGGTTGATAAGGAAAAAATTCAGGTAATTGAAAAACTGCCTCCGCCTACTTCAGTAAAGGGAATCGGAAGTTTTCTAGGTCATGCGGGATTTTACAGAAGATTTATCAAAGATTTCTCAAAAATTACTAAACCATTATGTAATCTGCTTGAGAAGGATGTCAAATTTTAGTTTACTGAGGAGTGTTTGACAGCATTTAACACGCTTAAGGAAAAGTTGGTAACAGCACCTATCATTGTAGCACCAGATTGGGATTTACCTTTCGAACTCATGTGTGATGCAAGTGACTTTGCAGTTGGAGCAGTACTGGGTCAGAGAGTAAATAAGATACTTCACGTGATCTACTATGCCAGTCGGACCCTCAATGATGCTCAAATCAACTATGCTACTACTGAAAAAGAGTTGCTGGCAGTAGTATTTGCATTTGAAAAATTTCGATCATATCTTATTGGGTCGAAAGTCATAGTTTATACTGATCATGTAGCCCTTAAACATCTACTAGCCAAGAAAGACGCTAAGCCTAGACTTATCAGATGGGTATTACTTCTACAAGAGTTTGACTTGGAAATTCGGGATAGAAAGGGAACAGATAATGTAGTGGCAGATCACCTATCTAGATTAGAGAAGATCGCACCAGCAGGGAATGATCAAATCAATGAATTCTTTCCAGATGAACAGTTGTTCCCTCTACTTGAGGTCCCCTGGTATGCAGATATAGTCAACTACCTCGCTAGCAACATTTTACCTCCTGACACCACCCACCAACAGAGGAAGAAATTCTTTTCAGAGTTGAAATATTACTTTTGGGAAGATCCATATCTATACAGGCGTGGTCCAGATCAAATCATTAGAAGGTGTGTTCCTGAAGCAAAAATGGTTGAAATCTTAAGACAATGTCACTCATCACCCTATGGAGGGCATTTTGGAGGAACAAAAACAGCTGCTAAGGTATTCCAATCTGGTTTTTATTGGCCAACTCTTTTTAAAGATGCACATAGCATAGTTAAGGCATGTGATCGGTGTCAAAGAACTGGAAACATCTCTAGGAGAAATGAGATGCCTCTGAACTCCATATTGGAAGTAGAGCTCTTTGATGTTTGGGGTATAGATTTTATGGGCCCATTTCCGTCCTCTTATTCATGTCAGTACATCTTGGTGGCAGTAGATTATGTCTCTAAGTGAGTTGAAGCAATTGCTACATCAACCGATGATTCTCAGGTAGTCATAAATTTTTTGAAGAAAAACATTTTCAGTCGATTTGGAACACCAAGGGCACTCATTAGTGATGGCGGCAAACATTTTTGCAATAGGATGTTAGATTCGGTTTTATCGAAATATGGAATGAAGCATCGCATTGCTACAGCATATCACCCACAAACAAGTGGTCAAGTGGAAATCTCCAACCGAGAAATCAAACGAATCTTAGAAACGACAGTTAATGCATCAAGAAAAGATTGGGCAAAGAAGTTAGATGACGCTCTCTGGGCATACAGAACAGCGTTTAAAACACCTATTGGAATGTCCCCATATCGATTGGTGTATGGAAAAGCTTTTCAATTACCTGTGGAGTTGGAGCATAAAGCATACTGGGCAGTGAAGAAACTAAACTTTGATATGCAACAAGCTGGAGAAAAAAGACTTCTACAACTCAATGAGATGGATGAGTTCAGGAATGATGCTTATGAAAATTCTCGTATCTACAAGGAACGAACAAAGCAATGGCATGACAAATTCATTCAAGGAAAAGAATTTCGAGTGGGAGAGAAAGTACTACTCTATAATTCTCGACTACGGCTCTTCCCTGGAAAATTAAAATCTCGATGGACTGGACCTTTTACGGTGGTGAAAGTATATCCTTATGGCACAGTTGAGCTACAACATCCAGAAAAGGGTAATTTCAAAGTTAACAGTCAAAGGTTGAAGCGGTATTTGGAAGGAGAATTCTCGAAAGAGAAATCCTCCATCCTATTAGACGAGCCAGAATAATAATCACTACAGTCAAGCTAATGATGTTAAAGAAGCGCTTATTGGGAGGCAATCTAAGCAATTATTTATTTATTTATTTATTCTATTTTTGCGTTTTAGGATATCTAATTTATTTTAAGTTTATTTAGGATTCATCATCCCTACCCCATTTCCCCATAGTTCTTCGTTTTGTTGGTTTCCTAGATATTAGAGCTAAGTAACACTTGTTCCAGTATTTGATCTTAATGTTTTAATTGAGTTTTCAGGAACATGACGTCGCAAAACATTTAAACCAATTTTGACCAATGAGCTACGGAAGTAACAGGAATGCTAACCGTTGAATTACATGCCATATCAGGGGAGTCTTTTCTTCACTCTCTTCCCCACCCCTTTATATGCGGATTTAGGATTTAAGACATTGAGGACAATGTCTAATTTAAACTTGGGGGTGGAAAACACGAGTTTTCATTTTATTTTTTTTGTGTTGTTGTGTGCTTTAATTAAAAAAAAAAATTGAAATTTTTCAAAAAACAAAAAAAAATTCAAAAATATTTTCTTTTTGTGTGCTTGTGTGAGTTAGTTGGCCTGGCTGGCAGTGATGAATGTATTGAATCATAAATTGATCTATGAATGGGGAATAAGTTGCATGCTTAAATTAATTTTTATTTTTTCATGTGAAATTTGACATATATAGCGCACGTGAATTAAGTTAAGCATTGTGTATGAATGAGTTGATTTCATAGTTGGATATGTTGAAATAGTAGACCATAGATGCTAAAACCAAAACCATAAAATTTTACATTCTTAAACCAAATTTAGAATAATTTGGGCGATTTCACTGTTGTGGGAAGATATTAAGATAATTGGGGATTCCATGTGTGAAAAAAAAAAATCTTGTGTGAATTGTCTAAAGTCAATATGATAAAATTAGGTGAAAATCTCAAGTGAGAGGTCATTTTTCTTGAATTGGTGTTTAATGAGGGACATTGCACTAATCAAGGCAAAATAAAAAATTATTTTATTTGAAAATTTCTCTTCGTAGCCTTTATGACTCGAGCAATTAAGCCTGCAAGGGTCTTTAAAACCTGGTGCCCTATGGTCATCTGACTTGGGAGTCATCGGCTGAAAGATTGTTACCTGGGTCATTTAGAAAGCTTAATGGTGAGAATGTCTCAAATAAAGAAAAAAAAAAAAGATTATAGAAAATCAGAAAAAGCAGGTGCATGAAACAGAAGACGCACTAAATGCCTTGGTTATGTCTCAAACACTTATTTGAGAATATTTGACTTTTGATAAGGGATTATTAGCCTAGTTAAGTCCTAGAGATTGAAACAATCAAACTATGGAGAATCCTTGTTTATTGACATATTGACTAACAATTAGTGAGATTTACCTAGACTATAGAGGTGAGGATAGTATAAAATTCAACCTTAGTTCACACACTTGAAAAGAGCGAAAAGAATAAGTTTGGGGGTGTGTGAACATTACGAGTGATGAAAGAATATATTTGACCATCGAGGGTTGAGAATTGAAACAACTTATAAATTCATAATGCTATGCTTAATTCTTCACACACACACGTTGATTTTGCATTGGAAAAGTAGATTTTAATTTCTGTATTGTGATTTTGAAACTGTGATTAGATTAATACTATGATTTCAATTCTGAGATAAAAAGCTAGGTTAGCTAGCTAAACCTTTTTGCTTTACTTGATCGACTCACCACTAATTAGGTAGTTACTATGACATGTTTGTGTGTTTGTTAAGTGTTAGTTTTGTTTGAGGACAAACAAAAAGTCAAGTTTGGGGGTGTGATAAGTGTAATTTTTACATTTATTTAAGGCTCTAAATCATGATATTTTATTGTCTTTTGAATTAAATTTTACCTAATTTATGTTAAATTGTATTGTGTAGGTAAAGCTCTATGTTTATTGAAGAATTGAAAAAAAGAACGCAAAATAACAGAAAAATGGCAAGATTTAAAGTACGAGAACTAAAAGAAAAATATAGCGGTAATGGGCTTCAAATTGGAATTGCACTTGTAATCAAATTCAATTGGCTTTGAAGTATTGTTGGATTGATTAAAAATGATGATTGATGAAGGAGTCAAAGGAGGATTGAATTTCTTTTTCTTTTGGTCTCCCAAGGAAAAAAGGATTGGAGATTATTTATACACAAAATTTGGCAAGCCTTGGAGCGGGGGATTTTACACGTACAGAGCGGAGCCTCAAAAAAAAGTTGAGGCAGAGAGAATCTACACGCAGAAAGAGGGCTCGAGTAAAACATAAATAAAGGCAGCTTTGGAGAATTAATTGGGTAGCAAATAATATATTATACACACAGGAAACAAGCCGGCTGAATAGAGGAGCAATAAGAATTGATTTATATATATATATACTTGTACGTGCCCGGCAAATTTTGGAGGAAGAAGTCAAAAGCTGCAAATCAATTTGATTAATATAAAAATGCACAGTAGCTGGCAGAAGTGATTTAGAAGGCAGAAAATTGAAGCAGATTCATTTATAAGCACGCACAGTGGCGGCAGCAGATTCAACTTTCAACCGAAATTAATCAAGTTTTGTCAATTTTTGGTGATTTCTTTCCACTTTCCCATGTTTAAATTCAACATCATGATTGGCTAAATATTTTTATGTTAGGATTGATGATGGAACTTATGTTTTTATTATACGTTTAATTTCAAGATTTTCATGCCTTTTTAATACTTGTCAATTAATTGTTGTGTGTTTAATGATTTAATTGTCTGATCAACAATTAATTGATTTAGGGATAATACTGAGACCGAGAGGTGATGTATAATTTTAGCTCGTGCAATAATTGACATAGATATTATAAGAGGTCGAGAGATAATTATAAACTATGCGATCTTTGTTGAATTCCTATAGATTAATGCGTTCTTATGTGTGTGAATTTACATAGAGATATAGTAAGTTCGGGCATATGAATAGAATTAGTGTTGTTTGAGAGAGATCACTAAATACAATTGGTTAATTCGATCGTTGGCACGTATGAAAAATGGCTGAATAAATTGGAATTAAATGTATGATAAATAACCTAAGTGAAATCAGAAATCCTAACTATTTCATCACATAATCTTTTCTCCAATTTTAATTTGAGTTTGTTATTTTAATTGATAGTTTGTTATTTTATTTATTAGAATTTCACGTAGAAAACAAAATTTGATTTGATTATTAGTTACCATTTTAATTTAAATTGAAACTAGATTAGTTTAAAACTTTATAGCAGATACTAGTCTCTGTGGGACGATATTCGGACTTGATAAATCCACTTTATTACTTGTCACGATCCGTACACTCGCGGAATCTCACGAACACCTGGGAGGGTGAGCTCTTTGACTTTGTACATCTTTAGCCTGGTACTGCTCTTGGGGCACATAAGGGGAGACTAGGCGACCTCCCTGGTCTTGCATCTACATCAGCAATTCTTGTGTTGCCAAGTTTTGATTGGTGATGTTCCTCATATACGCTACCATTGTCGCCATTTCTTTGGTAAGTTGGGCCGCCAACTTCCTTCCACCTCGTCTATGGTGGTGATGGGTTGGCGTCGGGCAGCTGAGGCCTCATTATCAGTTTCTCTAGTTTGCCTGGGGGGAGCTTCCTCTTCTGAACTTATACCTTTCAAAATTCGGAATCACAAATATTTTCCAACTCTGCGGGCTTCCTCTTGTTCTTATCACAAGAACAAATCATTTTTTCAAAGGGGGATGCCCAAAATATTTTCTCAGATAGTTTTTTCCACGGGGTTGCTAGTGGTTATGATGTGGTTTCCCATAGACAGCGCCAATTTGTTGACCTCAAAAAATGTTGCCAACAGATGCCGGGCCCACTCGTGCACACGCAAGCTTGATCCAACACGTTAATGCCGATCAACGGTCAAGATGACTCTAGAAACTGAACGTGGGAGTAATTCAATGACACGAGATGTTTCCGTTCGGACTTCCGGCAAGATTTATGTAACACAATTGTATAAGAAACCAATCGATAAAAGCACAATTTGTGGTAGAAAATATGTTGTAGAAGTACACTTTATAAACGAGAGAGAGCGAGATATATTGCTCCAAGTGTTTAGATTTTCAACCTTCTTATGTTACATGATGGGAGTATTTATAGTGTTACAAATGAAATAATGACTTTTGGATCAATTTACACGTGGCCTCGTCTCCTCGGTCAGGGCATCAAATCCTAGTCATCAAGTTGACTTTCCTATCTTTACAAAATATTAAATACTCTTATATTGACAAGACAAGACACAAAGCTACTTTTCATAAAAGTCACGTCAATCATTCACATGAAGATTTTCATCATTGCTATATCTTTCCACGTGGGCCTTCCCTAGCTGGAAAAGGGCCTCGGATAGTGCATGACCACGGAACCATGGTTTCGGCTAACAACATTGGCCTCGGAATAAGTCAAGGCCTCGGAATCCATGTCAGAGGCTAGGAAAATACACCCTGATTTCATTAAACTAATCCCATCGTTGAAATATGGTGCCACGTGTCCTTCCGTTTATGACTCGTAACAATTATAAAAAAATATTTGCTGGAAATCGACAACAGGAAAAGAGAAGTTAAAAATGACATCAGTATAGTTGACAAATGAAAAATAAAAATCACCATTTTTAATCTCAACGCGGTGCATGAGTGTTGAGATGGAAAACTAATCACGACTCTTATGTACAATACAAGCCCGCATATGTGTCTAGATTTTCGTGCTCTATCTGATTAAGTTCTCAAGAAGCTAATCTTTCTAAAGTTTTATCCATGTTTATTAAAATCAGTAAAACTGCTTATATCCACAAATTTAAAGTCTGTACGTAATTAAAATAGACTAGTCCAAGATTACTGTTGCTAGAATGAACTTTTATCACAATCTTTCAGGTTGAGGCACCCTCAACCTGGTCTTCTAATATTAAAGAGAATGAACTTTGACAAAGTACTTCAAAAACTATGAAATTATGAGTTCAATATTATTCAATTTTCTCTTTGTAATGACGAGCAATATTGGAGCCACCTAAACCGTGAAAACGGGGTTATGAGAGAAAACTATCGGAACAAATGAATGAACCAATATTTGAGCAATTTTTTAGTTAGATTGAGGATGAAAACTATTTGAACAAATAAATGAACCAATATTTTTTTATGCTTGTAAATCATGTTTGTTATACATTATAAGCATGCTACATTGAACAATATTTTAGTTTCTTCTTCTTTTTTATACTGTACATTACTATTCAATTTACCTTATAAAATCTGACATTAGAATCCCATTTTACAATTGAAACCCACCAATAAAAGGCAAAAACATGAAACGTCTTCAAGCTCATCCTAAAACTTTTTTTAATCCTAAAGTCTGTTCATACATTTGAATCCCACAAAAGCTGGATAAAGATTTTTTTTTTCTTTATTTTTTTTCCGGGGAATATTAGTAGTGGGTAGTAAATATTATGCAAACGAAGACGTGAGCAAACATTAATTTCCTGGCATGAAAGGTGGGCTTATCTTTTATTACGAGGTGAAAACGATGTGTACGGTACCGTATTGGCCGTACTTTCTTTGACTTGGAATTATTAAATTCATGATATCATCTCTTTTGGATTTCCGAATCTCACTTTAGTCTGGGTGCATGCATGCGCACTTTGAGTTAGGTGATTGATCCAAAAGACTTTCGTGACAAGAAAATTTTCAAATATTTTAGCTTTGTGAGTCGATGTTCATATCTGTTAAGGGATAGAATCTCACATCGAATAAGGATGAAAACATTGATTAACTTACAAAAGATTGAGTTAGTGCTCTTAATAATGTTGACATTTTAAGATGAAACTTCAATTCTTAACATAGTATGAGAGCCCATTAACTTCTAACGAGCAATTCGATCCGATTAAGATTCCAAAAGTGAGCATACGAATTTCGAAATTGATTTGCTCAAACGAGCCACCATCTTGCGAGGATATGTTAAGGGATAGAATCACATATCGAATAAAGATGTAACCATGGACCAACTTATAAAGGATTGAGTTACTCCTCTTAACAAAATTAACCTTTTAAGATAGAATCTCAAATCTTAATAATATCCAGACTCATATGCGGACTCATGCAAGAAATTGTGAAAATCCTCCCAATTGTTTTGATGTCATGGAGGATAGCCAGTATCGTTGAAAATACTATACGATCTGAGAATTCTTCATGTTAATGTATAGCAAACTGTGCTATCTGCTTAGGTACAATAATCTCTGATGAAATATGCTAGTAACTTTTTACAGAATTGGGAAACGTTTCTTGTAATTTGAGCATGGATTGAGGTTTCATGTATAGGCCTAAGTAAGTTAAGAAAGAACAAAAGATGTGATATTTTGGCAAATAATTAGAGTTTATTTATCTTTTCATATCTCTTTCTCTCTATTAATGCTTGCACACACGAACTACGGCAGCGGCTGCCCTTGTATTCCAATTTTATATATTCAACTGTGTTTGGTAATTAATTACATATGGGCCCACTTTTTTTAATTGAACTTATTGTTGGCATCGACCATTATTTAACCAACTGATGCGGATTCCTAATACAAAAGTATTATCAATATTTTTCAATTTGAGCATTGGAGTCTAACAAATTAATCATGGCATTTTTCAAGACTGTGAAAGAGCACTCTACATTATTCATCATAAATTCGGCACCCGCATACAAGAAGTCACAAGAGACAATCGTCTAACTTGGCCTATACATTAGATTCAATGAAAATATATCGTGATTATAATTGAAATTCGATAATCATAGTCATCTATTCATAAATTAATATCTAGCTGGTATTTATAGGCCTAATGACAGCCTACCTTTGAACAAAATTAAACTCATCTATGGTGTTTAAATTGCCAAAGCAATAATTAAAACAAGTAAGTTATAAGTAGATAAGTTCTTTGAAGGAGGGCATGTGATGGCAATGTCAAGAATACGTGGGCCTTTTACAATGTCAACGACCAAGACACTATAAATACCAGCTCTCTCAACCCCTTCAAACCATCCAAACACAACATCTTCTATTTTCTGTTCCTCATTCCATCACTACATACATTGTATGTGTCAATAGATACATATATACACAGAGAGAGAGAGAAAGAGAGCTATAGAGAGTGAATGGCTGATATTGAAGGTTCCATTGGAAGTTCTGTACATGGATTAACTGGCAAAGAACAAAGCTTTGCCTTCTCTGTAACTAGCCCCACCATCCCTACTGATACTACAGCAAAATTTGATTTGCCAGTTGATTCTGAACACAAGGCAAAATCTATGAAAATTTTTTCTTTTGCACAACCTCATATGAGATCCTTTCACTTAGCCTGGATTTCATTTTTCACATGCTTTATATCAACTTTTGCTGCTGCTCCTCTAGTTCCCGTTATTCGGGATAACCTAGGCTTGACCAGAACAGACATTGGAAATGCTGGGGTTGCTTCTGTTTCAGGAAGCATCTTCTCTAGGCTTGTAATGGGCGTAATTTGTGACTTGGTTGGACCACGATACGGTTGTGCTTTTCTTAACTTATTAACAGCACCCGTTGTTTTCTCAGTGGCATTCATATCATCAGCTCAAGGATATGTTGCTGTCCGGTTCATGATTGGATTCTCCCTTGCAACATTTGTATCGTGCCAGTACTGGACTAGCATCATGTTTAACAGTTCGATAATTGGGCTTGTCAATGGAGTTGCTGCTGGTTGGGGTGACATGGGCGGTGGTGTCTGTCAATTGCTAATGCCTTTTCTTTTCCATATAATAAAGGTTTCAGGAGCCACCCCATTCACTGCCTGGAGGATTGCATTTTTCATCCCGGGATGGCTGCACATAATTGTCGGTGTTATGGTTTTAACTCTTGGTCAAGACTTTCCTGATGGAAACCTTAGCACCCTGCAGAAGAAAGGGGCTGTACACAAGGACAAGTTTTCTAAGGTAAATGATACCTCCTTGTTAATTCCATTGGTCTTAATTTAATTTCTCTTTAATTAAATTTTGTTTGAGCTAATTAGTCTGTTTCTTCGTAATGCTTAGGTTCTCAAATATGCTATCTCAAACTATAGGACATGGGTTTTTTTCCTCCTCTATGGCTTTTCAATGGGAGTAGAGCTATGCATAAACAACGTTATAGCAGAATACTTTTATGACAGGTGCGTGCTCTCATACTTATATATTATATCATATTGAAGTATTTCAACCCTAATAAGTCTCAACTTTCGGAAAGTGACTATAATATTTCTCCAGGTTCAATCTCAAACTACACACGGCCGGAATCATAGCCGCGAGCTTCGGTATGGCAAACTTTTTCTCACGGCCTTTCGGAGGATACGCATCTGACTTAGCAGCCCGGAAATTTGGAATGAGAGGTAGGCTATGGATCCTTTGGATTGTCCAAACTCTTGGAGGAGTTTTCTGCATTTGGCTTGGACGCGCCAATTCACTTCCCATAGCCATTTTTGCCATGATATTATTCTCCTTTGGAGCTCAAGCTGCATGCGGAGCAGCATATGGCATCATTCCATTTGTTTCTCGTCGGTCTCTAGGCATAATCTCCGGGCTAACCGGGGCCGGAGGAAACTTTGGAGGAGGATTAACCCAATTAGTTTTCTTCTCCAACACAAGATTTTCCACAGCATCTGGTCTGACTTGGATGGGAGTGATGGCAGTAGTATGCACTATTCCAGTGGCATTTATCCACTTTCCGCAGTGGGGAAGCATGTTTACTCCCCCTTCTAAAAATGAAAAATATACTGAAGAGTACTACTATGCATCAGAATGGAACGAGGATGAGAAAGAAAAGGGTTTGAGTAGTGCGAGTCTCAAATTTGCTGAAAACAGCCGATCTGAACGTGGGAAAAGACAGGAGATCGCCTCAGCAACTCCGCCACATTCAACACCAAACCATGTTTGATTTGTATGAGAAATTTTCATAATATAATAAACCCGCTATATATTAAGCTCTCAGTGTCATGCTATAAGAATTATGTAAGAAAAAGTAGTAATAACAACTACGATTAGCTCTTAGCAAGAGTTTTTACATGAATTCTGTGTACTTTTCAGTCAGTCTCTTTCACATGTAAATTTAAATAAACCCTCGTGCCTCCTTTCAATTTTTGTTCATCTTGATTAGTTAATATTTGTAGCGTCTATACGAGAGACTTGTTCTATTATATTCAAATTATACTACATGTTAGTTATTTCACTTTTGTCAATAGTTGACAATTAACAATTCCATCCGCTAGAGTAGATGTACGGTAAGTATTTAACTCTGCCAACAGTCCACATATTATGCATTGCCGTACATTTTATTTATTATTACATATATTTAAACAATATAAAGTCAACGATCACCGGTACGTATTATTAATTATTACATTTATATATACACATAGTCACCTCTTTGAATATTTTGTGGTCTCAAATTAAAACTTAAAACTAGAATGCAGTCGCGTTCCCAAGTAGTTTCTACCCACTTTCGTGGGGTGTGACTTAAAGAATACGATAACCTCCAAATTTCTTTAGCACATTAACCTGATAGAGAGAGAAAATAAATAAATAAATAAAATTTACGGTTGCCATTAGGTGAATTAAAGAATTTATAATTTATTAAGACGCACACACACATATATATCTAAGACACTACTTGGAACAAGTTATTGAAATCTTCATCTTTAATTAATATTGTTGAAAGTGCATGTAAATTGCAAAAGAAATTTTTAACTAGAAGCATAAATAAAGGTACTGTAAATGCATATGGTCTCCATCTGAACTAGGGAGAAGCAAGAATATTACAATTCTCGAATATTACAAAGAATCCTAATTTGCGCACTAAGCTCGCCGGATTCGATGCTAATCCACATGTTAAATTGAAGATTGTAAATATTAAGATTTAATACAAGTGCAAAAATAATTATATTTTAGCTACCACATAAGGAGGTCATCTGCTGTCATAAATTTCTGCCCCCTTGATTATTCGATCAATATATTTTTAATATCTCAGCACGTTAGTGTTCATATCAAATCGAAAGATTTGAAGATATCAAAAAATGCGTTCGCAACTTTCCATTCGCTACGAAGAGAGATGGGTTAAAATGTAAAAATTATAGTGATGAAACAACCAAGGGATAACAATTGCGAGACAGCATGATCGGCCTTTTTGAGCACTAATGGTGATAGGCTTTCAACTTGCCATCCGTACTTATTAATATCACATTTTCTAATCCTGATCTTTTCACATGTGAGACTTTGACCAATTATTTGCAATTAGATTGCAAGTTGCTATCCTTTCGATTTGTCTTCTGTCACTCCATCTCTTTTTCAGTTCTTTTAATGTGATTATAAAATAATCAATTTTTTACGCTCATTTCCAATCACATACTTTTAAAAAATTATTTTTCACCTTTGTTAATATATTTTTTCTACTTATTATTCACATATTTTTCAAAAGAATCATTTTTCAAAAATATAATAATATTTAAATAGGGAGTTTAGTTTACTTTTCAATAATACCTTACTTTTCATTTTTAAATATTTATTTAATTTACAAGCTATAATAAATACTACAAAATTATTATTCATGCATGTATTTTCCATTATTAATTCTCAATTAATTAATGTTCACATTCATTTAATTATTCCATATGTATTTAATTTACAAACTATAATAAAAACTATGAAATCATTATTCATGCATGTATTTCATGTTATTAATTCTCAATTAAATAACATTAACATTAACATTAACATTCATTTAATTAATATTAATTAAAATTTCACATTCACATTCACATTTACGTTCACATCCATATTCATGCCCATGTTATTAATTCTCAGTTAATCAATATTCACATTCATTTAATTAATTAAAATTTCACATTCAATAATGCAGTTCATTATTCATGTTCATGTATGCTAATTAGCATTCAATTTTACTTAATTGAAAATTAAATTATATTCATTTAATATAAATGATTTAACATTCATTGTCACATATATATTCCTTAATATTAATTCTAAATTAATTAACAGTCACGCTAATTCATGTATCGAATTTGCCGTAACATTTATGCATTTAGTTGTAATTCTAATATTCACATTCACCAATTAACCAATTCTACCACAACATCTCAGACACAATTCATCCACCAATTAACCAAAAATTGAACAAAAAAATCAATACATATAAGAAACAATTCGGAGTTTAACTTTTCATTTTAGCTAAATACCCACTGTGCAACAAAAAAAAGTTTCGAATGTGCTAAATTTTGTCCAACATTTCAAAAACATTGGAAATAGGTTCCTAAGGTGCTACATTATATCCAGCACTACCTGTGCACTTAATGAACAAAAACAAAAGCAAAAAAAAAAAATTAACTGAACTTCACATACAGCTTCATCCTAATCTTGTACTGGAGGTGGTACCCCTTTGCAACCTCTCCTATTGTGTCCTGCTTCACTACATTTCGTACATGTCATTATCAACTTCTCACTCCTCAACTAAAGCAGTGTCCTTTTCAAATTCTCACAATAATCCCACAATAGTTTGTAATGCTCCATCACACCTCCTTTAATTTTTTCAAGTGTCTTCTCCTTTGATCTATACACTTGCCAAGGTAAGATTTCGCCCAAACTGTTAGATTTTTGATGTAATTGGTAAGTCTGTGAACAAAATGAACTATATTTAATATATTATAAAAGTCAAGGAGTAAGTTGTAATTGTTATAAATTGAGTTGTATTAGGTATGGGGTTCGAGATTGGAAAAGAAGGAATAACGGAGCCGTAATTTCGCTAGACTGTCGCTATGACTTAGCTTGAGTGGCAGAAACAAAAACATTGTTGCTCGCCTGTCGCCAGTCTTCGCTCGAGCAATAAAGTTATCCGAAGAATTTTAATTCGCGTTTTTAAGGCTTTTTATCTGACTCGTTCATTCTTTAACCTATAGTATAAATACCAGAATGCCTCTGAACTATTTCTTTAAGGTTGAACACTGAGAAAACACATACTCTCCATATGCTCTTCATCAAATAATCTTTCAACCTTCATGCTATGATTTGTTCTTGGCGATGAAAATATCAAATCTATAATTCAAATACCAAATTGCTACTTCCTACACATCTGTCAAAGTGCTGAAAATCAAGGGAAGGTGACTAAAGTTTTAGTTGTTGGAGAACGCACAGTTCTTCGTTGATCCACAGAAGATAGACGAATTCATTAAAGTCGGGAGTTGGTGTATGAGCATGCAATCTAGGAAAGTTTTGAAAACTGTAGCTGGGAGTTGGTGCAGGAACACAACATCCGGGAGAGCTGTGAGAATTACAGTCAGAAGGTCAGAAAGTACTAGTAGTAGTCGAGTCTGGAGGACTGTAAGCTCTAATTCATTTATAGTAGATTGTTGATTGGCAAAGTGTCCTGAGTTTTTACCTAGTTGGGGTTTCTTCGTGATCATTCCTTATGTTTATAACTGTGGTAATTCAACATAAGAAAAAATGGATTGTTTGATTAACCATTTAGAGATAATTAATAGTGACTTGTTGCTAATTAATTATTAAGTTTTAATTCCGCATAATCATATATTCATCCCCCTCTCTAAGTGTAGTTTGGATTGAACCTCGTTATTTCACAAACCATCCCGCTTAACCCTCTCTATGAATGCACTAACTGACATGTTTTGTTCAGCCCTCCAATAAGATAAATACCTATCTGCCAAATAGGTTGAGGTCACTCTGAAGTTTTTATATACCATATGGCAAGTATGCTCTTCTACGAATCCCGAACATGCTGGTCATCTGATACACCAAATCCAAAATCAAAATTAACCATTTCACTCCCTGCTTCAACAGTAGCTACATGCCCCTATTCCGTTTCATAATCGAATTCCACCAAACCTTCGACTTCATCTTCCCCCCCCTCCCCTCCCAGTTCTTCTTTTTCATCTTCAACTACAACTCCATCCTCTTCCGCACTTAAATCACCCACATTTATATCTTCCTCGTTATGATATTGTAAGATTTCCTTGTACTGTGACCACAACTCGTCAGCATTCTCTTGCAAAAATTGATTTGACCAATAACCTTCAAGCTCCCTTCCTTCATTTTCTGCAACTGAAGGTACATAACAACCTTCAAATGTTTGGTCTTCATCAACTTGTGAAGGCCAAGGATGCAACAGCAATGCATATGATTGCATTCGGGCTACAACATATATTTTCACATCTAGATGTCCATCCTATCCCTAAGAATTCCCTTAATATCATCTTCATTTTCCAATTTTGTCAACCACTTCTATAAACTCATTTTTTGCTTTTTATAGTAAAAGTCCAACACTCTTTCATCACAAGTTTTGTGTAAGAATTTATGCAAATTCTCTCTAGTACACCATTTACCATGAAAGAAGTCGACAAACAGAACGAATCCCCCTTCGTATGCCACACTGTTTGGCTTATCTTAAAACTGGCCTCCACGATGTACTTCGACAGTGAAATATTGTGAATTACCATTGGCATGCAATAGTGTACTTTAAGGACACTGAATTCATGCCAAAGTGAAATATGTACAGTGACAGAGAAACACCGTATGCACCATACTCACATTCACACAATTGGGGGTTTGCACAATGAAATTGTATGAATGTACAGTGGAATTAGAGAGTTCACACAAAATTAAAGGAATGAACACATATTATAACTGGGTCGCTCATCGCCAGGGTTTCTCAAAAACGGAAGAAACATGATGCTCCTCGAAGGTCTGCGCACCAATAGCTAGTATCAAAACTCCACACAGACTCTCAATCATGCCAAAAACCAAAATACGAAATGGAAAACGAAAATACCCAACAGTAATGTTTCTTACCTCACTCGCTAAAGAAACCCTCAATGCATGCTTCCACTTTGTACCCACGAGATGAGATGAGAGCATATGAAAGGAGAAAGGATGTACAATTGTAGAAATGGAAGAAATATGGGAGTTTTTGAAGAATAAAATTGTAAGGGAACGTTCGCGCGTAAGAGGAGATGAAGGGGTTGAGTGGGTTAGGACTATTCTACCCTTCTTGATTTTTTTTTTTTAAAAAAAGCATCTTTGTATTTAATTAACGGAGAAACTGACGGACAGTGAACGGAAGGACATTCTTCGCAAAGAAAGGTGGAAATAAGGGTAAAAATGCAAAAAAAAAAAAAAAGTAAGGACGTTTTCCACAATGTACTTGAAATGTAGGGACGTTTTCTAATTACCCATAAATTAAGTTCAGAAGTCATTTTAAATCAAATTATTTCTTCTTATGATCGCTTTTTGAATTTTTCAGTTTGTATAGCGTTTTAAACTTTGTTTCCTGCAAATTGACATATATAATAACACCAACGTTGAGAACATTAAAACCAAAGTTATACAAACAATTTAATAATGATAATAAGAAGAATTTGAAAACCAAAAGTTCAAGTTAATCCATTAGTCCAACTACTTTTAATTATAAAGTGAACAAAAAAATATGAACACGTCTTCATTTATGAGCGTATACAGTCAACTGTTTTATCTAAGATCTTGCCTATATATAAGTTGACCGGCTAACAACCTAATCAGCGTGTATTGAGCCAGATTTCTTGGTCAACATAGAAACATGAATATGAAGTTTCATATGCTTATGCTAGTGAAGGACGAGTTGTCATCTGCTGTCCAATTTTTGCTGTCCAATTTATTGTCCATCCAATTAATCATTGACACATTATTTTAAAATAACATGTCCAACTTTTCTCTAATTGCTCTTTATGCTTAAAAATATGTAACATTTTAATGTAAAATGATGTATCATTAATTAATTAGTGGATAGCAGAAATTGGATAGCAGATGGATCTCAACTCGGCAAGAGACTTAGCTTACATGCCCACAATTTTAACTTGGAAGTACTGGAGACTGTCCATTTTAAAAGAAATGTAGCTTTGTTAGTTTGTTTGATGTATTCTCAGGCTTGCTGACTTTCCGGCCGTAGAAGAGTGAAAATATGTGCATATGGAAGAAACAAATCAATGTATTAAGTAATAAAAGACCAGTAAATCTAATTAGAAAGAGCACCAACCGCGCCGGAATCAAAGCCAACGGCATGTGAATTTATTATTTTATGGTGCTTTTTCCAATTACATGCGTACTTATGACTACATTTGCTACTCCTAATGTGCTCCACGACGTTATAATTTAAATTCAGTCGGTCGCATTTTTCATTTTTTATGTTTTAAACTAACACTCTCAACTAAAATAATTGTATAGTTGAAATTAATGTTTGACGTTGATTGAATTCATGAACCAATTTATAAATTGTATCCAAACGGAGGCAAAATCTAACGTCCTCAACCACTAGGAGTAGAAAATGTATGGGTTTTGCTGCTTTGGCCCTGGCCAGTTGGCCTTGTCCAAAATGTATTCATAAGTACGTACATACGGATGGAATTCAAAAAGATATAGGAAACACTGTAATTATACCGTGGCGCCTGAAATTATAAGTTAGCTATCAGCATAGCAGTTCTGATTTTCATATTTCTGACGACATGGCTTAAAATAATTAATCCACATGTCGAGCTCCACTTGAATTATATTTATGTATTTTCATCTTGCATTAAACATGGGATGGCTTTGATTCCGGCGAGGTTGGTGCTCCTGCTAATTAAATTTGTCGGTCTTTCTAGAATTATAAATGCATTGAGTTTGAACTAGAAACTTGTATTTATTAATTAATGCATTGAGTTTGATTCTTAAGTGTGAACTTGTTCACTTCTTCTGCGACTAGCTAGAAAGTGTGCATCAATTAATGTAAGCAAGTGCTGTACGCTATTCTTTTACAAATAAGCATATGCAGCCGAGCCTTAAACTTGGCTGTCCAAAATTGGCAATCCAACTTGCTGTCCACTAATGATTTATTGACCCATCATTTTAGACCTATTTTTAAGTACAAATAGCAGTGAAAGAAAAGTTGAACGTGTTTATTTAAAGTGACGTGTCAATGAATTATTGTGTGGAGAGTCAATTTTGGACAGCAAATCTCAACTTTTCAATCACATGTTCTAATCTGCAGCCGCACGTTTCATAAAATATGTTTGGTAAGGCATTTTTTAAATGTTTATAAATATTTTGGACAAAAATTACTTTTGATCGAAACATTTTTTATTCATAAATTTCGTAAAATTCAAAAGTACTACTCACTTCTTCATTACTCATTTATCCATATTTATAAACACTGCAGATTATGAACACCTTAATAGATATACGATGAATATGTTTTCTTGATTACCTAAAAATGTGGCACACATGCTACTCAATAAGTGATGAGGCTAGGTTTTGCAATCAAATTATAAATATATATTTATACATTTGATTTAGTTTATCATGGAACCATGGATGTTCATTGCATCAAGCAAAAGCATACGCTCCCACAAAGTAGCTATCTCTGGATGTCGATTAAGGGGAGAATACTACACTTTAGGAACAAGCCAAGATATTAAATAAATGATTGAGAGCCTGTTTGGTACCGATTAAAATCCAATTAAAATTGAAAATATAACCGTTATTGGGCCTCACTCGTCTAATAAAAGTCAACAATAACGGCTAGTTTTTCAATTTTAATCCGATTTTAATCTCTACCAAACAGGCTCTGAATGTATCCTTATTAAAAATTGATTATGTTCATTTATATTTGCCTTTAGTTTGCAGCTTCTTATTTAAATGAAAATTTTACTTTTGGCTTCAAAAATAAAATAAAATTTAACAAGACATTCAAAACTTTTACTCACTTATTATCAATACGTTTTGTGATCACTCAATACTCATTTTCATTACAATTAACGATTTCATTATAATTTCTCCCGAACAACCATAATATTATCTATCTCCACTTTTCTTTTTTAATTAAAAGTAGTTAGAATAGTCTGACTAATTTGAATTTTTAATTCTCAAAACTATTCTTATTTTAAGGATTTGTAAATTTTTTTTTATATATACATTTAGGATAGATTGCAATTTTCAAATGGATGAAATTAACCACCACATGCTACAACTGTATACTTTGACTTTGCGTGAGAGATGAAACACACAACTGTGGTTCAGCCTACTGAACTTATATTTACCACCAGTTAATTTTAGTCAGTAATAGTAATAGAAATTTCATTTTAATTTTTATACCAGAATGGAAGCCTATAGTTTAGGAATGTCAAAACGGATGGATGAACCACCTACGTTAAAACCTAATTTGAGATCGTCATGAGAATAAGTACAAGCCCAGCTTCTACCGTCTTTCAATAAGTGTATGTGTGATTCGTATCTTGAATGATCGCTATTGATTGTTATTTCTATTGCTGGGTAATCGAGCTCCATGGATGTAGATATGTGCATCTTGGAACTACGTTAAACCTCTTAGAGTCCATTATTTAATTTTTTTTTTCTTTAATCTTGATTGCTAAGTTTGATCTGTAGTTAAGAATTGATCAATTGATTGCATTTTAGATTTTGCCTCCTCATAAATTTAGAGACAATTTAAGAAGTTATAAGTATACTAAAAGTTAAGGGACGGTTCTGTTCGTGTTTCAGTTTTTAGTTTTGAATTTTGAATTCATTTTGTATTTTATGTTTTGAGTATCCATTTTGAAATTGTTGAAAACACGTTCTTTTTGTCATTTTGAAAAATTGTTTTCAAAAATTAAAAAAAATGAGGTTTTGGCTTAGTTTTAACTGAAAACAAACAAAACAACTTATTTGGTATTTTCCGTTTTCTTTGTAAATTTTAAACTCGTTTTTAAAAATTCGTTTTTTTAAAATAGGTAAGTAAACGTGTTTTCAGTGTTTTCGAAAACTAAAAACTAAAAATTGTCTAAAACCAGCAAAGAGAATAAGTCCTAATATTTTCGCTCATTAGAAGTAAGGCATATAAGTCCTTGTTTGACACCCATTTTAATCACATTCTTATTTTTTTTTTCATTTCAACCACACATTCTTCAAATAAAGTAATATTATGCATAAATCTAAAACTTTTCATCACTTTTCCATCTCACATTCTCTCATCAATCACTATTCCAAAAATTTCATTCTCATTTTAATGAGATTCAAACACACACTAAGTATAGTATACTCAACCAAACGTTGATGATGCACTAGGTGGGTCATATTGAGGTAAGCAAAATCTTAAACGCTATACAAATTTAAAATGTCAAAAAGCAACTATGAGAACGGTTTAATCAAAAACACATTTGATGGCGAACTACTTTTTTATCCAACGAATTTACTATAATATTTTTGAAAAATTGGCTCTGATTTAGCCGTACGTATAAATAATTATATAAAAAATCGTATAAAAGTAAACTGAAGTCTTATTTAATATTATTAAATAAAAAATATAAACGAGCAGGAGAGAAGACAACAAAAACAGCAAGCAACTTGCCATTAAATGGAGGCGGCTGGTCAAGTGAAAAGATTAGGAATTGAAAATATAATAATAGAACGTGTTGAGGATGGACGCGATTGCTATGATACCGCTTATTAAGAATTATATATTTCACCGATCCACTTATTGTAATTTAGAATTGAAATATCGAAGTTGTATGACAAAATAAAAGACAAGAAATATGACCAAGGAATTTGGAGTTTTTATTGACTCATAAATAATAATTGAGAAATATACAATTGATTTAAAGTTCTAGTAATTACCGATGCTAAACTATCATATATTCTCAAAACCTCTCAAGATATTGTTAAATATATGTTTTTGTGAAGATACAATATATATATATATATATATATTGGAGTTCTAGATGAAGAAGTCATAAAATCCAGAAAAAAGGGAACTAAAAACACCACGGTGGTGCCTCGGCACCGACACCATTGGGCAAAAACCAAGCAAGGTGTCGGCATCAGGCGTTCTGTCCCCTTTTTTTTGGTTCTAAGTTGTTTTCTTCATCTCAAAGTCTTTTCTAAGCCAAACTTTTAATAGGGCTTCCAAATAGAAATTTAACTTGAATAAGACTTCAATAACATTCCAAAATGAATTATTCTTGACGTGCACTTCAATTATAATTTTTCAATTACTTCAACAAGAAATTCGGGTCACACCCAAATTCTAACAGTAAGTACAGATGAAAAGTTGAAAGGCTATCGCCATTGCTGATTAATATGTGTTCTACCTATCAATATTTAGTTGAGTTGATCGACCCTTAAATTATAATAGAAAAAAGTAACTTGCATGTTATTGAGTTCCACTTGCATTAAACTCAAGTATTTGCGGTCTTCCCTTTAACATGTTCTGGTACCCAAATTGCCATTATTTATTTTCGTTTGTTAGGCAGAATATACTAATCAGCATCAATGAAAATTTATATACAATAGCAGGTACACGATCACCGTACCTTCTGGAGGTACATGAAATTCAAGTTTATAGTATTTTAGTTTATTCGGGTCATCGGACCAAACTACTTGAGAAGGGGACTGCACACCAGTTCCTATTCTTTATTCAGGATATTTTCAAAATATTCAAAGAAAGTTGACAAAATGTGTATTAATATTCATATGTACGGACATGCATTAGAGGTTGCAAAAACTGGCCGTACATTTTCTCTTGGAGATTGATTCTTTATAATTGTCAACTGGTTTAGACAGAAGTGTATAGAGTCAGTAATGGACTATTAAGTATATAGTAATGGTTTGAAGGAAATATAATAAGAAAGTTCTTTACTTAAGTGACATAATTAGAAATGTATATGTAATATAATTTTTTTGCAATGCAAATTAGTTTATAGTACCAAAAATTATCATGTATATGTAATATAATATTTTTGCAATATGTATCTTTCATTTTCACCCCGTTATATTATTTTTCAAATTTTATTTTCATTTTATTTAAATTATATTATTTCCTTCTTTTTTGAAGGTTTTTTTTTTTTTTTTCTATCTTATTATTTTCTTAAGTTACATTTTTTTCATATAGTTCGGATTTAAATGAGATTATTTTAAATAAAAATACGACGACAAATTATTCTGGATGACAAACATGGGCGGACCTAGGGGGTCCTGGGGGGCAGGTGCCCCCAACTTTTGAGATTTTTTTTTTATTATATAAAATCGTGTTTGATATCGATTGAAATCTAAATTAATCAAAGTTAACAATTAATTTTAATAACATATTTCATAAAATCCATAACTGTTTAACTTTTATCAAATTTTACTAAAAATTTGATTTTAATCTCCACCAAACATGGGCATAATCACAATAAATTTAAATTTCGTTAACATGCTAATTTTAAAAAAATTTCGACGATCGTACGCTAATCGAATCTACAAATTGCTTATGTCATCTCAAAACTTATTTCGAGAACTACATTATGAGTATATCGAATAGTCCAAACAGATATCGAAAATAATTAAAAATACGTTAAACGTGAGTCTTAAAAAAAGACGTCTAACTCGCAATTTTTTAAAAAATTCAATTATTTCATTAACATGTATTATTTTTGCGATACAAATTTCTCAATGTAATTTTCATCATTTTATTAAGAAATTTTATATCGAATATGACATCAAAAATTTTCGAAATTTTACATCCGAAAAAGTCATATCCCATGTAAATTTTCGGATGTAAAATTACATGGGGTATGATTTTTTTGGACGTAAATTTTCGATTGTAAAATTTTTTTCAACTTCTTTGCAAGTTCGATTGTGTCTCCCTAACTTTTAAGGTCTGCGTCCGCTCCTGATGACAAATACCCGCTTTGCATTATCTCACCCTATTAAGTAATCAAGGTGGGAACGAGAAACATTGAATCTATTTATAGATTTCTCAAATATCTATTTACAAAAGTTGTAGCCCTTTGATGAGATATCTTTTACAAAAGCACGGGAACGAATATTGCATTCTTATGTGAATGCTACATGCTGAATTGTTCGGCTCTTATTTTATCAGAAAGATTTTTAAATTTTTAAAATACTTGGGTTCGACTTAGGGGACTCATTTTTCCACGAGCTATTTGTATTAGTCCGAATCAAAGTTAATGTATTAGTTATATGTTTTAGAGTAGCTAGGATTTTTTGTTGTATTCGGATGAATCATATACACTAGCTCGTTCATGATCATTTGACCTGAGGTACTGGTTGCTGTTAGGCCTGGAGCTTCATCAGGAATTATGCTAGGGGCAGTGACACTGCCGGGCCTGATGGTTTCAAGATTAATACAGATTTCAAGGCTGGTGTCATTACATGAAGATAGAGTTGGAGGTTTGCTTTTGCTATGTTAACTTGGAAGTTTTTAGACTCAGATTCTAGAATTGGGTCCACTGCTTATAATTCTTATTATTATGCTTCTGAGATTTTTGGTGGACATTCCATTTGATAATTCAGATACATGGAAAAATGTTTGATCTGCATAGGAAACTGGTCTGACACATTCATTCTATGACATGAATTCTATAATTTCACAAGCCTACTTATGGAATCTAGCTGCAAATACATCAACTTAGTTTAACCTCATGGTGTTTTTTCAATAGCAAAAAAAAAAAAAACAGAGTTGAAAAATAAAAATTTAAGATTTACCCCGTTCTAACTAATAGGTTAGGCCAATTCACACAGCTCTATCAGTAATTCTTGTTCATAAGAACACTGTTATGTAACTATTCTGCATTGAGTTTTCCGCGCAGCAAATGAACAAGTGGAGGATTGGCTTTGGTCCTCCTGTAATCCTGAGTGTTGTAACTTTTTATTGAGAAATTCAAATACGATCCAATTATTTATAATATCTTCTGCATAATGATCATGAAAATAATTTACATCTTGATAAGTGTAAAACTAGTAAATATTTAATTACTGAAGACCTCAGTAGTGTCAACAAACATAATAGGAAGGATATCACTAAAGCTATATAAGTTGGTCAAGTTGAGGATACAACAATTGCAAAATCTATGCTATCTATTTATTTAACTGCAATATTTTATCTTTTGTGCGTTACCCCCCTTTACTTTTTGGAATTGGACAAGCAATATTATTTGAAAGCACACTAAAAGAGGTCATTAAAGGCTTCAAAAGAGCTCATGTTATTACGCTTCATCCTAACAAATTTTAATGCTTTGTCTATCTTCCCCCAAATAAAATGTTATTCTCATATCTGTCCATTCTGGTGGACAATTTATTGCTGCAAATATTTGAGACTATTGATGATAACTGTTGTAAAACAAACAAGATACCAGAATAGTTCTAATACCAATTGTTGTGAAAAAAAACCACCGGATTAATATGTTGAAGTTATATACCAAATAATAATGAAGTATATGATCAAACAAAATAATAATAAAGACAAGAATATGGCAAAGAAATTCAGAGATTTTATTGATTCAAGAATAATGGAAAGAGAAAAAATTACAATGGATCCTGATAAGTACGTTTTTACATACTTATTTTACTGTCAAAATATCAGCAATTGTTGATTAATATGTTAGAATATAACTTAATTCTATGTAATTTATATTTTGCAGGACAAGTGATGAATGTAGCGAAAATAAGGAGAAACAAGTGAAAAATGATCAAAATGGAAGAAAGTGAAAGTTTAGGGACTAAAGTGCAAATACTCAAAAATTATGTCGGGGCTCACGATGAAGGTTCGGGAGTGCTAAGGGTCGATTGGAAGCAATTAGAAGTAAAAAAGGAATGAAATATTATCAAAATCAATTTTCAATTCACACAAGATATATTCCAGATTTTTAGCCGAAAATATGGACCCATTTTTGGCATAGTAAAAGTCCGAATTGGAAAAGAGATATTTCTAGTAAAGTTGTAGATTTTTGAGTTATATTTCTAACTCATTTTGAATCGTCTAAATCGGATATCGAAAAAGAAAGTTATAGCCAAATTACTGACTGCTGTGTAGAGACAAAAAATCTGCGCGCGAAAGCAACTTTCCTTATTCGATTAGAACTCTTTTGGAAACCAATTTGGACGTGATTTTCATCCAATTTCCGAATCTTACAAATACTTAACAGCAGAATACATATGGAGGAGGCCCCCTATACACCATTCTTCTCCTCTTTGGTTCAAGAAACTCATGAAGAACTAAAACTTTTGGTGAAGCTACGAAGGAACTCGGTTGGAATTGGTAATTTCATGTCTTTTATTCATTTAATTTGATCTTTTCACTGTCAAACAATTCTATAATTTAAATTTTCAATCTCTTGAATTTATATTAAAATCGGTTTAATATTTACAAGATTTTTCATGGATTCAATCATGCTTTTTCCATTGTTCAATCAAACTATTTATTGAATTTCAATTTCAATTATTTATTGTTGAGATTGGTTTAATAATTATTATATTATTCATAGACCCAGTCATGCTTCTTCTATCGTTAGATTAAACTAGTTGTTGGATTTTAATCTCAATTTCACTTTATTTGCAGATTGATTACTGTCTTATGTTTGATGTATATGGTTGATCTTTGATCTTATTCCAATAAAATTGTGCGAATATGTCTTAAGTCTAAATTCTAGAATTACATTTGTAAATTAAATTAATTTTCACGATATATCTTCCGATTAGAGTGTCAGGATGAAAGCCTCTAATTGTGTTATAAAAATGAATAATTGATATGATTGTTCCAATCCAATTGAGGGAATTCTGACGCTTCATTGATTTGAATTATTGATTTTAATTTCACCTTTCAGCATTAAATTTTATTACAAATTTGAGAGAATAATTCAGCATTTTTGATCATTTAAATATTTTTCTATCTCCCTATGGATACGACACCCCAAAAGTGTGCTACAACTATCGCGTTATTCTTTGAGCGTAATCAGATCCTATAATTCTAGTAATCTATTTTCTCACACTTAATTATGTTAAAGTTGTATAGAAGAGCCTAGTATTTATAGGGAACATTCAGGGGATGTCCAAATCTTTTTGGTAGAGATGTTGATGAAGTAGAATGTCCAAAATACGAGTCCAAAACGAAGTAGAAATCAAAAAGGCAGAAATCCCGAATATCTACAGGTGGCGCCTAGGCACTACGCTCCAAGCACCTAGGAGTTGGGGCTAGCGCCTCGGTGCTGGGGCTGGCGCCCAGGCTCCAGGTCTCGGGCGAAAAACATCCAAAGTGCTTCCGAAGCAATTCTTCTCCATTCCGAACTGTTCTTCAAGTCCAATACCAATTTTCAACTCCCAATGGGCTTTCAAAATAGAACTTCAACTTGATATAGGACTCCAATAGCATTCCAAACTTGAATTCTTCTTGATGTTCACTACAATTAGAATTCTTCAATACTTCAAATACTTCAACAAAATAATTCAGGTCACACCCAAATTCTAACAATAACTCATCCCCAAGGATGTTTGGTGGAAATAGTTAGTTTAAAATTGGAATACAATAACATTTTTTTTCTTTTTATTGCCAAGCCAAATTCAATCCTAACTCGATTCCATACTATAGAAGACATAGCATAGTTTATCTTCTTGAGTTGATTTAACACTTTGGGAAATAAAGTGGCTAAGAAGCCTTTTTGATTCCCTTGAAAAACCATTCATCTTCATTTAACTTTTCTTCTTTCCCTCATGTATATGCTCTTCATCTCCTTTGGTTATGATATAATTCAGGTTTTTTATTCCATCATTTACTGTGCAGCGTCTTCTGCAAATCTAGGCTGAAATTCTTTGTTCTGCCTACAATTTGGTACTGCATAGGCTTTTTTTCTCATGAAAAAGGGAAATCATCAACCTTTATCAGGAAGACAGTTAAGTAACTGTGCTAATCTTAGCAACATTATTGGTGTACACTGGCGTCTTTCCTTTGCTTCATTTGTCCACTCATACCATCTGCTGTCATAGCTTTAATTTTGCCATTGTTACTTTTGTTTTATTTAACTGATAATAAACAGATTTGTTGTCTTCAATTTGTCGTATGGAATAACTTCAGCTTCTACATTGTTCATATAGAATAGCTTTAATACTTCCTCATAATTCTATCAACTATATACCCTTTGCGGTGGTTTTCTTGAATTGCAATTGAAAATGTAATGTGATTTAACTGATTCTTCATTTCGTTTTAATTTTCTGCAGAGGCAGAATATCTGAATTTGTAATATTGGGCTGCTTCATTGATTTGCTTTGCCGTGTTACTTTTCATCTGCTTCATTCTTCAACATCATCACAACGGCTCTAATTCTATATGTTCTCCCTTTCATCGTGTTAGAATCTACAATCCCACATTGAAGCTTTGGAATTGAAGGCTCAAGAAGCAAAGGAAAGAAACCATGTGAAAGCCGTGAAAGATGGAGCTGAGCTGGAAGAATTGAAGCAGAATTAGTTTTAGTTCGTTTTGTTAGTTAACACACGTGTCTCCTTTGTATTGGTTGTCTAATTTTTAGTTTGTTAGTTTGTTGGAAATATTCTTTTCTTTGTTTTATTTATAGCACGGTAGATGCATTGTAATCAACACAATTTTGATAATCAATAAAAGAAGAGCTTCCAGTTTTTCTCTTCTTCTTATCAGTCCTACTGCTGTAATAAATGCTGCTTCCACTTCAGTTGCTTCTGCATCAGGTAATGGTTTTACCCATCTGTGTAATTCTGCTTCCTCTTTTACTAATCACTCGCCTTGGATCATTGACATTGGAGCTACAGATCATATGATATGCTCAACTCACTTCTTCACTTCAATTTATCCTCCTGTCAAACCTTCCCTAATTCATTTACCAAATGGTCAGTATGTCCCTATTAGATTTACTGGAACAGTAATTCTTTCACCTAAATTGACTTTACATAATGCTCTTTATGTTCATTCCTTCAACGTCAACATTATTTCTGCTTCTAGATTGACTGAAGATCATTCCATTGGGCTATTTTTCTTTCAATCAAAATGTATTTTGTAGGACCTCAGGAGTTGGAAGATGATTGGGCTTGCTGAAGTTCGATCTGGTATGTATCACTTGCAAAACCTTCTTGCTGATTTAAAGAAGATAATGCATGATTCCAGTATCTTACCTCCTGCACATTCAGTTAACAGCACGAGCACTATCAGACCTAATTTGTGGCACTTTTGTTTAGGACACATTTTCCCTGCTAGATTACAAGTCATCAGTACTCTTAACTCCAATGTAAAATCAACTCACAACCATGTATGCGATATATGTCCCTTAGCTAGACAAAAGAGGTTACCGTTTCCTGTATCACAAAATTATTCAAATAAAGCTTTTCAATTAATTCATTGTGACATTTGGGGTCCCTTTTCCACCATCTCATACTCTGGTTACAAGTTTTTCCTAACAATTGTGGATGACTATACACATTTCACCTGGATTTATCTCATGAAAGTAAAATCAGACACTAGGCTATTGCTCAAAACTTTTATTGCTTATGTTGATACTCAATTCAATGCAAAAATTCAATCCCTCAGAACAAATAATGGCCAGGAATTTAATGTACCGGATCTTTATCAAAATCATGATATAATTCATCAATTATCATGTGTAGAAGCCCCTCAGTAAAACGGCAGAGTTGAAATAAAGCACCAGCACCTGTTAAATGTAGCTAGAGCCTTCCTTTTCCAATCAAAATTGCCTCTATCATACTGGAGTGATTGTGTGTTAACTGCCACACATCTCATTAATCGCACTCCCTTATCCATATTGAATAATCGTACACCATATGATCTTCTTTTCCAAAAACTTCCTGTATACAATTACCTCAAAGTATTTAGCTGCTTATGCTTTGCAAATACTCTTACAAATAATGGAAACAAATTTCAACCAAGAGCCTCAAAATGTCTCTTCCTTGGTTACCATCCTCACATGAAAGGATACAAGGTGATTGATCTCTCAACTCTCAAAACATTTGTCTCCAGAAATGTTGTTTTCCATAAATCTATTTTTCCCTCTATTCCAAACTTTGTTCACACACATTTAGTCTTCCCAAATTTCTCCCAGATCTGTGATTTCTCTCATTCTCCTGCTCCTGCTCCTACCTCCTCCTCTCCTATCTCCTCTTCTCCTACCTCCCATTATCTACTTTTCCCTACTGATACTATCGTTGCCCCTTCACACCCTCTACGATCTGAGAGAATCAGGCATCTTCCTACATACTTGCAGGATTTTTATTGTGGTGACATGACTCAGACACCTTCAGCATCCTTCAACAGCTTGAATTCCTATTTTGGTAAGCCTTATACTATTGTTCCATATCTCTATACTTCTAAGTTGTCACTTAACTATAAAGCATTTATTGCTGCTGTCTCTTCCATTCTTGAACCAAAAACTTTCAAACAAGCTATTATATATCCTCAATGGAAAGATGCCATGGAGAATGAAATTAAGGCTCTTGAATTGAATCATACTTGGGATCTTGCTGTTCTACCTCTACATAAGACTGTAATAGGATGCAAATGGGTTTACCGTGTGAAATCTAAAGCTGATGGTACAGTTGAAAGATACAAAGCACGATTAGTCACAAAAGGTTACACTCAACAAGAAGGTTTTGACTTCTTCGATACATTTTCCCCTGTTGCCAAGATGACCACCGTGCACACTCTAATTTTTGTTGCTGCAATCAAAAGTTGGCATTTACATCAGCTTGATGTAAACAATGCTTTTCTCCATGGAGACTTACATGAAGAGGTCTACATGCGATTTGCCACTGTGGTACTCCTCACCCTCTGATCCTAGAGTTTGCAAACTCAAAAAGAGCCTACTGGTTTAAAATAGGCTTCAAGACAGTGGTTTTCCAAATTATCGTCTTCTTTGCTCCAACTTGGTTTTACTCAAGGCAAATCAGATCCCTCCTTGTTCATCAAACAGACTTCACATAGTTTTATGGCCCTATTGATTTATGTTGATGATGTTATCATTGCATCTGATAGCCTTACTGATATAGGCATTTTAAAGAAGTTCTTACGTGATACTTTCACCATAAAAGACTTGGGTGAACTAAAATATTTTTTGGGAATCGAAGTGGCTCGATCAACAAAGGGTGTCACTCTCTGTCAACGGAAGTATACGTTGGATATTTTGCAAGATAGTGGTTTTTCTGGTTGTAAACCAGCAGCTTTTCCTATGGAATCAACACTAAAGCTAAGTGGAAATGGTTCATCAGCTCCTCTATCCAATCCTGCATCCTATATAAGACTTGTTGGTCGCCTTTTATACCTTACAATAACTAGGCCTGGCCTATCTTATTCAGTTCAGAAATTAAGTCAATTCATGGCTAATCCCAACACCGCACATCTTAGAGCTGCTGAGAGGGTTCTGAGTATATTAAGGCAACACCAGGTCAAGGCATTTTCCTACCTGCAGCTTCTTCTGTTCACTTAAAAGCTTACTCAGATAGTGACTGGGGAGGATACCTTGACACCAGAAGAAGTGTTATTGGTTTCGCAATTTTTCTTAGGGATTCTCTTATATCCTGGAAATCAAAGAAGCAATCAACTGTCAGTCGTTCTTCAGCTGAATTTTAATATAGAGCTTTGGCTTCAACCACTTGTGATCTTCAATGGTTGATCTACCTCTTGACTGACTTATGCATTTCTCACCCTCAAGCAGCTCTCCTCTACATTGACAGTAAACCTGCTTCTGATATTGCATCCAATCCTGTCCATCATGAGAGAACAAAGCACATTCAACTAGATTGTCATCTAGTTAGGGAAAAATTACAAGAGGGTCTCATCAAAATCATCTACATTCCTTCCAAGCATCGATTGGCCGATATACTCACTAAACCACTTCGTTATCTCCCCTTTCATCATCTCATTCGCAAGATGGGATTGATAAATATCCATTCCCATCTTGAGGGGGGGTGTTGGAATCTACAATCCTACATTGAAGCTTTGGAATTGAAGGTTCAAGAAGCAAAGGAAAGAAACCGTGTGAAAGCTATGAAAGATGGAGCTGGAAGAATTGAAGCTGAATTAGTTTTAGTTAGTTTTGTTAGTTAACACACATGTCTCCTTTGTATTGGTTGTATAATTTTTAGTTTGTTAGTTTGTTGGAAAGATTCCTTTCTTTGTTTTATTTATATCACGGTAGATGCATTGTAATCAACACAATTTTGATAATCAATAAAAGAAGAGATATCCAATTGCAATCCTCGTACATATACTACTTTTAGGCATTGGTTAAAATAAAGCTTATCTTCATGTGTAACATTTATTTACATCATACACTTGGGAAGAGATATACTTTTCAAAGTACTTTTGTTTTTGTTTTTTTTTTCCCCTCTCTTCATTGAGTTATCCATAACTAGTTTTCTCGTTGAAATCAATATGTTGGAATTCCAATCAAATGTTAGGTTTTCACGTGAATGACCACGTAGATTTGGACTTTAAAGCTATTGTCCATTGCTATGCAATATATGTTCGTTAGTAGACATCTTGGCAATTTGGGGTAATTAGTTCTTCTTTGTTTTACAAAATCAATTAGGGTCTGTTCTCTTTGTCTTTTCGGGCCGTTTTCTGTTTTCGATTTTCCAAAATGTCCAAAACGTTCTCTTTCCTATTTTCGAAAACGAGTTTTTGAAA
Source organism: Fraxinus americana (assembly GCA_035079005.1). NCBI lineage: Eukaryota > Viridiplantae > Streptophyta > Magnoliopsida > Lamiales > Oleaceae > Fraxinus > Fraxinus americana. The sequence goes on along the minus strand of CM068723.1, from coordinate 6,182,167 downwards.
ACACAAAAAAAAAAAAATTGCATGGAAAACACAAAATGATGTTTTTTATGTTTTGGATGTTTTCTGTACAAAACTCAAAAAATCTTGAAAACACGCGAAACAAAGTGCACTGTTCCAAAAATGGCTATTTCTTCCCACAACCCAAATCCTTTCTCTTCTTCCATCTCCTCTCTTCTCCAGAAGAGAATAGCCGACGATCTCTTTTCTTCTCTGCAACCGGACGCTGTTGTTGGGCCGGTGGGACTGGGGAGGTGACGCTGCTGTGAACGTCCGTCTCTGCCACCTCTTTCTTCGACGTCGGCGACGTTAGTCTCTGCCTCCTCTCTATTTTTTCTGTAGTATTTTTTGTTTGGGCATTTTTTGGTTGTATTGATTTTGGTTGATTTTGGTGGTGGTAGATGGTTGATGATGGTGGCAGACGCTGATTTTGGTTGGCAATGCAAAGAGGTGGTGGTGGTGGTATTGATTTAGGTTGGGTAGGGGCAGTGGTTGAAGGTGGCAGAGGTGGTGATTTTGGTTGATTTTGGATAATTTTGGGGAATTCGCAGGGGGAATGGTAGATGGAGGTGGATGTGGAATTTCTGGTGATTGGGTTGGGGTTATATTGTTTGAGTATAGAGGGTATATAGTTTCTATAGAACAGGGAGAATCTGTATCACCTTCACTAGTGCAACTAGAGAAAAGGAAAATCATTTTTCTACCGTTTCTTATAAAATCTGTTCATTTGGAAATCCCTTCAAAATTCAGTCAATCATTTCTTCTTCTTCATAACTTCTTTGCCTCAAGTGTCTGCTACCAATCCAAATACCTAATACAATTTAGTTGCGATAAAACAGTAAGCCTGTAATTTCAAAGTAAGCATTGGATCAGAAATTCCAGCCACCCACTGAAATAAACCAATTTTGGATTGAAGAGTTTATGAGATCTGGTTTATATAATCCCTTTTTCAAAGTATATGCTTCGGTTTACTGGTTTATATGTTGGCCGGATATCTAAATAAACCGTGCAAGATCTTTGGAGATGTTATTTTGTATATGCTAGTAGTTGAAGGCTTTGATTAAGTATGTTAGTCTTCTGAATGTAAATCGTCTCAATGTTTATAATGCTTCTAATGTACTGTACAGGTTAGGAGCTCAAGGTTGTGAGCACGGTTGAAATCCGGTCCTCTTATTGCTTATTGTGCACCTGCTTTCAAGGTTTGGCATTTACTTCTCATTTGTTTGTATTGATGTAGGACTCTATCGTTTGTCTTGAGAGCTATTCTATATTTCTCTTGTAATAACTCCCATATGTAGTTTACGATTTACCTAATGTGCTGAATGATTAATGTTTATTTCTTGTAATAACTATCTGAACACTTGTTACATCATTTACTATCTGAACACTTGTAGTGGTTTGGTAAAATTTCCCATGTCAAATGCAATTTGTTAAAAAGGAACTTGTGCTAAAGTCCCCAACCTATTGACCACTGAATTTTCCATCATTTTCTGTATGTTTTTATTCGTGAGGGAACTTGGAAGAAAATTGACCAGTGAATTGAATGAAAGTGGCAGACTTACAACTTACAAGTAGCTGATTGGATGAAAGTAGTAAGCTAAATGTTATTTTTCTACTGAAGGTGTTTTCGACAACTACTTCTGTTAAAGAGGAAAAAGGCAACCAACTCATTCATACTCTTTTCATCATCTAAATGATGCCTATAGATTGATGGATACGTTGGTTCTCCATCATCTGCATCATGGAAGCACGTGGGATCCCCTTTTCTGTTTACTTCCTCTGTTGTGTAATTCCAGTTTGGCACCTGTCATTTTTCAATTCTAATTTTCGGATTTTTTCACCAGTTGGGGTTCCTTCTTAGCTATAATTTATTGATGCATTGTCTGCTTCAAGTATTTCAAGAAATTATTGGCTTCATTTATTATTTTTTTATTATGTGATCATTTCTTTAGTAGACATCATAATATCATATTAATTAGTAATTACTGACTTTATTCCTCTTTTCTACAGAGCCAACGTATAACAACCAAAGCTTTTTGTTGGAATAATTCTTATTCTCATTTTTGCCGAAGCTTTGGCTCTTTATGGTCTTATTGTCGGCATTATTCTCTCTTCTCGTGCTGGTCAATCAAGAGCAAACTAGATGAGGGCATTTAGTTTGAGATTGCTGTTTGTTTCTTGGTATGAAATGGTTGTTGGACTACGGCAGAGTTTCTTAGTTTTGAGCTTTATGTGTGTGTGGCAATTGCCAGGCCATAAGTTAGCTATTGATATGTACTGATGATAGATGTAGATAGATTCTAGTTCTCACCCCTTAATAAATTTGTTTTTGAGTACTATATATAATGTGGTATCTTGCTAGAACCAGATTTGATTTGTAAAGCCATTGTTTGTATTATCATTATTTTGTACGTTTATAGTATGTAGAGTCATACGTATTGGACATGTCGTGGCTATTGAACTTTCTTCATTCCAGAGTATTACTTTCATGGTAGCCTAATGATGCTTAATATGATTGTTGTTTACAAAAGAAGTACCATCGGCAAGATATCTCTATAGGATATCATTGTTTATGGGAAAAATGTACCAGCTGCTATTTATGTTTGTGTGCATTCACCTAGTTTGTTGGTTGGGGAACCATAAGAGGTGGGTTGGTTTATCCATTTTTATTAATGTGAGGTTTATCCTTTTGAGCTCAAATTTAATGTTTATTTCCATATATAGATTTGTTTATCTCACAAGATCCAGGATGATAGTTTGACATCACTTTTTTTTTATAGTAGTTTACTTGTGAATTGAAAGGGTGCTCTTAATGACGATGGTAAATAGTCCTTTTTAGACTAATACATGCAATCGTTTCACATTGTACTCCGCTCTCCCGCTAACAAAACTTGTGTTACGATAAGAATATAATTATTATACACATATAGAGTTTGACAAATGAAAAGAATCAACCTCAAAATTCAAATCGTATCGATTGAACTGTTTATTTTATATTTTGTTCAGTGTAAGATTATTTTATCATGATACGTAAACTTATCATACCGATTGAATTGTTTTGTCAAATGTAATTTCGGTTGTGTTTTTAATATCTGAAAAAAAAAAAAAATTTTGAAGTAAACTAGCATTTCAAAATTTATATGTTATTTAATACTATATAAACATTAAACCATTAAAATTTATTGAATAATTAGATTTTTTGAATAAAATATTATTTGAAAAAATTCTCAAAATTTCAAAGTAAACGCGTTTTCCATTTTCATGTTTTCAGAAACTGTTTTTCAGAATGGCAAACAGAACGCATTTTCAGAAATTTCAAAACAGACACTCAAAACACAAAACACAAAACTGAAATACAAAGAGAACAGCCCCTTAATGTTTTTTTTTTCATTTGAGAGAAAATATTGTGTCAACGACCTATATGTCTTTGATTTTACACAATCAAGTAATATTACATCATTTGAGAGAAAATATAAATTTATGTCAACAACCCACTATAACAGTCTTCTTTTTAGAGCATGCAATACATGTCGTAAAATAATATATACATCAGATAGTTGCACGTTGTTTAAAGCAATATCGTGCATACATTGAATGTCGTAACAATAATGAAAGAGCAATGTTAATTAACTAATATGACCTTCATATTCATTTCATAGATCTTCATTTAGGGCATTCGATGTTTGTCGTATATGTGTTGTCGAATGGAAAACAAATGTATTTTATGTCCATCTTCATATCATTGGTTAAATATCACTAATGCTACATAGAATCATTTGGGCCCCGTTCGGGAGGGATTAAAAGCCAATTAAAATTGAAAATATGACCGTTATTGGGCCCCACTCGTCTAATAAAAGTCAACAATAACGGCTATATTTTCAATTTTAATCTGATTTTAATCCCTCCCACACAAGCCCTTGATATCCTGTAAGAAACATCCTATTACAATCCATGTGTACATATACTATGTTTAGGAGTTTGTAAAAAGTAAAGCTTATCTTCAACATTTCTTATGTGCAACACTTGTATCATAGACACGGGGAACAGATATACCTTTTAAGTGCTTTAGTTAAAAAAAAAAAATTTGGGAGCTTTTTTTTGAGTTATTTAACTAGTTTTCTCGTTGAACTCAATATCTTGGAATCTCCAATTAAAATGTCAGGTTTCATAAAAAATGATCATGTAGATTTAGACTCTTTATCTATTGTCCTCGATGTGCAATACATGCTCTTCAGTTGACCTCTTGACAATTCGAGCCGCTCAGATTTACTATGATTTTACAAAATCAATATAATATTATTTCATTTGAGAGAAAATACTGAATGAAGTTGCATCAACAACCTACATGTCTTTGATTTTACACAATCAATTAATATTATATCATTCGAGAGAAATATTAAAAACATTAAGTCGACAACATATATGCCATGACTTTGCCCATTGTGCACACGATCCATTCCTGAACTATGTATTGCTTCTTGATTATCACAATATATAAGATGGTTGTCACACATTTTGTTTGGCCGAATCTCATGTGTATGTTCATATCTAAATATTTTACACATATGCATGATATGATTGTAGAACATATAAACTACTATTATTGGGATATCAAAAAACACAGATCACAAAATTGATTTTCCTTTAATCTCATTTGGGATCAAAATCTTGAAGAAATCTTCATTAATTTATGTTTATTTATTCAAAATCAGCAAAAAGTAACTAATCTCTTATACAAGAGTTTAAATAGCAAGAGAACTTGAAAAATTTCTAAGATCATGTAAGGACTAAACCTCCCCCACAATAAATAAGACAATTGTTGAAATAACGTGGAGGCAACTTGCATGCGCCTACATGATTTAGCAGTGATCATACTTATCGCTCACCATCACGCTTCTATAGATCTGTAATCCTTGTTTCCTATCCCACCTCACGAATAACTAATTAATCGTTGCTTCTGCTTGACTCTCATAGTTTATTATAAAGTTTTCATGACTTTAATTAAGTTATTCGTGACTAGTTTTACTATTTAACTCATTCTGTGAGATCTCCAATCAAGAGGTTATGTTTCCATATTAAAATGAGCGTATATTTTGACTTCAATTTTCTCATCACGCAACCTCTTTGTAATTGGATTAACTAAACATTTCTTTGATTTTACATAATAAATTAATATTATTGCTTGATGATCACAATATTAGCAAACAGTTGTCGCAAGTTTTTATGGCCAAACCTAGTGTCATTACTTTTATAACTAAATATTTTACGCATGTGCATGATGTGATTGTAGAACCGTTAAACTACTATTAATAGAAATGATTTCTTACCCATGATGGATAAGATAAATCATGCTCATCGCTAACATGGTAAAGTCATGTCAATGGTCAAGCCTACAAATTTTGACAATTCAACGTTGAATTGTCAAAAATTGTAGGCCCACGTCATCGGTGGTTAAAATAACTCCTACCCATCATGAGTAAGAGATCATTCTGCTACTATTAATACATTACTTTGAAGGATACCATCAGACATTAAACTTTTAGCAACATTCATTGCATGTTATTAAATGTTAGTTTTGAAAATGGGAAACAATCGTTGCTAGAACTATTAATATGTAATGTATTTTGTAACGTTCATTTCGTGTTGTCAAAACATCCCCTTTTGCAATGTTGATTGCCTGTTGTTATACTAACTTTAACATGTGTGAACGTTGTTGAAAGCCTGTTTTGCAACATTTATCGCTCATTACAATAAAAAAAATTCGACCTAAGTTTAATTTCAACCAACCCTACATATTGACTTAAAAATATTTAAAAACTTTTAATTTATTAAAAAACCAAAATTATAATATACTGAACCCATATTAAAAATTTTGAACGAAAAATAGACAATTTCGGAGGGAAAAATATATTAAAAGTTATTAAAATAATTGTTTCTGAATAAAATATACAGAAATTTTAAATAACCACAACTTATAAGTTAAATTATTTATTTATTAAATCTATATATTTACTATAATTTATTTAGTCAATTTGAAAATGGTAACGTGCAATGAATGGTGACAAAATATTAATGGCAACGTGCATTGAATGTTGCTAAAATCTTAATGACAACGTGCAATGAACGTTGCTAAACATTAACGATAACGAGTTGTTGGACTGTGATGCTAGGTCTAGTCCAACTTTAGGCAATGATGAAATGGCCTTTTGGCCCAGACAAATTAACAATTGCCCAATGACCTCATTGAGATGGCCCAAAACCAGTCGGATAACTCGCATATTCAAAGCACGCTTTTAGTGTTTTTTTGAATGGAGAGAGTGTTAGTTGCTATGGTCCGTTGGATTTATTTCAGATCAATAAGCATAAATGTTATATTTCTTGTTGCCTTACGGGTGATTAGGTTATACTTCTGTGGTGCACCTCGTGGTCTAAAATATTCAGTTGAACCTTCTTCTTCGTCCTCTCTTTCTGTCATCTTCTACTGTAGTTGAACTCTTTTTCTAAGTGAAAAATGGAATCTGTATGATCTCTTTGTGAGTAAGTCGATTGGTGTGGTGGGGGTTCTTCTTGCCATTGAAGTAATTCCACTTGCATCTGGTTTGGTGAGGGTTTTGGGTTTGTCCGGTGCCTCTTTGATCACACGACAGGTACAATTGACTGAGCCAAAGATTGAAGAAATCTTAATGCTAATTGGTTAGATTAGTAGTGATTTTGGTGTATTCTCTTAGATATGTGTTTTTGTACCTGGAGGATCTGTATTAATACGAGTAATGAATGTTGCTAAACTATTAACGACAGGTAATAAATGTTGCTAAAACATTAACGACAAAGTGCTATGAAAGTTGCTAAAACATTAACGACGATGTACTATGAACGTTGCAAAAAACTGATGACAACGTTTTTTGAAAACTTTTGCAATGGTATTTGAACGTTATCATATCTTTTTACTTTACGGTAACATCGAAGCCCGCAACATTGATAAATTCAAGGAAAGAAAGGATCTCAGATGGAGCTGGAAATACTGAAATTAAAACTGGAATTATTGAACTACAAAAACAGAGAATGAACTGAAAATTAACAGGGGATAAAAAGGGGATAGAAGCCTGCTATTAATAACAGGGAAGAAGATGAAATTCAATTCATACTTGCTTGAGAATTACAATGCATAAGAACTCTATTTATAGAGAGAAAAACTAACCAACTATCTAACTAACTAACAAGATAACAAACTTAAGAAGCAACTAGAATATGCTAAAATAACAAAGCTGGAATCAGAGACTGCAATAGGGATGTCAATGGGCCGAGCCGAGCCGGCTCGGCCCATACCTACACGAGCTCGGCTCGTTGGATTTTGGGCGAGCTCGGCTCGTGCTCGAGCTCGCCCAAGGCGAGCCGCTCGCCTGCTCGTGGGCTCGTCTATTTTTTTTTTCCTCCTAACATTCTATAATCTCCTCCTACATTTTTTTTAAAATAATAAGAACAAAATTTTATTTGTTGAGTTTTGTTTTTTGTTTACCCTTTTATATTTTATTAAACATAAAATATACACATTTTATAAACAATTTTTTTAAAAAATAAACCATCCTCCTTTATCCGAGCTTGGGACCGGCTACTTCAATTTCGAGTAGGCGGAGTTAAAAATTGTACACGAACAACTTGTTACGTGTACAATTTTTTTTAAAAAAATTATAAGTGTATGAAATAATGAAAATAAAATTTTGTGATAAATGCGGTGAAATTAAATATCACTTACTTGATTACATGCAATTTCGGCATATTTATGTTGAATTCGATAATTAGCGTCTTCCCAATCCTTCACGCACATTAACGCTTCCAAAATATCTTCTTTTAGTCGATTCCTGACCTCGGAGAGAACCCTCTTCCCTGCACTAAAAGCAGACTCCGAAGCTACAGTGCTAACCGGAGGTGTTAATAGATCTTTTGCCATTGCAGAAACTATTGGCCATCGGCGTTCGTTATTTCGCAAAAATTCATTGACCTCTTCTGAACTTTTCCTAACTGATTTGTTACTAGGTAAAGTATGACTAAAGTAATCAATTAATTCTGATGACAACGCATTTGGATTAGACGGATTAGTACTCGAAGTTTGAGTACATGCAGTGGAAGTCAAACTACTGTTACTACTAGAGGAACCACATGCATATGCAGTTGAATCATATCTATATGAGTTCATGTTTTCGAACAAATTTAAAACTTCAGCATCGTCATCCGTTATATTAGTGGATGAACAGTTGGAGGTACACGAGTAATATGTGTACCCATTCGTGAAGCATATAATTCATACATTTCAGTTAACGTTTGTTCCAAATTCTTATAAGTAATAGGCATATTAAAAGTTAAAGTATTTGAAATTTGATCAATTACAAATTTAGTACCCGATAAATTATATCGGGGGTCCATGACGCATGCTAAAGGAAATAACATAGTCAATTCTTCCCAATATTTTCTAAATTTTACTTCCATCGAATATATAACCGCTTCGAAATCGGGATCATTTTGAAATCTCTTAAAAGCCCTAGCAGTTATATAAAGACGTTCAAGAACCATACAACTAGTGGGATAATAAACACCAGACAATATATTTGTAGACTCATAAAAACTTGTCAAGAAATTTTTAATTTTAAAAACTACATTCCAATTGGATTCATTCAAGATGGTATCGTCTTCGTCTCTAACATGCCTATCGTTATAAAATTCGGTAATAAACGCTTCATAACATTCACATGATTTTAATAATAAGTAAATTGAGTTTCATCTATGGCCTACGTCAGTAATAAATGTTTTAGTATGTGTATTCCCACCTTCCTCACAAAATTCCTCAAATGCTTGTTTCCTACTAGGTATAATCGTGATATATATAAGTGCATTCCTAATTCGGTTAATTTCATCCTTCACATGTTTTAACCCGTCTTGTACTTTTAAATTAAAAATGTGGCACACACATCGAATATGAAATAAATAACTACCAAAATCAGGTTGAAGTACTCTATGCAATTTATCGATAACAACCTTATTTACAGTAGCGTTGTCGAACGTAAAAGAACGAATTTTACTCTCACATTTATATTCTTTAATTATGAACATAATAGAGTTAAATATTGTTTGAGCGTTGTACGGGTACTCAATAATTTTAAAAGTAATAATTTTTTTATGCATGACCCAAAGTGGGTATATATAGTGTGCAGTTGCAGCTATATAACCCCTCTTATTAATCCCTTCCCACATATCTGAAGTTAACGATATCACACCCTCATATTTTTCTAAATCTAAAATTAATAGTTTCTTTGAATTCATAAAATATTCAATTGTATCAGACCGAAGAGTATTTCGACTTACCCCAACGTACCTCGGTTGAAGATATTGTTTGACGTAGTTGACGAAATGTTGGTTGTCAGCTATTGCTAGTGGCAACTCCGCCGCGGCAACGAATTTCACCATTCCCGTTCGAGCTTCCTCCTCCGAATACATCCATGTAGAAAGTGGCGTAGTTGTAGCACCGGCTCTTGGAGTGCCAAACTGTAGTTGCGTTTGACCAGCTGGAAGAAGCCCATGTTTGGCCGCACATGTTTTGTAGTGACGGTTGAGGTGGGTGGTTCCAATGCCTCTTTGCCATGCCAGTCGTTGTTGGCAGTATTTACATACTGCTTTGGTTTCTGAAATTCCATCAACCACACGACCAGTTTGAACCAATTTGAAATGGTCCCAACATTTTGCCTGCTTCTTCCCCTTTCTCTTCCCTCTTGCATCGGGAATATTTAATGTAGGTTCATTTTGTTCCAAATCAATCGGAACACTAGAATCAACATCAATGTCATCCAAATCAATTGGATTTGGATGACTACCTTCACGAACGTCGAAATCTTCAATGTTTTCTGGAATTGGTAATTCATTTAGACCGACGAATTCATTCCCAAATTGATTTTGGGCATGTGTTTCGTCTTCCATACCGAACAAATTTTCAACAAATGCTCGTGGATCCATTTGTGATAATAGAAATTGAATTGTAAAATCAAGATAATAATGTAAAAAAATGTAGAAGAGGATTATAGAATAAATGAATGAAATTGTTGATAATGATTTGTAAATTGTAGTAGAGAGTAGAAAGTAGAGTAGAGTAGAGATTAGAGAATGAAATTGTAAAAGTTTGGTGAGAAAAAATTGTTGTAATAGGTAGGTATTTATATGAGAAGAAAAATAATATAAAAAAATTAAAATTAAAAAAAATAGTGACCAAATCGGTCACTGATTTTCAGTGACCGTTCTGGTTACTTAGTTTAGTTTTTATTTTTATTTTATTTTTTATATATAACACGAGCCCACGAGCCGCTCGGCGAGCCGCTCGCAGAGCAGCTCGTGAATAGTGCGAGCCGAGCCGACTGCTCGTGTTCGGCTCGTGGGCATGAATAGTACAAGCCGAGCCGACGAGCCGACGAGTTGCTCGGCCCCTTTGCCATCTCTAGACTGCAACGTGCAACTTGCTGGTGGCTGAACTGAAGGTTTGCTGGTGAACTGGAGTGAACTGGAGGCTGAACTGCAGGAGCTGGTTTTGCTGGTGAAGCTGCTGGTCTTGCTGTTATTGGTGAGTGGAGTTTAATATTCCAACACTCTCCCCTCAAGATGGAACATCTTGAACCATAGAGGAAGAGAGTAGAGATGCAATCAAGGAGCATCTTGTTTCGAATCATTTCGTTTTTGATTCCCTATCTAGGAATAAATCATCCTCACAGACACTTTGCCTGCCTTCAATTTCGTTTAATCTTCCTTCTCCTCTTGAGAGGGAATATCTTCAAAAATTCTTTCAAAATCTTCATCATCATAGACACTTCGTCTACCTTTTCGGTTTATCTTCCTTCTCCCTTTGAGAAGGAATATTTTCAGAAAAATCTTCAGAGAAGCCTGCCATTCCACAGGTTATATCTTCAATTTCATTTCAATTTCGATGAAGAGGAACAACATCTCTTCAATTTTTATTCATTCCGACATTTCGTCGAGTATCTAGTGAACAAGTCATGTTTTCTGGTAATCTGTATTCTGATTTCGTTTTTTTTTTTTATTATTGAATTGAGAAAAGGTAAAGAAGAAGATGAATTTCAAATGGTAGGATCATAAACCTGCTCTGATACCATGATAAATTCGAGGAAAGAAAGGATCTCAGATGGAGCTGGAAATACTGAAATTAAAACTGGAATTATTGAACTACAAAAACAGAGAATGAACTGAAAATTAACAGGGGATAAAAACGGGATAGAAGCCTGCTATTAATAACAGGGAAGAAGATGAAATTCAATTCATACTTGCTTGAGAATTACAATGCATAGGAGCTCTATTTACAGAGAGAAAAGCTAACCAACTATCTAACTAACTAACAAGATAACAAACTTAAGAAGCAACTAGTATATGCTAGAATAACAAAGCTGGAATCAGAGACTGCAACGTGCAACTTGCTGGTGAACTGGAGTGAACTGGAGGCTGAACTGTAGGAGCTGGTTTTGCTGGTGAAGCTGCTAGTCTTGCTGTTATTGGTAAGTGGAGTTTAATATTCCAACATACATCCGATTGTTGCGAAAGGTCTTTCGCTACTTTTTTTGCCCCGTTACGAAATGCTGTTTTGTTGTAGTATGCTGTCTAGATGACAGGAGGTCAATGGGGAGGCAGTTGTGTATATTTTGGTGATATCTTAGTGCCATGGTCTTGTAAAATGAAACAGGTTGTTGCAATATCAAGCACAGGGTTAGAATATAGGGCTCTAGCTCAGGTCTCGTGGGAACTAGCTTGGATTTAGTTGTTGCTACAAGAATTATATTTTCCCCTTCCTATGACTCATATTACATGGTGCAATAACATGAGTGCAAGTACGTTGGCTTCAAATCCAGTGTATCGTACAAGAACCAAGCATATAGAAGTTGATTTTCATTTTGTTAGGGACAAAAGTTTAAGAAAACAGATAGAGGTTAGATATATTCCATCTCATGATCAAGTTGCCGATTGTCGCAACCGCCATCACATTTCAAATTCTGATTTTTCAAGGACAAACTAGATAGGAGTCGTGGCAAAACATCAAACACTCTAGTTTGAATGGGTGTCCAGAATACAAGGCAGCCACAACACAAAGTGCTATGGTTGTGCGGTGTTGTGTGAGTATATATGTTCCACTTTGATTATCAGATTTTATTCTATTCTTTGCTGTTTATTTAGCTAGATTTTCTTATTCTCTGTCAAGTGTAGAAGTCTAGTATTGTATTTTTTCCTTGGTGAACAAGGGCAACATTTTAAATTCCTTCCTGATGTCTTCATGTATATAAAATGCAAAGCACAACAGCTTACATTTTGGGCTGAAAGTTCCCAATTACATATTCCAAAACGGAGTGTTAATTTCATTTTCCTCCGACTTTGATCTAAGAAGAGTCTCTAGGTAGTCAAAGATCAGGAGCCATGCTATTTCCTCTTGGAGAGGTACGAGGAAGTCTCAATCACCCCCCTTTCACGAGGTGATGAAAAAGAGAAACTCACGATAGTGTCCCAAGAAAAAGTGAAGAGAATGAGGGATATTTGTGATGACTTCTTCCATCCACAAGTCAGAGAGATTCAAAAACCTATGATATTTTTCCTTTCAAACAATATTGTAGTCTTATTAATGCTAATATATACCAATTTTATAAAATTTTAGGAACCGATGCCTAATACATTGAAAAGCTCATCATCAAACTAAGAGTTGAGTTTTCTTTCAAATAATATTGTAGTCTTAACGCTAATATATTTTTCGTGTATCATTTATGTATAAAAGCCACATTGTACCTTTGTTTATAACATGGAATGAGAATCATATTTTTGCTTTTGAAAATTCTTACGGAGGACTGATTAGTTACTCTTCTATCTTCACGTGATGAATTTTTAATTTAATTTGATGCTTCACGTAAGGTTATTTAGTGGGGATCAAAAGGTTACACCCTATGCTTCAAGACAAGGGAAGAAACATAAACTGAATTACTCAATGCATGATTTTTCATTAGCAGTCAAAGATACAGTTATACCCAATCCTAGAGAACGGTGAATCTTCATAGGATCTTTATGTCCAGGTGCAGGTAGTCCGCATCTTCAACTTCCGTTCACTTTGGTTTATTCTTTTTGAACAACAAACTAGCTAATGCGACAAAAAACTCTCCCCGATTTAAAAATTAATCCTTGACCTAAGAAGCAAGCTAAAGTGCTACATTGCTCTACGAATCAAGGAGGATGTCAAAAAATAAGTAGTTCAGCACTCAAGCTCTCTATCAGCTTAACAAACCAGAAGCACTACATTAGCTACCAGTCTCAGCAGACCTTCATATTATACTTCGAGCTTTCTTTTGTTATTTATAACATAGAAGCCTCCGAGTCATGTGTAAGCTAATATCGTTATGTTATCTCTCTTTGACCCTCAGTTGCTAAATGAGCTAAATATTTTTTCATCTTTGTCAAGAGAAAATCTCGTACTTCGTTTATTATTGTTGACCTCAAAAAATGTTGCCAACAGATGCCGGGCCCACTCGTGCACACGCAAGCTTGATCTAACACGTTAATGCCGATCAACGATCAAGATGACTCTAGAAACTGAACATGGGAGTAGCTCAATGACACGAGACGTCTCCGTTCGGACTTCCGGCAAGATTTATGTAACACGATTGTATAAGAAACCAATCAATAAAAGCACAATTTGTGGTAGAAAATATGTTGTAAAAGTACACTTTATAAACGAGAGAGAGAGAGATATTGCTCCAAGTGTTTAGATTTTCATTAACCTTCTTATGTTACATGATGGAGGTATTTATAGTGTTTCAAATGAAATAATGACCTTTGGATCAATTTACACGTGGTCTCATCTCCTCGGCCAGGACATCAAATTATAGCCATCAAGTTGACTTTCCTAACCTTACAAAACATTAAATACTCTTACATTGACAAGACAAGACACAAAGCTACTTTTCACAAAAGTCAAGTCAATCATTCACGTGAAGATCTTCATCATTGCTATATCTTTCCACGTGGGCCTTTCCTAGTTGGAAAAAGCCCTCGGATAGTGCATGGCCGCAGAACCATGGCTTCGGCTAACAACATTGGCCTCGGAATAAGTCAAGGCCTCGGAATCCACATCAGAGGCTAGGAAAATATACCCTAATTTCATTAAACTGGTCCCATCGTTGAAATATAGTGCCATGTGTCGCTTCCGTTTATGACTAGTCCCCCAAGTCCATGTGTAGTTATTTATGTCATGTGTGGACTTTCAATAAGTCAGAAAAACTTTTAATTTTTTACACTTCACGTCAATCCCTCAAGTCCAGGCAGAGATATTCATAATGTGCGTGGAATTCAAGAAGTGTGATGTATAAGGTTAAGAAAGTTGCCTTTAAGGCTGAATTCCTTTAAAGCGAGGCTGAATTCCTTTGAAGCGATGCGAGTTCATATTCGAACTGGCGAGGCTAAATTCCTTTGAAGCGAGGCTGAATTCCTTTGAAGCGAGGCGAGTTCATATTCGAACTGGCGAGGCTGAATTTCTTTTGGAGCTGAGGTGACATTTATAGATATTAGTGATTGAGACATGACGATTTCGTATGTTTCCAAGGCAAATTGGCTTCATCGAAACGACTTTCAATAACTGTACAGCTGTTTGAATTCAATATATAATGATGGCTAATTATTAGGACGCATGGTTTTAGGGAACGTTCACGCGCTGAGCGACATTGGTACATACACGCGTTAATCTGGGGCATTGAAAATATAAACCGTTCGAAATCTGTGGCTCAGATCTACTTACTTTTGGACGCTTCAGATCAGCTGAGATTTGATCCAATGGCTAGGATTAGATCCCTCACCAGTATAAAAGCTAGAATCTTACCATTTTCAAACTTTATCTTCGCGAAATACTCCTCAAAACCTCTCAAGTTTTCTTACTGTTAAATCTTTTTCGGCGAGTCTTCCGGCGAACTTCTTCGTCCATTTAGGTATTCTTTCATTAAGGAGCATTCTCTCCAACCTTCAACACTATTCCCGTAGTTTTTCCACAATTTTATTTTACTTGCAATGTTTTCCAAGGTGTCTTTGGCTATTACAGTGGTTAGGAATGGGAAGAGTCAATATCTGGAGCTTCGGGTGAGTGGTATAGCATGTCCGAGGAGCCCATAGATTACGAGGCTGGTTGGGGGGCAGCCAAGATTCCATCCAACGTAACCTCTTCCAAATTAGCCGAACTTAGGGACACCTATCGTATACCCCACTACGTAGAGCTCATAGTTCCTGACCCCCACGAAAGAGCTTGTTTTCAGACAAACTGCGTAGCTTTCAGTGAATACCTACTTAAAGCAGGTGTGCGTCTACCTCTACACCCTTTCTTTAGGATGGTGTTGAGGACCTTTATGTTGTCCCCTACCCAAATTCTTCCAAATGGGTGGAGCCAAGTCGTAGGGACCTACTCCCTTTGGAAGGAAGTGTCTTCGAGACCTTATTCCACGCTAGGGCCGTAGGGAAGGACGACTCTAAGGGGTGATGCTATATCACCCCTTGGGGCTCTCATGTCCCCTTCGTAGTTGGGCTCCCCTCCTCCATAAAAGGGTGGAAGGAGTCCTGGTTCTGGGTGACGAGTAGGTTGCAGATGGTTGAGGGAAATGATGTCCCAGCCGTTACCGTGCCGACCAGTACTACGAAGCTTGTGAGTGCCTCGTCTTTAACGTGTGACTTTTTTAACTCCTTGATATTGATCCTTATTCATTGATTCGCAGATTGCAGTTCTCGGTACGATCTGATTGAGGAGCAGTGGGACATTATTGCAGACATCTACAAACGGTCTTCGAAGTTCCAAAACTTTACCCATCTCATTGACAGGGATCGAGACTTCATCGATTTTGGACTCATGGCTCCTAAGGGTAAGAAACTTTTTAACGTATAATTTGCTTATGACCTCAGTAATCTTAACTTTTTCTGTTGATTGTAGATAAATTTAGCAAGAAGGATTATAACTTGCCTGATATGGCCAGTATAATGAAGGCCACGTCCACTACCGAGGTGAAGGTGCTGAAGCCTAGGTCCTCGGGGGCCAAGCAAGTAAAGTAGCTTGATCGCCTCAACAAGGACAAGAATGATAAGGAGGCTGAGGAGGAGGCCCCCAAAGAGGCCACCAAGGGGGGTAAGCCACCTGCCACTAAGGGTAAGGGCGTGGCTGAGGAGCCCCAGAAGAAAAGGAAGTTGGGCCCAAGTGGTGGGTCTTCCGGTTTTGGGACACCAGTGTCCTGTATGGAGAAGGATGCTTATAAGCAGCCGAAGCTTCTCCAATCTTCGATTGACGCTGCAATGGTGGCTTAATCTAGGAGGATAATAGAGGAGGCAGCAAAGGCCTCTGAGGCCACCAAAAAGGCACCGGTGGAGAGAACCCTAGGGAAGTTTGGGAACTTCCTGGGAGGCAGGGAGGATAAGATAGCGCTTGCCCTCATAGAAATGCTCCCTCCCGAGGTAAGAGGTGCCACCGAGGGGTTCAACAAATTTTGGACAGAGAGGTGGCAGAATTATGTTGCCACCTGCGATGCAGTGGATCTCACTGCCACTTTGGTGAGCCAGACCGCCAGGGCTTTTGGCGTGGCACTTGAGTGCCAAATAGTACTTTCAGACATCCAATCGAGGAACAGGGCATCGCGAGATGAGCTGGCAGCAGTCAAAGCTGAACTTGAGCAGAAAAAGGAGGCAAACATTGAGCTTAGAATCTAAAAGGACGTTGATGATGCCAAGCAAGATTCCCTCCTAGCTGAAATTGAAACTTTGAAGAAGGAGATGCACGAATCTCAGTGCGACGTAGCAGCTCTGACAAAAAAGGTGGAGCTATCTGATAACCACCAAAAAGTTGCTGCGGAGGCCCTGGAGAAGGTGAACTTGGAGCTTACTAGATGCAAGGATGCCAATAAGTTCATGGAAAATGAGTTGAAATGGTATGCCTCCAAAGTAAAGAAATATGAGGTTGACGTTCTTGAAGCCGGGGATATCGCAGTGAAGAACTACATTGCCAATTTCCATCTCACCAAGGAATATCGTCGCTTCAGAATTTACTGGAGCAGGGTAGCATACCAAGAAGTTTTTGAGAGACTGGAGGACATGCATCCGGGGCTGGACATCTCTGAGCTTAAAGCAGAGTTTATCGAAGAGGAGGTTCCTCAGACCCCAGCTGAGGAAGGCGAAGTGGTGGAACTCGAATCTGATGATACCCCAATTGAAAGGCCTCAGCCTGCAGAAGCGCCTCAATTGCGATCGACTGAAGCTTCTGCCCCCGATGCTCCAGCTCCTCCATGCCCTACTTCATAAATTTTGTAAGGCCAGTGGCCTCTGTAACTTGAACTTCTTAGTTTGATATGAATGAAAAACTTTGCTTCTTTCTCTGTGTTGTAATTTATATTAAATCGCAATGAACTGTTCAAACTTAATAACCAACCCAATAAACTATTAAAACTTTGTCAAATTTAATCAACTGATCTCTTAATGATAAGACTGAATAACCAATCTAACAGGATAAGATCGAATAATCCATCCAATAAGATAAAACTGAATATTCAAACTTCTCGAAGTGTCGTTATCCTGAAGTTACCTTAATCAATCGAATTCTTAAAGTTTATCGAATATCTTTATTCTGATGTTACTAGTGCTTCTTCACTTGGTGGATGGTTCATCCATGTAAAGGCTTCTCCCTCGTTGAGCCTCGTCAAAAGGGAGGCTTGTGATGTACGCCTCGGTGTTCAAACAAGGTGGCCTTCTTTTAAGGCTCCATCCTCTCCTCCGAGGCACTCACGCTTCCTTACTTGGTGGATGGTTCATCCAAGTAAAGACTTCTCTCTTGACGTTCAACTTCGTCAAAGGGAGGCTTGTGATGTACACCTCGGAGTTCGAATAAGGTGGCCTTCTTTTAAGGCTTTACCCTCTCTTCTGAGGCGCTCACACTTCCTTACTTGGTGGATGGTTCATCCAAGTAAAGGCTTTTCCCTTGACGTTCAGCCTCGTCAAAGGGAGGCTTGTGATGTACGCCTCGAAGTTCGAACGAGGTGGCCTTCTTTTAGGGTTCCATCCTCTCCTTCGAAACGCTCACGCTTCCTTACTTGGTGGATGGTTCATCCAAGTAAAGGCTTCTCCCTTGACGTTCAGTCTCATCAAAAGGAGGCTTGTCATGTACGCCTCGGAGTTCGAACGAGGTGAGCTTCTTTTAAGGTTACATCTTCTTCTCTGAGGCGCTCACGCTTCCTTACTTGTTTGCGAAGGCTGGAAAAGAAATTGTTATTTATTTGCAAAGGCTGGGAAATAACTTCCAACTATGTATTAGATTCATCGATAATACATTTTTAGATGCTCGATATTTCACGGATGAGGTTGAATTTTGCCGTCCATGTCTTTGATCCAGTAGGTACCAGGCCAAATTTCTTTTTCTATACGGTATGGTCCCCTCCCGATTGGGTCCCAAAGTGCCCACTGCTGATTCCTTTGAGGACAGGAAATCCTGCGGAGCACCAGGTCATTTATCTGGAAGGACCTCTTTTTAATCTTTGAGTTATAATATCGGGTCATCTTCCTATGGTAGGCTGCTAGCCTATATTGGGAATCATTCCTCATTTCCTCAAGGAAATCAAACTCGCATCTTCTAAGCTCATCATTCGATATTTCATTGAAGCTTATTCTTCGAGGAGAAGGCAATCCTACCTCAACTGGGCTCATAGCCTCAGAGCCATACGTCATGGAGAAATGAGTTTCACTAGTTGGAGTTCTGCTTGTAGTTCGTATTGCCCATAGCACCAAGGACAATTCTTCCACCCAGGCCCCTTTGGTTGTATCGAGCTTCTTTTTCAAGGTGTGTTTTATGGTTTTGTTGACAGCTTCAACTTGACCATTAGCCTGGAGATGATGCGAAGTAGAGAAATGCTTCTTAATCCCAAGCTCTTCACATAGATATCTCGCTTTTTTGTTGTTAAACTGCTTCCCATTATCAGAAATAATTGAGTGAGGGATGCCAACCGATATATTATATTCTTCCATAAGAATTTGGAGGTGTTGGCCTCAACAATCTTTGCCATGGGTTCAGCCTCCACCCACTTCGTGAATAATCAATAGCAACAATGGCAAAGTTTGCACTTCCTCTGCCTTTAGGTAAGGGGCTATGAGGTCCACGCCCCACTTACTGAAGGGCCAAGGACTCAACACTGTAGTAAGTTCATGTGAGGGTCGCCTTTGAACTTGAGAGAAACGTTGGCACTTATCACATTTGCGAACAAATTGAAGGGCATCCTTGTTCAATGTAGGCCAATAGTATCCTTGTCTTAGTACCTTATTTGCCAAAGCCAACCCTCCAGAGTGGTTGCTACAAACGCCCTCATGAATTTCCCTGAGCACATAGTTGGCTTCTTCTTCTCCCACGCACCGAAGGAGAGGTGCGGAGAATCCACGTTTGTAAAGGACATCATCCACTAACATAGCATACCTCATTCGTATTTTGTAAGCCTCTTCCTTGTTATCAGACAATGATTAGTCTTTGAGATAAGATATAAGAGGCTACATCCAAGTTCGGGTTCCTCTCACCCACATTACCACTTCTATCGAGGTGGATGGTTTTAAGAAGTGCTCAATAGGAACCACCGTCAATAATTCAGAATCCTTACTGCTAGCAAGTTTGGATAAGGCATCGGCATGTGCATTCTCAAAGCGTGTGATCTGACATAATTCAAATTTCTCAAAGGAGGGGAGTAAGCTCATTACCAATTTGAGGTAGGAGGCCATGGCTTTATCTCAGGCTACAAAGTTGCCATTCACTTGTCCCATAATAAGCTGAGAATCGCTGCTGATATGGAGCCTCTTTACTTGCATTTCCTTAGCTAACCTTAAGCCAGCGATGAGGGCCTCATATTCCGCTGCATTGTTTGTTGCTTTAAAGCCAAATCGTACAGCACTGTTCAACTTATGAGCTTAAGGGCTTACAAGAACGAAGCCTACACCTGAGCCTGTTTTCCCAGCCAATTCGTCCACAAATAGGTTCCAAGTAGGAGGCTCAATAGGGGTATCTCCCTCTACTTCAGGGGCATTGGTGAATTCTGCCACAATATCTATCAATGCTTGGCCTTTAATGGCGGTTCTGGCCTTGAATAGCACTTCGAACTCGCTCAATTTCACTGCTCACTTTAATAACCTCCCCCCGAAGCATCTAGTTTTTGTAATACTTGCTGGAGAGGGAAGTTTGTCAACACAAGAATAGTGTGAGCTTGGAAATAAGGCCTCAACTTGCGGGATGCAATGATCAATGCTAGGGCCAAATTTTTCATATCTAGATAACGTGTCTCGAGGGGTAGTAATGCCTTGCTGATGTAGTAGATTGGCAGCTGGGTCGAACCCTCTTCCCTTATAAGTACAGAGCTTATGGCATTAAGGGGGACAGCTAAGTAAAGTTGCAGCACTTTTCCGAACTTGGGTTTTGATAGAAAGAGGGCCTATCCCAGGTGCCTTTTCAACCCCTGGAAAGCCTTTTCACACTCCTCAGTCCACTGAAATTTTTGGCCTCGCTTCAATACTTTGAAGAATGGGAGGTACTTGTCTGTGGCCTTCGAAATGAAGTGACTTAGAGCGGCCACCCGGCCAGTCAAACTCTACACTTCCTTTGGTTTCTGGGGGGATTTCATCTCAATCAACACTTGAATCTTTTCAAGGTTCGCTTTAATGCCTTGTTGATTGACCATGTATCCTAGGAACCTTTCTGATGCTACCCCAAATGCACAGTTAAGGGGATTCAATTTTATGTGGTATTTTCATAGGATTTCAAAGGCTCCGTGGAGGTGAGTTATATATCTCCCACCTTCAGGCTTTTGACAAGCATGTCATTCATATAGACCTTCATGGTATTACCAAGCAAGTCAGTAAACATCTTATTCACCAGCCTCTGATAAGTTGCTCCGGTGTTCTTTAATCTAAAGGCATCATTTTGTAGCAGTAGAGGCCTCGGTCAGTGATGAATGAGGTATGTTCCTCATCTCCTGGGTACATGAAAATTTGATTGTAGTCAGAATAAGCATCCATAAAGCTTAGCAACTCATGTCCCGCGGTGGAATCCACCAATTGATCAATTCTAGGGAGTGGGAAATTGTCTTTTGGGCACGCCTTATTAAGGTCGGAAAAGTCGATGCACACCCTCCATTTCCCGTTATGTTTCTTCACCAGGATCGGATTGGAGATCCACTTCGGATAAGGGCCTCTCTGATGAAGCCATTGTTGATTAATTTCTGTACCTCTTCTTTCAAGGCCTCATACCTTTTTGAGTTGAGAGCTTACCTCTTCTGCCTATGCGGGGCAACTTTAGGATCAATTTTCAAATGGTGGCAACTGACCCATAGGTCAATGACTCGGGGTAAGGCTTTGACCAACTTGGAGAAGCTTGGTGGGATTCAATGGGTTGATGGGAAAATTTTCTAGTTCCTCCATGGGAGCTACCTGGGAGTCTGTTTCAATTACTCGGGGATCGAGTTCATCATGTGTTGGTATCTCAAGGCCATTGATACTAAGCAGCATATTCGTATCCCTAGGCTCAGCTTTCCTTACAGAGTTAAGGTAGCACTCCCTGGCTCCTATTTGATCTCCCCTCACCATTGCCACTCCTTGATCAGTCAGGAATTTCATGCACGGGTGGTGAATGGATGTGACAGCTCCTAGATCCTTTAACGCATGCCTCCCCAACACCCCATGGTAAGCTGATCTGCTGTCTACTATCAGGAATTCCATGAAATTCATTATTGTAGGGGATGTTCTCTCGTTTCCACAGCAAGGGTGATCTTTCCCCTCGAAATGATGCTATCCCCGGTGAAACCGTACAAAGGGGTGTTGGTGAGGGTTAGCTCATGGTCTAAGATCATTTTAACAAAAGAGAACCCGAATAGTATGTTCACCGAACTGCCATTGTCTACCAGCATTCGTCTCAGTCCGTTTCTAGCTATCACAGCCCTTACCACCAGGGCGTCACAATGTAGGTAGTGAACACCTTCAGAATCTTCATGTGTAAACATAATGGGAGGTGACTGGTTTCTTCAAGAGTTGTTGCCCACAATGTAGCTAGTCAATGGAGGACCTCTCGCTTCTCGAACATAATTTCTTTGTGAATTTCTGGTTTCCCCACCAACATAGGGCCTCCAAAAATTGTATCTCATGAATTGGGGCATCCTCCGACCTGTTTCGATGGCTTCTTCGATGATGCTCATCTTGGTTCCTATGCCTTTCACGTTCACCCTTTCGAGGAGATACTTCCCTATAACAGGAAGGGGCCTCGTCTTGTCTAGGCTGCTGCTCTACCTTGGCGGGGGCCTACTCCTTGGTCTTGAAGTATCCTGATTATTATTTCTAGAGTTTGAGCTTCTAGGATGTTGGGCTATATCCCTACAATCCGCTGTGTCATGACTGTAAGAATGATGATAAGTGCAGTACCCTTGGGAATTAGTTCTGCCTTGGCTTGAACCTCTTCATCGGCCTCGTCCTCTATGGGGGGGCCTGATGTGTTGCCTGGTTCGATTGAGCGTTGGTGGCTGGTATGTTCTCATAAGCCAGCGTTGGTACGGCGTTTAATGTGGCTGCGGCAAGTGCTTGGCCTGAGCTTTGGCCAATTTCAGCATTAAGCTGCTTCTATTGCTGGTCCATCAGGTGGGAGGTTGGACCTCTACCACGTTGCCTTTGTTGGGGCTGGAGGCCTCTGCTTGACCTATTCCTGTGGTCTATTAGCTCTTCATTGATGATTTCTCATCGCATCATCTCTAATAGTGCATCATAAATAGTTGGATCCTGATTTTGTACATCTCTCAAAAACAATGTGTTCATATTCAAGCCTCCTCTCAAGGCAGATAGGGCTTCACGATCCGTGACTTGAACACAGCATGTCATTTCGTCTGTGAAGCGGGATAAGAAATTCTTCAGGGTTTCGTCAGGCTATTGCCTCATATCCTGGAGAAGCTTAATAGGGGCCTCTCCTTCCTTGCTCACAGCAAATCTTTTCAAAAAGGTGGTTTTGAACTCTGGCCAACTACGAATACTCCCAGGCGGCAGCCTGCTATAACATATTTCAGCTACTCCACTAAGTGTTAAATGAAATGCCATGCACTTGACAGTTGGGGTGGCACCTCTCAGACTTATATGTGTTTTGTAGATGTTCAAATGCTTCGCTGGGTCGCCTCTCCCATCATATTTTGGTATTTTGGGTATTACATAATGGTTTGGAACCTAGGCATTTCTCAGCTCTCGTGAAAATGGCAGGTTGTCATCGTCGTTATCCAAATCACATGATCTTTGTGGACCATCTGAATCATAATTAGCTTCATCCTCATATCTAGGTGGTACAGAGGGTCCTACTTGATTGCCAGCCTCTTCTTCCACTTTCCCATGTTTAAATTCAACATCATGATTGGCTAAATATTTTTATGTTAGGATTGATGATGGAACTTAGGTTTTTATTATATGTTTAATGTCAAGATTTTCATGCTTTTTTAATACTTGTCAATTAATTATTGTGTGTTTATTGCTTTAATTGTCTTATCAACAATTAATTGATTTAGGGATAATACTGAGACCGAGAGGTGATGTATAATTTTAGCTCGTGCAATAATTGACATAGACATTATAAGAGGTCGAGAGATAATTATAAACTATGCGATCTTTGTTGAATTCCTATAGATTAATGCGTTCTTATGTGTGTGAATTTACATAGAGATATAGTAAGTTCGGGCATATGAATAGAATTAGTGTTGTTTGAGAGAGATCACTAAATACAATTGGTTAATTCGATCGTTGGCACGTATGAAAAATGGCTGAATAAATTGGAATTAAATGTATGATAAATAACCTAAGTGAAATCAGAAATCCTAACTACTTCATCACATAATCTTTTCTCCAATTTTAATTTGAGTTTGTTATTTTAATTAATAGTTTGTTATTTTATTTATTAGAATTTCACGTAGAAAACAAAATTTGATTTGATTATTAGTTACCATTTTAATTTAAATTGAAACTAGATTAGTTTAAAACTTTATAACAGATACTAGTCTCTGTGGGACGATATTCGGACTTGATAAATCCACTTTATTACTTGTCACGATCCGTACACTCGCGGAATCTCACGAACAAATTTTTGGCGCCGTTGCCGGGGACTAGTTTATTTGCTTAAAATTTTTTTTTATTAATTCTAGTTTTGATTTAAATTCATTTATTTATTTTCTTTGTTTTTTTTTCTTTTGTGTGTATTTGTTATCATTTTCGTTGCTATTATTCTTGCATGCAAAGTTCGAGAGTAGGTAATTTAGTACCACTTGATCCAGAAATCGAACGCACTTTTAACTATAGAATTAGGCAACAACTAGAGAACATCATGGCAGAACAGAACAGAGATGTGCAACCGGCACGGGTTGAACAACCAGTCGAGATTGATGAAGATGATTTGCCACTTGGACAATTCATCGCACCACTTGTTGCACCAAATCAATCAAGCATCGTTTATCCTCCATTTGGGCAACCGAACTTTCAATTGAGGACAAACATCATTTTAATGTTCCAGAATGGAGTATCATTTTACTGGAAATCTCATGAGAATCCACACAATCACATCTCATGTTTTTTGGACATTTACCAAAATTACAATTTTCATGGAGAATCTGATGAAGCAATCAAGTTGAGACTCTTCCCACATACACTCAGAGATGGAGCAAGAGAATGGTTGGATGCCTTACCCTCTAGAAGCATTAGGACTTGGAATGATCTCGTACAAAAATTCGTTACAAAATACTTTCCACTGTCGAAAGTAACTAAAATAAGACATGAGATATCCACTTTTCAGCAGGATGAATTAGAGAGCTTTCACGAAGCATGGGAAAGGTTTAAGGATTTGATCAGGAAGTGTCCCAACCATGGTATTAAGAAAAATTTGCAAGTTCAGTACTTCTACACAAGTTTAAACCCAGCATGTCGTATATCGGTGGATGCAGCTTCAAATGGATCTATCACATTAAAGTCACCAAATGAAGTTGAGGAATTATATGAAACGATGGCTGTAAATAATGCTTTATGGCCTTCCGAAAGATCCATACACAAGAAGCATGTAGGTCTACATGAGGTGGATGCTTTCTCGGCATTATCAGCACAGATGTCAACTTTGGAGAAGAAGGTGATAGATCATTTAACTACGAGAGGTTCAACAAAAGAAGTGCAAACAAAATTTTTGGTTTGCGGTATATGTGGTGGAGCTCACAATAGTGGGGAGTGCCATATGTCATCTCAAGAGATGGAGGAAGTTAACTAAGCACAAAATTTTCAACGCCAACAAAACAATGCATTCAACAATACATACAACCCAGGTTGGCGTAATCACCCTAACTTCTCTTGGAGCAACAACCAACATAATCAGCAGCAACCTCCCCCTGGTTTTCAACAGCAAGAGAGAATATCATCTCTGGAAGATATCTTGGGTAAATTTATACAGAAGACCGACCAGTATATGACAAAGACCGAAACAACATTGCAAAATCATTCCACAGCCATAAAGGGGTTGGAAACTCAAATAGGTTAGTTGGCACGTACTATCTCAGAAAGACCACAAGGAGCCCTACCTAGCAACACAGAGACGAATCCAAAAGGACAGGTGCAAGCAATTACAACAAGAAGTGGGGTACAACTGCCTGAAATTACAGTCAAACGACCAGTAGCAGAGACAAATAAAGTGCCTACTTCAGATGAGGAGCAAGTGGAAGGATCTGAAAAGTCATTAGATAAAAATTTGAAAGAGAATTCAGACACACCACAGGCTAAGCCGGCCGTTCCTATCAAAGAATATGTACCCCCCATTCCATTTCTTCAGCGATTGCATAAACATAAACTGGACAAACAATTCTCTAAGTTTATTGAAGTGTTTAAAAAGTTGCACATCAATATTCCATTCGCAGATACTCTAGCACAAATGCCCAGCTACGCAAAATTCATGAAGGAAGTTCTCACTAACAAGAGGAAGTTGGAAGATTATGAGACTGTGATACTAACTGAAGAGTGCAGCGCACTTCTACAGAATAAATTGCCCCCCAAGCTTAAGGATCCAGGGAGTTTTACCATACCTTGTACCATAGGAGATAAATATTTTGAGCATGCTTTATGCGATCTTGGAGCAAGTATAAACTTAATGCCATTATCTTTGTACAAGAAACTAGGAATTGGAGAGGCCAAAGCAACCGCAATATCATTGCAACTAGATGACCGCTCCATAAAACATCCAAGGGGAATTATTGAAGATGTCTTGGTGAAGGTGGACAAATTCATCTACCCCACAGATTTCATTGTACTTGATATGGAAGAAGACCGTGATATTCCAATCATTTTGGGCAGGCCATTCCTTGCTACGGGAAAAGCTTTGATTGATGTACACAAAGGGCAATTAATTTTGAGATTGGAGGATGAGCAAGTAACTTTCAACGTTTTCAAATCAATGAAGTACCCATCTGAGTCCAACTCTTGTTTCCAGATCGATATTATAAATAACTTGGTGGTAAAGTCAGTAGCACATGAACATCTTACGGAACCATTGGAAGCATGCCTAGTTCATTCTGGATCCAAAATAGTAGAAAATCTTGAAATTGAGGAATATATCAACTATTTGGAATCATCGCCACCTGTTGCATTCCCAATGAGACATCAGTTTGAAGAGCTTGGTAAATGCCCTACTAAACCATTGCCATCTATTCAACATCCACCAATTCTTGAGCTGAAACCTCTACCAGCGCATTTGAAGTATGCATATCTGGGGGAAGCTTCTACATTGCCAGTCATCATTGCGAATTCTATAACAGATGAGGAAGAAAAGAAATTACTTAGGGTGCTCAGAGAACACAAAACTGCAATTGGATGGTCCATTGTTGACATAAATGGTATCAATCCATCATTATGCATGCACAAGATCCTTATGGAAGATGACTTCAAACCATCAGTTGAGCATCAAAGGAGATTGAATCCCAATATGAAAGAGGTAGTTCGGGCTGAAGTACTTAAACTTTTAGATGCAGGTATTATATATCCAATTTCTGATAGTAAGTGGGTGAGTCCAGTGCAAGTAGTACCAAAGAAAGGGGGCATTACAGTGGTGAAGAATGAGAACAACGAACTCATACCTACCCGAACAGTAACAGGATGGAGGGTCTGTATTGATTATCGAAAGTTAAACACTGCCATGAGAAAAGATCACTTCCCTCTACCATTCATCGACCAGATGCTTGAACGACTAGCAGGACATTCTCATTATTGCTTTTTGGATGGATACTCGGATACAACCAGATCTCAATCGCTCCTGAAGACCAAGAGAAAACTACATTTACATGTCCCTATGGAACATTTGCTTTTAGAAGGATGCCATTTGGTTTATGTAATGCACCTGCCACATTTCAGAGATGTATGATGGCAATATTCTCAGACATGATTGAAAAATTTATTGAGGTATTCATGGATGATTTCTCAGTATTTGGGTCTTCATTTGACACATGTCTCAAGAATCTAGCATTAGTTCTACGAAGGTGTAAAGAAAGCAATCTTGTGCTGAATTGGGAGAAGTGTCATTTCATGGTTCAGGAGGGTATTGTATTAGGTCATCAAGTATCAGGTAAAGGTATTGAGGTTGATAAGGAAAAAATTCAGGTAATTGAAAAACTGCCTCCGCCTACTTCAGTAAAGGGAATCGGAAGTTTTCTAGGTCATGCGGGATTTTACAGAAGATTTATCAAAGATTTCTCAAAAATTACTAAACCATTATGTAATCTGCTTGAGAAGGATGTCAAATTTTAGTTTACTGAGGAGTGTTCGACAGCATTTAACACGCTTAAGGAAAAGTTGGTAATAGCACCTATCATTGTAGCACCAGATTGGGATTTACCTTTCGAACTCATGTGTGATGCAAGTGACTTTGCAGTTGGAGCAGTACTGGGTCAGAGAGTAAATAAGATACTTCATGTGATCTACTATGCCAGTCGAACCCTCAATGATGCTCAAATCAACTATGCTACTACTGAAAAAGAGTTGCTGGCAGTAGTATTTGCATTTGAAAAATTTCGATCATATCTTATTGGGTCGAAAGTCATAGTTTATACTGATCATGTAGCCCTTAAACATCTACTAGCCAAGAAAGACGCTAAGCCTAGACTTATCAGATGGGTATTACTTCTACAAGAGTTTGACTTGGAAATTCGGGATAGAAAGGGAACAGATAATGTAGTGGCAGATCACCTATCTAGATTAGAGAAGATCGCACCGGCAGGGAATGATCAAATCAATGAATTCTTTCCAGATGAACAGTTGTTCCCTCTACTTGAGGTCCCCTGGTATGCAGATATAGTCAACAACCTCACTAGCAACATTTTACCTCCTGACACCACCCACCAACAGAGGAAGAAATTCTTTTCAGAGTTGAAATATTACTTTTGGGAAGATCCATATCTATACAGGCGTGGTCCAGATCAAATCATTAGAAGGTGTGTTCCTGAAGCAAAAATGGTTGAAATCTTAAGACAATGTCACTCGTCACCCTATGGAGGGCATTTTGGAGGAACAAAAACAGCTGCTAAGGTATTCCAATCTGGTTTTTATTGGCCAACTCTTTTTAAAGATGCACATAGCATAGTTAAGGCATGTGATCGGTGTCAAAGAACTGGAAACATCTCTAGGAGAAATGAGATGCCTCTGAACTCCATATTGGAAGTAGAGCTCTTTGATGTTTGGGGTATAGATTCTTATTCATGTCAGTACATCTTGGTGGCAGTAGATTATGTCTCTAAGTGAGTTGAAGCAATTGCTACACCAACCGATGATTCTCAGGTAGTCATAAATTTTTTGAAGAAAAACATTTTCAGTCGATTTGGAACACCAAGGGCACTCATTAGTGATGGCGGCAAACATTTTTGCAATAGGATGTTAGATTCGGTTTTATCGAAATATGGAATGAAGCATCGCATTGCTACAGCATATCACCCACAAACAAGTGGTCAAGTGGAAATCTCCAACCGAGAAATCAAACGAATCTTAGAAACGACAGTTAATGCATCAAGAAAAGATTGGGCAAAGAAGTTAGATGACGCTCTCTGGGCATACAGAACAGCGTTTAAAACACCTATTGGAATGTCCCCATATCGATTGGTGTATGGAAAAGCTTTTCAATTACCTGTGGAGTTGGAGCATAAAGCATACTGGGCAGTGAAGAAACTAAACTTTGATATGCAACAAGCTGGAGGAAAAAGACTTCTACAACTCAATGAGATGGATGAGTTCAGGAATGATGCTTATGAAAATTCTCGTATCTACAAGGAACGAACAAAGCAATGGCATGACAAATTCATTCAAGGAAAAGAATTTCGAGTGGGAGAGAAAGTACTACTCTATAATTCTCGACTACGGCTCTTCCCTGGAAAATTAAAATCTCGATGGACTGGACCTTTTACGGTGGTGAAAGTATATCCTTATGGCACAGTTGAGCTACAACATCCAGAAAAGGGTAATTTCAAAGTTAACAGTCAAAGGTTGAAGCGGTATTTGGAAGGAGAATTCTCGAAAGAGAAATCCTCCATCCTATTAGACGAGCCAGAATAATAATCACTACAGTCAAGCTAATGATGTTAAAGAAGCGCTTATTGGGAGGCAACCCAAGCAATTATTTATTTATTTATTTATTCTATTTTTGCGGATATCTAATTTATTTTAAGTTTATTTAGGATTCATCATCCCTACCCCATTTCCCCATAGTTCTTCGTTTTGTTGGTTTCCTAGATATTAGAGCTAAGTAACACTTGTTCCAGTATTTGATCTTAATGTTTTAATTGAGTTTTCAGGAACATGACGTCGCAAAACATTTAAACCAATTTTGACCAATGAGCTACGGAAGTAACAGGAATGCTAACCGTTGAATTACATGCCATATCAGGGGAGTCTTTTCTTCACTCTCTTCCCCACCCCTTTATATGCGGATTTAGGATTTAAGACATTGAGGACAATGTCTAATTTAAACTTGGGGGTGGAAAACACGAGTTTTCATTTTATTTTTTTTGTGTTGTTGTGTGCTTTAATTAAAAAAAAAAATTGAAATTTTTCAAAAAACAAAAAAAATTCAAAAATATTTTCTTTTTGTGTGCTTGTGTGAGTTAGTTGGCCGGCTGGCAGTGATGAATGTATTGAATCATAAATTGATCTATGAATGGGGAATAAGTTGCATGCTTAAATTAATTTTTATTTTTTCATGTGAAATTTGACATATATAGCGCACGTGAATTAAGTTAAGCATTGTGTATGAATGAGTTGATTTCATAGTTGGATAGGTTGAAATAGTAGACCATAGATGCTAAAACCAAAACCATAAAATTTTACATTCTTAAACCAAATTTAGAATAATTTGGGCGATTTCACTGTTGTGGGAAGATATTGAGATAATTGGGGATTCCATGTGTGAAAAAAAAAAAAAATCTTGTGTGAATTGTCTAAAGTCAATATGATGAAATTAGGTGAAAATCTCAAGTGAGAGGTCATTTTTCTTGAATTGGTGTTTAATGAGGGACATTGCACTAATCAAGGCAAAATAAAAAATTATTTTATTTGAAAATTTCTCTTCGTAACCTTTATGACTCGAGCAATTAAGCCTGCAAGGGTCTTTAAAACCTGGTGCCCTATGGTCATCTGACTTGGGAGTCATCGGCTGAAAGATTGTTACCTGGGTCATTTAGAAAGCTTAATGGTGAGAATGTCTCAAATAAAGAAAAAAAAAAAAGATTATAGAAAATCAGAAAAAGCAGGTGCATGAAACAGAAGACGCACTAAATGCCTTGGTTATGTCTCAAACACTTATTTGAGAATATTTGACTTTTGATAAGGGATTATTAGCCTAGTTAAGTCCTAGAGATTGAAACAATCAAACTATGGAGAATCCTTGTTTATTGACATATTGACTAACAATTAGTGAGATTTACCTAGACTATAGAGGTGAGGATAGTATAAAATTCAACCTTAGTTCACACACTTGAAAAGAGCGAAAAGAATAAGTTTGGGGGTGTGTGAACATTACGAGTGATGAAAGAATATATTTGACCATCGAGGGTTGAGAATTGAAACAACTTATAAATTCATAATGCTATGCTTAATTCTTCACACACACACGTTGATTTTGCATTGGAAAAGTAGATTTTAATTTCTGTATTGTGATTTTGAAACTCTGATTAGATTAATACTATGATTTCAATTCTGAGATAAAAAGCTAGGTTAGCTAGCTAAACCTTTTTGCTTTACTTGATCGACTCACCACTAATTAGGTAGTTACTATGACATGTTTGTGTGTTTGTTAAGTGTTAGTTTTGTTTGAGGACAAACAAAAAGTCAAGTTTGGGGGTGTGATAAGTGTAATTTTTACATTTATTTAAGGCTCTAAATCATGATATTTTATTGTCTTTTGAATTAAATTCTACCTAATTTATGTTAAATTGTATTGTGTAGGTAAAGCTCTATGTTTATTGAAGAATTGAAAAAAAGAACGCAAAATAACAGAAAAATGGCAAGATTTAAAGTACGAGAACTAAAAGAAAAATATAGCGGTAATGGGCTTCAAATTGGAATTGCACTTGTAATCAAATTCAATTGGCTTTGAAGTATTGTTGGATTGATTAAAAATGATGATTGATGAAGGAGTCAAAGGAGGATTGAATTTCTTTTTCTTTTGGTCTCCCAAGGAAAAAAGGATTGGAGATTATTTATACACAAAATTTGGCAAGCCTTGGAGCGGGGGATTTTACACGTACAGAGCGGAGCCTCAAAAAAAAGTTGAGGCAGAGAGAATCTACACGCAGAAAGAGGGCTCGAGTAAAACATAAATAAAGGCAGCTTTGGAGAATTAATTGGGTAGCAAATAATATATTATACACAAGGAAACAAGCCGGCTGAATAGAGGAGCAATAAGAATTGATTTATATATATATATACTTGTACGTGCCCGGCAAATTTTGGAGGAAGAAGTCAAAAGCTGCAAATCAATTTGATTAATATAAAAATGCACAGTAGCTGGCAGAAGTGATTTAGAAGGCAGAAAATTGAAGCAGATTCATTTATAAGCACGCATAGTGGCGGCAGCAGATTCAACTTTCAACCGAAATTAATCAAGTTTTGTCAATTTTTGGTGATTTCTTTCCACTTTCCCATGTTTAAATTCAACATCATGATTGGCTAAATATTTTTATGTTAGGATTGATGATGGAACTTATGTTTTTATTATACGTTTAATTTCAAGATTTTCATGCCATTTTAATACTTGTTAATTAATTATTGTGTATTTAATGCTTTAATTGTCGGCGCAACAATTAATTGATTTAAAGATACTACTGAGACCGAGAGGTGATGTATAATTTTAGTTCGTGCAATAATTGACATAGATGCTATAAGAGATCGAGAGATAATTATAAGCTATGCGATCTTTGTTGAATTCCTATAGATTAATGCGTTCTTATGTGTGTGAATTTACATAGAGATATAGTAAGTTCGGGCATATGAATAGAATTAGTGTTGCTTGAGAGAGATCACTAAATACAATTGGTTAATTCGATCGTTGGCACGTATGAAAAATGGCTGAATAAATTGGAATTAAATGTATGATAAATAACCTAAGTGAAATCAGAAATCCTAACTATTTCAATTTGAGTTTGTTATTTTAATTGATAGTTTGTTATTTTATTTATTAGAATTTCACGTAGAAAACAAAATTTGATTTGATTATTAGTTACCATTTTAATTTAAATTGAAACTAGATTAGTTTAAAACTTTATAGCAGATACTAGTCTCTGTGGGATGATATTCGGACTTGATAAATCCACTTTATTACTTGTCACGATCCGTACACTCGCGGAATCTCACGAACACCTGGGAGGGTGAGCGCTTTGACTTTGTACATCTTTAAGCTGGTACTGCTCTTGGGGCACATAAGGGGAGACTAGGCGACCTCCCTGGCCTTGCATCTACATCAGCAATTCTTGTATTGCCAAGTTTTGATTGGTGATATTCCTCATATACGCTACCATTGTCGCCATTTCTCTAGTAAGTTGGGCCGCCAACTTCCTTCCACCTCGTCTATGGTGGTGATGGGTCGGCGTCGGGCAGCTGAGGCCTCATTATCAGTTTCTCTAGTTTGCTTGGGGGGAGCTTCCTCTTCTGAACTCATACCTTTCAAAATTCGGAATCACAAATATTTTCCAACTCTGCGGGCTTCCTCTTGTTCTTATCACAAGAACAAATCATTTTTCAAAGGGGGATGCCCAAAATATTTTCTCAGATAGTTTTTTCCACGGGGTTGCTAGTGGTTATGATGTGGTTTCCCACAGACGGCGCCAATTTGTTGACCTCAAAAAATGTTGCCAACAGATGTCGGGCCCACTCGTGCACACGCAAGCTTGATCCAACACGTTAATGCCGATCAACGGTCAAGATGACTCTAGAAACTGAACGTGGGAGTAGCTCAATGACACGAGACGTTTCCGTTCGAACTTCAGGCAAGATTTATGTAACACCATTGTATAAGAAACCAATCGATAAAAGCACAATTGGTGGTAGAAAATATGTTGTAAAAGTACACTTTATAAACGAGAGAGAGCGAGATATATTGCTCCAAGTGTTTAGATTTTCAACCTTCTTATGTTACATGATGGGGGTATTTATAGTGTTACAAATGAAATAATGACTTTTGGATCAATTTACACGTGGCCTCGTCTCCTCGGTCAGGACATCAAATCCTAGTCATCAAGTTGACTTTCCTATCCTTACAAAATATTAAATACTCTTATATTGACAAGACAAGACACAAAGCTACTTTTCACAAAAGTCACGTCAATCATTCAGATGAAGATCTTCATCATTGCTATATCTTTCCACGTGGGCCTTCCTTAGCTGGAAAAGGGCCTCGGATAGTGCATGACCACGGAACCATGGTTTCGGCTAACAACATTGGCCTCGGAATAAGTCACGGCCTCGGAATCCACGTCAGAGGCTAGAAAAATACACCCTGATT
Organism: Fraxinus americana; assembly: GCA_035079005.1. NCBI lineage: Eukaryota > Viridiplantae > Streptophyta > Magnoliopsida > Lamiales > Oleaceae > Fraxinus > Fraxinus americana. The sequence goes on along the minus strand of CM068723.1, from coordinate 6,148,089 downwards.
TCATTAAACTAATCCCACCGTTGAAATATGGTGCCACGTGTCGCTTCCGTTTATGACTCGTAACAATTATAAAAAAATATTTGCTGGAAATCGACAACAGGAAAAGATAAGTTAAAAATGACATCAGTATAGTTGACAAATGAAAAATAAAAATCACCATTTTTAATCTCAACGCGGTGCATGAGTGTTGAGATGGAAAACTAATCACGACTCTTATGTACAATACAAGCCCGCATATGTGTCTAGATTTTCATGCTCTATCTGATTAAGTTCTCAAGAAGCTAATCTTTCTAAAGTTTTATCCATGTTTATTAAAATCAGTAAAACTGCTTATATCCACAAATTTAAAGTCTGTACGTAATTAAAATAGACTAGTCCAAGATTACTGTTGCTAGAATGAACTTTTATCACAATCTTTCAGGTTGAGGCACCCTCAACCTGGTCTTCTAATATTAAAGAGAATGAACTTTGACAAAGTACTTCAAAAACTATGAAATTATGAGTTCAATATTATTCAATTTTCTCTTTGTAATGACGAGCAATATTGGAGCCACCTAAACCGTGAAAACGGGGTTATGAGAGAAAACTATCGGAACAAATGAATGAACCAATATTTGAGCAATTTTTTAGTTAGATTGAGGATGAAAACTATTTGAACAAATAAATGAACCAATATTTTTTTATGCTTGTAAATCATGTTTGTTATACATTATAAGCATGCTTCATTGAACAATATTTTAGTTTCTTCCTCTTTTTTATACTGTACATTACTATTCAATTTACCTTATAAAATCTGACATTAGAATCCCATTTTATAATTGAAACCCACCAATAAAAGGCAAAAACATGAAACGTCTTCAAGCTCATCCTAAAACCTTTTTTAATGCATCAATCCTAAAGTCTGCTCATACATTTGAATCCCACAAAAGCTGGATAAAGATTTTTTTTCTTTATTTTTTTTCCAGGGAATATTAGTAGTGGGTAGTAAATATTATGCAAACGAAGACGTGAGCAAACATTAATTTCCTGGCATGAAAGGTGGGCTTATCTTTTATTACGAGGTGAAAACGATGTGTACGGTACCGTATTGGCCGTACTTTCTTTGACTTGGAATTATTAAATTCATGATATCATCTCTTTTGGATTTCCGAATCTCACTTTAGTCTGGGTGCATGCATGCGCACTTTGAGTTAGGTGATTGATCCAAAACTTTCGTGACAAGAAAATTTTCAAATATTTTAGCTTTGCGAGTCGATGTTCATATCTGTTAAGGGATAGAATCTCACATCGAATAAGGATATAAACATTGACTAACTTACAAAAGATTGAGTTAGTGCTCTTAATAATGTTGACATTTTAAGATGAAACTTCAATTTTTAATATAGTATGAGAGCCCATTAACCTCTAACCAGCAATTCGATCCGGTTAAGATTCCAAAAGTGAGCATACGAATTTCAAGATTGATTTGCTCAAACAAGCCACCATCTTGCGAGGACATGTTAAGGGATAGAATCACATATCGAATAAAGATGTAACCATGGACCAACTTATAAAGGATTGAGTTACTCCTCTTAACAAAATTAACCTTTTAAGATGGAATCTCAAATCTTAATAATATCCAGACTCATATGCAGACTCATGCAAGAAATTGTGAAAATCCTCCCAATTGTTTGATGTCATGGAAGATAGCCAGTATCGTTGAAAATACTATACGATCTGAGAATTCTTCATGTTAATGTATAGCAAACTGTGCTATCTGCTTAGGTACAATAATCTCTGATGAAATATGCTAGTAACTTTTTACAGAATTGGGAAACGTTTCTTGTAATTTGAGCATGGATTGAGGTTTCATGCATAGGCCTAAGTAAGTTAAGAAAGAACAAAAGATGTGATATTTTGGCAAATAATTAGAGTTTATTTATCTTTTCATATCTCTTTCTCTCTATTAATGCTTGCACACACGAACTACGGCAGCGGCTGCCCTTGTATTCCAATTTTATATATTCAACTGTGTTTGGTAATTAATTACATATGGACCCACTTTTTTTAATTGAACTTATTGTTGGCATCGACCATTATTTAACCAACTGATGCGGATTCCTAATACAAAAGTATTATCAATATTTTTCAATTTGAGCATTGGAGTCTAACAAATTAATCATGGCATTTTTCAAGACTGTGAAAGAGCACTCTACATTATTCATCATAAATTCGGCACCCGCATACAAGAAGTCACAAGAGACAATCGTCTAACTTGGCCTATACATTAGATTCAATGAAAATATATCGTGATTATAATTGAAATTCGATAATCATAGTCATCTATTCATAAATTAATATCTAGCTGGTATTTATAGGCCTAATGACAGCCTACCTTTGAACAAAATTAAACTCATCTATGGTGTTTCAATTGCCAAAGCAATAATTAAAACAATTAAGTTATAAGTAGATAAGTTCTTTGAAGGAGGGCATGTGATGGCAATGTCAAGAATACGTGGGCCTTTTACAATGTCAACGACCAAGACACTATAAATACCAGCTCTCTCAACCCCTTCAAACCATCCAAACACAACATCTTCTATTTTCTGTTCCTCATTCCATCACTACATACATTGTATGTGTCAATAGATACATATATACACAGAGAGAGAGAGAAAGAGAGCTATAGAGAGTGAATGGCTGATATTGAAGGTTCCATTGGAAGTTCTGTACATGGATTAACTGGCAAAGAACAAAGCTTTGCCTTCTCTGTAACTAGCCCCACCATCCCTACTGATACTACAGCAAAATTTGATTTGCCAGTTGATTCTGAACACAAGGCAAAATCTATGAAAATTTTTTCTTTTGCACAACCTCATATGAGATCCTTTCACTTAGCCTGGATTTCATTTTTCACATGCTTTATATCAACTTTTGCTGCTGCTCCTCTAGTTCCCGTTATTCGGGATAACCTAGGCTTGACCAGAACAGACATTGGAAATGCTGGGGTTGCTTCTGTTTCAGGAAGCATCTTCTCTAGGCTTGTAATGGGCGTAATTTGTGACTTGGTTGGACCACGATACGGTTGTGCTTTTCTTAACTTATTAACAGCACCCGTTGTTTTCTCAGTGGCATTCATATCATCAGCTCAAGGATATGTTGCTGTCCGGTTCATGATTGGATTCTCCCTTGCAACATTTGTATCGTGCCAGTACTGGACTAGCATCATGTTTAACAGTTCGATAATTGGGCTTGTCAATGGAGTTGCTGCTGGTTGGGGTGACATGGGCGGTGGTGTCTGTCAATTGCTAATGCCTTTTCTTTTCCATATAATAAAGGTTTCAGGAGCCACCCCATTCACTGCCTGGAGGATTGCATTTTTCATCCCGGGATGGCTGCACATAATTGTCGGTGTTATGGTTTTAACTCTTGGTCAAGACTTTCCTGATGGAAACCTTAGCACCCTGCAGAAGAAAGGGGCTGTACACAAGGACAAGTTTTCTAAGGTAAATGATACCTCCTTGTTAATTCCATTGGTCTTAATTTAATTTCTCTTTAATTAAATTTTGTTTGAGCTAATTAGTCTGTTTCTTCGTAATGCTTAGGTTCTCAAATATGCTATCTCAAACTATAGGACATGGGTTTTTTTCCTCCTCTATGGCTTTTCAATGGGAGTAGAGCTATGCATAAACAACGTTATAGCAGAATACTTTTATGACAGGTGCGTGCTCTCATACTTATATATTATATCATATTGAAGTATTTCAACCCTAATAAGTCTCAACTTTCGGAAAGTGACTATAATATTTCTCCAGGTTCAATCTCAAACTACACACGGCCGGAATCATAGCCGCGAGCTTCGGTATGGCAAACTTTTTCTCACGGCCTTTCGGAGGATACGCATCTGACTTAGCAGCCCGGAAATTTGGAATGAGAGGTAGGCTATGGATCCTTTGGATTGTCCAAACTCTTGGAGGAGTTTTCTGCATTTGGCTTGGACGCGCCAATTCACTTCCCATAGCCATTTTTGCCATGATATTATTCTCCTTTGGAGCTCAAGCTGCATGCGGAGCAGCATATGGCATCATTCCATTTGTTTCTCGTCGGTCTCTAGGCATAATCTCCGGGCTAACCGGGGCCGGAGGAAACTTTGGAGGAGGATTAACCCAATTAGTTTTCTTCTCCAACACAAGATTTTCCACAGCATCTGGTCTGACTTGGATGGGAGTGATGGCAGTAGTATGCACTATTCCAGTGGCATTTATCCACTTTCCGCAGTGGGGAAGCATGTTTACTCCCCCTTCTAAAAGTGAAAAATATACTGAAGAGTACTACTATGCATCAGAATGGAACGAGGATGAGAAAGAAAAGGGTTTGAGTAGTGCGAGTCTCAAATTTGCTGAAAACAGCCGATCTGAACGTGGGAAAAGACAGGAGATCGCCTCAGCAACTCCGCCACATTCAACACCAAACCATGTTTGATTTGTATGAGAATTTTTCATAATATAATAAACCCGCTATATATTAAGCTCTCAGTGTCATGCTATAAGAATTATGTAAGAAAAAGTAGTAATAACAACTACGATTAGCTCTTAGCAAGAGTTTTTACATGAATTCTGTGTACTTTTCAGTCAGTCTCTTTCACATGTAAATTTAAATAAACCCTCGTGCCTCCTTTCAATTTTTGTTCATCTTGATTAGTTAATATTTGTAGCGTCTATACGAGAGACTTGTTCTATTATATTCAAATTATACTACATGTTAGTTATTTCACTTTTGTCAATAGTTGACAATTAACAATTCCATCCGCTAGAGTAGATGTACGGTAAGTATTTAACTCTGCCAACAGTCCACATATTATGCATTGCCGTACATTTTATTTATTATTACATATATTTAGGGTGTGTTTGATCCACATTAATTTGGAAGAATGTATTTTAGAATAGTAAATGGATGGAGAATGTGTGGTTAAAAAGGAAGGAAAAGTTATTGATGTGATGGAAATTATTATTTTATTGAAAGATATGTAGTTGAAAATGAGTAGAAAAATGAGAATGAAAATTTTAATGTGTACCAAACAGGGGCTTAAACAATATAAAGTCAACTTTCTTTTTTAAACGATCAGCGGTACGTATTATTAATTATTACATTTATATATACACATAGTCACCTATTTGAATATTTTGTGGTCTCAAATTAAAACTCAAAACTAGAATGCAGTCGCGTTCCCAAGTAGTTTCTACCCACTTTCGTGGGGTGTGACTTAAAGAATACGATAACCTCCAAATTTCTTTAGCACATTAACCTGATAGAGAGAGAAAATAAATAAATAAATAAAATTTACGGTTGCCATTAGGTGAATTAAAGAATTTATAATTTATTAAGACGCACACACACATATATATATCTAAGACACTACTTGGAACAAGTTATTGAAATCTTCATGTTTAATTAATATTGTTGAAAGTGCATGTAAATTGCAAAAGAAATTTTTAACTAGAAGCATAAATAAAGGTACTGTAAATGCATATGGTCTCCATCTGAACTAGGGAGAAGCAAGAATATTACAATTCTCGAATATTACAAAGAATCCTAATTTGCGCACTAAGCTCGCCGGATTCGATGCTAATCCACATGTTAAATTGAAGATTGTAAATATTAAGATTTAATACAAGTGCAAAAATAATTATATTTTAGCTACCACATAAGGAGGTCATCTGCTGTCATAAATTTCTGCCCCCTTGATTATTCGATCAATATATTTTTAATATCTCAGCACGTTAGTGTTCATATCAAATCGAAAGATTTGAAGATATCAAAAAATGCGTTGCAACTTTCCATTCGCTACGAAGAGAGATGGGTTAAAATGTAAAAATTATAGTGATGAAACAACCAAGGGATAACAATTGCGAGACAGCATGATCGGCCTTTTTGAGCACTAATGGTGATAGGCTTTCAACTTGCCATCCGTACTTATTAATATCACATTTTCTAATCCTGATCTTTTCACATGTGAGACATTGACCAATTATTTGCAATTAGATTGCAAGTTGCTATCCTTTCGATTTGTCTTCTGTCACTCCATCTCTTTTTCAGTTCTTTTAATGTGATTATAAAATAATCAATTTTTTACGCTCATTTCCAATCACATACTTTTAAAAATTTATTTTTCACCTTTGTTAATATAATTTTTCTACTTATTATTCACATATTTTTCAAAAGAATCATTTTTCAAAAATATAATAATATTTAAATAGGGAGTTTAGTTTACTTTTCAATAATACCTTACTTTTCATTTTTAAATATTTATTTAATTTACAAGCTATAATAAATACTACAAAATTATTATTCATGCATGTATTTTCCATTATTAATTCTCAATTAATTAATGTTCACATTCATTTAATTATTCCATATGTATTTAATTTACAAACTATAATAAAAACTATGAAATCATTATTCATGCATGTATTTCATGTTATTAATTCTCAATTAAATAACATTAACATTAACATTCATTTAATTAATATTAATTAAAATTTCACATTCACATTCACATTTACGTTCACATCCATATTCATGCCCATGTTATTAATTCTCAGTTAATCAATATTCACATTCATTTAATTAATTAAAATTTCACATTCAATAATGCAGTTCATTATTCATGTTCATGTATGCTAATTAGCATTCAATTTTACTTAATTGAAAATTAAATTATATTCATTTAATATAAATGATTTAACATTCATTGTCACATATATATTCCTTAATATTAATTCTAAATTAATTAACATTCACGTTAATTCATGTATCGAATTTGCCGTAACATTTATGCATTTAGTTGTAATTCTAATATTCACATTCACCAATTAACCAATTCTATCACAGCACCTCAGACACAATTCATCCACCAATTAACCAAAAATTGAACAAAAAAATCAATACATATAAGAAACAATTCGGAGTTTAACTTTTCATTTTAGCTAAATACCCACTGTGCAACAAAAAAAAGTTTCGAATGTGCTAAATTTTGTCCAACAGTTCAAAAACATTGGAAATAGGTTCCTAAGGTGCTACATTATATCCAGCACTACCTGTGCACCGAATGAACAAAAACAAAAGCAAAAAAAATTTAACAGAACTTCACATACAACTTCATCCTAATCTTGTACTGGAGGTGGTACCCCTTTGCAACCTCTCCTATTGTGTCCTGCTTCACTACATTTCGTACATGTCATTATCAACTTCTCACTCCTCAACTAAAGCAGTGTCCTTTTCAACTTCTCACAATAATCCCACAATAGTTTGTAATGCTCCATCACACTTCCTTTAATTTTTTCAAGTGTCTTCTCCTTTGATCTATACACTTGCCAAGGTAAGGTTTCGCCCAAACTGTTAGATTTTTGATGTAATTGGTAAGTCTGTGAACAAAATGGACTATATTTAATATATTATAAAAGTCAAGGAGTAAGTTGTAATTGTTATAAATTGAGTTGTATTAGGTCTGGGGTTCGAGATTGGAAAAGAAGGAATAACGGAGCCGTAATTTCGCTAGACTGTCGCCATGACTTAGCTCGAGCGGCAGAAACAAAACATTGTTGCTCGCCTGTCGCCAGTCTTCGCTCGAGCAATAAAGTTATCCGAAGAATTTTAATTCGCGTTTTTAAGGCTTTTTATCTGACTCGTTCATTCTTTAACCTATAGTATAAATACCAGAATGCCTCTGAACTATTTCTTTAAGGTTGAACACTGAGAAAACACATACTCTCCATATGCTCTTCATCAAATAATCTTTCAACCTTCATGCTATGATTTGCTCTTGGCGATGAAAATATTAAATTTATAATCCAAATACCAAATTGCTACTTCCTGCACATCTGTCAAAGTGCTGAAAATCAAGGGAAGGTGACTAAAGTTTTAGTTGTTGGAGAACGCACAGTTCTTCGTTGATCCACAGAAGATAGACGAATTCATTAAAGTCGGGAGTTGGTGTATGAGCATGCAATCCAGGAAAGTTTTGAAAACTGTAGCTGGGAGTTGGTGCAGGAACACAACATCCGGGAGAGCTGTGAGAATTGCAGTCAGGAGGTCAGAAAGTACTAGTAGTAGTCGAGTCTGGAGGACTGTAAGCTCTAATTCATTTATAGTAGATTGTTGATTGGCAAAGTGTCCTGAGTTTTTACCTAGTTGGGGTTTCTTCGTGATCATTCCTTATGTTTGTTTATTGCTTTCATATAACTGTGGTATTTCAACATAAGAAAAAATGGATTGTTTGATTAACCAATTAGAGATAATTAATAGTGACTTGTTGCTAATTAATTATTAAGTTTTAATTCCGCATAATCATATATTCATCCCCCTCTCTAAGTGTAGTTTGGATTGAACCTCGTTATTTCACAAACCATCCTGCTTAACCCTCTCCATGAATGCACTAACTGACATGTTTTGTTCAGCCCTCCAATAAGATAAATACCTATCTGCCAAATAGGTTGAGGTCACTCTGAAGTTTTTATATACCATATGGCAAGTATGCTATTCTACGAATCCCGAACATGCTGGTCATCTGATACACCAAATCCAAAATCAAAATTAACCATTTCACTCCCTGCTTCAACAGTAGCTACATGCCCCTATTCCGTTTCATAATCGAATTCCACCAAACCTTCGACTTCATCTTTCCCTCCCCTCCCCTCCCAGTTCTTCTTTTTCATCTTCAACTACAGCTCCATCCTCTTCCGCACTTAAATCACCCACATTTATATCTTCCTCGTTATGATATTGTAAGATTTCCTTGTACTGTGACCACAACTCGTCAGCATTCTCTTGCAAAAATTGATTTGACCAATAACCTTCAAGCTCCCTTCCTTCATTTTCTGCAACTGAAGGTACATAACAACCTTCAAATGTTTGGTCTTCATCAACTTGTGAAGGCCAAGGATGCAACAGCAATGCATATGATTGCATTCGGGCTACAACATATATTTTCACATCTGGATGTCCATCCTATCCCTAAGCATTCCCTTAATATCATCTTCATTTTCCAATTTTGTCAACCACTTCTATAAACTCATTTTTTGCTTTTTATAGTAAAAGTCCAACACTCTTTCATCACAAGTTTCGTGTAAGAATTTATGCAAATTCTCTCTAGTACACCATTTACCATGAAAGAAGTCGACAAACAGAACGAATCCCCCTTCGTATGCCACACTGTTTGGCTTATCTTAAAACTGGCCTCCATGATGTACTTCGACAGTGAAATATTGTGAATTACCATTGGCATGCAATAGTGTATACTTTAAGGACACTGAATTCATGCCAAAGTGAAATATGTACAGTGACGAGAAACACCGTATGCACCATACTCACATTCACACAATTGGGGGTTTTCACAATGAAATTGTATGAATGTACAGTGGAATTAGAGAGTTCACACAAAATTAAACGAATGAACACATATTATAACTGGGTCGCTCATCGCCAGGGTTTCTTAAAAACGGAAGAAACATGATGCTCCTCGAAGGTCTGCGCACCAATAGCTAGTATCAAAACTCCACACAGACTCTCAATCATGCCAAAAACCAAAATACGAAATGGAAAACGAAAATACCCAACGGTAATGTTTCTTACCTCACTCGCTAAAGAAACCCTCAATGCATGCTTCCACTTTGTACCCACGAGATGAGATGAGAGCATATGAAAGGAGAAAGGATGTACAATTGTAGAAATGGAAGAAATATGGGAGTTTTTGAAGAATAAAATTGTAAGGGAACGTTCGCGCGTAAGAGGAGATGAAGGGGTTGAGTGGGTTAGGACTATTTTATCCTTGTTGATTTTTTTTTTTTTTAAAAGAAAGCATCTTTGTATTTAATTAACGGAGAAACTGACGGACAGTGAACGGAAGGACATTCTTCGCAAAGAAAGGTGGAAATAAGGGTAAAAATGCAAAAAAAAAAAAAAAAGTAAGGACGTTTTTCACAATGTACTTGAAATGTAGGGACGTTTTCTAATTACCCATAAATTAAGTTCAAAAGTCATTTTAAATCAAATTATTTCTTCTTATGATCGCTTTTTGAATTTTTCAGTTTGTATAGCGTTTTAAACTTTGTTTCCTGCAAATTGACATATATAATAACACCAACGTTGAGAACATTAAAACCTAAGTTATACAAACAATTTAATAATGATAATAAGAAGAATTTGAAAATCAAAAGTTCAAGTTAATCCATTAGTCCAACTACTTTTAATTATAAAGTGAACAAAAAAATATGAACACGTCTTCATTTATGAGCGTATACAGTCAACTGTTTTATCTAAGATCTTGCCTATATATAAGTTGACCGGCTAACAACCTAATCAGCGTGTATTGAGCCAGATTTCTTGGTCAACATAGAAACATGAATATGAAGTTTCATATGCTTATGCTAGTGAAGGACGAGTTGTCATCTGCTGTCCAATTTTTGCTGTCCAATTTATTGTCCATCCAATTAATCATTGACACATTATTTTAAAATAACATGTCCAACTTTTCTCTAATTGCTCTTTATGCTTAAAAATATGTAACATTTTAATGTAAAATGATGTATCATTCATTAATTAGTGGATAGCAGAAATTGGATAGCAGATGGATCTCAACTCGGCAAGAGACTTAGCTTACATGCCCACAATTTTAACTTGGAAGTACTGGAGACTGTCCATTTTAAAAGAAATGTAGAGTGTGTTTGGTAGGGATTTTTAGGAGAAAAATTGATTTTTGAATAGTGATATGATGGGAAATGTGTGGTTGAAAAAGAAGAAAAAAGTATTGATGTGATGGAAAATATTATTTTATTGAAGAATGTGTGGTTGAAAATGAGAAGTGATTTACTGTAGAAAAGGAGAATTGTTACCAAACAGGCTCGTAGCTTTGTTAGTTTGTTTGATGTATTCTCAGGCTTGCTGACTTTCCAGCCGTAGAAGAGTGAAAATATGTGCATATGGAAGAAACAAATCAATGTATTAAGTAATAAAAGACCAGTAAATCTAATTAGAAAGAGCACCAACCGCGCCGGAATCAAAGCCAACGGCATGTGAATTTATTATTTTAAGGTGCTTTTTCCAATTACATGCGTACTTATGACTACATTTGCTACTCCTAATGTGCTCCACGACGTTATAATTTAAATTCAGTTGGTCGCATTTTTCATTTTTTATGTTTTAAACTAACACTCTCAACTAAAATAATTGTATAGTTGAAATTAATGTTTGACGTTGAATGAATTCATGAACCAATTTATAAATTGTATCCAAACGGAGGCAAAATCTAACTTCCTCAACCACTAGGAGTAGAAAATGTATGGGTTTTGCTGCTTTGGCCCTGGCCAGTTGGCCGTGTCCAAAATGTATTCATAAGTACGTACATACGGATGGAATTCAAAAAGATATAGGAAACACTGTAATTATACCGTGGCGCCTGAAATTATAAGTTAGCTATCAGCATAACAGTTCTGATTTTCATATTTCTGACGACATGGCTTAAAATAATTAATCCACATGTCGAGCTCCACTTGAATTATATTTATGTATTTTCATCTTGCATTAAACATGGGATGGCTTTGATTCCGGCGAGGTTGGTGCTCCTGCTAATTAAATTTGTCGGTCTTTCTAGAATTATAAATGCATTGAGTTTGAACTAGAAACTTGTATTTATTAATTAATGCATTGAGTTTGATTCTTAAATGTGAACTTGTTCACTTCTTCTACGACTAGCTAGAAAGTGTGCATCAATTAATGTAAGCAAGTGCTGTACGCTATTCTTTTACAAATAAGCATATGCAGCCGAGCCTTAAACTTGGCTGTCCAAAATTGGCAATCCAACTTGCTGTCCACTAATGATTTATTGACCCATCATTTTAGACCTATTTTTAAGTACAAATAGTAGTGAAAGAAAAGTTGAATGTGTTTATTTAAAGTGACGTGTCAATGAATTATTGTGTGGAGAGTCAATTTTGGACAGCAAATCTCAACTTTTCAATCACATGTTCTAATCTGCAGCCGCACGTTTCATAAAATATGTTTGGTAAGGCATTTTTTAAATGTTTATAAATATTTTGGACAAAAATTACTTTTGATCGAAACATTTTTTATTCATAAATTTCGTAAAATTCAAAAGCACTACTCACTTCTTCATTACTCATTTATCCATATTTATAAACACTGCAGATTATGAACACCTTAATAGATATACGATGAATATGTTTTCTTGATTACCTAAAAATGTGGCACACATGCTACTCAATAAGTGATGAGGCTAGGTTTTGCAATCAAATTATAAATATATATTTATACATTTGATTTAGTTTATCATGGAACCATGGATGTTCATTGCATCAAGCAAAAGCATACGCTCCCACAAAGTAGCTATCTCTGGATGTCGATTAAGGGGAGAATACTACACTTTAGGAACAAGCCAAGATATTAAATAAATGATTGAATGTATCCTTATTAAAAATTGATTATGTTCATTTATATTTGCCTTTAGTTTGCAGCTTCTTATTTAAATGAAAATTTTACTTTTGGCTTCAAAAATAAAATAAAATTTAACAAGACATTCAAAACTTTTACTCACTTATTATCAATACGTTTTGTGATCACTCAATACTCATTTTCATTACAATTAACGATTTCATTATAATTTCTCCCGAACAACCATAATATTATCTATCTCCACTTTTCTTTTTTAATTAAAAGTAGTTAGAATAGTCTGACTAATTTGAATTTTTAATTCTCAAAACTATTCTTATTTTAAGGATTTGTAAATTTTTTTTTATATATACATTTAGGATAGATTGCAATTTTCAAATGGATGAAATTAACCACCACATGCTACAACTGTATACTTTGACTTTGCGTGAGAGATGAAACACACAACTGTGGTTCAGCCTACTGAACTTATATTTACCACCAGTTAATTTTAGTCAGTAATAGTAATAGAAATTTCATTTTAATTTTTATACCAGAATGGAAGCCTATAGTTTAGGAATGTCAAAACGGATGGATGAACCACCTACGTTAAAACCTAATTTGAGATCGTCATGAGAATAAGTACAAGCCCAGCTTCTACCGTCTTTCAATAAGTGTATGTGTGATTCGTATCTTGAATGATCGCTATTGATTGTTATTTCTATTGCTGGGTAATCGAGCTCCATGGATGTAGATATGTGCATCTTGGAACTACGTTAAACTTCTTAGAGTCCATTATTTAATTTTTTTTTTCTTTAATCTTGATTGCTAAGTTTGATCTGTAGTTAAGAATTGATCAATTGATTGCATTTTAGATTTTGCCTCCTCATAAATTTAGAGACAATTTAAGAAGTTATAAGTATACTAAAAGTTAAGGGACGGTTCTGTTCGTGTTTCAGTTTTTAGTTTTGAATTTTGAATTCATTTTGTATTTTATGTTTTGAGTATCCATTTTGAAATTGTTGAAAACACGTTATTTTTGTCATTTTGAAAAATTATTTTCAAAAATTAAAAAAAATGAGGTTTTGGCTTAGTTTTAACTGAAAACAAACAAAACAACTTATTTGGTATTTTCCGTTTTCTTTGTAAATTTTAAACTCGTTTTTAAAAATTCGTTTTTTTAAAATAGGTAAGTAAACGTGTTTTCAGTGTTTTCGAAAACTAAAAACTAAAAATTGTCTAAAACCAGCAAAGAGAATAAGTCCTAATATTTTCGCTCATTAGAAGTAAGGCATATAAGTCCTTGTTTGACACCCATTTTAATCACATTCTTATTTTTTTTTTCATTTCAACCACACATTCTTCAAATAAAGTAATATTATGCATAAATCTAAAACTTTTCATCACTTTTCCATCTCACATTCTCTCATCAATCACTATTCCAAAAATTTCATTCTCATTTTAATGAGATTCAAACACACACTAAGTATAGTATACTCAACCAAACGTTGATGATGCACTAGGTGGGTCATATTGAGGTAAGCAAAATCTTAAACGCTATACAAATTTAAAATGTCAAAAAGCAACTATGAGAACGGTTTAATCAAAAACACATTTGATGGCGAACTACTTTTTTATCCAACGAATTTACTATAATATTTTTGAAAAATTGGCTCTGATTTAGCCGTACGTATAAATAATTATATAAAAAATCGTATAAAAGTAAACTGAAGTCTTATTTAATATTATTAAATAAAAAATATAAACGAGCAGGAGAGAAGACAACAAAAACAGCAAGCAACTTGCCATTAAATGGAGGCGGCTGGTCAAGTGAAAAGATTAGGAATTGAAAATATAATAATAGAACGTGTTGAGGATGGACGCGATTGCTATGATACCGCCTATTAAGAATTATATATTTCACCGATCCACTTATTGTAATTTAGAATTGAAATATCGAAATTGTATGACAAAATAAAAGACAAGAAATATGACCAAGGAATTTGGAGTTTTTATTGACTCATAAATAATAATTGAGAAATATACAATTGATTTAAAGTTCTAGTAATTACCGATGCTAAATTATCATATATTCTCAAAACCTCTCAAGATATTGTTAAATATATGTTTTTGTGAAGATACAATATATATATATATATATATATATATATATATATATATATATATATATATATATATTGGAGTTCTAGATGAAGAAGTCATAAAATCCAGAAAAAAGGGAACTAAAAACACCACGGTGGTGCCTCGGCACCGACACCATTGGGCAAAAACCAAGCAAGGTGTCGGCATCAGGCGTTCTGTCCCCTTTTTTTTGGTTCTAAGTTGTTTTCTTCATCTCAAAGTCTTTTCTAAGCCAAACTTTTAATAGGGCTTCCAAATAGAAATTTAACGTGAATAAGACTTCAATAACATTCCAAAATGAATTATTCTTGACGTGCACTTCAATTATAATTTTTCAATTACTTCAACAAGAAATTCGGGTCACACCCAAATTCTAACGATGAAATCTGAGATGAAAAGTTGAAAGGCTATCGCCATTGCTGATTAATATGTGTTCTGCCTATCAATATTTAGTTGAGTTGATCGACCCTTAAATTTTATAATAGAAAAAAGTAACTTGCATGTTATTGAGTTCCACTTGCATTAAACTCAAGTATTTGCGGTCTTCCCTTTAACATGTTCTGGTACCCAAATTGCCATTATTTATTTTCGTTTGTTAGGCAGAATATACTAATCAGCATCAATGAAAATTTATATACAATAGCAGGTACACGATCACCGTACCTTCAGGAGGTACATGAAATTCAAGTTTATAGTATTTTAGTTTATTCGGGTCATCGGACCAAACTACTTCAGAAGGGGACTGCACACCAGTTCCTATTCTTTATTCAGGATATTTTCAAAATATTCAAAGAAAGTTGACAAAATGTGTATTAATATTCATATGTACGGACATGCATTAGAGGTTGCAAAAACTGGCCGTACATTTTCTCTTGGAGATTGATTCTTTATAATTGTCAACTGGTTTAGACAGAAGTGTATAGAGTCAGTAATGGACTATTAAGTATATAGTAATGGTTTGAAGGAAATATAATAAGAAAGTTCTTTACTTAAGTGACATAATTAGAAATGTATATGTAATATAATTTTTTTGCAATGCAAATTAGTTTATAGTACCAAAAATTATCATGTATATGTAATATCATATTTTTGCAATATGTATCTTTCATTTTCACCCCTTTATATTATTTTTCAATTTTTATTTTCATTTTATTTAAATTATATTATTTCCTTCTTTTTCAAGGTTTTTTTTCCTATCTTATTATTTTCTTAAGTTACATTTTTTTCATATACTTTGGATTGAAATGAGATTATTTTAAATAAAAATACGATGACAAATTATTCTGGTTGACAAACATGGGCGGACATGGGGGGGTCTTGGGGGGCAAGTGCCCCCCCAACTTTTGAGATTTTTTTTATATATATATAAAATCGTGTTTGGTATCGATTGACATCTAAATTTTAATGTAAATCAAAGTTAACAATTAATTTTAATAAAATATTTCATGGAATCCATAACTGTTTCATTAAAATTTACTAAAAAATTGATTTTAATTTCCACCAAACATAGGCAAAATCAAAATAAATTTGAATTTCGATAACATGCTAATTTTAAAAGAAAAATGCTACTTGTACATCACACATTGTATATAAGAGGATACATCACTCTCACATGGGGTGTGGAACCCATTGCATAAATTATTTTTTAATCTAAGCGAGTCTCACCCCCATGTGAGGGGGATGTACACCCGGATGTACAATGTGATGTACAAGTAGTAAGACCGATAAATTCTCCGGCGATCGTACGCTAATCGAATTTACAAATTGATTATGTCATCTCAAAACTTATTTCGAGAATTACATTATGAGCATATCAAATCGTCTAAACAGATATCGAAAATAATTAAAAATACGTTAAACGTGAGTCTTAAAAAAAACGTCTAACTCGCAATTTTTTTAAAATTTCAATTATTTCATTAACATTTATTATTTTTGCGATACAAATTTGTCAATGTAATTTTTATCATTTTATTAAGGAATTTTATGTGGAATATGATATCAAAAATTTTCGAAATTTTACCTCCGAAAAAGTCATATCCCATGTAAATTTTCGATTGTAAAATTTTTCTCAACTTCTTTACAAGTTCGATTGTGCCCCCCCCCAACTTTTAAGGTCTGCGTCCGCCCCTGATGACAAATACCCGCTTTGCATTATCTCACCCTGTTAAGTAATCAAGGTGGGAACGAAACATCGAATCTATTTATAGATTTCTTAAATATCTATTTACAAAAGTTATAACCCTTTGAAACGTTATCTTTTACAAAAGCACGGGAATGAATATTGCGTTCTTATGTAATGCTACATGCTGAATTGTTCGACTCTTATTTTATGAGAAAGATTTTTAAGTTTTTAAAATACTTGGGTTCGACTTAGGGGACTCATTTTTCCAAGAGCTATTAGTATTAGTCCAAATCAAAGTTAATGTATTAGTTCTATGTTTTGGAGTAGCTAGGATTTTTTGTCGTATTCGGATGAATCATATACACTAGCTCGTTCATGATCATTTAACCGGTACTGGTTGCTGTTAGGCCTGGAGCTTCATCAGGAATTATGCTAGGGGCTTTGAACTGCCGGGCCTGATGGTTTCCAGATTAATACAGGTTTCAAGGCTGGTGTCATTACGTGAAGATAGAGTTGGAGGCTTGCTTTTGCTATGTTAACTTGGAAGTTGTTTTAGACTCAGATTCTAGAATTGGGTCCACTGCTTATAATTCTGTTATTATGCTTCTGAGACTTTTGATGGACATTCCATTTGATAATTCAGATACATGGAAAAATGTTTGATCTGCATAGGAAACTGATATGACACATTCATTCTATGACATATTTTCACAAGCCTACCTATGGAATCTAGCTGCAAATACATCAATTTAGTTTAACCTCATGGTGTTTTGCAATAGCAAAAAATAAAACAGTTGAAAAATAAAAATTTAAGATTTACCCTGTTCTAACTAATAGGTTACACCATTTCACACAGCTCTATCAGTAATTCTTGTTCATAAGAACACTGTTATGTAACTATTCTGCATTGAGTTTTCCAAGCAGCGAATGAACAAGTGGAGGATTGGCTTTGGTCCTCCTGTAATCCAGAAACTTTTTATTGAGAAATTCAAATACGATCCAATTATTTATAGCATAATGATCATGAAAATAATTTACATCTTGACAAGTGTAAAACTGGTAAATATTTAATTACTGAAAGACCTCAGTAGTGTCAACAAACATAATAGGAAGGATATCACTAAAGCTATATAAGTTGGTCAAGTTGAGGATACAAAATTGCAAAATCTATGCTATCTAGGTGCTATCTATTTATTTAACTGCAATATTTTATCCTTTGTGCATTACCCACCCCCCACCCCCCCTTACTTTTTGGAATTGGACAAGCAATATTATTTGAAAGCACACTAAAAGAGGTAAATAAAGGCTTCAAAAGAGCTTATGTTATTATACTTCATCCTAACAAATTTTAATGCTTTGACTGTCTTCCCCCAAATAAAATGTTATTCTGCTATCTGCCCATTCTGGTGGACAATTTATTGTTGCAAATATTTGAGACTATTGATGATAACTCATCCCCAAGGCTGTTTGGTGGAAACAAATTAGGTTAAAATTGGAATACTATGACATTATTTCTTTTTATTGCCAAGCCAAATTCAATCCTGACTCAATTCCATGCTATAGAAGACATAGCATAATTTGTCTTCTTGAGTTGATTTAACACTTTGGGAAATAAAGTGGCTAAGAAGCCTATTTGATACCCTTGAAAAACTATGAATCTTCATTTACCTTTCCCTCTTTCCCTCATGTGTAAGCTCTTCATCTCCTTTGGTTCTGATATAATTCATGTTTCTTATTCCATCATTAAATGTGCAGCGTCTTCTGCAAATCTAAACTGAAATTCTTTGTTCTGCCTACAACTTGGTACTGCATAGGCTTTTTTTCTCATGAAAAAGGAAATCATCAACCTTTATCAGGAAGACAGTTACGTAACTGTGCTAATCTTAGCAACATTATTGGTGTACATTGGCGTCTTTCCTTTGCTTCATTTGTCCAGTCATACCATCTGCTTGTCAATGAGATCGACGGAAATACTATATTCTGATTATATTGTCATATTTATATGATTGTAGTTACCAATTTAGGACATTAACATATTAGGTTAATTGCATACCATATATGTACAGATTTCGATTTCTATATAATGAAAACCATCCGTGAAGGGAAGGGCATTCAGCCTAAAACATTTTACATGGTATCAGAGCCTACCCGTAAAATACATCGCTGGATCTTTAATTTTCTGCCTTCGGTGTAGTCAGTGGTTGACTTCCTTGCTCGGGGTATTCAAGATTTTTCGGTTGTTTCTCGAATTGGATTTTCTTGGTCGACCGATCGGTGGTCGACGTCTTTGCTGGTGCAGACCGCCATCTTCGCCTTGGCAGTGGTGGTGTTCAATTGTAGCAGGTAGTGATTTCCTCTTCATCGGTAGGCGTTGGTTACTTGTGTCTGTGTTTTCTGGGTAATCGGAGTTGAATCGTCAGCGTGTGATTGACGCGTCTCTGCGGTGCCTTCTCCGACGCATCTTTCTTCCTTTTGGGCTCTCTGTGGTGACTTTCTTTTAGGTTCATCAGTGTGGGCATGGGCTGTGAGATTTAAGGCCCAATTGTGGGGGGTGTTTCTTTGTTGGGAAGATTTCATATTCAAGAGAATAAGTTTAGCCTATTTCAAAAATAAGAAAACAAATTTGAAATTTCCAAAATCAGATTTTTATTAAAAAATTTTAAATTTTTATTTACGAAATAATAAATTATTAAATTAATTTATTATTAAATATTTAATTCTAATATAATATAATTAACTCACCCCACCTTCACCACCCCTACCGCTCCGACGACCGTTCCGATCACCGTCCTACTCCGATTCCCGTGACCGTTCCGATAACTATTCCGGCGACTGTTCCAACGTCAATTTTTTTCCGACGACTGCTCTGATCCGGCAATTGTTCCAACTCGGCGAATATTCCACTAACAACTCTGCTATATTTTTTTGTACGGTTGACATGTTTTTTTTTTTTTTACGATCACAAACCAGGTCACAAGTCATAAATCACAAGTCACAGCCCATGTCACAAGTCACAGTTCAGGTCACAAGTAAAGAGTCACAGCCCATAACACAAGTCGCAGCTCAGGTCACAAGTCACAAGTCAAGAGTCACAGGCCAGGTCACAAGTCACAAATTAAGTCACAAGCCAGGTCACAAGTCACAATTGCATGATTGTCTGTTTATAATGATTGATAACATGATAATTTTTATCTATCAATCACATATTTTCAAATTTATTAGTCACATGTTAATCTTTAACCACAAATTGTCGAATTTTAAGGTCACAGTTAATCCAAATAATTGGTCACATACACCACCGATCCCGATCCACCACCAATCTTTGTTCTTCTGTTCTCAAGATTTCAAATTCTTTTATTATGTTATCAACATGATCCAACCAATCTTCAACCTCTCTTGCGCCTTTTTTTAGGAATGTACACTGCATTTTGTAATTTTGTGTGTAAATCATCATTTCTACTTCTCAACATATTTATTTTTCTTTGAAGAGTGTCTGTATTATCCTCCAAGTCTATGCTTACAAACGAGAGAGCATTTTTAACGATTTCAAAAAAAATCAACCATCTAACTTACCCAAGCAAACATTGTTTTATATACAGTCAGAAAAGTAATTTAACGATTTCTAAAAACTCACCATTTCAGCTCACAGGAAAATGGGAAACACTCTGCAGACACTCCTTCACACTACAAACCAAACCCAACAATTTCAAGATCAATAAGAAGATCAAAACCCACCAGTGCAGCCTCCTTCCCCAATTCCCTCCTCAAATCCACCACCCAAATCGCCGCCTTCCCCACTACCCTCTCTCTCTCTCTCTCTATCTCTCATTTGCCTACTCCACCATTGTCCAAAAGCACACCACCTGCTCATCTACAACTTTCAATTTCCGTTTACACCATCCGCCACTATCACCGTAACCTCCAGATCCAACATCATCGTCCACCTTCAATCCAACAACTCATTTCCACCTATAGATCCACCACTATCGCCAGCAACAGCCATCGCCCGTTGCTGTGTGGGGACTGCATTGCCAGCATAGCCCAAAGCTGTGGGGGCTGCATCATCGACAGCTCGTGTGGAAAGAGAGATGCGAGAGATGAGATTTAGAGAGAGAAAGTATGTGGATCGCCGCCATAGCTCGGTGCTAAGTGGTGGCTGCATCGCCGGCAGCTTGTGTGGAGAGAGAGAGGGTCGAGAGGTGAGAGGCGAGATTTAGAGAGAGAAAGAAGGAGGTGAGAATTAGGGAATAATTGCAGTATATTTATTTTATAAAGATTTTAATTAAAATAAAATATCTGATTTTGGAAATATTAAACTTCTAATCTGATTTTAGAAGTTTAAAAACTTAAAATATGGTTTCATGTAATTACCACTTCTTTGTTTAGGTGGCGTGGGCTTCATAAGTTAGGCCCAATTACGATTTATTTTATTTATTTAAGATATTAATTCAAGTGTGTGGGTTGTTACTTGTGATTGAAATCTTAAGTTGAGTGATTGTTATACAATAAGGAGCTATGTCGGTTGACGTCTTTTGCGTTAAGTTTACAGGAAAAAATTACCCTATCTGGGAATTCCAGTACAAAATGTTCTTAAAAGGGAAAGAGCTTTGGGGCCATATTGATAGGTCTTCTAAAGCGCCTGAGGATGCTAAAGATCTTAGTGCATGGGAAACTAAAGATGCTCAGATTATTTCTTGGATTTTGGGATCTATGGAGGCGCACATGGTGAATAATTTACGCTCTTTCACTACTACTAAGGGAATGTGGATTACTTAAAATGAATCTATTATCAGGACAACAATGCACGACGTTTCCAGTTGGAGTTAGAGATTGCCAATTACACTCAAGGCAATCTCACCAATGAGCAGTATTACTCCAATTTTCTGAACTTGTGGAGTGAGTACTCCAACATAATTCATGCTAAGGTTCCTACAGCAGCTCTATCGGCTCTTCAAGAGGTTCGCGAGGTTAGTAAACGGGATCAATTTCTTATGAAATTATGACCTGAATTTGAAGTTGCTCCGGCGAGTTTATTAAATCGCGATCTGATTTCTTCTTTGGATGTATGTTTGGTTGAACTTTTACGTGAGAAGCAATGGCTGGCTACACAAACTACCATGGGAGCTAATCTTTCCTATGATGTGGGGAACGTTGCATATGCCACACAAGAACGAGGAAAAGGTAAACTTTAGTGCTTCTACTGCAAAGGATACGGTCATATTGCACTCCGTTATCCTCATAAACTCTACAAGTACTGTAAGCAACCCGGACATCTCATCAAGGATTGTCTCACATGGCCTCAGCAATGAAATGCTCAAGCATTTCAAGTTAATGTTCATGGACCTACTCCTACACTCTCTCAAGCAAGTACTAGTCAACTGCTTCTTACCTTAGAAATGGTTTAACAGATGATTATTTCTGCCTTCTCTGCTTTGGGCTTACAAGGTAAGGGTCAAGTTGTCTCTTCTCCTTGGTTTGTTGATTTGGAGGTATAAAATCACATGACAGGTAGTTCTAATTCATTGTATAATATCCAACGATATACTGGCACACAACACATTCAGATTGCTAATGGCAGTACCCTTCCGATTAATGTTGTTGGTGATATTGGGTCTTCTTTTGATAATGTTTTTTTATCTCCGGGGTTATCTACTTATTTGATTTCGATTGGCCAATTGAGTTGATAATAACTGTGATATACATTTTTCTCGTGCTAGTTGTCTTGGGCAGGATCAGGGGTCGGGAAAGGTGATCGCGAAGGAGCCTAAAGTCAGAATATTATTTCCATTACAATTTAATATTCCTACTGCTTTATCTTTAGCATATATTGATGTTGGACTTAAGCATGAAATTTGGCATAATAGACTAGGGCATTCAAATACTTTAATTTTGTCCCATTTGTTGAAGTGTGATTTTTTGGGTAATAAAGATAAGTCTTAGTTTTCTAATTTATCTTTCAATTGCGATCAGGGGCGAACCCAACACTCGGCGAGCCCGGGCGGCCACCGATGCTGGATCCGTCGAAAATAAACATTTGAAATTATATACCTACTAAGTTCTTTTTTTCCATACATTTCTTGTAGCTCAATTGGAAAGAGCCTGCATATTCATATGAGAGGTCCCTCTTTCGTATCCATTTCCCAACAATTTTATTTTGAAATATTTTAAATTCTACTACTTTTGCCAAAATTGTAAAATATTGAACACTTGACCATTATGGCACTTATGGAATTTGATAATTAGTTTACCAGAATAATATATATTACATTTTAGCGATTCACTACAACAAAACTGTGATTTCGCGACAAGATTTTTCGCGACATACAAAAAGTTGTTGCAATAAGTGACTTAACGTGACACATTTTTTGAGTTTGTCGCGAAGTTTGTGATGAGAAAAATAAGTACCAAAAAACCTTTGGCGACATAAAAAGTTGTAGTGAAATGTGAGAAGTTGCGACAAATAATAAAGAATGTCTCTAAGTGAGTTGAAGCAAGGCATCAAAATATTTTTGGAGGGAAACTTAGGGCGACAAACCTTTATTTCTTACAACAAAATGCTTGTGATACAATAGGGTCTACTTTTAGCGATAAAAAATATTTGTTGCTAAAAATTCGAATTGTGATTTCGCGATAAGATTTTTCGCAACGTACAAAAAGTTATTGCAATAAGTGACTTAACGCGGCACATTTTTTTAGTTTGTCGCGAAGTTTGTGATGAGAAAAATAATTACCAAAAAATCTTTGGCGACATAAAAAGTTGTCGGGAAATGTGAGAAGTTGCTACAAATAATAAAGAATGACGCCAAAGCCAAAATATTTTTGGTGGGAAACTTATGGCGACAAATCTTTATTTCTTGCAACAAAATGCTTGTGATGCAATAAGGTCAACTTTCGTGATAAAAAATATTTGTTGCTAAAAATTATAATTGTGATTTCGTAAGATTTTTCGTAACATACAAAAAGTTGTTGCAATAAGTGACTTAACGCGACACATTTTTTGAGTTTGTGGCGAAGTTTGTGATGAGAAAAATAAGTACCAAAAAACGTTTGGCGACATAAAAAAATTGTCGCGAAATGTGAGAAGTTGCGACAAATAA
Source organism: Fraxinus americana (assembly GCA_035079005.1). Lineage (NCBI taxonomy): Eukaryota > Viridiplantae > Streptophyta > Magnoliopsida > Lamiales > Oleaceae > Fraxinus > Fraxinus americana. Next base: position 6,124,308 of record CM068723.1, on the reverse strand, counting down.
TAAAGAATGTCGCCAAAAATATGAGGGATAAGTGATGTAATATGATGTAATAGGGTCTACTTTTCGCGATAAAAAATATTTGTTGCTAAAAATGTAATTGTGATTTCGCGATAAGATTTTTCACGATATACAAAAAGTTGTTGCAATAAGTGATTTAATGCGACACATTTTTTGAGTTTGTTGCGGAGTTTGTGATGAGAAAAATAAGTACCAAAAAATTTTACTTCCGACATACAACCTCCCAAGTATTCAAGTGCCACCCAACCTAACATATCAATACTTTGGAAATTATTAGTAAGAACGAGGCTGGATTTATACTGAAATTATACTTTGGACATTATTACTCCTATTAAGGGCCAAGAAAAACTTATTCCAAAAAGCTGCAAACTCCCCTGTGTTTGTGTTGTATCATTATTTTCTGAGCACTCTTGAAGAGAGTTGCCACATATTTCGAGCTCTTTGAAGCTCTGTTGTTTAAAGCTCAAGGCTTGGGAAGATCAAAGAATCAGGCCCAGTTAACCAGTAGCTAACAACCTGTATTTCGGCACTTTCACAGTGAGGAAAAGTGACCAGATTTTCAAGCTCTGTCTTACGTGGAAGGAGTCTCATTTTTTTATCAACAACAGGCTCTTAAATGCTGATCAGGTTTAAAAAAAAAAAAGCTAACAAGAGTTAAATGTTGAGGTTACTGTTAAACTATAGGATAATCGTTGGAACTAACGGGAGCAAACACATTACACTCATTTTCATTAGCTCAAAGTAGGACTAGACATAGGACCAGAAATTTTCCTTAATAGAACCCAAATCCTGCAACCCCTGAATCACAGCAAACGCATTTACAGCAACCAAAATACTGCTGGGAACTCTGATGAGGAAAATTCCTATATATTTGATAAAATTACTAGTATTAAACAGCTGGATAAAATAACAGGTAAAAAAATCCCCTTAGAATTACATAATCCAGCCCACAAAATTAACAGGTAAAAAAAGTAAAATCCCAAAACTAATCAACAATCAAGTAGATGAAAAGTGGGGTGGAGGAGGGGGTAATAAATGATGAGACTGAGGGACCTGATTGCTAACAATGGAGTTACTGCTTAGCGAGGAATATTGTAGAATGAATGGATGCCTCAAAAGCTTTGAGGATGTCCATCTTTTTGACGGATCCCTTTGAAGACAGAACGAAATAAAATCCCTAAATTCCCTTGAAGCTGTAGCAGGGGCTTCGGGAGGATCCGACATATAAATTGCACACATAAGGCTTGCCCAATCTCCTCCTCTACCAACAGAAAATGGAAATCCGCCCAAGTGAAATTCAAGAATGCTTACACCCAAGCTCCATATATCCCCTGCATACCCATTACATTTTCCATGATTCAGATCTGTGTTGATCCTTTCAGGGCTCATGTATGCTCATTAGAAGATGATTGAGGGAGAAAGACGGTTGGAGAAAAGGGTTGAAGAAAAAGACGGTGGCCACTCTACTCTTACCAGTTTTTTTTTTTAGGTATTTGAGGGGTTTTGGATTGGGCAGCTTTTGGGCATTTCTTGCCGAGGCCCTTCAAATCTGAGGCCCAAGGCAGTGGCCTTACTTGCCTGGGGCCAGGGCCCTTCAAACTATTGGTGTAGGTGCCTGCTTTTTTGGATTTATTTAAAAAGAAAAAAAGGTTTAAAACTATTGGTATATCCTTCTTTTATGGACTATTTAGAAGGAAAAACGTTTTTGATTTCGACTTTAGAAGAGGGAAAATAAACTTATAACAAATCCATTTTTTTTGAGGAGGGAAAAATGATATAAGACTTCTATTTTATTTTATAAAAATTTAATTTTATAATTCAAAAACATTATTAATTTTTGTTATTCATATAGTGAAATATACTTGATCAGGTTTGATGTAGGACGATTGGCGTTAGAGTTTGAAGGAGAATTGGACAAGAAAATGGGGAAAGGGGGGCAAGAAAACAGGTGCTAACTTCAAACGGGCATAACTTTCAGCTCGAACGTCAGATTTCTATTATACTATGTTTTTGGAAACGGGAAGCAGAGCACCACGCCGTGGCAACGGCTCTGCCCGGTTGAGGTCGTTTTCAAAGACGAACACTAAGAGTTGTTACCTTGATTGTCTTACTAGTTTGGATATTATTGCCCGGCCATTGACCCACCATAACATTATCAGTGAATAAGTTGTGGATTGCCCTAACACTTGCCAAGACACGATCAATCGTTATGAAAAATAACCCAGGATTGGAGCTAATATTGATCTATAAGGTTGAATTTCAATTGAATTTGTAGTTTTCAGATTAAATTAGCGATCTCCGAGTCTTCGAGAAGTATCCCTCCTCAAGTTGCCTCGTCCACTGCTAGAATTATCCCCGGAACATGGCAATACAAATCGTTATATTTATCTTGTGTTTCGGCATTTTTAAGCTGTGAACATTTCATCAAGAAATAGCTTGTTGTTTTTAATCAACCTTCTTTAGTTACATGAGACAGTTCAAAAGGCGTTTACCGTAGTAAATTATCTTTAGTATAAATTCATGTAAGGGGTAAAAATATTTTGGTTACTTTGTTTTATAAATATTTTGGTTACTTTGTTTTAAAAATATTTTTGTTACTTTGTTTTAGACTTTTGATCTGGATATTACAATGTTTCAAACCGAATTTTACATTCTTAATGGAACTAGACATTCCAAACGCCATTCTCTCATTTCAGTGGAAACCCAACGGTCATTCTCAATTCCAAACGCTTTCTCAATTCCAGAACAAATTCAATTTCACTACCATATGAGAATTCCAGAACAGATTCGATTTCACTACCATATGAAAATTCCAGAACAGATTCGCATCTGAAAAGGTTGCCGGAGAAGAGTGGTCATCGAAAAGGTCGTCGGAGAAGGGTGGTCGAAAAGGTTGCCGGAATAGTCATCGGAGATGTAGGGGTGGTGGAGGTGGGGTTGGGTTAATTATATTATATTAGAATTAAATATTAATAATAAATTGATTTAACAATTATTATTTCATAATTAAAAATTTAAAGAAACCCGATTTTTGAAATTTGAAACATGTTTTTGTATTTTTAAATGAGTAAAAGTAAATACCTAATTTGTATATTATTCCCTAAAATAAAATAAAATAAAATAAATTTTATCTAAATAAGTTATAATAGCATTCATTAAAAACCCACTAGATAGCCCAAAATACTTTCTTTCATATTTTACTCAAATAATTGGCTCCAAACTTATGACCTATTTACTTATTTCATCAAATGTGTCTCTGCCTCTTCCTGAAGACTTCCTGCAGATTCATTCTTCATAGTGTCGTCGACTTTTCTACCCCGTCTGCAGACTGCAATGCAATTGATCTTTGTCGTTGCCATCCGTCTCTCTCCCCATCTGCTTCTCTTCACTGGTGAATCTCTCTTCTTGCTAACATCTGGTGAGTTTCCTCTCTTTCCATTCCTCTCTTTGCATCTCGATGAACAATGGAAGTTTTATTTTTTCATAAATTTAAAGAGCAAGGGCTTTTTGTATCCATTTATATAAACGAAATAACACGCTAACGGAACCTGTTTGGGATACTGTGAAGCGGGATCTATCGAGGATCGTGAGCAATTTGAAGCTAGTTGTTTTTCCCAACCCATTTAGGGAGGATCCTGGCAAGTAATTAAGGTATTGGGATCTCTGGGGACCCTTCTTCTTCATTGTGTTCCTTAGCCTCACTCTCTCCTGGTCTGCGTCCGTTAAAAAGGTACTAACATGCTTCGATGATGATTAACATTGCCATGTTGCGATTTTAGGCACAATTGCTTAAGTTTTATATGGGCTCACTGTGTACACGTGTGATCCAAATGTTTGCCTTGTGTATCGGTGGTGATGTAAATCCTAATAAGTTGATTGTGAATATTAAATTGCAGTTAGGCTTGGGCATGTTTTGAAAATACGTTCTTGAATATTTTTGCTTCCAGTGACTGTATAATAGGAATTCATTCATGTTTTTCAATCTAGCTTAGTTTAATTTTACAGGATATGTAGGCAAAATAACATTAAACCGAGTCTTATTCTCAGTAATCTAGTCAGCTATGTTTGTTGCTGGATCTAAAGCAATTTGATCCTTAGTTGCTACAACAAGTCATGTTAATTATGCTCTACCCTTTTTCCTCTTTTGCCTTGCTTTACCAAAATCGCATCATTCTTGTGAACGGAAGCCTCTTGAGGTCGAATATAAATTAAATTGATTGACAAGTAGAGTAAGTGTGTACATGTTTTGAAATTTTTAATGATAAAATTGTATGATATGTTATGTGACTACATTTCTTGATTTTGTAAGTCATCTCAAACAGAAAAAGTGCATAAACATAAAAGAAAATAAAAATAATTGGTGGTCAGGAGCTAGACACATCTTGCATTTACTGTTGTCTCAGTTTTTCTTAATTCTCATTTACTCATCATTAAACAAGCTGCCATAGAGCTTATCAGATAAGGGTCTGATAATCACAGGATCTGCAATTGTAGATCTCTGTTGTTTTTTTAAACAATTATGTTCAAGAACATTGAATATAAATGATTTAGAGAAATTGGAAGAAGGGATTGTTATAATTTTATGTAAACTAGAACGAATTTTCCCACCAGCATTTTTTGATGTAATGGTTCATTTAGTTGTTCACCTACCTGAAGAAGCAAAACTTGGAGGTCCCGTTGGAACAAAAACAAGAAGAATTGTTTCCTGGATGGTTTGCTTCACATGTAAGTTATCATGCATGTATTATTTATTTATTAATGCAACGTATCATTCCTGGATGGTTTCCTGAAGGTGTATTGATTAATATTTTTTTTGTTAGCATAGATAACGAGATTATATAATCAAAAAGATTCAGTTGTGAGCAAAGAATTGTATGCATTAGCATGTAAACCGGATTTTAGAATATTTTCCTATTCGGGTTGTATTGCTAACGAGGTACGATTCCTTGTTAAAGATCGAGATGATTGTCGTACAACACAAAATAGTGGAGTGATGGTGCCAGGAGATGAGAACATCAATTTTTTTGGTATACTATGTGATGTTATTGAGTTGGTATATGTTTTTTACTACCGCATCACTTTGTTCCAGTGTAATTGGTACGATAATAATCCAAAACAAAAAAAAAAAAACAGTCGTAGATTACCATCTTACTTCTATCAATGTGAATCGCAAATGGTACATGGATGATTCCTACATACTTGGCATCCAAGCACAACAGGTATTTTATATGGATGATCTGGTCTTAGGTCCACAATGGAAGGTAGTGGAAAAGGTACAACATAGAGGCATATGGGACATTCCTGAAAAAAAAAAGATGAGGGTAGTGAGCAAGTAATCTTCAGGAAAATGAATCATTAGATATTGTCTTGGCAATACAACAGGAAGATCTTGATACTCAAGTATGCCATAGAGGAGATGTTGATCCAGATATTATTGAAAATGAAACACTAAATAAAAATATGAATAATGTTATATATGATAATTCAGAAGAGGAAGATGATACATTGAAATATTACAGTGAAGATGAGAAATCTCTAGATGGTGAAGATGATAATGCTGATAGTGATATTGGTAAGTATAATGAATCATGCTCTTTTTTTGCATAATGTTTTTCTATTATATTTTATAATGACTATCTACATTTTACATTTTTCCTTTCCTATGTAGATTCGAGTACTGACGATGCATCTACCGATAGTTGATAAGATTTTTTATTGACATTTAAGGTTAGAGCAACTAACTATTGAGATATATTTGATTGCTTATTGTGATGATTGTTGATCTTGTACTATAACAATTACTCAAATATTATTGTGGAGTTTGGGTGTCCCGTGAGGTTTTTGTTATTTCTTCCATATTTATAGTTCTATTTTCTACTTTTCAATTTTGGTGAACAATTCTAAGTAGTTCGACCTTGAAATTTGTATTTGTTTTGATCTTGGAGGTAATCAAGTTGTGTAGTGGATTTTCTTTTTCCTTTTTATGTTGTCTTAGATTGCAATTGAAAGATTTGAGCTCTAGAAGCAGTTGGTTTTAAATTGCAAGTTTTATAAAGCTTAGTCTTACTTTGGACCAACTGAACAATTAATTGTTTAGAATTATATAATTGGTGGCACATTTTCTTTATTATCAGGATATTCGTTTTATTAACTGTGTATACACTGCAAGTTTCCATTTTGTTTTTTATAAAATTGAATTGTAGATTGTAGATTGTTTTAAATTTTGGATTGTGAACTGTGCAAAATTTAGCCTTAGATTTTACTACAAATATTCATTGCGATGACATTGTCGTGTTGCTAATTCATATTTTCTGCGGCAAATAAATAGTGTTGCTATGTTAATGCGATGAATGGTCGAAAGTTATCACAAAATATGTTCGGCGACTCAACATTCGAAACAAACATATTTGTCGTAAAAACTTTATTGTAACATTAGTTGAGACAAACACACTTGTCGCCCTTAAATTAATCGCGACATATATACATTGCGACAAGATTATGGCTACAGATATTGTATTGCCATTTCGTATTTTTCGCATCAAACAAATAGTGTCGCGATTTTGTTACTGCAATGAATGGTCGAAAGTTGTCACAAAATACGTTCGGCGACTCAACATTCGAAACAAACATATTTGTCGTAAAAACTTTATTGGAACATTAGTTGTGACAAACATACTTGTCGCCCTTTAAATTTTTCGCGACATATATACATTGCGACGACATTATGGCTATAGATATTGTGTTGCCATTTCGTATTTTCCACATCAAATAAATAGTGTCGCGATTTTATTACTGCAATGAATGGTCAAAAGTTGTTGCAAAATACGTTCGGCAACTCAACATTCGAAACGAACATATTTGTCGTAAAAACTTTATTGGAACATTAGTTGCGACAAACACACTTGTCACCCTTTAAATTTTTCGCGACATATATACATTGCGATGACATTATGACTACATATATTGTGTTTCCATTTCATATTTTTCGCGTCAAACAAATAGTGTCGCGATTTTGTTACTGCGATGAATGGTCGAAAGTTGTCGCAAAATACGTTCGGTGACTCAACATTCGAAACAATCACACTTGTCGCCCTTTAATTTTTTTGCCACATATATACATTGCGACGACATTATGGCTACAGATATTGTGTTGCCATTTCGTATTTTTTGCGTCAAACAAATAGTGTCGCAATTTTGTGACTGCAATGAATGGTCGAAAGTTGTCGCAAAATATGTTCGGTAACTCAACATTCAAAATGAACATATTTGTCATAAAAACTTTATTGAAACATTAGTTGCGACACACACACTTGCTGCCCTTTAAATTTTTTGCGACATATATACATTGCGACGACATTATGGCTACAGATATTGTGTTGCCATTTCGTATTTTCTGCGTCAAACAAATAGTGTCGCGATTTTGTTACTGCGACGAATGTACGAAAGTCGTCGCAAAACACATTCTGTGACTAATATAGAGCGACAATGCCCACAACGAATGTATTGTTGTCGCTAAATTACTTTTGCAACAAAAACTCAATTTTTGCGACAACATTTGTTTGTCGCAAAATTGGTTTTTTTTTGTAGTGATTTTAATGCAATTGAAAAAATTTGAACCTGTGCTCTTCCTTTGAATTATACAAAACTTGGTGACGATATCATTTGGTGAATATTATTAATTTTTACAACAAAATTATATATGTTTAATTCGAACAAAATAAATGTTATATTTAAATTTTAGACCTTGTTTGATTTCTTTCTTTTTTTTTTTTTCAAAATACATTTTTTCTCTTCTTTCAACTGCACATTTTCAATAAAATAATATTATATGCAAATTCAAAACTTTTCCTTATTTTTAATTATACATTCTCCATCAAATCATTATTTGAAAATGTATTTTTTGCAATAAAAAATGGGCATCAAATAGGGCTCTTAATAATTTATTGCTGACAACGGTCGATGATCCACAGTCGCCCGTGTTGACTCGAAATCCTGGGTCCGCCGCTAATTGCAATGCTTGTAAACTTGGGAAAAGTAAGACTCTTCCATTTCCAACACATAGCAGCCTTGCTAATAAATGCTTTGAGATTATTCATAGTGACGTTTGGGGAATGGCACTTGTCACGTCACATGCCCATTATAAGTATTTTTTGACGTTTATTGATGATTTCAGTCGTTACACTTGGATATAATTTCCCCGTTCTAAAAGTGAAGTCGACACTATGCTTCAAACTTTTATTGCTTATATTGAGATACATTTTTCTTATAGTATTCGAATTCTGAAGTCCGAAAACGGTGATGAATATATGTCTCATCAGTGCTAGACATTTTCACAATAGAATGGCAATCTTTCTCGACGCTCTTGCGCATATACTCCTCAGCAGAACGGAGTGGCAGAAAGAAAGAATAGTCACTTGTTGGATGTTGTCAGAGTTTTACTCAAGGAATCTTCGGTTCCTCCCAAATTTTAGGTTGAAGCCCTCTCCCCAATTGTCCATCTGATTAATCAACTTCTTACTTAGCATTTGAATTTTGATTCACCTTATTTTCACTTGCATGTCACACACCTAGGTATGACATGTTGCATACTTTTAGTTGTGTATGTTTTGTTCATTTGCCTTTACATGAATGTCATAAGCTTGCATTTGAATCCGTACAATGTGTTTTCATGGGTTACAATATTGCTCAAAAAGGTTTTTTTGTTATGATGGTGTTGCCAACCACTTCCGTATCTCTAGCAATGTGGTTTTCTTTGAGAATCAGTATTACTTTCAGCAACATCTGCCATCTTCTGATTTGGCTCAGCTCATTAGCTTTAAGGATTATTCTCGTCCTATTGAGCGTTTTAAACCCAGTGTGATATATCAGAGACGATGATCTCCAGCTTCACTGCCCCTTCCCATACCTGATCCCAATCCCGATCCTGATTCTATCCCAGAATCTAATACTCTTTGGTGATCCACCCACATTACTCGCCCTCCTATTCGGTATGGTTTCTCTGCAACCTTATCTGGTATTACAGTTCCTACTTTTTATTCTCGAGCTATTACCCAACCTTTTTGGAGCAAGGCCATGCAGGAGGAACTTCAAGCTCTCCAAGAGAATCGCACATGGGATATTACTCCTTGTCCTTCTGGAATTAAACCTATTGGGTATAAATGGGTGTACTGTGTTAAGTTCCGCTCTGATGATTCACTAGATCGCTATAAAGCTCGATTGATGACTCTTGGTAATCGTCAAGAATATGGAATAGATTATGAAGAGACCTTTGCTTGCGATGGCTGCCTCTAAGGGATGGTTTTTACGGCAGATGGATGTTAAGAATGTTTTCTTACATGATGACATCAAGGAAGAGATTTATATGATGCCACATGCGGGTCTCTTCTCTTTGCCCTTGTCCGATGTGCGTAAGCTAAAACGCTCACTTTATGGGATGAAACAAGCCTCTCGCGCCTGGTTTGACAAGTTTCGTTCCACTCTTCTTGGTTTCTCATTTACTCAAAATCAATATGAGGGTATGGTGCTTCCTTTTGTCTACGTGGATGATATAGTTATTACAAGGACTGGCTCTAGATTGATATCTCATCTTCAAGACCGACTTAAAGAATCTTTTCATATGAAGGATCTGGGCCCTTTACAGTATTTCTTAGGTCTTGAGGTGCACTTGAGTTCAATCGAGACTTACCTACATCAACGTACTTATACAGAGGGGTTGATTAGCTTTGCTGGACTTCAGGATGGTAGATATGTAGATACTCCTTTGGAAGTGAATGTGAAATATCATAAGGAGGATGATGATCTTCTTTATAACCCCTCTTTATATCGTCAATTGGTAGGTAGTTTAAATTACCTCACTATCACACTGCCAGATATCTCTTTTGCTATCCAACAGGTTTCGCAATTAATGCACACCCCACGATACCTTCACTTAGCCGTAGTTCGTAGCATTATTTTCTTTCCTGCCAATTCTACTCTTGAGCTGGTTGGTTATAGTGATGCTGATTAGGCCGAATGTGCAGATATTCGTCGCTCTATTACCGGATGGTGTATGTTTCTTAAGAATACGCTCATTTCATGGAGAAGTAAGAAGCAAGACGTGTCACAAAATCTTCCACTGGGTCTGAATATCGTGCTATGTCTTCTGCCTGCTCTAAGATTGTTTGGCTTCGAGGTCTTCTCACAGAGCTTAGTTGTCCTTAGCTTGGGCATACTCCTCTTTATGCTGACAAAACTAGTGCCATTCAGATTGCTGCTACCCTCGTGTTTCATGAATGCACTAAACACATTGAAGTGGATTGTCACTCTATACGTGAGGCTTATGATAGTCATCTTATCACTCTTCCACAATCACAACCGATGCTCAAACTGCTAATTTGTTTACCAAGGCGATGACTCGACAACGATATCAATTTTTGTCAGCAAATTGATGCTTCTTGATCATCTAGCATCAATTTGAAGGGGGACATCAATGAGATCGAAGGAAAGATTATATTCCAATTATATTGTCATATTTATATGATTGTAGTTACCAATTTCGGACGATTACATAACATTATTGTACATTACGATATTAGGTTAATTGCATACCATATATGTACAGATTTCGATTTCTATATAATGAAAACCATCTGAGAAGGGGAGGGCATTCAGCCTAAAACATTTTACACTGCTGTCATTGCTTTAATTTTGCCATTGTTGCTTTTGTTTTATTTAACTCATAATAAACAAATTTGTTGTCTTTCCACATTTCGACATTTCAATTTGTCGTATGGAATAACTTCAGCTTCTACATTGTTCATATAGAATAGCTCTAATACTTCCTCATAACTCCATGGTAGTTTTCTTGAATTGCAATTGAAAATGTAATGTGATTTAACTGATTCTTCATTTCATTTAAATTTTTTGCAGAGGCTAAATATCTGAATTTGCAATATTGGCCTGCTTCATCCATTTGCTTTGCCATGTTACTTTTCGTCTGCTTCATTCTTCAACGTCATCACAACAGCTCTAATTCTATATGTTCTCCCTTTCATCGTGACACAAAATTTGGTATAGTGTGCTTGGTTCTTTTTTATAGGAATCTGCTCCATCTCATTTTTTGGGAAATCATATGGTGTGAAAGAACCTCTTTATATTACTATGCTCCAGCATTTATTTCATTAACAATTGGAATTTGAAAAACGTGGCTTTTTTTAATTTTTAATTTTTAACTTTCTTTTCAGTGTTTCTCATGCGATTGAGAACGTTTATTTACTTCATTATATATTTAGTTTGTCAATCAACAACAATATCATTGATGATTTACCTTTTGGTTTTGCTCAATTTGCTCCTCTTGCAGAGCAGTCTAAACCTTTGACGTTCTTGTGGGCGCTCTGTCATGGAATTGCAGCGATTTACTTACTTCAGAACATTCTTCGTACTTTTCCAGCATGTGTGTTTCTGTTGGTAGGTCATGTTACCTTTTAGCCTCCGTTTGGCAAAATTTAATAACCATTTACAAATGGTCAAACTTCATTTTCAATCATACATTTTAATGGGCACACAAGTACTATTTACTTATCCACCACTTTTTTATACATATCTATAAATTAAACCGTTTATAAATTCTTCTCAAAGGGAGGCTTAAGCAAGATGAAGGAAAGTTTATTCCATTCTTGACAAGCATATCAGAAAGTCTCAGCATATGTTTGGCAAGTTTTTATAAATAGTTTTGTTTATAAACCTGTAGAAATGAGTGGCGGATAAATGGATTGTATTTGTGGGATCACAAAATATGTGGTAAAAAATAGTTTGATTTTTAACACTTGCCAAACATGTGCTTATATGATTGCATATTGATGATGAAATTTGTAATTGTTGGCAGGGATCTAGATTCATTTATCAGATAGTGTGTCTAATCGATATGTATCAGAATTAAACAATTTTTTATGTGATCTCTTATTTTAAATCCAATTATAGGCCAGTATCTTGTATCATTAAATCGGTTTGATAGCACTAGGTATTGGTGTTAAGGGGTTTTATGAGAATATACAAATATGCTAAAAATACCGAAAAATAAGCTACGAAATGATCTCAGAAAGTCTAAGGGGGTAAATACCATAATTTAACTTTCAGTTATACCTGAAAAGTGGTTTTATTATTTATGAAAATAACATGTAATTTTTTTTTCTCCATTCCTTATAAGAAGACAAGCTGACCTGTGTAAAGTTGATCAATCTAAAGAATCTGGAGTTTCATGAAAATGTTTTTCTTTTTTATTTTCTTCGGCCTCTGTGTGTGTGTTTTTAGTTCACTGTTGGAGATAAAAAGCGAGGTTGAATGTGAGACTAATCACGAAACATAGTCTAATTGTGCAGCACAGGGAACAACATGGCCAAAAAGCAACAGCAGCTTGAAGTTCTGACCTAATCCATCTGTTCTTCATTATTTCTATTGTTTGTGGTCCAAATGAAGGAAATAGTGTATCTTATCTAGTAGATAGGTTACGATGTATATAAATTTAAATTAATTACTTTTGGAATCAAATTTTATGAAACCTTACAATTTAAGAAATATATGAGAATACAGATGGTTAAGAATGTCTATAAGGATCATGTAAATGCAGACTAATAACAATCTTCAGATGCAAATTCTGTGAACAACAAAATGAGATTAATTATGGTCCTTATGTGCCTTCTTTCACTGAAAAAGCAGAAACAGTCCTTGTATTCTTTTGACGAATATATATAAAAATGAATTTATTGTAGAACGATTTAAATACCAGTCTTGGGTTGGTATGGGTTTTGATCATCCTCGTTTCAAATAAGGCTTACTTAGAAATCTAATCCAATTTCCTTAAAAATGAATGTAGCAGCGAAGTCCATGAAGTTAATATCCCATTAGATAAATAATATTGCTACCTTGGGCATGGTTTGCACTTGGCAGAGAATAATGTGGACAAGCAAAGCCTTACTTTTCTTAGTCCTCCAACCTTAAAACTCGAGTGAATAGTTTACCAAAGCCTTGTACAGCTACTGTTTCTACTGGTGGTATTTAACTTTATATCCTATTTTTTTTTTCTAAATATGTGATTCGAATTGTATTCTATGATATTATGACGAGGATGTTAGGAAAACGTGGGTCAAGTTTGGCTTGCAACGAAATTGGAATTGAGAAAATGCGGCTAAAAATTGGACACAAGTATTTACGTGGTTCACCTAATTTAGGCTACGTCCACGGGCAAGTATAGGAGGATTTCACTATAGTAGGAGAATTACAATAACACTTTCTAAATACAAGGAGATAACAACAATTAATCTCTCTTGTAATAAAAAAAAACAAGTAGGAAAAATTTAGGAGAAACAATAATTTTTCCTCTCTAATATTTTCTCTCTACTCACTTTTTTTCTCTCTTCTCACAAGTGTTTTCTCTCCAAAATTGCATGCTTCACTTCTCCATTTCAGCCTCTATTTATAGAGGGAATCACCGCCTCATTCCATCAAAAAATGGCTGCAACTTGGCTGGATTTTCTTCAATTTTTTCCGGCTGGCAATGACACCAATTTGAATTTCTACACCATTTGCATTTAATGCAAAATTCATGCATGCATGGTTTCTACTTTAAGTTCAAAGGTGGCAACATGAAAGTCAAAAATGGTGGCCTTTTCCTCTAGAGATTTCGGCTGTAAATGGGTTGTAGAAGACAAATTCTATTTGCCAACTTCTTTTGCATTAAATGACTTCCTTCATGGTGAAGAAAAATGACTTTATCCAACATTTCTCCCACTTAAATTCATTTTTGTTGTAACCCCTTCTATCCTTCCTACACTTGCCATTTCCATGCTACTTACGTTTTTGCTAGGCCGATGAAGGATCGACACCATGTAAACTTGTTAGTACTGATTTGCTTTGTTAACATATCTGCTAGGTTGTCCTCTGTATGGATCTTCTGTATATCCACACTTCCTTCTTCCACCTTTTCTCGAACAAAGTGATATTGAACTCGAATGTGCTTTGTTCTCGAATGAAATGCTGGATTCTTTGCTAGATGCAAAGCGCTCTGACTATCACAAAATAGAGCAATCTTCTCTTATTTGTGTCCGAGCTCCTCCATTAACATTTGCAAACCGTATCGTTTCTTTGCTAGCTTGGTGTAGTCGCCACGTATTCTCGCCTCTCGTCGTAGAAGTAGCCACGATAGACCGCAGCTTTCGAAACCCAAATGCCATGTGCCTCTCCTTCAAGAAGAGTAAACACATATCCAGCAGTGGATTTGCTTTTGTCAAGATCACCTGCATAATCTGAATCAACATAGCCCCTGACAATAAAATTTGATCCTCCATAACATAATGTAACATTTGAGGTACCCTTGACATATCTCAGGACCCTCTTTATAGCACTCCAATGCTCTTTACCAGGATTCGCCATATATCGACTAACCACTCCCACTGCTTGTGCAATGTCTGGTCTTGTACAAACCATAGCGAACATTAAGCTACCCACTGCTAATGAATACGGTACTCGAGACATCTCCATCCTCTCTGCTTCATTGCTAGGACTCATACTTGAGGATAACTTGAAATTAATAGGAAGAGGGGTAGAGATTGGCTTACTCTCGCATATTGAAGCGCTCGCAAGATTTTCTTCAAGTAGTTCTTCCGACTTAGCCAAATCTTCCTATTATTTTTGTCTCGGTAAATTTGCATCCCTAGAATCTTGTTTCGTCAGTCCCAAGTCCTTCATTTCAAACTCCCTAGCCAACCGTGCCTTCAAGTCTTTAATACGATCTTTGTTGGGACTCGCTACCAACATGTCGTCAACATACAACAAGAAATAATGAAATCGCTATCTCCAAATCTCATGTAGTAAGCACATGGATCCGAATTGAGTCTCGTTGTATCCAAGTGCTCATGATGAAGGAATCAAATCTCTTATACCAACATCTCGGCGCCGTTTGAGACCGTATAGAGATTTGTTCAACTCCGCAAAACCAAGTTCTCTTTTCCTTTTTCTTCAAAACCTTCTCGGTTGGAGCATATAAATCTCTTCTTCAAGTTCTCCATGAAGAAATGCAAGCTTACATCTAATCAAGCCCAGTGTAAGTCGAATGTAGCACACATCGCGTAACTACTCGAATTGTTGTGAGACGAACCACAGAGAGAAAATATTTCGTTGAAGTCAATACCTTCTTTTTGAGCATATCCCTTCACCACTTCGCCTTGCACGATACCGCTCTACTTGGTCATTGCCATCTCGTTTGATCTTGTAGACCCATTTATTTCCAATGGCCTTCCTTCCTCGATGGGTAGTGGAACAAGATCCCATGTCTTGTTCTTATAAAGAGCTTCAACTTTTTCTTGCATTGCCGCCATCCACATAGAAACATCTTCGTTTGTATAAATTTCATTGAAAGTTGATGGCTCTCCATCTTCTCGTCAAGAAGTTAAAGATGCAACATTGCCCTCCATAATATACTCGAATGCCAAGTCGGTTCTTTTCTTTCCCGTGTTGATCGTCAAACATCCGGAGCACTAGACTCTACTTGTTCTTGTTCTTCGTGCTCTAGTGTTGCTTCGTAAGAATCTATAACTTCTCGTTCATCTCCAACTTCGACCGTAGTAGTCTCCGATTTTTCTTTTGAAGTGCTATCATCTTTTTTTCTTGTACTTTGCCTTCGCAAATATCACATCTCTCGTCGATTATCACCTAAGGCGTGGGATCCCACAAAGTGCGGTACCCTTAACTCCATCAAGATACCCTAAGAAAATACATTTTCCGGATTTCGGATCCACTTGATGTTTCTCGGGTATTGTACATAACGTACACAGGACCTCCAAATACATGTAAGCGAGAATAATCTACGGTTTACTAGTCCACATTTCCATTGGCGTCTTCGCATCAATTGCGGTTGATGGTGACCGATTGATCACATAACAAAGTGTTTTGATCGTCGCCCAAATGACTTAGCTAGACCCAGCTTCTCAACATTGCTCTTGTTCTTTCTAGTAATGTTCTCGTTCATCCGCTCCGCCACTCCATTTTGCTGAGTGTATGCCGTCGTGAACCGTCTCTTGATACCTTCTTGTTGATAGAAATTATCAAATTCATCACCAAAGATATTCTCCTACATTGTCGGGCCCTCAAACACTTGATCTTCTTTCGCATTCAAGCTCCACCCGCGCTTTGAAGATTTTGAAGATCGCGAACACGTCCGCTTCCTTTTGATTGGATACACTCCAACATCTCCGGAGTAATCATCAATGAAAGATACAAAGTATCTTACTCCTCCTAGTGGACAATACCGGTGCTTACAAACATCGTAATGAACAAGCTCCAAGATAGCTTTACTTCTAGCAAGGGAACTTCCGAACTTCAATCCGTGCCGCTTACTAGTAACACAATGCTCACAAAAGGGTAATGAAACCTTTTGAGCCCCGGAAGAAGCTTTTGTTCCGAGAGAATTTTCAAACCACGTTCCGACATGCGCCAAGTTTGCGCCACATCATCGTTAATTCTTTTCCGCCGAACTTGTCGTCGCGATGCATGCTTCTCCTTCTTGTAGTGTCTCTCCTTTAAGCATGTACAAATTTGTCGCTATCTTTTCTCGCTTTCATCACCACAAGCGCGCTCTTTGTTTATTTTCATGACCCCATTTTGTGCACGGGTCTTACATAATGTCATCTAATTGTCCTAGTGACAATAGATTTTTCTTCAAGCCTTTTACGTTGCCGTACCTCCCGGATAGTGCGAACGGTACCATCATACATTTTCAATTTGATGGTACCAATACCAACGATCTCCAAGGCATGATCATTCCCCATAAACACAAACATCCTCCCGAGATAGGTTCATAATGATGGAACCATTCCTCCTTGGTGTCATGTGCCATGTAGCTCCCGAGTCCATAAGCCGACATCGTAAAATCGTCGCTCTTCAAGAATCGTTGTTGCCTCGCTCGTATAAAATTTCACCATCATCCGAGGTGCTTGCTACACAACCCTGAGCTTTGACGTCTCGTAACCTTTTCCTTTCGTTTCTTCATTCTTCTTGAGACTCGCAAAGAATCCTTTTTAAGTGCCCTTTCTTGCCACAAGAATAACACTCGCATTCGTCTTACTCCCGGATTTTGATCTACGTTGATTATGACTCCCACCGGAGCCACGTTCCGTTGATCTTCCTCTCATCATTGTCAAAGCTTCCGCTCGATGTAAACTTGTTGATCCTGTTCTCCTTGTTTTTGCGCCCGACTTTCTTCTTCAAGAACTCGCAAATGCAATATCATCGAAGACTAGAACTTCAAGGTTGTTGGTTAAGTTGGATGATGAGTTGATCATACGAATCCCAGAGACTTTGAAGTAGAATTTCGGCACGTTCACTCATTTCTATATTACGCCCCATTGATGAAATGAAAATAGAGTGTTGAGGGTGTTGATGTGGTCACCACCGTAGTTGACTCCGCCATCCGAAGGGTGTAAAGCCTTCTCTTCAAGAAGATTTTGTTGTGTAACGATTTGGCCTCGCATGCCTTTGTTAGTGTATCCCATATTTCTTTCGTCGCCTTTTCTCAGCCACACTTGACAATACTCCATCGGCTAGCGCTAGATGCAGATTAGCAATTGCATTGCCATCCATCTCATTCCACTTAGCATCGTCAGTGATCTCCTCGGGCCTATCTCCAATTGCCGCCAAGCAGTTATCTTTTCTCAAAACTGCTTTTATTCTCATTTTCCACAATGAGAAATTGTTCCCATTGAACTTTTCAATCTCATACTTTGCCGCCATTTTGTTCACCAATACTATAACTGAAAATAGTAACTTATGTGTAAATGGTGAACAACGACCCTACACAAAACCTCGCTTTGATACCACTGTTAGGAAAACGTGGGTCAAGTTTGGCTTGCAACAAAATTGGAATTGAGAAAATGCGGCTAAAAATTGGACACAAGTATTTACGTGGTTCACCTAATTTAGGCTACGTCCACGGGCAAGTATAGGAGGATTTCACTATAGTAGGAGAATTACAATAACACTTTCTAAATACAAGGAGATAACAACAATTAATCTCTCTTGTAATAAAAAAAAACAAGTAGGAAAAATTTAGGAGAAACAATAATTTTTCCTCTCTAATATTTTCTCTCTACTCACTTTTTTTCTCTCTTCTCACAAGTGTTTTCTCTCCAAAATTGCATGCTTCAGTTCTCCATTTCAAATTTCTATTTATAGAGGGAATCACCGCCTCATTCCATCAAAAAATGGCTGCAACTTGGCTGGATTTTCTTCAATTTTTTCCGGCTGGCAATGACACCAATTTGAATTTCTACACCATTTGCATTTAATGCAAAATTCATGCATGCATGGTTTCTACTTTAAGTTCAAAGGTGGCAACATGAAAGTCAAAAATGGTGGCCTTTTCCTCTAGAGATTTCGGCTGTAAATGGGTTGTAGAAGACAAATTCTATTTGCCAACTTCTTTTGCATTAAATGACTTCCTTCATGGTGAAGAAAAATGACTTTATCCAATAGAGGATAGTGAAGCGTTGGATACACAATTCTCGGGACTTATTTTACTTCCATTCAATGGCTGCTGACCATTATTATGAGTGGATCAGCATCAGTTGCTCATTTGACTTACGGCATGAAGGTCTTCCTGAAATAGAACCTAGCAACATTCTCGTAGGAAAGGAGGTTGAAAACTGTCTAAGATCAATCTACCTTAATAATTCAAACACTTGATGGAACACAAGTTAAATCTTGATCTTCATACTCATATATATATATATCCATTATGATGCCATTATTCTTGTTATAGGCTATCAATCTGTATATTCACTGGTGAATATTTTATTTCGGCAATGATCCTAATTTGATTTTGTTGGGAGGATATCA
Organism: Fraxinus americana; assembly: GCA_035079005.1. Taxonomy (NCBI): domain Eukaryota; kingdom Viridiplantae; phylum Streptophyta; class Magnoliopsida; order Lamiales; family Oleaceae; genus Fraxinus; species Fraxinus americana. The sequence goes on along the minus strand of CM068723.1, from coordinate 6,105,426 downwards.
ACCAGTTAGCTCAAGATCAAGTATAATAAACGACACCAGAAATACCAATAATCAGAAAAACTGAAAACCTAAAAGATTAAATAGCAAACTTCAAAGAAAGAAATCACCACAAGAATTTACAGAAACCGAAAAATAAGTGTAGAAACTTATCTTCATAATAAAGCCCACAGGCAAAGGTTTCATACAATCCTCAGTTCAAAAAACACTCAAGAATGAACCACTAGAATACTCGAATCAAAACCCAATGTACAGATTACAAAGATCGACACTCAGACAAGCTCTAAATATCATAAACGGAACTCTCTTTCACTAACAACACGATTCACTCAAGAATTAGTACTCAATACAGGTAAATCACTCAAGATTACAAGCTATTGAAAGGAAACCAAAAATCAAAATGAGATTATTTGATTTCAACAGTGAGAAAACAGAGAGAACACGAAGAAACGGCGCAGAGAGAGTGAGAGATAATAGAAGAGTCTCGAATATCAGGGTCTCACTTCAAACCCTAGAAAATGGCTTTTAAATGGGTCACCTAACAGTTGCCAATCCAACGGAGTTGGAGGCAACACGTGGCGACATCACAGCCATCCAATTCTTCAGGTAAGTGAAACACGATTTAGCCTTCTTCTATATGCTTTTCTGCTCCAATTTAAAACACAGGCTGGGCTTAATTTATAATCCAGCTGGGCCAATTTCAACAGGCCCAAGGGCATTGCATCATAGTGCCAATTTTCTCCACAATCTCCACCTTGGTACAATGATTCAAGTTCATTAGTGGTTATTCATCAGTTTCAGAACTAATAAGCACAGTTGCTGCATCCACAGATCAGCAGGGAATCACATTCAGCAAGGTCAAGCAATCCAGAAATTTGTTTAAAGGCAGTACCTTGGTACCTACATCAGCAGGGTTGTAATTAGTAGATATTTTTTCAAGTTTCACAACACCTTGTGAAATAACATCTCTAATAAAGTGAAATCTAACATTAACATGTTTCGATCTATTGTGTAAAACAGGATTTCTACTCAAATAAATTGCAGATTGGCTGTCAGAATAAAGAACCACTTCTTTAATAAAACCAAATTCATTAAGTAACCCTTTTAACCAAATTCCTTCTTTTATAGCATCGGTGGCTGCAATGTATTCAGCCTCAGTTGAAGACAAAACCACAATCTTTTGAAACTGGGATTTCCAGCTTATGCATGAATTATACAAAGTATACATGTATGAAGAAGTAGATTTTCTGTTGTCCCTATCACCTGCATAATCAGAATCAGTAAACCCTTTCAAAATAACACCCTCAGCCTATTTTCTAAACTGAATCCCTAAGTTTGAGGTCCCCTTAATGTACCTAAGAAGCCACTTCATAACTTCCCAATGTATGTCACCTGGATTTGCCATATATCTACTCAAGACACTAATAGAATATGCCAAATCAGGTCTAGAACACACCATGAGATACATTACAGACCCAACTGCATTAGGATAAGGCACTTGGGCCATTCTTTTAAACTCTTCATTAGTTTTAGGACATAAATCATTTGATAGTTTAAAATGATTAGCCAAAGGGACACTAAGACTTTTGGATTCAGCCATAGAAAACTTGCTAAGTAATTTCAAAATATATGATTTTTGACTAAGAATTAGTGTTCCTTCTCTTCTATCTCTCTTAACTTCCATACCTAAAATCTTTCTCACCAGACCTAAGTCTTTCATTTCAAATTCAGATTTTAGTTTGTCTTTAATATCTTCAATCTCTTTTATGTCATGACTAGCTAATATCATGTCATCCACATAAATGAGTAGGTAAAGTGAATTAGCTCCACCTTGACCCTTACAATAAAGACAAGTATCAAAGTTACTTCTCTTAAACCCAAGTCCAAGCACAAAATTGTCAAATTTTTTATACCATTGTCTTGGAACTTGTTTTAACCCATATAGAGATTTCTTAAGAAGGCATACTAAGTCAAGTTTGTTAGTCACTTCAAATCCTCTAGATTGTTTCATGTAAATAGTTTCTTCTAAGTCTCCATTTAGAAAAGCAGTTTTTACATCTAATTGGTCTAATTTTCAATTAAATTGAGTGGCCAAGGCAAGAATGACTCTAACTGTAGTAAATTTTACTACAGGTGAAAAAATTTCATTGAAATCAACTCCTTCTTTTTGAGTAAAACCTTTTGCTACCAAACGGGCTTTGTATCTTATGTCATTCTCACTTTGTTCACCCCTCTTTATTTTGAAAATCCATTTACAATCCACAACCCTCTTACCCTCCGGTCTTTTTACCAAAATCCATGTCTTATTTTTGTGAAGGGATTCCATCTCATCTTGCATGGCTGCAAGCCATTGTTTGGAATCTTTGCTACTCAAAGCTCCTTCGTAAGATTCAGGTTCATCCTCAATCATATCATGATAAGAAAGCAAGGAAACATCATCTTCAAACCTAGTGGGAGGTCTAATAGTCCTTCTTTCTCTTTCCCTAACAAGTTGGTAATCTGCTAAAGGCTGTACAAGTTCTAAATCAGCCTCAGGAACCTCACTAGGTTCAGTTTCAGCTTCAGGTGGGTCAATGTTTAGGGGGCCAGAATGGTCAGAACACTCATCAGGTTGCTCCACCTCAATCTCAACCCTTTTTCCCACATTTTCAAATTGTTCAGAGGGCTCAAACAGGTCTGCAGGTTGCTGTTCAGACTTAAAACAGGGCAGGTCATTCTCATTAAATACCACATTTCTACTTATAATGACCTTATAGCCTTTAAGATCTCTCACCCATAGTCTATAGCCTTTAACCCCTTCCCCATAGCCCAGAAAAACACACTTAAGAGCTCTAGGTTCCAATTTACCTTCAGTTTGGTGTGCAAAGGCTGCACACCCAAAAACCCTCAAGTTACTAAAGTCAACAGGTTTTCCTCTCCATTTTTCTTCGGGGATCTTAAAGTTTATAGCACTAGCAGGGCATCTATTTATCAGATAACTAGCAGTCTTAACTGCTTCACCCCAGAAAATTTTAGGCAGGCCAAAACACAACAACATGCATCTAACTTTATCAAGAATAGTTCTATTCATTCTTTCAGCCAAACCATTTTGTTGTGGTGTGTGTGTGTGACTGTTCTATGCCTTAAATACCAAATAATTTGCACATTTCATCAAACTCATAATTGCAGAATTCCAAACCATTATCAGTTCTTAAAACTTTAATTTTTCTGTCAGTTTGGTTCTCAATTAAAAGTTTCCACTCTTTGAAAACATTAAATGTGTCAGATTTTGATTTTAACAGAAAACTCCAATTTTTTCTTGAAAAATCATTAATGACTAGCAAATAATATTTAAAACCAGATTGAGTACACACAGTTGCTGGTCCCCACAGATCAACATGCAAATATTCAAGTATGGAGGCAGATTTATGCATGTCGGTAAGAAAGGAAGTCTATTATGCTTTCCTAAAATGCAGTAGTCACAAAAACTCAATTTTTCAATGTTATCTTTGCCAAAAGCACCCTGTTTTTTCAAAATCTGAAGTCCTTTAACACTAATATGGCCCAATCTCTTGTGCCATATTTGTAATTTATCATTTTGTACTGAGATTACTGCTGAAGTGGACTCTAAAAAATTTTTAGTTTGCAAAATGTAAAGACCATGTCTCTTGGGGACTTCTACAATCAGATTAGAGTCCTTCAAGATTTTAATGTAACCCTTATTGATAGCAATGTCAAAGTTAAGGTCATCTAAAACCCCTAAGGAAATCAGATTATGTTGCAAGTCAGGAACATATCTAGTCTTCTCAAGAATCAACTTATTATCTCCTTTTAAGTTCAAAGTGATAGTTCCCACACCTTTTACTTGACAAGTCATGTGATTACCCATTAAAACCTTTCCACCAGTTACATTTTCAAAATCAGAAAATAATTCCTTATTAGGACACATATGATAAGTGCAACCAGAGTCAAGAATCTACTATTGGCAAGGAGGACTACTAACAGCCACATAAACTTCATCAATATTAGACTCATTATAAGCCAAAGCAGCCCCGCCATCATTTTTAGACTTGTTTTTAGAGTCATAAAGCCTTTTAGGACAATCCTTAATAAAATGACCTTCTTCTAAACAATAAAAACATTTTTTCCCTTTAGTTATCATTTTATTCTTGTCCTTAAAATTGCTTTTTTTCTTATGAACAGGTCTTTTATTGAAATTGCCATTTTTGGGATTAAACTTGGACTTCATCATCAAATTAATGCCACTAACAGATTCTCTCTTGTCAGATTTTAACTCTAACTCTTTAGACCTTAAAGCATTAATGATCACTTCAGTAGATAGAGTGTCCCTCCCATATTCAATTGCATTTTTAACATCTTTATATTTATCACCAATTGAATTCAACAAGACCACAGCCAACTGCCCATTTGAGAGTTTCTCGTCACAATTGGCTAGGTCACGGGTCAATCTATTGAATCTATCAATATTAGACTCAAGGTCAAGTGAAGGATCAAGTTTAAAACCAAAAAACTGTTTTAGGAGATAAACTTTATTTGGCATAGCTTTATTCAAATAAGTTTTCTCCAATTTTTTCCACAATTCAATAGTAGTCTTAGTCTCACCAATTTCTCTAATCACATTGTCAGATAAATGCAAGAAAATAGTACTCCATGCAATTTCATCTTGTTCAATCACTTTACTAGATTCAAGATCAGTAGGCCATGACTCATCAATGGCTTTAGCACATTTTTGTTGTAGTAAAAGAGCTCTCATTTTCTGACGCCAGAGACTAAAGTCTCATTTGCCATTAAAAACTTCCATTTCAAATTTTGAAGTCATTTTGAAAAAATATGAATGAAATGGATATATGCAAATCAGTCAGACACTAAATCAGAACACTGGCAATGCAGATCAGAGAAGTACCACCACACAAGGGACACTACAGGAAATGCAGATTGCAAGTACAGAGAGCAAAAAAACTTTCAGAGTTGAATCACACAGTACACAATCTTGCTAACTCAATACAAACACAATTGTACAGAGACAAACAAATTATATACAGAACATTCAAACAAGCTGTACAATACTGCAGAATAATTTTTTTCAGAAATCAAGATTATCAAGAATCTCGACTGTAGTCCAAGTAACCCTCAGATTCCAGACAACTCACGGTTTCTGGACAAAGGAATTACAAGGAGTCTTCGATTCAGGTTTTCAAAAAATGTAAACTAAATTCACTTCACTAGACAGTACCCCCAATCAATGCAGTAAATTCAATCAACAGAAAATCAACCAAGGCGGTAACTAATTAGGGCAATAAAATCAATCAGGTAGTATAACCACAGAAGGTCAGACACCAAACTAGATTCAGAACACCCAACACAATATTCAGCTAGATAGAAAACGTGATAATCCAACAAAACTGTAAAGATCTCACCAAGCCCCTTTAATTAGGGTTTCAAGCAAATAATGCACAGCAGCTTCAAATTTGCAGTATAGGGTTCAAGAATCAAGCACTACACAGTCAAGAGCTCCTTCCAAACGCTCTGATACCACTGTTGGGAGGATATCAACCAGTTAGCTCAAGATCAAGTATAATAAACGACACCAGAAATACCAATAATCAGAAAAACTGAAAACCTAAAAGATTAAACAGCAAACTTCAAAGAAAGAAATCACCACAAGAATTTACAGAAACCGAAAAATAAGTGTAGAAACTTATCTTCATTATAAAGCCCACAGGAAAAGTTTTCATACAATCCTCAGTTCAAAAAACACTCAAGAATGAACCACCAGAATACTCGAATCAAAACCTAATGTACAGATTACAAAGATTGACACTCAGACAAGCCCTAAATATCATAAATGGAACTCTCTTTCACTAACAACACGATTCACTCAAGAATCAGTACTCAATACAAGTAAATCACTCAAGATTACAAGCTATTGAAAGGAAACCAGAAATCAAAATGAGATTATTTGATTTCAACAGTGATAAAACAGAGAGAACACGAAGAAACGGCGCAGAGAGAGTGAGAGATAATAGAAGAGTCTCGAATATCAGGGTCTCACTTCAAACCCTAGAAAATGGCTTTTAAATGGGTCACCTAACAGTTGCCAATCCAACGGAGTTGGAGGCAACACGTGGCGACATCACAACCATCCAATTCTTCAAGTAAGTGAAACACGATTTAGCCTTCTTCTATACGCTTTTCTGCTCCAATTTAAAACACAGGTTGGGCTTAATTTATAATCCAGCTGGGCCAATTTCAACAGGCCCAAGGGCATTGCATTATAGTGCCAATTTTCTCCACAGATTTTCATGCTTTTATTTTTATAACTATTTTCCATCTTTACATCTTATTTTTTCAGGGTATTTAATTTTGTCTTCTCGGAACCACTCAAAGAGACTCTCTCTATGTGTCTATTAGGTGGCTGTTATATATGTGTCAGTTATATAGTTCTACAACATTTCAAAGAATAGTACGAGTGAGCAAATTCTTCTTCGCAAATGCTACCATCTGATGACTGTTTCAATATTTGTTCCTGCACTCGTTTTCCAGGTAATTTGAGGTTGAAATGACTGAGGTCAATGTGCTGAAATTTGAGTATCTTTCATAAAGCCACCATTTGGCCGCTTTTCTCATTCTCATTTTTCTTGTCTATTTTATTTTCAACCACACAATCTTCCACGAAATAATATTACATGTAAATGTAAAAAAATTCTTTCTTTTTCAACCACACATTCTCCAAAAAAACTCTGTTCCAAACATTAAAAATTGAAAGAAAGGAGGCCTAACGGTTTCAAAATGTTTTGATGGTGGATTTCTTTTCCAGCCAAAGTTTCTTGATCTGGCATTTGGTGCAGCTTTGGCAGTCTTTCTCATGTTGGAAATTTATGTGAATTTGTTTTTATCTTCCTGCATTTCAACATGTGATTGTTGTTTGATATCAGTAGAAGTTCTGGAATTCTACTGAATATCTACACATTAAGAACTCTCTATCATGCATTATAATCTTCTTATACGGAAATAATTTTAAGATTATATATTTGTGAAATCAAATTATTGCAATATTGTCCGTGATTTCAGATGCAAAGTTCGAATTTTGATAGATTTTTTTTCTTGAAATTATCCTATCATGCATTTTAATCTGTGTCAAACATGCATTTCATGAGACCCAAAACTTTTATCAATATCTAATAAAAATCTAGTTTTTAGCCAAACCAAATACGTGCTAACGAAATTGAAGTCACATAATACCCAAATCAACTAATCCTTAACAACTCCAGCAGACCAAAAGAAAAACATACAAGTGCACATGAACGCACATTAAAGAGTATATTATTTGATTTATTGTATTTCTGGTAAAACTTGACTAGCTTTGATTCTCGGAAGCATGTATGGAGAATTTGGCATTTAGGACATCTTGTTCACCAATTCATGAATTGACATCGGGCAGAATAGGCTAGTAATAGGTAATAATAGAGGAGCACAAGAGAAAAACAAGAGAAAACGTCCAAAAAAAGAGAAATCTTTATTATTCAATTAATCAATCCAAAAACAACCCACAAGTCGGGTTATATAGCTAAAAAAATCAAAATTATCGAAATTTTACCAAAAATAGAAAAATCTCAATATTCATACCAAACGATAGTATGTAATAAAAGAAATACAATTTCAAAAACTTAGCTCAATCCAGGTTCATAATCTATCTTAAAAAAGCAAACGAAATATTACTAAAAAAAGCAAAAAAAAAAAAACTTAAAATTGGAATTTGAATGGGAAAACAGCGGATTTTGTCCTCGAAAACAATTCGCACCGAGCTTAGATCGGTGGCCACAATGTGCGAGCCAAAAAGAGCTTTTCGAATTTGGTTCATGAGCACGATTCCGATAACCGTAACCAAAGTTATGACCAAATAACCAAAACTCGTCCAAATGTCGCCCATTAGAAAAAGATTATGTTCACTTGCCATATTTGCGTTGATCTGCCAAGTCGTGATATCTTAGCGCAATCAACGTACTGTGTGATAGCTCAGCATCATCTGAGTCGGATGCTCCTGCATCAGTCACCCCGGGTTGGAAAGAACTCACCCTCGAGTTTGTAACAGCTTCATTAGAATTCACAAAACAATGGCTCAAGTGTTTTACATTAAAGACATAGGAAGTCTTCAAACGGCTGGGAAGGCACAATCTATATGCATTATCATTGATCTTCTGTAAAACCTCAGAGGGTCCAATCTTTCGCTCCATCAGCTTATTATACTCCCCAATCAGAAAACGATCTCCAGTCAATACTGCCCAAACAAAATCATCAACATCAAAAAGTACCTGACGACGGTGGCTATCGGCCCGAGCCTTGTACTTAGAATTACTCTCGTGAATAGTTAGCCTCACCTGTTCATGGATACCTCGAAGATGTTCTACCATTTCATCTGCCTTGGTATTCAAACATCTCGCACGTGGAATAGGGGCTAAATCAAGTACCTCGAATGGGTTCTGACCATAAACAATCTCAAATGGACTTAAGCATGTGGTCTTCGACATATTATAGGCAAATTCTGCTTAAGGTAATGCCAAATCCCACTGCTTCGGCTTGGCACCTGCCAAACACCTCAAAAGGTTGCCTAAACTCCAGTTTACCACCTCAGTCTGACCATCCGTCTGGGGGTGATAGGAGCTGCTAAAATTCAGTTGTGTCCCCAATTTTTCCTACAAACTCTTCCAGAAATGATTGATGAATTTGGTATCACGATCTGAAGTGATGGAACGAGGAACACCATGTAAACGCACAATCTCTCTGAAGTACAAGTGGACAATCCAAATAGCATCCATAGTCTTCCTACAAGATATAAAATGGGCCATCTTAGAAAATCTGTCAACCACAACAAGGATAGAATCGGAGGCCCGTTGGGTGCGGGGTAAACCCAGCACAAAGTCCATGAGACATCAAACCACGGGGCTTCAAGAATGGGTAAGGGAGTGTACAGACTAGCATGGGTAAGAACTCCCTTATACCACTGGCACACGTAACAACGGTTCACATAATGAGTCACATCCTTGTAAAGTTCAACTTGGGCCAGTAAAAGTCAGAGGAGATAAGGGCTAATGTCTTATCTTGGCCAAAGTGCCCCTCATTGTGAAGTTCGCTTATAATTTGCTGCCTCAATGAACAATCTAGGATGCATAACTGTAATCCACGAAATAGATAACCATTATGTAAAACAAAATCATGACAGTGACCATCAGTTACCTCCTGAAATATCCTTCTGAAGGAAGGATCGGCTACATTCATATCCGGGAAAGTCTCAAAGCTTATAACTCTGGTACTAATGGTGGTGAGGAGTATAGTACGACGACTCAGGGTATCTGATGTGAAGGTAAACTCATGTAAGTATGCCACCCACTTGGCATGCCGTCGACTCAGTTTGTGTTGGCCGTTGATGTACTTCAGGGCCTCATGATCAATAAACAGAATGAACTCACTCTGCAATAGGTAGTAACGCCAATGCTTTAAGAACTGAACTATGGCATAGAACTCCAGGTCATAGGTGGAATAATTTTTCTTCGATCCTAACAGCTTCTCACTAAAAAAAGCAACCAGTCTCCCTGACTGACTCAGAACAACGCCAATGCTAACACCTAATGCATCACAATTTACCTCGAACACTTTGTCAAAATCAAGGAGTGCTAACACTCGTGCTTCGATCATCTTCTGCTTGACCAGTTGATAATTGACTTCTTCCTCCTCAAACTATTTGAAATCACGCCCCTCGAGGCACTCTGTGATAGGAGCAATCAAAGTGCTGAAGTTTCTGATAAACCGTCTATAGAAAGATGCTAATCCGTGGAAGCTTCTAACATCGTTCGAGTTCTTCGGTTTAGGCCACTCCAAGATTGCATCTATCTTTGACTGATCTACATGAATATCATCAGTAGACACAACAAAACTGAGAAAAGTTACAAAAGTAGTGAAAATGAACACTTTTTCTGAATGACAAATATGCACTCTTTTTTCAGCATCTCAGAAACAGCACAGAGGTGATCAAGATGTAATGCCCACATCGGACTATAAATGAGAATATTTTCGAAGTAAACCACAATGAATTTTCCCATAAAAGTTCGCAAGATCTGATGCATAAATCTCATGAATGTATAGCGCATTGGATAACCCAAAAGGCATGACCATCCACTCATATAAGCCGTGCTGCATCTTAAACGCCGTCTTTCATTCATCTCCAGACCTTATTCTAATATGATGGTATCCACTTTTAAGGTCAATTTTTGAAAAGACCTTAAACCCGGACAGTTGATCTAACATATCATCCAGGCGAAGAATTGGAAACCTGTACTTCACAGTAATTTTATTTATTGCTTGACTGTCAACACACATATGCCATGAACCATCCTTCTTCGGCACCAGTAGAGCAGGAACTGCACATGGGCTTATACTCTTACGGATGTAGCCCCTCTCCAACAACTCAACCACCTGTCGCTGTAACTCTTCAACTTCATTGGAACTGAGGCGATACGCTGGTCGATTAGGCAAACTCGACCCCGAAACAAGATCGATCTGATGTTGAATATCCCTCATAAGTGGCAACCCTGGATGGAGATCCTCTGGCATTAGGTTAGAGAACTCTGATAGTAGCTGTTGCACTTCTGCTGGTAAGTTTAGATCATCGTCTATTGCACTATTGCCACGAGGCAGTAAAGCATAGACTACATCTTCATGCTCAATCTCAACTAAGAACCTAGACATAGAAAGCAGGTTGGTAATGTTGGCTACTAGGGCAGGAGTAGTCTCTTCCCGACGAGGCGTCAACACAATCTTCTTCCCCTTGATGCTAAGGGAATATGTATTTTTTCGCCTATCATGAATAACACCGCCAAGGTTGGCCTAACAACAAATGACAAGCATCCATAGACACAACATCACATCAAGCATTATCAAAATATTTTTTACCGATCGAAAAGAATACTAGACACCTCCTTTCGACTGCTGCCTTACTGCCTTTCAACCACGACAATTTATATAGTCTGGGATGACGATCCGTCTTCAACTGCAGTTTCTGGACAGCATCTTCGGACACTACATTCTCACAATTCCCACTGTCGATAATCAGTTTGCAGACTTTATCTGCAACTGTGCAGGTCGTGTGGAAAATATTGGATCTCAACCAGTCGTCTCCTGAATCGCCCTTGGGGGTCAGTAAACTCTTGCGAGAAAACCCCCCACGTTTACGTCCTTATGTCTATTTATCCTCCTCGGCCACCCATCAATTGTAGTATATTTAGAATTCCTAGCCGCCAATCATTGAAGTACAATTAGAATTTCAATTCCAATTGAAGTGTTATTCCAATTGCAAGTCCATTAACTTTGTATTTCTCCAAGTCATCTCATCTTTAAAATTAATGCAATTTAATCCTTCAATTTCTATCGTGTAGACTTTAATATACAAAATTGTAGATTTCATTTAATTTTGGCATTCTTTTCTCAAATTCTTCGTTAAACATGAAGTTTTACCTACAAAACATAAATTAACATAAATTATGTAAAATTTAATCCAAAAGACAATAAAATATCATGATTTAGGATCACAAATAAGTGTACAAAATACACTAATCAACACCCCCAAACTTGAATCTTTGTTTGTCCTCAAACAAAATTACAACCTAATAAGCACACAAACAAGCAATGCTAATTATCTAATTGGTGGCCAGTCAATCAAGTAAAGCAATAAAATTTGGTTAGCTAACATGGCTTTTTATTTCGAAATTGAAATCATAATATCAAATCTATGCACAGCTTCAAAATCACAATACCAAAATTAAAATCCACTTTTCCAATGTAAAAATCGACGTGTGTATGTGAAGAATTAAGTATAGCATTATGAATTCATAAATTGTTTCAATTTCCGACCTCCAGTGGTCAAATATGTCATTTCATCACTCATAAGATTCACACACCCCCAAACTTATTATTTTCACTATTTTTCAGTGTGTGAACTAATGTTGAATTTTTTTACTATCCTCACCTTTCTAGTTTGACAAAATTTCACCAATTGCAGTTCAACATTTCAATAAATAAGGATTCTCCATTAAGTTTGATTGTTTTAATCTCTAGGCTTTAACAAGGCTAACAATCTCTTATCAAACGTCGATTTTTCTTAAACAGGTGTTTGGGACTTAACCAATGCATTTGGTACATCTTCTGTTTTATGCACCTGCTTTTTCTGATTTTTTTTAAGCATTTTCTCCCTTAAGTTTTCTAAATAACTCATGTAACAAGCTTTCGACCGATAATTCCCAAGTCAGATGACCATAGGGTACCAAGTTTTAAAAACCCTTACAGGCTTAATTGCTGGAGTCATAAAGGTTACGAAGAGAAATTTTCTAAATTTTCATTTATTTATTTATTTATTTATTTTTGCCTTGATTAGTGCAATATCCCTCATTTAACACAAATTCAAGTAAAACGATCTCCAAGTTGAGATTTTCACCCAATTGCATCCCATTGACCTTAGACAATCCACACAAGATTTTTAATTTCACACATGGAATCCTTATTTATCTTAACATCTCCCTACAACAGTGAATTCCTCCCAAACTATTCTAAATGTGGTCCAAGAATGTAAAATTTAGTGGTTTTGGGTTTAACATCTATGGTCCAATATTTCAACCTATTCAATTATGAAATCAACTCATTCCTACACAATACTTAACTTAATTCATGTACTCAATATATATCAAATTTAACATGGAAAAACAAAAATTAATCTAACCATGCAACTTATTCACCATTCATAGATCAATTTATAATTCAATATATTTATCATTGCCAACCAGGTCAACTAACTCACACAAGTACACAAAAAGAAAATATTTTTTTTATTTTTTTATTTTTTTCAATTTTTTTATATAAGTCAATAAAAACAAACAAAAATGGTAATTCATGTTTTCCACCCCCAAACTCAAATTAAATATTATCCTCAATGTTTTTAATTCTAAATCCGTATATAAAGGGGTGGAGAAAAATGTGAAGAAAGGACTTCCCTGATATGACCTTTAATTCAATGGCTAGCTTTTTCATTGATTCATTGGTTCCTTTGTCAATGTTGGTTTATGATAAGTGTGTTTTTACACACTTATTTAGCACTTTTTGTATTTAATTAGAAATGATATTGAGTTTATTTCTACGCATAATTATGTAAATTTCACTTTTGTAGGCAAAAATCCCGATAAGAAGAAGAACGGAACAAAAATGAGACGAAATGGACTAAAAGTGTACAAAATGGTGAAGATGGGGACTAAAATGCACAAGTCAGAAAGCGAAGGACTTGGAGTGAAATTTATCAAGGGCATACATGACATGGAAGTTAAAATCCCAGGGCCAAATTGTACATGATCAAAGTTAAGGGACTATTTTGTAACTTAACAAAAGTTTAGGGACCTTGTTGCAAATTTACCTAGATATTTACTTAACTTAATCTCTAAGCAAAGAAAAATATCCCATGTATAGATAAGGGTGTTGGACGTTTTTTTTTGAGAAAAAAAAAATAGGATAGAATATATATATATATATATATATATATATATATATATATATATATATATATATATTAGTTTTTTTTTAGTTTAGTTTAGTTTAGTTTCTCTCTTTTTTTTTCTCTCTTCTTCTTCTTCCTTTTCTTTTCTTTTTCTTTCTTTTTCTTTTGTGTTCTTGGCTCATGGAAGAGAGGAAATCATAGAGCAAAAGGGAGATTACTACAAAGGACTTGGCAAAGAATTGGGGAAGATCAATACCAAGTTAAAAAAGGGTTTATCTATACTTTGATTTCTCTATTTATTTGCCAAACTTGTAATGAATATGTTTATATATCTCCTATGTTATTATATCTATAAAATGAGCTAGTTTGTTGTGTTGGAATTTATGAATTGAATTTAACCTAGTTGTTTCATTGATTATCGATATATCTACATGTTTAGTGATAAATGTAGTTGTTATCAAAATCATAGTGTATTGATCATCATGTTTAAGATGATTTCATTTTTGTGACGACAAGATGAAATTATTAGGTTTTACATCATTTTTGGTGACGCTTAAATGATTGTAATTAATTTTAATGTGATTGTTGCAAGATAGTTGCATTTAATAGACCAAAGTGTTCGATTCATCTAATTGACAACTAGATGAAATTATTAGGTAATTATGTGTGACTGTTGAACAATGATTGCATTAATTAGACCGAAATGATTGATACCTCGGATTTGTATTAGTATATCTTTTGCGCGTTTAGGTGATATAGAAATATACACCTACTCTGAGTGACCCATTGAGCTATTTTCACAGATATTCATGCAATTGGTCAACTTTGTATCGACATAGAAATATGTGGTATGAATTGACTAATTAGGGTTAATATTCGCTCGAAAGAGGGTATTAGCTAAAACAGGAGAATCGGGTCTAACTATCGCATTTTGATAATATGCATCGGCACATAATTGGTTCGAGATCAATGAAACAATAGGTTAAGCGACATCGTAAATTCCAACCACACTTTTCCCTCCGAAATTTGTCAAGACACCTCTTATTTTGTAGTTAGAATTAAAATCGATTAAAGTTGTGTAATCCAAAGTACACATTCCTCGTGGGATCGACAATCCGGACTCTTAAGGTCCACTTTATTACTTGAACGCGACCCGTGCGCTTGCTGTACGATTTTCAGCGAACAAGTTTTTGGCGCCGTTGTCGGGGAGTGTTTAGGTCAATTTGTTAGTTTAGTTGTCTTTTATTTTAACGAATTTTATTTTTGAAATTTTTAATTTCTCTCAAAAAAAAAAAAATCCAAAACTGTGGTTGTCTTCTGATTTTCAAAACTCCGAACTCGTTGACTTTTTATGCATCGTTCGCGAAGTCTCGATTTAGCTGAATTTGATCCAGAAATCGAGGAGACTTTCGAAAAAAGGCTGCGTGAACGGCACGAGTTAAGAAGACAACTTGTTTGAGATGGATCGATAAGGGATCCTGTTGACCCTCTCATTCAACCAAAACATGCCACAGGGATGATGTTCACTTTGGTTTCATTAACCAAGCGGGAAGGATCCAGAATCCCATTGTGAATGAGGAAGATATCTTTGTTTAGGGATTTCTGAACCGTCACGTAGGTTGAGAATCAATCGGGAATCATTTATCCTCCTTTTGGGCATCCAAATTTCCAAGCCGAGGCTGATGTTATTAATTTGTTCTCCAACACCATATCATTTTATGGGAGAATAGATGAAAACCCTCATGTACTCACGTGGCTCGATTTAGGAAATTGTTAGCAATTTCATTTATGAAGAGTGAGTGAGGAGGCCATCGAATGAGGGTTATTCGTGCGCACTACGAAAGACGAGGCGAGAGAGTGGCTTGACACTCTACCTAGGAGTATCACACATTTGGGTAGAGCGTACGAGAAATTTACAACTAAATTCTTTCCACCCGCTCGTGTTGCCAAACTCAAGCACGATATAACCACTTTTCAACATTTGGACTCGGAGAGTTTTCATGAAGCACAGGAGAGATTCAAGGACATGCTCAGAAGTGCCCAAACAATGGGATTACTTTAGCCCATCAAGTCCAATACTTCTATGCGGTTTAACTCCTTCTCATCGCTCAAATGTCGACTCATCGTCAAAGCGGATCTGTCCAAACAAAAGTATCAGAGGCGTATGATCTATTTGAGGTGATGAAGCGAACAAAGTGCTATGTGGCGGGATAGACGTGCTAAAATAGGAGTTAGTGGAGCTCGAGCAGTGAAGCATATTCCTTAGTTTTATCTAAGATCGACTCCTTAGCACGTAAGGTAGAAGGACTTTCGACATCTTCTTCCAGCTCGCATTCATCTCACATGATACAATCACCGCCTGTTTGTGATTTATGTGGAGCTAATCATCCCGATCCTAGTTGTCCTGCGATTGCCGTAGTTCGGGACCACCGAGCAGCAGGCTATCTCAGGAATTTTCAACGCCCCGGGTTCAATCCTTATTCGCAAACTTATAACCCTGGTTGGCGTAATCATCCCAACTTTTCTTATGGGAACAATCAAAATGTACTGAATCCTAAACCACAAGAGAAGAAGGAAGGTTGGGAAGAGGCTATTGCTAAATTAGCAAATCATCAGTTGCAATACCAAGAACGCAATGATGCCTCTTTGAAGAATACGGAAGGCAAGTGGGCGGATTGCTAAACTTCTCTACGAGAGGCCTCGAGGGGCTTTGCCAAGTGACACTAAGACTAATCCTCGAGAGAAGCGCAAGTTTGTTACTACCGAAGTGGGATACGGTTGTGCGATCCACGGTGATACGACCCACTACACCCTCTGGCGAGAAAGAGGTGAGTACGAGGAACCGGAAATCTGAACAAGTACAACTGATGTAGTCGAGCCATCATCATCGACGACTCCTACACCAGTTAAGACTTATGTACCACCTATCCCATTTCCACAAAGGCTCCAGAAGCACAAGTTGGACGTACAGTTTGGTAAATTTTTGGAGGTCTTTAAAAAATTACACATCAACATCCCGTTCTTTGATGCTCTAGCTCAAATGCCGAGCTATGCGAAATTCATGAAAGATATCCTTTCTAACAAAAGGAAGTTTCGGGAGCATGAGACGGTGATGTTAAGCTGAAGAGTGTAGTGCTATCCTCAGAAACAAGTTACCTCCAAAATCAAAGATCCAGGTAGCTTTACTATTCCATACGTCATTGGTGATACGAATATTAGTAAAAGCGGCTGTGTGATCGGGAGCCGATATTAACTTGATGCCATTGTCGATTTTTCGAAAGTTGGGATTGGGAGAAGTCAAGGCTACTACGGTATCCTTGCAATTGGCGATCGTTCCATCACGTATCCTCGTGGTGTCGTAGAGGATGTGTTAGTGAAAGTTGACAAGTTCATCTTTCCTGTGACTTCATTATCCTCGACATGGAGGAAGATCATGAGATCCCTATCATTTTAGAGGCGGCCATTTCTTGCCACGAGTGTCGAGCTCGATCGACGTGCAGAAGGGAAACTCATCTCTACGGCAAGATGAGCAAGTTACATTCAATATTTTGAAATCTGTCAAGTACCCATCGGCGGTGAAAATTGCTTCGAGTTGAAATTATGGATGAATTGGTTGCCGACTCTTTATGGACGTTACGAGGATCATCTTGAAAAATGCCTTGTCGAGTTCACCGCATAACGGCCGATGGTGACCACGATGTTGAGGATATGGTCAATTACTTAAATCTTTGTACCTTCCCATACCTTCATCGGGACACCATATTTTGATGAATTGGATAAAACTTCTCCACCACTTCCATCACACCAAAAAGCACCTAAGCTTGAATTGAAAACTCTTCCACCTCATCTCGAGGTATGCTTATTGGGTGAATCATCCACGCTTCCGGTTATCATTTCTAACTCCTTGAGTGAGCTAGAAGTAGAGAAGCTACTTCGAGTTCTTCGGGGAACATAAGGAAGCCGTTGGGTGGACGATTGCGATATTCGAGGAATTAGTCCGTCTTTACGTATGCACAAGATATTGATGGAGAATGACTTTAAGCCAATGAGTTGAGCATCAAAGGCGACTTAACCCGAATATGAAGGAAGTGGTGCGAGCGAAGTTGTGAAATGGCTTGATACGAGGCATTATCTATCCCATCTACGATAGTCCTTGGGTAAGTCTGTTCAAGTCGTTCCAAAGAAGGGAGGTATCACGGTGGTAGAGAATGAAGGCAATGAGCGATACCTACCCGACATTCTTGGTTGGAGAGTGTGCATTGACTACCGCAAGTTGAACAACTGCGACTAGAAAGGATCATTTTCCTCTTCCTTTCATAGATCGAGATGCTAGAGCGGTTGGCGGGGTATTCGCATTCTTGTTTTCTCGATGGTTATTCGGGCTACAATCAAATTCCCATAGCCGGAAGACCAAGAGAAAACCACTTTACATGCCCGTACGGTACTTTTGCGTACGGGAGAATGCCCTTTGGCCTTTGTAATGCACCGCATGACTTTCCAACGGCGTATGATGGCAATTTTCTCGGACATGGTCAAGAAATGTATTGAGATCTTCATGGATGATTTCTCGGTATTTGGGCGTTCATTTGATGGATGTACGAATAATTTGGAGAGAGTGCTCCACATTTGTGAAGATACTAATTTGGTACTCAAGCGGGAAAAATGCCATTTTATGGTACAAGAAGGTATAGTTCTTGGCCATCGGATATCCCTGAAAGGAATAGAGGTGGACAAGGCAAAATTCAAGTGATTGAAAAAGTGCCCCACCTACCCTTTGTACGAGGGATTAGGAGTTTTCTTGGTCATCTTTGGATTTTACTGGGAGGTTCATTAAAGACTTTTCCAAAATCACAAAACCACTGTGCTCCTTACTTGAGAAGAATATTACTTTTAATTTCTCTCAAGAGTGTCTCGTACTTTCAATGCTTTGAAAGAAAAACTCATTCTTGCCCCTATCATTGCGGCTCGGATTGGAATCTTCCATTCGAGCGATGTGCGATGCTAGTGATTATGCTATTGGTGCGGTTTTGGGACGGTGGCGAGACAAAATCACTGCATGTGATCTACTATGCTAGTAGAACTCTTACCGATGCGCGATTGAACTATGCCAGCTGCGAGAAGGAAATGCTTGCGATAGTGTTTGCGTTCGATAAATTCAGATCTTACCTCATTGGCTCAAAGGTTATCGTCTACAACGATCATTCGGCTATTAAATATCTGTTGGCTAAAAAGATGCAAAGCTTCGAGATTGATCGAGATGGGTACTCCTTACTGCGGGAGTTTGACCTCGAGATTCGAGATAAAAGGGAACCAGAAAATGTTGTAGGCGATCATTTATCTCGTCTCGAGCAACCCCGACGATGTGTTGGAAGGAGATATTAATGAGGTATTTCCGGGATGAACAACTACGCAAATTTTGCAATTGTTGCAAGTATCTAATTTGCCATGGTATGCGGACCATGTCAATTATCTTGCAAGTGGTATCATACCCCAGAGCTTTCATTTCAACAACGCAAAGGTTCTTCGATATTAAGCACTACTTTTGGGAAGATCCTTTGTTGTTTAAAAGGGGTCGGATCGAGATCATTCGGAGATGTGTACTGAAAATGAAATGGAGAACATTCTTGATAGATGTCATTCTTCTCCATATGGTGGACACTTTGGTGCGGTGAAAGCTGCGGCGAAATGCTTCAATGGTTTTTCTTGGCCCACGCTATTTAAAGACGCTCACACACTCGTCTCTAAATGCGACGAGATGTCAACGTACGGGTAACATTTCCGAGGCGAAATGAGATGCGTTGACTTCGCTATTAGAGGTAGAGATTTTGATGTGTGGGGCATTAACTTTATGGGGCCATTTCCATCGTCATTTTCAAACCGGTACATTACATTACGGGTGTTGTTGATTATGTGTCTAAGTGGGTTGAGACTGTGGCTTTACCTACTAATGATTCTCGGGTAGTCGTGAACTTCTTAAAGAAAAATATTTTTTCTCGTTATGGCACTCCTCGAGTTATCATTAGTGACGGAGGCAAACATTTCTGTAATCGCCTTTTAGACTCACTTTTGGCCAAGTATGGGTTTAAGCATCGTGTAGCTACACCCTATCACCCCCAAACAAGTGGCCAAGTTGAAATCTCAAACCGAGAGTTAAAGAAAATTCTCGAGTTGACAGTGAATGCTTCGCGGAAAGATTGGTCCAAGAAATTGGACGACGCGTTATGGGCATACCGCACTGCTTTTAAAACTCCTATCGGTATGTCACCATATCGCTTGTTATTTGGAAAAGCATGTCATCTACCTGTCGAACTCGAACACCGGGCATACTGGGCCATAAAAACTTTAAACTTTGATGAAAAGTTATGCAGTGCGAAAGAGGTTGCTCCAACTCGATGAACTTGATGAGATCGCCTTGATGCTTTATGAAAGTGCCGTCTCTACAAAGAAAAGACAAAGAGATGGCATGATCGAACATCGTTAAGCGGGAATTTTATGTTGAATGACAAGTTCTTCTTTATAATTCTCGACTCGGTTATTCCTGGTAGCTCCGCTCTAGATGGTCGGGACCTTATACCATCACACAAATTTTTCCACATGGAGCAATTGAGCTTTACTACAAAGACGGGAATTTCAAAGTCAATGGCCAGAGATTGAAGCCATATTTGGGAAATGACTTTGACAAAGAGCAGATTAATAGCCGTTCGTTTGAATAATCCCGAATGATGTGAGTCCTATAGTCGAGCTAACGACTATAACCAAGCGCTTGTTGGGAGGCAACCCAACGTCTTTATTACTTTATTCCATGTTTTTAGTGTATTTACTGCTTTTATTATTATTATTATTATTATTATTATATTTATGAACTAATGTCGCTATTTTTGTAGGCCATGTTTGCAGTTCCACTATGTCTCTGATTTTCGTGAGTCTGATTACATTGATGTACAAAAAGGTCATTGGACCGAGCTACTCCGACACATCACGAGTCCGGATGCTTGCATTGGTACCTTTCACATGGAATTCGGGAAGTCTCTATTTTCCTTTCGCTTGTTCTTTACACATTGAGGCAATGTGTTGATTAACTTTGGGGGTATTGAGCACTTGCCGGACTACGATGTTGTGTTGTTGGATATATTTGAGCCTTGCAGCTACTTTGTGTGCTTTGATTGTCGATGATGTTGTATTGACATTTTAGAAGGCCTTGCGTTGTTATTTGTATGAAGTTGGAATTGTTATTGATTCACAAACTATGTTTCTTTGAATTATCTTTGTTATCTTTGTAAAATTTTTCAAAACTTGCTTATCCATGTGAGATTATGAGTTTTATTGAGCACATAGGGGATTGATTGTTATTTTGACGTGGAAATGATTGTTTTATGGATAATTTTTGAATTGGTAGAACTTAGGTTGTGAGTATTGTTGCAAAAATTATATCAACCTATACCCATTTCTCATCTACTTTACCATGTTGTGAAATAAGTTTGGGGGTGGTTAGGTAAATGATTTTGTTGAAAAATGTGTTGATTCCATGCATGTTGATAAAATGATTGTGTGGAGTGTCTGTTTGCCAAGTATAAGCTAGGTATTGACCGTATGCTAGGAATCTCTGCCCGTCTTGTTACTTGAAAAGAATATTGCCTGTGTTAAAACTATGTCTCATTTCGTAGCCTTTTTGACTCGAGTTATTAAGTCCGTTGGGGTATTTCCAAAACCTGGTACCCTTTGGTACCCTTTGGTCTAAACAATAGGGAGTTACCGACCTAAAGCTTGCTACAGGGGTCAAGAAGAAAGCTTAAGGGAGTGAGGCGAATTTTGAGCTTTTGTTGAAACTTTGATTTGGTGCAATTGATTGATCCTGGGCGTAGATAACTAGTGGGTTTGACTTACTTAGTATAAGCTTGATTGTAACGCACTCATTAGTGGAGAATCATCACATTTTTATATGTTGAAATTGCCGGTTAGATCCAACCAAACTAGTCTTTGAAAAAGAAAAGAATGGAAGAGAACCCTTTAGATTTACACTTTGGGAAAATGAAAGAAAATATCTATTCTAAGTGTGAATTTTACGAGCGTGAAAGGATATATTTGACTACAAAGGGTTGGGTTGGAACCAATGTCAAAAAAAATTTTCCATTTTAATGATTGTTTTCTAGTTTTGATAATAATTGAGAATGACTATGCACACACTACACTGATTGAACTACGGATAAGCTAAATGATTTTATATAGCATTATTTGGAGCATAGTTGTGAATTGATAGACAATTTTTAAACTCTCTGATATTCTTTGTGAGCTATCTAATGTGTTGATCAACTTGCTTCGCATCTACATGATTATGTTAGAAGTAATCTTGCTCGGGACTAGCAGAGCTCGAGTTTGGGGGTGTGATAAGTGTGTTTTTACACACTTATTTAGCACTTTTTGTATTTAATTAGAAATGATATTGAGTTTATTTCTACGCATAATTATGTAAATTTCACTTTTGTAGGCAAAAATCCCGATAAGAAGAAGAACGGAACGAAAATGAGACGAAATGGACTAAAAGTGTACAAAATGGTGAAGATGGGGACTAAAATGACAAGTCAGAAAGTGAAGGACTTGGAGTGAAATTTATCAAGGGCATACATGACATGGAAGTTAAAATCCCAGGGCCAAATTGTACACGATCAAAGTTAAGGGACTATTTTGTAACTTAACAAAAGTTTAGGGACCTTGTTGCAAATTTACCTAGATATTTACTTAACTTAATCTCTAAGCAAAGAAAAATATCCCATGTATAGATAAGGGTGTTGGACATTTTTTTTGAGAAAAAAAAAATAGGATAGAATAAATAAATAAATAAATAAATATATATATATATATATATATATATATATATATATATAGATATATATCTATATATATATATATTAGTTTTTTTTTAGTTTAGTTTAGTTTAGTTTAGTTTCTCTCTTCTTCTTATTACTTTTATTTTGTTTTTATTTATTTTTGTTTTTTTTTCTTTGCTCATGGAAGAGAGGAAATCATAGAGCAAAAGGAGATTATTACAAGGACATGGCAAAGAATTGGGGAAGATCACTCCCCCGCTAAAAAAGGGTTGATCTATACTGTGATTTCTCTATTTATTTGCCAAACTTGTAATGAATATGTTTATATATCTCCTATGTTATTATATCTATAAAATGAGCTAGTTTGTTGTGTTGGAATTTATGAATTGAATTTAACCTAGTTGTTTCATTGATTATCGATATATCTACATGTTTAGTGATAAATGTAGTTGTTATCAAAATCATAGTGTATCGATCATCATGTTTAAGATGATTTCATTTTTGTGACAACAAGATGAAATTATTAGGTTTTACATCATTTTTGGTGACGCTTAAATGATTGTAATTAATTTTAATGTGATTGTTGCAAGATAGTTGCATTTAATAGACCAAAGTGTTCGATTCATCTAATTGACAACTAGATGAAATTATTAGGTAATTATGTGTGACTGTTGAACAATGATTGCATTAATTAGACCGAAATGATTGATACCTCGGATTTCCATTAGTATATCTTTTGCGCGTTTAGGTGATATAGAAATATACACCTACTCTGAGTGACCCATTGAGCTATTTTCACAGATATTCATGCAATTGGTCAACTTTGTATCGACATAGAAATATGTGGTATGAATTGACTAATTAGGGTTAATATTCGCTCGAAAGAGGGTATTAGCTAAAACAGGAGAATCGGGTCTAACTATCGCATTTTGATAATATGCATCGGCACATAATTGGTTCGAGATCAATGAAACAATAGGTTAAGCGACATCGTAAATTCCAACCACACTCTTCCCTCCGAAATTTGTCAAGACACCTTTATTTTCTTATTTTGTAGGTTGTTAGTTTTTATCTTATATTTTTAAATCTGTGTGTTTCCTTTTGTTGTTAGAATTAAAATCGATTAAAGTTGTGTAATCCAAAGTACACATTCCTCGTGGGATCGACAATCCGGACTCTTAAGGTCCACTTTATTACTTGAACGCGACCCGTGCGCTTGCGGTACGATTTTCAGCGAACAGTTTACATGTTCCGCGACGTCAAGTTCCTGAAAAATCAAATAAAGCATCAAGAACAAATAATTGGAACAAATGTTACTTAACTCTAACATCTAATAAACAAACTAACATATCAAAGATATAAGGGGGAAAAGAGATATAGATAAGGAGCCACAAATAAATTAAATTATCCTAAAACTCAAAATCAAAATAAAAAAATAAGGAAAAAAGTTTGGGTTGCCTCCCAAGAAGCGCTTCTTTAACGTCATTAGCTTGACTTTGTGCCGCAATTACTCTGGAACAGTGAGTTCAACACTTTCTTTGGCAGTGGGAAAATCCTCCACGTAGTGTTTTGATGTGTTGCCCATTAACCTTGAAATTTCTTTTAGTTGGGTGGTGTAATTCAACTATACCGTAGGGAAACACTTGGGATACTGTGAAAGATCCAGATCATCTTGATTTCAATTTTCTTGGGAATAGCTTAAGTCTAGAATTGTACAAGAGTACTTGATCCCCCACTCTGAAAATTCGTTGTAGAATATTCTTGTCATGCCACTTTTTCGTCCTTTCTTTGTAGATTGATGCATTTTCATAAACTTCTCTTCTGAATTCTTTCTATTCGTAAAGCTGTAATATTCTTATTTCACCAGCCTTTTTTAAGTCCATGTTTAACTGCTTCAATGTCCAGTATGCTTTGTGTTCAAACTCAACTGGTAAGTGGCAAGCCTTCCCAAATACTATTCGGTATGGTGACATTCCAATCGGCATCTTATAAGCGGTGCAATAGGCCCACAAAGCATCGTCCAATTTTTTGGACCAATCTTTATGAGATGCACTTACCGTAAGTTCCAAAATCCTTTTCAACTATTTGTTGGATGTTTCAACCTGTCCACTTGTCTGAGGGTGAAAAGGTGTCGCTATTCGATGTTTTACTCCATATTTAGCAAGAACTGC
Source organism: Fraxinus americana (assembly GCA_035079005.1). Classification (NCBI taxonomy): domain Eukaryota; kingdom Viridiplantae; phylum Streptophyta; class Magnoliopsida; order Lamiales; family Oleaceae; genus Fraxinus; species Fraxinus americana. The sequence goes on along the minus strand of CM068723.1, from coordinate 6,080,902 downwards.
TTGGAATAACAGGTTACGGAAGTGAGTCCGACCATCAGTGATGATGGCTCTTGGAGCTCCATAGCGGTTGAAGATATTTTTTCTTATGAAATCCACCACTACCCTAGCATATTGGTCAGCAATGCCTTTGTTTCCACCCATTTGAAGACGTAGTCCACTGCCACTATGATATATCGATTGTTATAGGACGATGGAAAATGTCCATAAAATCAATGCCCTAAACATCGAATAACTCCACTTCCAAAATATTGTTTAAGGGCATCTCGTGGCGAGCAGAAATGTTACCTGTTCGTCGACACTTATCACATGATCTGCAAAAACTGTGACAGTCCTTAAATAACGTTGGCCAATAGAAACCACTTTGAAGTACCTTCGCTGCGGTTTTAGTCGGGCCAAAATGCCCTCTATACACCGAAGCATGAACCCTGGAAAGTATTGGTTTCATCTCATCCTCTAGCACACGTCTTCTAATAATCGGATATACCCCTCTTCTGTATAAATGTGGATCATCTCAGTAATAAAATTTCGCCTCATGGAAAAGTTTCTTCTTCTGCTGATAGGTAAAATCTAGATCCACATGCCAACTTGCAAAGTAATTAACAATGTCTGCATACTAAGGAGCCTTTTCCAACTGCATAAGTTGCTCATCAGAAAAAATTTCATTGATATCCAAGTCGTCAAACTCTTCAGCCTACTCCAGCCTTGATAAGTGATTCGCTACCTGGTTTTATGTCCCCTTCTTATCACGAATTTCAATGTCAAACTCTTGCAGTAACAGAACACATCGAATCAGCCTGGGTTTGGCATCTTTTTTCTCAAATAAATACTTCAAAGCTGAATGGTCTATGTAGACTATCACCTTTGAACCAATCAGATAAGAGCGAAATTTGTCAAAGGCAAATACTACTGCTAGCATTTCCTTTTCAGTTGTTACGTAGTTGATCTGAGCATCTATCATGTTTTACTGGCATAGTAGATGACATGCAAGACCTTTCCCCTTTGTTGACCTAGCACTACTCCCACTGCGAAATCACAAGCATCACACATGAGTTCAAATGGTAGTTCCCAATCTGATGCCACTATAATAGGTGCAGATGTTAACTTGTCCTTCAAAGTCTTAAAAACATGTAAACATTCATCAGAAAAGATAAATGACTCATCTTTCTCCAGTAATTTGCACAGAGGTTTTGTAATCTTCGAGAAGTCTTGGATGAATCATCTGTAAAACCCCGCATGGCTTAGAAAACTTTGAATCTCTTCGACTGAAGTAGGTGGCTGCAATTTTTCAATCACCTTTATCTTTGATTTGTCAACTTCAATGCCCTGTGATGAAATTCGATGACCCAGCACTATCCCTTCTTTTACCATAAAGTGACACTTTTCCCAATTGAGCACCAGATTCTTCTCTTCATACCTTCATAAGACGAGTGATAAACGTTCCAAGCAATCATCAAATGAATCTCCAAATATTGAAAAGTCATCCATAAATACTTCTATGTATTTCTCAACCATATCAGAGAATATTGCCATCATACATCGCTGAAAAGTTGCAGGTGCGTTGCAGAGACCAAATGGCATTCTTCTAAAAGCAAAAGTACCGTAAGGACATGTGAATGTTGTTTTCTCTTGGTCTTCTGGAGCAATTGCTATCTGATTATACCCCGAGAATTGATCCAGAAAACAATAATGAGAATGACCTACTAACCGTTCTAACATCTAATCGATAAAGGGCAATGGAAAGTGATCATTTCTGGTGGCATTATTCAGTTTCCTGTAATCTATGCAGACTCTCCACCCCCGTGACTAATATTGTTGGAATTAACTTATTGTTCTCATTCTTCTCCATCGTAATTCCACCCTTCCTAGGCATCATATGAACTGGACTGACCCACAAACTGTCTGAAATGGGTAGATAATTCCTGCATCAAGTAAATTCAACACCTCTTTCCTGAAAACTTCCTTCAAAGTTGGGTTCAGTTTGCGCTGTCTCTCCACCGATGGTTTGGACTCATCCTCCATCAAAATCTTGTGCATACAAAGAGTGGGACCGATTTCCCGAATGTCAGCTATTGTCCATCCAATTGCAGTTTTATGTTCTCGAAGTACACCCAACAGCTTCTTCTCCTCCTCTGTTGTAATGTCGCTGGCAATGTCACAGGTAAGGTTGAAACATCTCCCAAATATGCATAACGGAGGTGTGATGGTAAGGGCTTTAACTCCAAACTCGGTGCTTTCTTCACTGATGGTACTGATGGTGTGGGATTTGAACCAAGAGACTCATATTGCCAATGTATCTTTGCATTTGATTGTTCAACCAAATTCACCATGCATTATGTTCCTTCTAACTTTTCTTCTTCAAGTTTTACACTATCTGCTTCATGATCTTTTTCTGGATTTGTTACATGAAATACATTTGTCACAAGTTCATCAAGAACATCCACCTGGCAGTAAGTGTTTGATGTCAACGGGTGTTTCATTGCTTTGAACATATTGAAAATGACTTGTTCATTGTCCATGCGAAGGATCATTTTCGATCATAAACATCAATCAACGCCCGCCCTGTAGCCAAGAATGGTCTGCCCAAGATAAGAGGAATATTGGAATCCTCCTCCATATCCAAAATTATGAAGTCGGCCGGGAAGATAAATTTATCAACCTTGACAAGTACATCTTCAACAATTCCCTTTGGCCTTTTTATCGAACGGTCAGCAAGTTGTAAAGAAATAGCTGTAGGTTTAGCTTCTCCTAATCCAAGAGACCGGTAAACAGATAGTGGCATTAAGTTAACACTGGCACCTAAATCACATAAAGAAAGTTCAAAATAAATAGAATCAATGGTGCATCGTATAGTGAAACTCCCTGGATCTCTTAGTTTAAGAGGTAGCTTCTTCAGGAGAACTGAACTACATTCTTCATTTAAGCATACGGTTTCATGTTCTTCCAATTTCCACTTGTTAGCCAAGATCTCTTTCAGAAACTTTGCATAACTAGGCATCTGTGCAATTACGTCGGCGAATGGTATGTTTATTTGGAACTTCTTAAAGATTTCAAAAAACTTCGCGAATTGCTTATCCATCCTCCTCTTTTGCAACCTTTGAGGACAGGGGATCGATGGCACATAAGCTTTAACAGAACTCAGTGCTCTAACTACAGCTAGTTCTTCTTTCTCTTCTTTGTCTTCATGTTCATGTGTTCCAACTTGCTATTTCTCCAGCCCCCCCTTCTACTTCTGCTTTTTTCTCTCTTCTATTAGGCCTTTACACATGTATTTCGAGTAGCTGTACTCCACTTCTAATTGTGATGGTCTGCACTTGCTTCTTTGGGTTTATCATAGTGTTGTCCGGTAATGTCCCTTGGGGTCGTTCTATCAACTGCTGAGCTATCTGACAAATTTGTATTTCCAATTTCTTGACTGAAGCTTGTTTATTTTGAAAGTTTGTATCAATTTGTTGGAAAACCTTATCTGTCCTTTGCATGTACTGATTGAACATCTCCCCCAAACTTGCTTTCTTCTCTAGCTGAGCATTATTTGGGGCACTCCCTGGCTGAGTATCAGACCACCTGAAATTTGGGTGTTGTTTCCATCCCGGATTGTAAGTTTGAGAATACGGGTTGAAGTTGCGAGAGCCATTTTGAATAAAATTGACATGTTCTTCTGGGAAACCCATAGACATACAGCTTTCAGTTGCATGGTTTGCCCCGCAATTTTCGCACGATACGCTACTCATTACTGCATGTGCTCCCTTTGTCTGAGATTTCACCAACAATTCTACTTGCTTAGTCAACGGTACTATTTGTGCGTTCGTAGATGCAGTGTTATCAATTTGATATATCCTGGTTGCTCTCAGTGATACCACTCTTTCTGATGAAAATATTGAGTGTGTAGTGGCAATTAGCTCAAATAGATCCAATGTTTGTTGTACTGATTTTCCTATAATTGATCCATCCGCAGAAGAATCCACCTGAAATTTTGACAGTGGTGAAAGTTCGGTGTAGAAGTATTGCACTTGATTACCAATTGGGATCCCATGATTTGGACACTTTTGCATCAGCTCTTTAAATCTGTTCCATGCCTCGCGATAGCTTTCTCCATCCTGTTATTGGAAAGTTTGAATTTCTAATCTGATTCTAGCTACTTTCGCCGGTGGGAAGAATTTATAGCAAAATTTTCTGGTCAGTTCTTCCCATGTAGTGATGTTTCCATGAGGTTCGACGTCCAACCACTCCAATGCGGCATCTCTAAGTGTATATAGGAATAACCACAATTTAATAGCATCTTCATTGACCCCCGGAGCATGGAAATTCTGATGATTTCGGAGAAGTCTGGAGATGTGTGTATTTGGATTTTCATGAGGTAATCCGTAGAATTGAAGAGTATTGCTCATTAAATTGATCCATTCTGCCCTTATCGGAAAATTGTTTATCCCAAAATCTGGATACACAATACTGGAGCGTACAGGCACGGCTATTGACGTTAAAAACATTGAAACTGGCAGGTCACCTTCGTTTATTTCCCTTCGCTCGTGCTGCTGATCCGGTAGTGCCGCTACTCTTGCGGCCACTTGTCCAATTGGCTGAAAAGGAATAGGAATGTTTTGACCGTCAGTCATTTGATGTTGTTTTTGTTTGTGTTCCTTGCGCCTTCTTCTGAAAGTACGTTCTATTTTCGAATCAAACGGTTCAAGATCGTCGCCTTGGGTACGGAGCATACAACGAACACTTTTTTTTAAAAAAATAAAAGTAAAATCATATAACAATTAAAAAAATTTTAACTAAGACTAAAAGTAAATAGTCCCCGGCTAGTGTAGATATCGCTAGTGTACGATATCGTAACAAATAATATAGTGGACCTTTGAGTCCTCGTTGAGTCCTTTAACTAATTCAATTTCATATATCTATGCGAATCAATTTTAATTAAACGAAACACTAGATCTAAGAATTCAAATTATGACCGCAATAATTAATATAGGTATCTCTACACATTATACTAATTTACCAAATTTTATTATATGGTCTAAATCTCAAACTTACCTCTCGATTCGTAAGAAGCTCACTTAATCATCAAATTATTGATCAAGTAATTTAATGCATTAAATTCATAATAAAATCAACACATAGATAAATAAACCACATAACTCTTGAATATAAAAATAAAGGATCACAAGTCGACTAAATTGTTTTCCCCAATATGAAAATTAGTTATTCAAACTGAAAGAATAAAAATAAGAAAAAGTGGAAAGAAATCACCAAAAATTGACCAAACGTGAAGTTGTCGTATCCTGCCAATTCTTTTTCTCTTTTTGCGTGTATATTTATTTGTTGGACTTTTTTGATTCCTCAAGCTACCTTGGTTTTTGTGCGTGATTATATGAATAATTTCTCTCTCTGCAGCAATGTAGCCTCCTCTTTTTTGTCCCAGGCAGCCTTGTTTTTCTTCTTTTCTTGCTTCGGGTCCTGTAAGTGGATATATAATTTCAGCCCAGCAGAAAAAACCCCTCACGTTTACGTCTTTATGTCTATTTATCCTCCTCGGCCACCCATCAATTGTAGTATATTTAGAATTCCTAGCCGCCAATCATTGAAGTACAATTAGAATTTCAATTCCAATTGAAGTGCTATTCCAATTGCAAGTCCATTAACTTTGTATTTCTCCAAGTCATCTTATCTTTAGAATTAATGCAATTTAATCCATCAATTTCTATCGTGTAGACTTTAATCTACAAAATTGTAAATTTCATTCAATTTCGGCATTCTTTTCTCAAATTCTTCGTTAAACATGAAGTTTTACCTGCAAAACATAATTTAACATAAATTATGTAGAATTTAATCCAAAAGACAATAAAATATCATGATTTAGGGCCACAAATAAGTGTACAAAATACACTAATCACCATCTCCATACAACACATCATCAACTTCATCATCGTCATACACGAGTTCTCCAAACTCCTCAGTTTTATCTACTGAGTCCTCCTAAATCAGAAGATTTTTACCCTTCTGACTAGCTGGTTTCCTGCAATCAGTTGCCTATGCCCTTGTTCACCACATCTGAAGCACTTGATATTTGAACCAAAAATCTCCCGTAGTGGCTGTTGACCAGGACGGAATGCTGGGGGGCGAACTGGTTAGTTACTTTCGTTTCGGATTACCGGCCTCCTATTCTGCTGTTTTTCTACCACCAGTGTACGCTGCTATGCCTAAAAAGTGATCCATTGTGAGTGAAGGCTGAGGGCATCCTGTATGGGTTGTCATAATCCCCCCAAATATCGTGCCACCATCTGCTCTTCTGTCTCAGATAAGTCATTCTAGGCTAACAACTAATAGAACTCCTCCGTATAATCTTCAACTAATCTCATGCCTTGCTTTAGGGAATGGAGCTGCTGAAATAAGGTTTAGGTGTAGCCGAAAGGAAGAAAGTGACCTTTCATCTTCTTCTTCATCTTCTCCCAATCAGTGATCTTAGTCTTGCCATGTCTGTCCCGTGAGCGCCTCAGTTGTTCCCACCATGCAAATGCTCTACCCTTCAGTTTAATGGCAATTAGTTTCATCTTGATATTATCTGGGACCTCCTTAAACTCGAAGATACGCTCCACTTTGTTCAACCAATCAAAAAATCCTTCGGCCTGCAATATACCAAAAAACTCAAGCAAATCCGCTCTAAAGCCGAAGTCTTCATGGCGATCCTCTCAACCACGGTGCTTCCCTAACCGAGCACGGTGGTAATATGGATTTTCGAAACTGGAATCGGATTCGTGACCCTCCACTTCACCGAAATCATGCGCCACTAGACGCTGAGTTAACTCCGCAACTTGCCTCACATCCTAAACGTTACGATCATGGTAAGGGACTTCCTCATTTAGAACCTGCCAGGGACGACCACGAGTGCCATTCATCTCAGTAAAAATCCAACCTTTCACGTAAGATCCAAACATATTGAAGTAAGGTATCATTGGATTCGAGATGCTTTGGAGATGAAGAAGTTACAGCTAGATAAAATCCATACTGATGAGAATGGTTCAGATATGATGACAAAGCCATTGCCCATGGAGAAACTACAAGTATGTAGGAGGAAAGCGGGTTTGGTGGAGTCCCTCACGTAGTCGGGAGGGGGGGAGATTTGTTGGGTCTTCCCACCACATGAGGGAACCCATTTAATTGGTTATTGGGCTTTCTTCATCTTAGGCCCAAGACCAATGGATTAAAAGGAGAGGGAAACAATTCAAACATAATACACATACATACAGAACAAAGAGCATACGAGAAAGGGAGAAGACCGATTTTAGCCATCTTCTTGCCAAAGATCGAAGCCTCATTTGTGGTCCGATTAAAGTCATATTTTAGTATGTTGTTTCTGGCAAAGAGGGCTACATTTTGACCGGAGCTGATCTTTCAGATTCATCCTCATTTCTCTGGGCTTTGCACACCTGTTTAGTGATATTTTCTCCTTATTGATGTGTGTATCTATTTAGTATATTGTTGTTGTTGATATCCAAGAATTAGATGTGTTCTTGATGTATTGTTAGCCTTTGGAGTTGGCTCTAGAGAAGAAACTGTGTATCCCATTATTTTATAGTAGATGGTTCTTTTACTGGACTAGGTCCCGGGGTTTTTCCCTTCGCAGGGTTTTCCTCGTTAACAAATCTTGGTGTTCAATTTATATTCTTGCCGGTGTGTGTGATTTGTTGGAGCTAGTCATTATTCCCGTCATTTTAATTCTGCACATTGAGGGATTGATATATTATTATTTCCACTGCTTGTGTATTGTATTGGTTCAATCCCCAACAAAGTGGTATCAGAGCTTTGGTTGAGTTTCTGTGGTTGTGGTGAGAATTAAAATGGAGGACTCGGCTAGTGGTATGGTTAAACTCACATCTTCCAATTATTCCATTTGGAAGACTAGAATGGAGGATATGTTGTATTGTAAAGACTTGTTTGAACCCATTGAGTGGAATGGCAAGAAATCTGATTCTAAGACTGATGAGGATTGGAAGAAGTTGAATAGAAAGGCTGTTGGACATATTAGGCAGTGGGTTGATCAGAGTGTCTTCCATCATATAGCCAAGGAAGTAGATGCATACAGTCTTTGGCAGAAATTAGAAAGTCTCTATGAAAAGAAGACTTCACAGAACAAGGTCTTTGTCATCAGAAGACTTGTAAACTTAAAGTACAGGGATGGTAATAGTGTTGCAGAGCACTTGAGCAGCTTTCAAGAGTTATTGAATGAATTGTCTACTATGAAGCTTACACTAGATGATGAGGTGAAGGCTTTACTTCTGTTGAGTTCTTTACCAGACAGTTGGGAAACTTTAGTTGTCTCTCTGAGTAATTCGGCTCCAAATGGTGTGATCACTGTCAACATGGCAAAAGACAGTATGTTTAATGAAGAAGCCAGAAGAAAGGAGCAGGGTACTTCTTCTAATTCTGAAGCACTTATTACAGAAAGAAGGGGGAGAAATCAAAGTAGAAAACATCATGGTGATGACAGGCATGACAAGTCTAGAGGAAGATCAAAGTCAAGAAAAGGGATAACATGTTATTATTGTGGCAAGCCAGGGCATCTTAAAAGGGAGTGCAGAAAATTGAAAAGGGAACAGTCAAAATGGAAAGGTGAAGAACATAAAGAACAAAAGGAGACTGGTGCAGTTGCATATGAGGCAGATGTGCTTATTGCTTATGATGAAGCATTTGCTAGTCTTTCATGCCAGGATACTACATGGATAGTCGATACAGCAGGTCTGTTCATATTAGTCCACGTAGGGATTTCTTTTCATCCTACACCAGTGGTGATTTTGGTTGGATCAGGATGGGAAATGAAGTTAAAGCTAAAACTGTTGGCATGGGGGATGTACAATTGGAAACTGGTAGTGGTAACATGTTAGTTCTAAGGGGTGTCAAACATGTTCCTGATATGCGTTGCAGTTTGATTTCTGTTGGAAAGCTCGATGAAGAAGACTATCACAATCACCTTGGAGATGGCAGTTGGAAACTGAAAAAGGGTTCTCTTATTTTAGCCAAATGGAAGAAGACTAATGGTCTCTACAGAACAGAAGCAAAACTTATTCATGGAGATGTGAATATTGCTGACAGTAAAGCCTTTACTGAGCTATGGCATAAGCGGCTTGGTCATATGGGTGAAAAGGGACTTCAAGTTCATGCCAGAAAAAAGATCATACACAATGTGAAAGTTACGTCACTTATCCCTTGTACTCATTGTTTAGTTGGAAAGCAAAGTAGAGTTGCATTTCATAAATTCCCTGCTTCTAGGAAGACTAATATTCTTGATCTATTTCATACTGATGTCTGCATAATGGAAAGTAAATCTGTAGGTGGTACATTATATTATGTTACATTTATTGATGATCACTCTAGAAAGGTGTTTGCATATACTTTGAAATCTAAAGATCAGGTACTGGAAGCATTTAAAGACCTTCATTTGAAAGTTAAAAGAGAAACTGAAAGGCAGCTCAAATGTGTCAGGGCAGATAATGGTGGTGAATACAGAGGGCCATTTGAATAGTACTGCAGAAGATATGACATCAGGCTTGAGAAAACTGTTCCGAAGACCCCGCAGCAAAATGGGGTGGCAGAGAGAATGAACAAGACTATTTGTGAAAAAATCAGATGTATGCTCTCTCTCATACAAAATTACCTAAGCATTTTTGGGCTGAGGCAATGAGGACAGCAGTTGACCTGATTAATCTTTCTCCATCAGTTCCTTTAAATGGTGATGTTCGACAAAGTTTTTGGACAGAGAAAGATATATCTCTTGATCACTTAAGAGTCTTTGGTTGTCAGGTATCTGTTCATATTCCTAAAGATGAAAGATCGAAACTTGATAGCAAAGCAAAATAGTGTATCTTCTTGGGTTATGCACATGAAGAATTTGGGTACAGACTGTGGGATCCAGTGAATAAGAAGATTATCAGAAGCAGAGATGTTGTTTTCTTTGATTATGAAACCATTGAAAATTTGGATCAGACTAAGAAGCCAAATACAGTCAATGAAGAACAAATCAGTATAGTTCCACTTGTACCAGATCCTATAGTACATGATGATCACAGAGAAAACCTGCAAGAAGAACATGACACTATACGAGACAGACATGATGAAGCCTCTACACAGGATAATGCAGAACTAGATCAAAATCAAGAGAATGTTCCTCTTGAGGTACCAGCTGAAGAAGAGTTGAGAAGATCTGCTAGAAAGCGTGAACCTTCCAAGAGGTATTCTAGTAATGAGTATATGTTACTTTCTGATGGGGGAGAACCAGAAAGTTATCAGGAGGTTCTGCTACATGACCAGAAAATGGAGTGGTTAAAAGTTATGCAAGAAGAGATGAAATCCTTACATAAGAACCACACTAATGATCTGATGGATCTGCATAAGGGCAAGAGACCACTGAAGAACAAATGGGTGTTCAGACTAAAGGCTGAACCAAATAGCTCACAGCCAAGGTACAAGGCAAGATTGGTTGTGAAAGGGTTTGGTCAAAAGAAAGGTATTGATTTTGAAGAAATTTGCTCACCCGTGGTCAAGATGTCTTCAATCCGAGTTATGTTAGGCTTGGCAGCAGCCAGTATGAATTTGGAAATTGAACAACTTGATGTGAAGACCGCTTTCCTTCATAGTGATCTTGATGAAGAAATATGCATGGAACAACCGGAAGGATTTACAGCTAAAGAAAAAAAATCTGGTATGTAGGTTGAAGAAAAGCTTGTATGGTCTCAATCAGGCACCAAGACAATGGTACAAGAAATTTGATTTCTTCATGATTGAGCATGGGTACACCAGAACAACTTATGATCATTGTGTGTTCATAAAGAAATTCTCTGATGGGGAATTTATTATTCGGTTACCCTATGTGGACGACATGTTGATTGTTGGTCATGATATTGAGAAAATTAAGAAGCTGAAAAAGGAGTTGAACAAGTCCTTTGAGATGAAGGACTTAGGACCTGCAAATCAAATTCTTGGTATGAAAATCTCTCGTGACAAGAAGAATGGAAAATTACGATTATCATAGGAAGGTTATATCGAAAAGGTATTGCATAGGTTTAACATGGATAAGGCAACACCAGTAAGCTCTCCACTTGCAAGTCATTTAAAACTAAGTTCAAAGCAAAGTCCTTCAAGTGAGAAAGAAAATGAAGAAATGAAGAATGTGCCTTATGCATCAGCTGTTGGTAGCTTGATGTATGCTATGGTATGCACAACGCCAGATATTGCTCATTCTGTTGGAGTTGTTAGCAGATTTCTTTCTAATCCTGGAAAAGAACACTGGGCAGCAGTGAAATGGATACTCAGGTATCTCAGAGGGACTTCTACGATATGTCTATCTTTTGGCATCAGCAAACCTGAGCTTGTTGGGTCCACAGATGCAGATATGGCTGGTGATGTTGACTCTAGAAAGTCTACTTCTGGGTATTTGATCACTTTTTCAGGGGGAGCAGTTTCATGGCAATCAAGACTACAGAAATGTGTTGCTCTATCTACCACAGAGGCTGAGTACATAGCCATCACTGAAGCTAGCAAGGAGTTGCTATCGATGAAGAAGTTCTTACAAAAACTTGACTTAGAGCAAGATAAGTATATACTCTACTGCGACAGTCAGAGTGCCATTCATCTCAGTAAAAATCCAACCTTTCACACAAGATCCAAACATATTGAAGTAAGGTATCATTGGATTCGAGATGCTTTGGAGATGAAGAAGTTATAGCTAGATAAAATCCATACTGATGAGAATGGTTCAAATATGATGACAAAGCCATTGCCCATGGAGAAACTACAAGTATGTAGGAGGAAAGCGGGTTTGGTGGAGTCCCTCACGTAGTCGGGAAGGGAGAGATTTGTTGGATCTTCCCTCCACATGAGGGAACCCATTTAATTGGTTATTGGGCTTTCTTCATCTTAGGCCCAAGACCAATGGATTAAAAGGAGAGGGAAACAATTCAAACATAATATACACACATACATAACAGAGAGCATACGAGAGAGAGAATACCGATTTCAGCCATCTTCTTGCCAAAGATCGAAGCCTCATTTGTGGTCCGATTAAAGTCATATTTTAGTATGTTGGTCCTGGCGAAGAGGGCTACATTTTGACCGGAGCTGATTGTTCAGATTCATCCTCATTTCTCTGGGCTTTGCACACCTGTTTAGTGAGATTTTCTCCTTATTGATGTGTGTATCTATTTAGTATGTTGTTGTTGTTGATATCCAAGAATTAGATGTGTTCTTGATGTATTGTTAGCCTTTGGAGTTGGCTCTAGAGAAGAAACTGTGTATCCCATTATTTTATAGTGGATGGCTCTTTTACTGGACTAGGTCCCGGGGTTTTTCCCTTCGCAGGGTTTTTCTCGTTAACAAATCTTGGTGTTCAATTTATATTCTTGTCGGTGTGTGTGAGTTGTTGGAGCTAGTCATTATTCCCATCATTTTAATTATGCACATTGAGGAATTGATATATTATTATTTCCGCTGCTTGTGTATTGTATTGGTTCAATATCCAACAATATTGACTGTTTGCTTCCCTGATCTTCTTCATTATGCAGCCATTTTTCACTCTTACTGGGATGTGCAATTCCCATCTGGCTATCTTCTGGTATCACTGATCGACCACTTGCCCCCTTTTCTAGAATTTTGAGTATTGCTATTGGATACAATGGTAATCACCGGTACTCTTTCCTGGCTACTGACTACTGTCGTCTGTCGCCATTATGCTGTTCTTTTTCCCTTTTATAATATGTACTTCTAAATATGTTGATTTTGTGGTCTTTGATGTATGATGTATTGACTTAACTATTATTTTTATATATATTTATATTTTAACAATTTTTCATCATTATTAAAAATTAGTTTTATGTAACTTTATGAAGGAAATGGAAGCTTCAACTTCTGTGGCCGTGAACAAATTTGGATTATCCTGTGCTTAGTGGTTGCACAGTTTAAGATGTATGAGTTTCATGATAATGTGATATTTTACAAATTCAATGACGTCGCAGTGGCTAGATTTAGGATTTCCAGCTGCATAATCTCTACAAATGGGTGGTTAATGTGACGGGTACTGTTTAGATCTGAACATGAGTGACACACGTGCAAATCGCTTTCATGTGCACATTTATAGTTTTATGTGTAAAGTATTTTAGAGTAACTACTTGAGTTATCATATTTATGTATATATGTGTCAGCGCGCGTCTTTTTTTTTTTTTTTTTTTTTGGGTGGGTGTGGGTTGGGAGGATACTCTATAAGCGACTGCTGATGAAAATTGGTTGGTGCTGTATCAATTAATATATCTTCAAAGTTCTATTTGTTGGTTGTGATTCCTGATTTTCTGAAATGGGTGTACTTGGAATGCTATCATGTGGTACATTGTGAGTCATTGGCAACTGAAACGATGTGTATTGCCCTCCATTATTATGCAAGTACAAGAATGTAACTTGGGCTTGATCTGCATGACAGAGATCTGATTTTTAGATAAAACCCAAACAACTCTGAACCTTAGGGAAGATAAAGAAGACCAACTGAATGAACCGATCAAAGGGAATGGACTTGTGCGAAAAGGAGGCAGTTTGAAGTGGAATGTTTAAGTTAACTAAAATGTTGACTGATTATGGAAATAATAGCAGCTACCTCCTTCGATCTTCCCGTTTGAGAATCCACATTATTTATTTTTACTCCTCCTTGATAAGTTGTATAGTATGTCATAGCAACTTTCCTTTTTATATCTTTGAATGCCCTAAATTTCTAAGGTAATTAAAGCAGTTGCGAAAAATATGTAGAAACGTTTTCACTGAGAGGTGGAATGATGAATTCGGTGATCGTTTTCTGAAAGCCTGTGTAGTTGAGTTTTTATTTTATGTGGTCAGCTGGAGAAGAAACAATGAAAACGATGCACGAGATTCACTATTCCCCGATGGATGCTTATGAGGTTGCTAGCACAATAGGAGAGTCCTGTAGCAACTAAATTCGTTTTGCATTTATTGCAGGCATCAATGGTCGGCCACAAGTATGGAGTCATCCGCTTGAGCAAAACTGGCAGTACGATTTTTCTTCTTTAATTCGTTATTCCTTGCTTTCCCTTTTGCTTCAAATCTCTTTTTATGTCTCCTTACATATTATCTTTCTTGACTTTTTCTAGAGAAGACAGAAGGAACTGTTGCTGGCATAACTTCTGCTCTGTTCTACTTCCACTTCTAACCTCAATTGTTTACATATTCACTATGGTCTTTCTCTTACTCATTCTCATATTTGTAGGCATAGACGTATTGATAAAATCCTTCCCACTTCTTTGTCCTTAAGTTTTGCAGCACTGGTTCTCTCTTGTATTGGCAGTGACTTCTAGTGGTCTGTTGGAGACGTACATAGCACAATTGGACAATGCCTTTATATCTCTTGTTTTCTACAGCCTTCTCTGTCTGTAAAATGCCAATGGCACCAAGCTTGCAGCATATGCATTCTAACTCACCTTCGCTCCAATGCATCTTGCAAATATTACTGACCTAACATATACCATAGTCCATGCAATGATGAAATGTCGAGTTTCATTAACATTCCCATAGTACTATTACATTTTGTAACACTTCATTTTTTTATCAGTTTTGATGTCGTAATGGCATCCTAGGAATACCGGGAAAGAATAAAATCCTGAATCGTGTATAGTGAACTAGGAAGATTTTTGTTAAAAGTAGAGACATGGAGAATCTTGACAGATGGTATCTCTGTGATCTTGTGCATTCTAATTTTCTTGGTTATGCATTCATGTTGGAAAATTTCGTGTATGGAGTAACAAACAACGCCAAGAAACTCTTCAAATTGCCTTTAAAATTCTGTAGAAATTTCGGCAGGGTAACGGTAGGAAATTGACTCCAAATAAATTATCAAAAATGTATAGTATAGCAGCAATCATATTAAAGTCGTGACAAATGTTGAACACTTTGTCCTTAAGTCTACAGTTTATGACAATACTGTCAAAATACAATGACTATCTTCTTATATAAGTAGCACTACAACACACAAAAAAGGGCGAACCAGAACTTGGTTTACGAACTCTGGTATGCAAAGTGAAGAAAACCAGAATTTATACAACAAAAATGCAAGAATTTGGTTGAGAAATGAGCGAAAATGAATGCTATATGATTGCATATCATTGTTGTGAAGATTGAAACGTCCCTAGGGGTTCTATATATAGAGGATGGGGGGTTGTGAATGAAATGTCGCTCTTCAAGCTCAGCAACTCTTGTGAAATGTTGCACCATTTACTGTCGCTAACCTGTCGTCATCGCCTCACTCAAGCGATAAAAACAATGACTTTTTCGCTAGCCTGTCGTTGGCGTGTCGCTCGAGCGACAGTCCAGCCATAAGCTAGCAACAGTCTTAGTCAATTTTCGAGACAGCTTCCTTTGTTTTCTTCCCAACTTTGGACCTCAATTTCTCATTCATCCGGAATTTGTTTTGAGATTCCAAATAAATCACGACGATCTACTCGACGAGTAGAATAAGTTAGTCTATTTACTATTGTAATTTGACCATCGGATCTAGTCCGAATATTTGACCGAAGTTGACACAAAAGTCACTTTTTCCAATTTATTGTTTTATCACTTAACCATATTTCAATCTTTCAAACCAATTTCCAAGAATTCCATCTCTGCTCTTCTTCCAGTGTATAGTTCTATGTATCATTCACTAAGGGTCCGTTTGATTGCAATGTTGGAAAATGGGTGGAAAGAAAATGTTTTACAGGGAATTGATTTTCCTAGAAAATGTTTTACTGGGAATGATAATTAATTGTGTTTGATTGGTAAAATTTTCTATGGAAAATGTAGAAAGTTTTGTGTCCATTTGACTTCATTTTTTATGGAATTTGTCCATTAAAGTGATAATTTTTTCTACCATTGGGTCTAAAATTTGTTCCAATTGTAAAAAAAAAAATTTGAAAAAAAAATTGAAAAAAAAAAATTTACAATACTGAATATCATTCGTTTGACTTTGTTTTGCATGGAAGTTGTCAATAAAAGTGAAAAATTTTTTTACCATTGTATCTAGAATTTGTTCACATTGCAACAAAAAAAAAAGAAAAAAAAAATGGTGGAAAATGTTTTCCCACCAAATAGGTGAGAAAACAAAATCAAGTTTTTGTGCATCAAATGATTGTACCTAGAAAAAGGTGGAAAACAAATTCCAGGGAAAAAAAGTGCAATCAAACACGACAAAAGTAGGAAACGGAATTTCAATTCCAACTTCCATGGAAAATAAAGGGCTATCAAACAGGCCCTAACATATGTTGTTGATGTTGTAATTACCGAAGCAGTGGAGAAAGGAAGATCTCTGTCCTCTTCTGCTGAGATGCCGCAAAATTTGACCACTATGTGACTTGGCTAAACGTGAAACCACGTGCCTTGTAAAATGCTGCAGGTCTGAAACATTAATGCTGGAATTGAAGGCAATGCAATGGTTGATATTGTTTGGACGGCGGCCAGCCAAAGTATATGTGGTATCCACGAGTTCAGGTACTCTCTATTCCTGTTACTTAGCATGCATAACGTTTTATTGATAGATGCCTTGTGGATTCATTCTCACGTTTTCATTTTTATTCTCTGTAGATAGATGGGACATTTCAGCCACGCGTGACACCTTAAATCATGTTTATATTATTTTGTCACGGAATTTCTCTACGTTTAATTTCATCTAGAAGTTAGGATTATGCATGATATAATTAGAAATAAACTTTACAAAGACAACAAATCTACGTAGCTGAAAAATCGTGTTACAACCCATGGCTACAATCTGTAGTAAATAAAGATACACAAGGATTTTTAAAAAAAATTGAAGGCCTGATATTGAAATGGTTTTCAGGTTTCTTTGATAAATACTGCACTGTATTTGAGACATTATGGTACCCAGACTGAGAAGTGTACCATGAAAATGTGAAGAAGCAAGAAATGAAAGTTATATTCATTATACCACTCTTTAATAGGCATGCGAGAAGTCTATATTCTAAAGTCTGTAAAACGGATAGCTATTAATAATTTCTCAGTATATACGCCCCAGAAAATATCCTAAAACTAGCTGGAGAGTCACTTCATTCATCAATTATTGCATAATCAACTTGTTTGTACTTTATTTTAAGTCACTTCACTTTAAAAGAGAGACGTAAAATGAAAATTTCATGTGCTCAACGCATTATTATCATGGGACCTTATTATGATTTTCAGACTCAGCAGTCAATTGATATGGTTCATTTGGCAAAGCTTTCGAAAAGTTAAAATTTGATTTTGGGACATTAGCCTCTTTGAATACGTCTACATAATTTTCTGAAAGTATTTTTTTAACTAAAAGATTTTTACAGAAAATTGGTCTAAAAGTAACTTCCTCGTGCAGTTTTTAAGCAAAAGTAGAAGTACAATCAAATGGGTGCATAGTCATATAGCTAGGAAATCTATTGCAAATTTGCATGTGCTTATTTTGTATTTAAGGAAATTTGGAATTTGAAGATAAGTGAAGCTGAACCAATCTGCCTTGAGAGACTTCTCAACATTGAGAAGACAATAGAGATTATTAGGGTTTGAAGGAGTACTGGACTCTATCTCTTACCCGACACGTGAAAATTCAACATCAGTTAAAGAATGAGCGGTTTGATCAAAGATATGTATCGTAGTCATAACAGCATCTGATGATTCTTCTACATCTTGCTGAATCATTGCAAGGACTTTACACGGCCCCGAGCCATTAAACATCCTACCGAGTCTGCGTGTTTCAAGTATTAATGACAACAAGGGATTACATTGCAATGTTGGTTCTTGCTTTGTTCTTCAGCATGTTCGTTTGATCTCAAGTGAAAATAATGACTAGGATGAAAATGTAGATAATTTTGACACGAAGGGTGATGAGGATCGATAGATTTATTGAATCCTAGATAAGGTAATAAGAGATTGTCACCATGAGAGACGTGGGACAATTTTTTTGAGATTTTTCTAAATTTTCTTTCATTATTTATTAGTCAATTGAATCAATGAATATTTGAACCTTAAATTATCTTTATTCATTACAATACCTATCAATTATTTGATTTCATCGTTCTCTCTTCTTGTTACATATAACATTATTTAGCTCATGTTTGACAATCGTTATTTCAAAACTCTTTTTTCTATGTAATCATTTCAACTACATTTACAATATAAAATATTTTACATGTCAATCCAAATTTTTTCCCTACTTTTTAATCACATATTTTCCATAAAAAAATCACTATTCAAAACTCGATTTCACTCAAATAACGATTTTCAAACAGTGGCTAATTAAGTGAGCAAGGTGGCACGCGATTAGTCAATTTCGTGACTCTTTAATTTTTTAATTGCAGTACTAGTTTTGTATTGTTTTAAACACTCATTTCCCATAAACAAAACGAACAATCAGAATCTGGTAAGTACATAAAATCTTTATTGTTTGCTTAATTATGTATAACTTTTGCCATAAGAATGTTCGATACTAGTCTAATCAAATGTGCATTGAGCATTCAAAAGATTTTTTTGCTCATGAAAGATAATAAAATGTCGGACTAATGTTGCGTAGGAAACTTTTGTAAGGTACTTATCAACTAGACGTGATTAAAAGGATAGACTAGCATTGATGGGCAACTTGTCAAACTAAAACTAAAGTTCAATTACTGCATATTTTTCTAATCAATCGGTACAGTTAGATCTTGTTTGACCTCAATTTTTTCTCATATTTATTTTCAGCCACATATTTTATGAGATCTATAACTTTTAGTAATCGGTACCGCATAGGGACTCACCGCTGTTTGGCTTGGATTAAAATTTCAAATCAAAATGAAAATTAATTTTAACAATACATTTTATGGGGTCTACAACCTTTCAATCACATATTTCGTCAACTTTTATCAAAATTTACTAAAAATCTGATTTTAATATCTATCAAACAGGGGTTAATATTGCTTCTATTTCTATATAAAGTTACAAGAATTGTCTAGCAGAAAAACCCTAGTAGGATTTAGAGACATCTAGATGTTTACATGGTAAATTTTTCCATAAACATTTTGAAAAAAAAAATCGTTGGCCTTTTATATATGAAGGAATTCTAGTTTCAAGTGGGGTTAACTTAAAAATTCTCATTTGCCTAGTTAACGCAATGCATCTTTCATAAAAGGTTTCTCGGAAATTCTTTATGTCATTTTGTAAATAAATGAGAAACATTAACAACAGCCTTCTACCATACGGATGAACGTTATAAAGGATACATTAGCAAGATGCATTAAAATATCGTCGTCATATTTCATTTGAATTAACCAATGATAACATAATGAATGTTGCGATAAATCCTTTTTAACAACGCGCTGTTTTGACCTAGCCACTTAGGCATACGAGGCCATGATAATCACGTCAAGTGTAACTCCACTTTCCTTTTTAGTGGCTAGTAAATAAGTAATTATTTACATTACATATATGTGTTAGAACTTTATTAAAACTTAAACTTTATGATCTTGCCAAGATCTTCATGTCAAACCATCAAGAAACTGAATTAACGCGGAACATACCTTAATCAATTGATTTCTGACTTGATTAATGAATCTTGAATCTGGATCTGTAAATCTTCAGTTTGGTTGCTTCAAATCTCCATCTTAATTCCTGATTGTGGGTTTTATGGATCTTCCTCTTCATATGCTTTCTCTTGTATTCTTGTGTTGATGGGATGCCACATAGAATGAGAAAATCACACATGAATTGGGGACCATAACCCTTTATATATTTCCATATGTATTCGGCCCATCGTCAAATACAAACCCTAATGGATCCGGTCTCTACACATATAGTCCGGCCCACACTTTAATTAGATGCTTAAAGCCCAATTACTTAATTCTTTATTAGATCACTTTAATTTTGGGCTTAACTTTAAGATAGCATTTATACACAATTAATTACATATGTCTGCCCATCACGGGAAATTAAATAATTTCCCAACAATCTCCCACTTGGGCCACATATGCTACCTTATAAATGTGTATAACCTTATGAGCTCAAAACTTTTGCTATCATAACCAAAAGCATCTCCGAACAATCTCGTCCATTGATTATATCAACATAGGATCAAAGCGGTCTTCGTTATAAGTAACATAACTAAACCCATCAATGGTCACGTATATCAATACAATCAAATGACATAGATCAAGTGTGGATGTGTAGCATGGAAATTACATGTAATGTGATCTAAACATGCCTATTTCCAACCGGTCCCGCTCTTTATTCCTTAATACCTTATGAGATCAACCATAAACTTTAATCGTAGTGGAACCGAATCAATACTTTATTTCTGAAATGAACTGAATGTGCACAACCGAAATTATGTGTCAAAAGACAACATCCAAAATACAAACTCCCACTAAACTGGCATATCATCAAAAGATGCAACACCCATGTGAGCACCATGCTCATGAAAGACCTCGGGTGGTAGCCATTTAGTAAATGGATCCATATTTATAGAGTTTGTCCTTATATGCTTTATAGAAACCTAACCACTCTGAATTCATTCCTTAACACTAGGAACTTAATGTCTATAAACTTTGACATCGTCATGTTCCTATTGGAATAAAAGACTGATATTGTCACAAAATAACTTAAGTGGTCTTTCATTTCCATCCAAAATATGCAGCCTAGTGACCATATTTTACAGTCAAATTCCATAATCAAAATCAGAATATCCAACGATCTCCAATTGGTCTGATTTTCCTGAATGTGATCATGTAATCATTTGTTCTCTATAGATACCGAATAACCTAATGGCTGCTTTCCAAATTTCCATCGCAAGTTAATTAAATATCTGCCTAACATTCCAACAAAGAATACTATATCCGGATGTGTGCTATCCCGAGCATACATTAAATTCTCAATTGCCAAAGCATAGAGAATCTGATGTATATCCTTTATCTTTAAATTTATCATTGGGGCATTAATTGAGACTAAAGTTGTCTCCCTTAATTGTAGGGGTATTACTTGATTTTCATATCTGCATTACAAATCTTTTAAGAACCTTATTGATATGACTCTTTTGTGATTATCCAAAAAAATACACTAAGAACAATTCTTGTGTATCTATATCCTTAATACAAAAGATGCATCACAAATATTTGCTTACTCCCACTGAACGTGTGATATCCACAATCATCAATTGAATGTATCTCGAAACCAAATGATAAAATTATTTGATAAAATTGTGATACCTATTCGGGAAACCAACTTAAGCTCATAGATGGATTTCTTTAATTTGTAAACCATCTAATGCAACTTAAGATCAAAATATGTCACAGATGCCATAATTGTCCTAAAAGAGTTTTCATAAAAACCGAAGAAAATCTCTTTATGCATGGCATCAATCCACTCTTTAGAATTATTCCTTTGCATGGCTTGATGAAAGTTGATTGATAAGTCATTCTTTCGTCAATCCATGTCATCCTTATTTTCTTGGAGAAAGACTATAAGGTTATCCAGAATTGTCTTTATAGTGGATTTCCTTAATGACATTTGTTTTTGAGGTTGTTGAGTTTGTTTTTCTGGAACAATCTCTTGATTGTGTATGGGGGATTTTGTAATATTGTCTTAATCCGAAATTGCTTCTTGAACAAGATCTGGAGTAAGAATTTGTCCCTGAACCAAATCATTGTCAATTGCAACAGAAGGAATATATAAATATTCTTCATCTAAGACAAAATCATAACCTTATAACCTTATCTCCCCTCACAAACTCTACATTCTCAAGAAATCGAACATTTCCCGTTTCGAAAATTGACCTGGTAGTGGGACCTTTAAAAATTTGTAACCCCTTAACAATTACTTTACTTGGAACTTTGTTGAGACTTTAAGCTGCAGTCTTTAGTGCTTTAAACTTAGGAGGATCCTGATGTACTGTGGGTAAATTCCACATTCCTCTAGGAATATTGCAAAAGGTCCTGGACATTGTTCTCCTGATTCGTCATATCTTGGCATAGTATTTACCACTATGGTAGGATTTAACTTGTTAAATTCTTTTACTGAGTCGATTTTCGAACTCAGTATTGTATGCTTTGAACATGTCCAGTGTTTGGGATTTCTCATAAATGAAATATAGGTAGCCATATTGAGAAAAAATCGTCTATGAACTAAATAAATTACTGTTGATCATTCCAAGAAGCCGAAGGGAATGATCCACAGATATCCGTATAAATTAGTTTTAAGACATCCGAAGTCCTATTGGCACCTAATCTCCTTATGTTTGTTTGTTTTCCCTTAATATAACTTACTTAAATCTGAAAGTATCAAGGGAATCAAGAATTCTTTCTGACACAAATCTTTCCATTCTCTTTTGAGAGATGTGACCTTATCGCTTGTGCCATAACAAAACAGAATTCTCATTGGTTAATTTATGTTCAATACCACGTAAATCCAAATACAAGGTTTCTTTATAAGAGGCAACCGTACTAAGCAAACATAGGTTATCGTAACCGAATAAAGAACTGACACCCACAATATTTGAATTAAGAAAAAGATCAAACTGACTATTTCTAATTGAGCAAGAGTAACCAAAGTTGTCCAATGTAGAAATAGAAACCAAATTCCATCCAAAAGGACGGTACCGTAAATGTCTCTTTCAAATTCAAATAATAATCGCCTTTTTAATGATAACCTAAATTCCGTAAAGCCTCAACCTTAACTGATTTGCCATCACCCCAGATAGATGAATCTTTCAGCATCAATTGGCTTTGGCAGCTCAGACAACCCCGCATAAACACACTTATGTAAGTGGTGGTACCAACATTTATCCACCAAATGTGTCTAGGTATTGACATTAAATTTACCTCAAAACAAACCAAAGTGAGAAATGTACTTTTCTTTACACGCCAAGTGTGGCATTTAGCACAATCTCTCTTTATATATCCCAAATTTTCACAAAATTTACAACTAAATTTATTTCGCTGTTAATTTTGAACCGAACCGAATGCAGCTTTCTTATTCTTTCTTTTCTTTAACTTGTCCTTAGAGGTACTAGCCAAGTGAGCACTTTCAGTCCTTTCTTGCTTCAGCATTTCTTCTTCTTGCACACAGTATGAAATGAGCTCATTTAGAGTCCATTTATCTCTTTGACAGTTATAACTGACCTTGAATTGTGCAGGAATAGAAATTAAAACCAGATGCATGAGCAAATCATCAGATAGCTCAAACTTTAGAGCTTTTAAGTTTGAAGCAATATGAGACATCTCCATAATGTACTCCCGAATATTTCCTTTGAGACATCTCCATAGTGAAACTAAGTATGCCAAAAGCGTACTAGTTTCAGCCTTATCGTTTTTTGCAAAGCGTTTCTTCAATTTCAGCAAGAAATTTATTGGTAGTAGTTACCTTATCGGACACAGCGCCCCTGAATGATTCTGGAATATTACGCTTCATGATCATAAGACTCATGCGGTTTGAACAATCCCACTTATTAAAGTCCTTGTTTTCATCAACAGAACTTTTATCCGTAAGTGCAGCGGGTTGTTCGGTCCTTAACGCAAAATTAAAACCTTCATGGTCCAAAAATAATTAATTTTGAAACTTGAGGGACTGAATTATTAAACCCGAAACTTTAAAGGCCCAATGGATGAATTTATAATCTTAGGGGACTGAAACACCAAAACCTTAAACTTAGGGGCTCAATCTTTAAAATAAAACGCTAATTTAAAATTGTAATCAAGGACCTGAAAACTTCAAATTTTCAACACAAGCCCCCGCCCCAAAAATTCACCCAAACTGAAAATAGAAGCTGGGGGCGGGCACGCCGGCGCCGCCCCCCAAACCACGTTGCAGCGCCGTCGAGCGCTGCACCAGCTGCAGCGCTCCAAGCGCTGCAGTTAGCTGCAGCGACGTCGCTGCAGAAATTCTACATAGCCGCGCCAGTCGTCAGTAAATAGCAAGAAATCCGGCGCCGGCTCGTAGCGCCGGCCGTCGCCTCGCAAAAATAGTAAGAAGACGGCGTCGCCGCAGCGCCGGCTGCTGCTCCTCATCAACCGTAGTGGCGGCGCCGGTTTCAGTCGCCGGCGCCGCTCCAAATTTTTTTTTTTATTTTTTATTATTAAAACTGAAACTGGAAATCTTTAAAAAAAAAAAAAAACAACCGAATAATCTTCAAATTTAATAAATCTAAATTCGAAATTATTAAATTTGAAAAACCATAAAAATTATACAAGAACCAAATTAAAAATTTTGATTCCCAATGATTTAACATGAATAGGCTCTGATACCACTTGTTAGAACTTTATTAAAACTTAAACTTTATGATCTTGCCAAAATCTTCATGTCAAACCATCAAGAAACTGAATTAACGCGGAACATACCTTAATCAATTGATTTCTGACTTAATTAATGAATCTTGAATCTGGATCTGTAAATCTTCAGTTTGGTTGCTTCAAATCTCCATCTTAATTCCTGATTGTGGGTTTTATGGATCTTCCTCTTCATATGCTTTCTCTTGTATTCTTGTGTTGATGGGATGCCACATAGAATGAGAAAATCACACATGAATTGGGGACCATAACCCTTTATATATTTCCATATGTATTCGGCCCATCGTCAAATACAAACCCTAATGGATCCGGTCTCTACACATATAGTCCGGCCCACACTTTAATTAGATGCTTAAAGCCCAATTACTTAATTCTTTATTAGATCACTTTAATTTTGGGCTTAACTTTAAGATAGCATTTATACACAATATATGTCGGCCCATCACGGGAAATTAAATAATTTCCCAACAATATGTTGATGTGATGCCTTAATTAATCAGAAGCTACTGTTCAAATGAGTAGTTAAATATGGATAAGAACTGTATTTTACTGCGTATCTTTACAATTGGGAAGCAGAACTGACAAGTCAAAGTGACGTTTCATGGGAGCCTAAAACTTAACCCACATGCACTAGTCTCCTATTAAGACATCAAATTCAGGCCAGTCAATTCTGTCCTCTCCCTCACTTTTTCGCTTTAGGGCTGCCTTATCTCCCAAAGCACTATATATAATCTGGCTAACGTGCAGAGAAAATGGTCATTGAATCAGTTATTTATTGCTAAGAGAAAGAAACAAAAAGAGGCATGGCAAAGTGTAGAACAAATGGCAAGAGAAAGAATGGCATTGTAATGCTTAAAATAGTGGTGGAAAAGCTACAGAAAAGTTTACTCTCAGGAAGGAAAAATACGTCGGACTTGGATGAATTCGAAGAAGAAATGAGGGAGTCGACGAACTTGCCAAATGATGTGAAGGAGGGACATTTTGCAGTAATTGCAGTAGATGATGGTGAATTGAAAAGATTCATTGTGCCGTTGAGTTATTTGACTCATCCATCATTCTTGAGATTATTGGAGCAAGCTGCAGAAGAATATGGATTTCATCACGAGGGTGCACTGACCATTCCTTGCCGGCCATGCGAGCTTGAACGCATACTGGCGTAGCAATGGGAGGAGCAGAGGGATTCTAGGTTTCTTGTCCACTGGCCTGGTTCATGCAGGAAGACCATGCTCAGGGGCTGCTAAACATATATGCAGAAATAAATAGCAATTTGCTACATGTTTTTTCTTATACTTTTGTTTTTTAAATCTAGTGTTGGGCACAATAAATTCTTCGATACGTGGCATGTTTTTACCAATTCTTTATTTCAATATATATATATAGGATAAATCTATATGTACATAATTATTGTACATAATGGATTACATAGCCCATGTGAAAAAAATTCAACCGTGGATGTGAAGTGTAGAAAGTCAAAAATTGTAGACTACCGATGAATGCGTGTCATATATGTACTTGTAAAATGGTCCATATATATATATATATATATATATATATATATATATATATATATACAGAAATGATCTAATGAGCACCGGTGCTCATCTTATCCTAAGCACCGATGAGTTGGCACATTAATTCATTGGTGGATTGGAACTCACAAATTTTTTATCTACCAATGAATTAATGTGCCAACTCATCGGTGCTTAGGATAAGATGAGCACCGGTGCTCATTAGATCATTCCTGATATATATATATATATATATATATATATATATATATATATATATATGCCACTTGCGGCGCGACATTAAGTAGTATGCGAGGGCTAATGATCGTCTCAAAAAGCTATTGACGAATAAAGAATACGTATTATTGCGCCTTAAGGAATTCAAAGACGTTAATATATAATACCCATTAAATCATGAAACTTTATAATTCAAAAATGTTAAGAATTGGGGTTCCATTTTAAAAGGTCAACATTATTAAGAAGAGTAACTCAATCATTTATAAGTTGATTTATATTTGCATTTTTATTCGATGTGAAATTCTATTCCTTAACATGATGGTGGCTCGTTTGAGCAGACCAATGTTGAAATCTGTATGCTCACTTTTGAAGTATTAATCGGATTGAATTACTCATTAGAGATTAATGGGTTCTGATACAATGTTAAGAATTGGAGTTCCATCTTAAAATATCAATCTTATTAAGGGAAATAGCTCAAAACTCTTATAAATCCGTGTGCTCAATTTTTTGAGTTTTAATCGGATCGAATTGCTCGTTGGAACTTAATGGGCTCTGATACCATGTTAAAAATTGGAATTCCATCTTAAAAAATCAACATTATTAAGAGGAGTAACACAATCATTTATAAGTTGGTTTATGTTTACATCTTTATTCGATATGAGATTCTATCTCTTAACAAAAAAATATTTAAAATACTTTGACCAGCCACCATGTAATAAAAACTGATATAACTATTTTAGCCATCAATAAGGGTTATTGGCGCAAAACGTCCCTACCTATGACGGGTTGTGTGGAAAACGTCCCTACGTTTGATTTTTTGGTGCAGAACGTCCCTACCTATGCATTTTCTTGCGCAAAACGTCATTTTCCCTAATTTTTAACTTAAAATGACCTATATACCCTCCAATTGAAATAAAAGGAAAAAGGAAAAGGAAAAAAAATAAAGAATAAATTACAATTTGCTCCTAAACTTTTTTAAAATGTAAATCAGTCCAAAACTTATGAAAATATTAAAAATAACCAAAAAAAATTAGTCAAAAAAACTAATTTAATTTCACCCAAACTTTACATTTTAAATTTAAAATAATTATAAAAAAAGAAAAAAATAAAAAATCTATTATCTTCCCCCAAATACCCCATGCCACACCACCCCACTCAAAATCATCACAGCCACCAACTGTCATCGCCGATAGCCACCACTAACGGCACCACCACATCGTCGATCGCCACCACTAATGCCAAAGATAGGAGCCACAGCGACGCCACCATCTTATAATTCCTATCAATTTTATGGTTTTGGTTCCTTTGGCTTCCTTGTTTCGAATCAACCCTGCAAGAATCCTCTCTTGTATCAACTTTCTTACAAAACCCAGAGCCAAAACACAAACCCATTTCTCGTAATAGCCTTAGTCTGTAAAATTTCGATGAGGTTATATTATGGCAAAACAGAGTTCTGTTGAACCACCGGCAGAGGCGATTTGCGGGGGCTGAGGAACCACTATTGGGGCGAAGTGAGGCGGTTGTTTTGGAGGAAGAAGTTTGAACCTTGCCTTGTCCAACCAAGAAATTACCTCTTAGCCTCCTCTTTCTATTGCTTGATGTTGTTCGGTCTTCTCTGCGTAGTTCTTCACACCATATTTTCCCCTTTCTGATTTTTCCCTTTTCAATCAGCCACCTCGACAGATTGACAACGAGCTATTAGGGAGGTATTCTGCTGAATCATTTCCCCCAAGATTAGGCTGCTTGGGTCTTACTTATTTGGGGAAGGCAGAGATGAAATTTGGGCGATTTCATAAGCTGTGCAGCGATGAAATTGAATCAGAAAATGTTTTGATTCTGTGATTTGTTGAGGGCTTCAGCTTAGGTGGGTGATGGGTGGTGGCTGTGGAGGTGCGACGGCGTGTTGGTAGCTGTGGGTGGTGACTATGGGTGATGGGTGGTGGCCGTGGGTGGTGGTGTGAGGTGAAGAAGGAAGTCGTGGAGAAGAGAACTGGGGTGGGTGGGTGGGATGGGTTGGTCTTGTTATTTTTTTTCCTTTTTTATAATTATTTTAAATTTAAAATGTAAAGTTTGGGTGAAATTAAATTAGTTTTTTGGACTAATTTTTTTTGGTTATTTTTAATATTTTCATAAGTTTTGGACTGATTTACATTTTAAAAAAGTTTATGAGCAAATTGTAATTTATTCTTTATTTTTTTTCATTTTCCTTTTTCCTTTTATTTCAATTGGAGGGTATATAGGTCATTTTAAGTTAAAAATTAGGGAAAAGGACGTTTTGCGCAAGAAAATGCATAGGTAGGGACGTTCTGCACCAAAAAATCAAACGTAGGGACGTTTTCCACAAACCCGTCATAGGTAGGGACGTTTTGCGCCAATAACCCCTAAATTTATTATACACCGTAAATATTTCATTTAGCCATATGACATCCTTTTGAATTTCTCTATGTATCCATTTAATAGGTACTTATTCCAGCCGCAAAAATGGTTCAACTAATCAATAACTTAAATAGCATTGTCGACAATCGTTGAATAACCAAGCTAAAATATTTTATTTGATTCAACTAATCAATAACTTAAATTACTTTGTGACAAATTTACGAGTAGAGTGGACCAGAAGTGCGTATCACTCACATCACTTCAAGAATGCTCCTAATCATAATATCTACCAAAAGTTAATCCTTTGAAGCCCTCCTGAAATCTTTTAATTCCAACACAAAATGCTTGTCATAAAAAGTTGTAGGTCCGAGTTCAGCGTGTATGATATCAAATAGAATTTGAACCCTTCAATGTGAGTATCGTCTATAAAGTTTTCTAGCTCCTCTTTCCTTTCCCGATTGGTTATGTCAAGCGATTGGCACAACCTCATGTCGGGCAGAGCTTTGCCAAGGCATATTTTCTTATGTGTAATAGAAGTCAGTTCGACAAATTTCATTTTGGCTCCATGGGTACAACTTCACATTACACATGCCTTACATAAACTACTCGGCACCTATAATAAGTACTAGCATTTAAGAATATATATGCATATAGAAATTAACCAACTCAAGACGAAGAGCACGAGGATGAAAAGTTAGCAACACGGTTATAAATCCAAGGACATTAAATTCATATAGAATTTATGTAAAACATATGTTGGTGTGGCTCACACTGGAAACAAAGATTCCCAGGCGGCCTACTGATCTCTGCCCTCAGCTATGAGCAGGTATATGCTATATAAGAGTATAATCGAAATTCAATATATAAATAAAAAGCTCAACATAGCTTCTAACGGACGGCAAGGCTTCAAGGATCTGGCTCCAAAGTTCCAAACAATGAGCAATTAGTGCCAACTTCCTCCACCTTAGCTCTGAGCCATTCATATTTGACTTCTAAAACGTTATATCCATCTCTTGACGTGCTGCATCAAAGCTATAGCCACGAAACTAGCTTTAGCAACATTACTGATGTAAATCAGCTCGTCAAGTTGGGAGTTCAATCAAACAAACCAGACTTTGCCCTCAAATGCTTCTTGAAGTCCATGATATCCCCCTCCCACCTTGTGA
The DNA here is from genome assembly GCA_035079005.1 of Fraxinus americana. Lineage (NCBI taxonomy): Eukaryota > Viridiplantae > Streptophyta > Magnoliopsida > Lamiales > Oleaceae > Fraxinus > Fraxinus americana. The sequence continues at coordinate 6,051,310 of CM068723.1, read as the reverse complement.
CAGTCTGATTCTCACATACCCAAATCTCATGGGCCACCTGGTTTATGAGCCTGAAGTCATGGCTCACTAGAACAAGGCCACCATCCCATTCATTCAATGCCTCAGCCAGTGAGTCAATTGTCTCAATATCCAAATGGTTAGTAGGTTCATCCAAAAGCAGTATGTGGGGCTGCCGCCAAGCTAACCATGCAAAGATCACACGGCTCCTTTGTCCATCTGACAAGTTCTTCATGGGCATCACTTGAGCTTTACCACTTAGCCCAAACTTCCCCACTGCTGCCCTCATCCTCTCTTCCCCATTTCCAGGGTACTCTTTCATCATGAACTCTAGAGCTGACAATTCCATGTCAAGTTTCTCGGCCAAGTGTTGATGGAACTGTGCAATCCTCAAATGGTTGTGCCGACGGACCATGCCATCAAGAGGAACTACATCCCCTGTCATCAGCTTCAACAGTGTACTCTTCCCAGCTCCATTAGGTCCAACAAGTGCTACTCTTGAATCAAGGTCTACACCAAAATCAAGGTTCTTGTAGATGAGATTATCAGGAGTATAGCCAAATGATACTTCCACAAACTGTAGAACAGGTGGTGGAAGTTTCCCCACATCTGGAAACCGGAAAACCAGAACCTTGTCCTTGACCACCTTCTCTGTGAGCCCACCACACTCCATCTTTGCCAAAGTTTTCTCCTTGCTCTGGGCCTGACGAGCTAGTTTGGCAGACCCATGTCCAAATCGTGCAATATATTCCTTCATTGAAGCTATCTGTTCCTGCTCCCACCTGTACTGCTTCAACTGGTTCTCTTCGAGTTCAGCACGGGTCTGAACATATTGGTCATAATTACCAGTATAGAGTTTCAATTTCTTATTTTGCATATGGATGATATTGGTGCAGACTCCATTCAGAAAATCCTGTGAATGTGAAACCACAACCAGAATGCGATCAAATTTTTTCAACGTCTCCTCTAACCAAACACAGGCCTCCAAGTCTGCAATTTCAAGAAACTGATTGTCACAAGTTATACGATGAATATGACAATTCAGCATGCAAAGTAGAATTTATCCAATTTCAGACAGTTGCAGTAAGGTATAATGGCCAATTTCTATCACTTACAGTAAATTAACTACATACTAATTGTCCCAGAGTAGCGACCTACTTTATGTAAGAAAGATTGCTCAGCAATCAAAGACATTCTATGAGACTCACAATCTACAGTTCAGAGTAGCCCACGGAGAAAGCTCATTTGACAACAATGAAATATTTGAGACCTTAAGAACGTTCTACAATAAGAATTCAACATGAAGGCTTTGATTCAAATAAAGAAACCATGATCTACAGGTTTTTTACCCTAACAATCAAGTTACCTATATCTAAGGTACCTATAAACTTCTTCACTCTCCTTATAGCTGGTAGCCAGCTTCTCAATGCATGAACCAAGACAATCTTGCATGTGGCCAGATAATGTAAGAATATTTTAATTAAAAGCAAAGGTGTTCAAGCTATTGAATTCAAGCCCCCGTCTTCCATAGAAATTGTGCTTGATAAAAGCCACTATGCTACAACACCCATTTGTTTTTGTAGCATCAGGAATATATCAGTTATTTACCCTAGAGAAAGAAATCTGAATAGTACATTTCTTACGGTTCTCAAGCAATTTGGGTATTTCATTTTTTCACACATTATCACGCTCGCTCTCACTCCAACTATCCTAGATCTATATCACCATGCCAACCATTACTGCATTAAGCTTACCCAGGATGATCTGGAGGGTCATCCAGCAACAGTAAACATTCACCAGTCACCACTAATCCGATTATTTCGGATTTTTTAACCAAGTATTTTGTCCACAGTAAATATCAACCTTAAAATATATGCAAGCTTACCAAGATGATTTGTAGGCTCATCAAGCAACAAAATGGTGGGATTCATGAATAGAGCTCTTGCTAGAGAAATCCTCATCCTCCAGCCACCAGAAAAATCTTTTGTTTTCTTTTCTTGCATTTTCTTGGTGAAACCAAGACCATATAAGATCTCGGCAGCTCGCTTCTCAGCAGTTGATGCATCAATTGCTTCCAAACGTTCATAAACGCGTTCAAGTTGTTCTCCGCCACCATCCTCCTACAACCATATTAAATATTAAAATACTCGAGAAATTCCGCCTCTCATAAGACACCCTTAAGCGTGAGTCACAGTCAAATACCTGTCCAGCCAAAGCTTCAGCTTCTTTCTCTAATTGCAACCTCTCCTCATCACAGTTTATAACAGCCTCAAGTGAAGACATGTCGGAAGCTTCAATCTCCCTGGTAAGGTGAAAAATATCCATGTGTTCTGGAATGGGAAGCTCCCGGCACCCAATCGCAGCAAGAAGAGTAGACTTCCCACAGCCATTCAGCCCAAGCAAACCATAACGTCTGAAATGATGATTTGTCATATATAGTGCATAATTACCTGATAAAGCAGTGGTATAAACCACCTTGTGTAGTCAAGATTCAAGAAATTGCAGCATACCTGCCATAATTAAGTTCCAGTTCAGAATCAACTAAAAGATCATGGCCATGGAAAGTGAGTGAGAGAGATTCTATCTGCAAAACATAAAAGCATAAAGCATCAGTTTATCAATAACATAAACTATGGACGCTAAATTAATAACATTTTAAACACATCACTTATTGACTGTTTAGTATAAGCTAAAAGCAAGTCACTTCAACCAAAAAAGAGAAAATCATCATTCACTGGACAAGCTTTATACCCTTTACCAGCTCTAATAAGGTCACCTCAATAAATTAAATCCTTTACTCGCCATTTACCAAGCTATATCTAGCATATCGTGAAACAATAAATGTAAATATCAAAGTTGGGAATCTGTAAGCAAATAACATTTTATGAGGTGCTATATGTCCGCGATAAAAGCTATTAAAATAGATATACATTTTAAAAAGAAAAATTATTCTGTTTAGACTTGAAAATAACCTTCAAAAGACGGATGGCAATAAACACATTATCAAAATTCATTACTACATATAAAGAGCAATTGCATCTTCTCTATATCACATTGCAACATAAGATTACCATACATAGGGCAGTGTAATATTCCATTGGTGACATAAATTACAACATGACCGTTACAATTAGCTTTAAAAAAATTCACGAATCACAGTAAACAACATAAATGTTACAAGTGGCACATGCAATCTACATTAATCCCATCCACATGATGAAAGTATTCAATACTAAAAGGAATCTGCAAAAGCAATAACAGACCTTGACAACAAATTTATCATAAACAATGCACCGTAGCACATTTCATGTGTCCAATTAACACCGTGAATGAAGAAAGTAAGGACTAGAATTTGGTCCCTCTGATATTTACACTTCAATCCATATTTGCTGCAGTTTAACTTCTGAAAATCCCATTTCTTTAATCATCTACAGAAAGCAAAAGCTACACCCTTTCCTCGGGGGAAACGGCACAACAGAAAAACATACATGCAAATCACACAAGGATTTCCTTCATTTCCCATTTCTTCTATTAATTTGAGCCAGATCATTTTTCATATATCAAAATCGCAACTAATCCCTTGAAAAATTTGATCATAAAAAATATGAGAATTCCTCTTATAATATCAACCAGAAACTAATTACAGTCTAATACATCGAGCCCTAAAGAAGGAATCGGAAAGTTCACCCGGATATCTCTGGACAACGGATGCGAACACAAAACTCCTGTACACGTCCGATCAGATATCTGAAGTGTCTCAATTCCGTTCTCCAAATTATCACTCTTGCTTCCGTTTTCAGCTGCCGTTGCCGCCTTAGATGATGCCAAAGCTGCCGCCCCTTTCCCTCCTCTTTTGGCCGCAGCCGCTGCCTTCTTCTGTGCCGCCTTCTTCTTGCTTGCGTCCGAAACCATCTACAATAGTATTATGAGAATAAAAAAATCATATTCCCGACAAATTAAAATGAAGCTAAGAAAAACAAGATGTATAGATAATTCACCTTGAGGACAAAGAATTGAGATTGCTTTTGCTCTGTTTTATAATTTCTCTTTTACCCGGACCGCGGGGATTGTTCCCTTGCAAAGATAGTCCGACAATGAGGGTGGGTTTGAGGGGGTATTGCAGTACATGTATATATATATAGTGGGAGTGACGGGGTACACGTGGCTAGGATTAAGGCGGTCGGTGGAAAAAGAACGGTGGTGATTACCGCCAGCATTGTTGTGGGAGCTTTCGTGCTTTGACTCGCACCTGGAAAATATCTAGTGGACTAGCAACAGTTCCTTCCTGGATAATGGGCCTGTAACTATGGATTTTGTTATTTGGGTCGGATTATGTGGAAATTACACGGGAAAAAATCATATTTAAGGTGTATTCTTTACCTCAATTCAAAAATAAGGTAAATAGTTTAAAAATTCAAAAATCAGGTATTTATTTAATTAATTAAAAATATTTATTAAATAAAGACAATAAAGTCACATTTTGTGATTAATAGTCACATATTGATAATTTTAAGTTACAGATTTATTTACTAGTCACATATCGTCAAATTTTTTGATCCCAAATTATTTCGAGGTCACATATCAAAAAATTTGTACGATTTGTACGTCACAAATTATTTCGAGGTCACAGATTTTTAAATTAGTTGGTCACATATTATTTCAAGGTCACAGATTATTAAATTTTTAGGTCACATTTAAGTAATTGGTCACAGATTAACAAAAATTTGGTCACATTTGAGTAATTGGTCACATATTAACAAAAATTTGGTCACAGATTAACAAAAATTTGGTCACATACTACCGCCTACCACCGATACTTGGTCACAGGTCACAGATGGACCAACACAGACTACCCAGCCACAGAACACACAACTGAACCCCAACCACGATAAATCCACCACCACCAACAGCCAACCACATCCACCACCTCCAGTTAACAGCCAACCACAACCACCAGCCAACAGCCAACAATATATCCACCACCACCAACAGCCAACCACAACCACCACCACCGCCAGCCAACAACAATAGATCCACCAACCCGCCAACCACAACCACCACCAGCCAACAGCCAACCACAGCAATCAGCCGACACACCCACCACCACGCCTCCACCGCAAAATCACAACCAAAAAAATCACCAATCACAAACCACAAAAAAATCACAACCACAAAAAGACCACCAACAACCAACCAGTATCGCAGCAGCTGCGATTCCAACAACCAACCAGAATCGAAGCTGCTGTGAGTCGCTGCTTCCAGAATCGCGACCTCGCGATTCGCGACGACTGCGAATCATTGCTTCGCTTCTTTGCGATTCGCGATAACCGAATCGCGATGGCTGCGATTCGCAGCTGCTGTGATTTCGCAGCTGAGGGGGAGGTAGAGGAGGAGACGGGAGGGGGAGGTGAAGGAGGAGACGGGAAGAGGAGGGGAGGAGAGAGCAGGCAAACAACCACAAAAAAAACCACCAACAACCAACCAGAATCGCAGCAGCTGCGATTCCAACAGCCAACCAGAATCGCAGCTGCTGCGAGTCGCTGCTTCCAGAATCGCAGCTGCTGCGATTCGCAGCCAACCAGAATCGCAGTAGCTGCGATTCGCAGCTGCTGTGATTCCGCAGCTGAGGGGGAGGGGGAGGAGGAGATAGGAGGGGAAGGTGAAGGAGGGGAAGGGAAGAGGAGGGGAGGGGAGGAGAGGAGAGAGCAGGCGAGAGAGAGAGGGGGGGAGTGGGTGGAGGGTAAAAAATTAGGGTTAGGGTTTTTATATAGCACCTGATTTTTGAAGATTGAAACTTGGTCCCTGATTTTTGAATTTGAAACTTTAAACACCTGAAATTCTTGAATTTCTCAAATTACACTAGATAAGGGGTTTAATTTTAACTTTCTAAAAATCAGGTTTTTGATTTATTTAATCAAAAATCAGGTTTTAATTTCACAATTAATATTAATAATAATATTTTATATTAAATTAATCTATATGCCTACCTCACCCCACTACCTACCCTACCAACTTTATTTTAAATATAATATCATATCCAAATCCAGACCCTAATCAATTTCATATATTCTCCCTGTCTCGCACGTCGCCACCACGGCCCGTCGCTGTCGCCGCCGCCCCTTCTCCCTCCCCCTCCATCCCGTCTCCTCCCTTTGTTCCCCCTAGATCTGCTGCGCGACACAGCAGCGTGGCGACACGCTACTGTGCGACACAGTACCGGTGTCGCCGCTGCTTCGCACAGCAGCGACAACAACGTCGACGTTGCTGACAGTTTTCGGGTGGGTGGCATATCTGTGTGTAGGTGGCGGATCTATGTGTCTGGGTGAGCGGTGGTATGTTTTGGGCGGTGGTGGTGGATCTGTGGGCGGTGGTTGATTTTATTTTATTTTTTTGTCTGTGACCTAGTTATTGAACCGTGGTGGCAGATCTATGTGCATGAGTGAGCGGTAGTGGTGGATCTGTGGGCGGTGGTTGTTTTGTTTTTTGTGTGTCTGTGACCTAGTTATTGAACCGTGGTGATTTTTGTTTGGTCGTGACCTAGCTTTTTTGGTGTATGTGACCTAGATATTGAACTATGGTAGTTTTTTTTGAGTCTGTGACCTAACTATTGAACTATGGCGATTTTTTAGTGTCTGTAACCAAGCTATTGAACTATGGTGGTTTTTTTTGTCTGTGACTTAGCTATTAAATTGTGATGGTTTTTTTGGGTGTTTGTGACCAAGTTATTGAACTGTGGTGGGTTTTTTGGTGTCTGTGACCTAACTATTGAACTGTAATGATTTTTTTAGTGTCTGTGACCTAACTATTGAACTGTTGTGAGTTTTTTTTGTTTCTGTGACCTAGCTATTGAACTGTGACTTCAAAATTGATAATTTGTAACTGAAAAGGAATCGATGACCTACATATTTGAAAATACATGATCGACCAATAAAATAATCTGTGACCAACAAATTTTATTAACTGTGACTAATTAAAAATATATGACATATAAATTTTTTCATTTGTGACTTCAAAATAATCTGTGACCGAATAATTTGATAAGTTGTGACCAAAATTAAATTTTTAACTATTTAATAAGGTATATGTGACCTTGGAATCGGAGCAACGGTCACCGAAAAATAGTCGTAGGAATTAAGCGTGGCCGGAGAACAGTCGCCGATCACCGGAGTAGTCGCCGGTGGGGTGGGGTGGGTTAATCATATTATATTATAGTTAAATATTTAATTTAATAGATTAATTGTAAAATATAATTAATTAATGAAAAAAACCTGAGTTTTGTAATTTTAAATTTTGGGGCCTGATTTTTAATTTCGTGAAAGTAAATCCCTGAACCATGCATTTTTCCCTCGGATTATTACGGTTTTTTAAAAAGAGAAAATTACGTAGAAACCTACATTTAAAGTTTCATTTTCAAGAAACATGTGGATTAATTTTTTTTTTTTTTTTACAAATCATGTGGTAATTAAGTTTTAATAATTATAATTAATAAAAATTTAATTACAATATATAATTTCTCTCAACCTACCACTCTCTCTCTCCAGAACCATCCCAACCCGTCGCCTCTCTCTCTCTACATTTCTACTGCCCGTCGCCTCTTGAGAATCACCGGCGAATCACCCGTCGACGTTCCATTGCACAGCTCTGCCACTTCATTCGCCGTCGTCTCCCAGCCTCATCACCCCCAGCCGTCGGCGTTGGTATTGTTCGGAGATGGCAACGCTGTGAATGGTGGTGGTGGTTGGTGCTACAGGTGGTGGTAGACCTGCAGCAAAGTCGATCCAATCATCAATGCGCTCCACTACTCACTAGAAACCTCGAGAGTCGTCTACAGCTACGAAGTGAATGTTGTCGCCGGTGCGATCTGGGTGTCGATGCTCTTTTTAACGTCGTTGCAGCAGCTGCACGTCATCATCGTTGTGGGTGGTTTGCTGGTGGTTGGTGGTGTCGTTTGCGATGGTTTTTGGGCTTTGGTGGTGTTGTTTGCAATGGTTTTTGGGCAGTGGTAGTGGTAGTGGTGGTGGAAAATGAGGTATACTGTGGGTAGTTTGCTGGTGGTTGGTTTTCTGATCAGATCTAATGTTTAGCCGGAGTTTTGGGGTGGTGGTGGTGTAGGTGCAGATGGTGATGGCGATGGTGGTGTTTTGTGCAGATGGTTGTGGTGTGGCGAACCTTTTCTGATCTATGACCAGATCCCGATTTGACTACCGGGTAGTTCGTTGTGACCTTTTTGTGACCGATTGTGACCAATTGTGACTCGTTGTGACCAGTTGTGACCGATTGTGACTTGAAATTCTGAAAAAAATTTGGAAGTTGGGAATGGGTGGATGGGGTGGCTAGGTTGATCGGAGCATGAGTTTGAGTGGTCATTTGAGCATTTTGACAGAGGGATCGTGAATAGTCGTCGGAGAGAGCGTCAAGGTGATCATCGGAATAGTCGTTGGAGCGGTCGTCTGAACTGTTACAAGAGCGACTGCAGGAGAGATTGCCAGAACTGTCGTCAGAGCAGCCGCCGGAGTAGATGACCGCCTCCAGTGGAGAGAATGCATAGCGAGAGGATAGAGAGTAGAGAGTAGAGAGTGAGAGTGATTTGGATTTGAAATTTAATAAATTTTGATAATTGTTGTATATTATAATTAAAATTATTTAATTAATTGATTTAACACCTGATTTTTTTAAAAGATTTTTGAAATTTGTTATTTTTGAAATGTAATTCTTATATATAGGATTTATGTATTGTTCCCTTTTTAAAAAATGCAATAACATCAAAATTATCCTACTTTTTTTTGTCTAAAAAGTTTAAAAATGCCTCCTAATTTTATTTTTTAAATAAAAATAATAATTTTGTCCTTCATTAAAAATCGATCTTTTATATTTACATCATTTTATATTTTTTTTAAATATAACTCCTATTCATTTAAAATTAATATTTCAAACAATATTTTTTTACGAATTAATCTAAGAGTAACACATGTATTGACTTACTTGTAGAGTATGGTTTAAAATATTTCGAGTTTTATTCAAAATTAATTATTTTAGGATAAACATACGTATCACGATATTCTATATTAATGTCTAACACAACTCCGCATAACTGTTTGTCGCCACCATCACGACAAATTAGAGTAACACACCACCTGCCAACAACACTGCAACAAAACACGAGTAACATTGTGTTACTTGTCTAAAACCAACGCTACACAAGATATCAGCTTGTTGATTCTAATCAAATATTAAGAATCGGAAGTTAATCAAACTTTGATTCAAACAATACTATTGAAATCACTATCACATTAATTCTAAGCGAAAATAATCGAAGTAGGGCAACAAGAGGGGTGATTCGAGAATCAAGACCATAGAGGTAATTTTATTGTTAGTTTTCTTGAATTTAGTTGTACGTGCACTGATATTGAAGTTTAATTCCATGTACTTTCCGGCCAATTTGAGATTATGCTGACGTGGTTCAAATATTTTAACTTGCACTAATCTTTAACAATATTGTATAGTTGGTCAAGCGACGAAACAACACGTTTGGAAATGTGAATTGAACAGCATTGAACAATCTAATGAGTGAAAGATTGAAAGAGCGAAAATCCAAAAGTCAAAAAAATAAAGGGCAAAGATTCAAGTACGATAAACATTATCCACAACATCCAAATATATTAACTTGGAAGCTGGAAATGTACGTTTTTTGTTTTATTTTATAACAATAACATAAACAGTAGGGCAGGTATCTAAGAACTGCAGCAGCATAACCAAATCAGGGGTAGAAGGAAGAGCAATTGAGCTCTATAGCTTCGATCGAACCTTTGCAATAAGTTCTCTTCTGAGTATTTTCCCAGATGCCGACTTTGGGACGCTGTTAGTGAATGTCACCCTTCGCAATCTTTTAAAAGGTGCAACCTGAAAAATACAATTGGAGATGAAAACATCAAGTTCTTGTAGGACAAGTGGCTCACTGTTAAATTGAAAGAAAGATAGTAAGGTGCCGAGCATGCCTAGGCGAAAGTATAAAGAAACTTCTATAAGACGGTCTAATTTTCAATTGTTGGTTCCAATAATAATAACAAACAACAATAAATCAAATTCCATTCTTCACCCAAAAACAAAGAAACATTTCATGAATCTTTCAGTCTACTGAAAACGGTCTCCATAGGATTAAAGAAATATAGAGCTAAGGTACTTTAAGCATGGTTTGACGACTCATCTATGGCAAAGCCACTCTAATACCATTTCAGGAGTCTAACATGGCTCTTCAAGTATTTTATTTTTGCTTTCAATATGGGTCATCTAAGGTAAGCCACACCTGTCTAGTTCGAAATCAACTATCAGAATACAACAAGAGACTCAAAGGGGCAAGGGCTGCCCAAATATGAGTAATGGTTTCAAGCTTCTAGTGACCAAAAACAAATGTGTAGAATGTAAAGGTCCCAAGCGTGAATCCAGAAAGTAGACAGTTACATATTTAACAAAATTCAAATGAAAATTTGACCCATTTTCATTTCTTAGAGCAACTATGTACCCAATGGTACAAAATAGCTTCTGAAGTAGAAGGAAATAGTAAGTAATAGGCTCAAAAAGTGAAGATCAGTGTGTGCTTTCAAGTTGTCTATGAACACGAGTTTAATGAAAATTTAGCTTGGATTAATAAATAAATTCATAATATTAAATCACGAGCAAGTTCACAAAATCACCAGAGGAGGAAAAAATGAATCATGCAAGATTTATAAAAGTTCAGGTCAGTGGACCTATATCTAATACAAGGTCTCTCTCTCTCGATGCTTAGCAGCAGCAATAGCTCAACTTCACTGAACTATGGCACTAGCAACCCCTTTGAACTATTGGCAGTGTAAACCAAATTAGAACAGCAACAACTAGCTCGGATTTTTGACGAAAAGTTTGCTCAAGAGAATCACTCAATTGTAACAGAGTCCACATTCTACTTTTGCAATTTCAGCTCATTCAAATGATGGATGAGCTGATTTTGCAACAAGCCTCACTGAAAATTTACTTTTTAAACCATGCCAAAAATCACTGAACTAAAGGGCTTTAGTGAAAAATTGAACTTAAGAGATTGAGTTAAAGATCTTAGAGAATTTCTTATCGATAATTGCAAGAAATTTCAAAAATTATGTTTCTGATCTGATGGAGAGTACTAACAGACACTTATCGTTTAGTTGATTAAAGAACAAATTCTGTTTATTTCTAACTCGAGAAAAACTATTGTAAAACCAGACTCATCCTTAAATACACCAATTTTTGAATGTTGGGATCAATAATCAATTAGAAGAAATTCGACTTGAACATTATACATGAATTGAAAATGATATTAGATCAGTTGAAAAAAGAACGTGTGAATATAGCTTAAATTGGTATAAAAACTCAGTTTCAAATGGCACTCTATTTGAAAGTGGAAATAGAAAGTCTTAAGATATGTTTAGGAAATACAAATTTTGGTTTTCGAGTGAAGGTGTGAAGGTCTCTCATAAATCAAAAAGTGTTCTCATCTTTTTAGGATAATAATAAAGCATAATTATGGGTTCAATTTTTACACGTCTAAAACTTGTTCTTGATATCTACTACACCCTTACTTTAAAACTTCTTCCTAGGAATCTAAATGAAATCCTTCAAACAAATCTTGACCAGCTTCAACTACATTCCATACAGATCTCTAATCAATTCTTAGACATCTTATATCGTTGTTTAGGACTAGTAGATTTAGTTCTGGACTTCTAAAAATGTGGGTAGCATGAAGCTATAGTAAATTTATTGAAACCTGTAAAACTATGCCAGATATTAAATCTTTAGTCCATATGACAGTTAGCTGTCAGGAAGCATCAAAACTTGGGTGTAAAAGGAACCTACATGAAATATGTATCTGCTAATTTCATTTCAAGAAATCGTGATTAGGAAAACATATGGTCTTTTACTATGATAATGTTGGACCCATCTATTTCACATCTCAATAGGACCTTTATTTCATAATAATACCTGATCTGCGATAAACTTCTGTACATCTTCTTCAGTCAGTGAGCTATTTGGAGAGCGGACAACATATGCAATCGGGACTTCACCAGCTTCAGCGTCAGGAAACCTACAAGGAAAAAATTGACTCTCTGTATAAATTATCAATTAGAAAACTGTCACAATTCGGAAAGCCTTCAACAAAGGAATTAGTAATATTTTGGATAAATGACTTACGGAATGACTGCAGCATCTAAGATTTCAGGATGAGAAACAAGAAGCCCTTCAAGTTCTGCTGGTGCAATCTATCAAGAAGAAACAAGAATGAAAACAATTATTTTCCCAATAACCCAGAAAGAAAAGAAAGATATTACACACAACAACAAAAGAATGAGAATAAGGTTTCAACAATGTAGCAAAAATGCAGAATAATATCAGAAGGATGTTTACTAGAAACACATGCAACTGGCCCGCCCTCGCCCACCAAAAAAAAAAAAAAAGAAGACAAATACCGCTAACCTAAATTACTGGCACAGATGGCATGAAACAAACACCAGCCCAGGCAAATTCAATTATAAGCTATGTTCGTAATTGATGAAACAGATAGAAACAAAGTCAACATAAATTACCGGCATAGATGACACTAGTTAAAAGCTCAGATGATACTCAAAATGGAGAACGCAACATTTTCTACTGCTGAAAATCCTTACCAAGACTCGTGTTCATGCTCAAAATGACACTGTTTCTTAAAGAAAGGTAGCGAAGTAGCCAAAAGCCTCATATATCCTAAGAAGAGCGTGGCAAACATGAGGAAGTGGCAGCTGCCGAAGATCAGCTCAAGGAATGAGCTCATCAAGAAGGGATGGGAGAGAGATTCACAAGAGGGTTAAGCTAAGATAAAAACCTAATTTGAAGAATAGGTCTGGGCTTCCTTAAACAAGAAATGGGAATACTAAAGCATAACAGACCTGCCATGTATTCCACAGGAAGCGTGGGATACCTTTCTATGTCAAGGACAAAAAAAAAAAAAACAAATGTGAAGTAATTGTGACGCTAATTACTCAGAAGCAAGCCATCAGGAGACCCATTAGACTAGCACTACCTTGAAAATGGAACCAAAAATTTGAAAAATAGAGATAAGACTATCCATGAGCTGTAGGATAGCAGCTGCGCCAAAGAGAGTGAAAGTCCAATGTACAAAGTGTCAGAGGCCAGTTAGGGATGTGAAGTTGAAAATTTTTAAGGATTTAAGAACTATATAGGCATTATTGAAGAAATTTCTGTTCAGGTTCAATTTGATGATCAAATTTGGAGACGTAAACCAGTATGCTTTTTCAAAAAACAGAGTGATCAACTATAAAGGTTAAAAAATAGAAGTAAACCAATACCATAATTGATTGCAGTTACATCTTTCACCAAGTAGATCCTTGTAAAATCTATTGAATGCTGACTAAGATAAGGCCAGAAAGAAAATCAGAGCAAGGATGTATAATTGAATCACATAGCTTACAAGTACCGGCATTTGTAAGTGGGAGTAGGTTTTAAAAATAGCTATGCACTAATCATTTCTTAAGAGTAACTTACCTGAAAACCTTTGTACTTGATGAGTTCTTTAATACGGTCCACGACATATAGTTGACCGTCTTCATCAAAGTATCCAATATCTCCAGTATGTACCCATCCCTGTTTATCTATAGTGAGTCTAGTGGCCTGTGAATTGTTGAAATAACCTGAAGATCAAGTGTAACCATGTAGATTCCACCTTCACAAGTACTGAAAGCTCATACACAAGAGCTCTTAACAAAGGAGAAGTCAGTATGACCCCAATATTGGATTCAACTGCCAGAATCTATTATATGTTTACCCTTTCTAATCAACCCATCTTAATATGTTTATCAATAAAGTATGCAACATTTTTATTAGTAAAAGCAGAGACAAAAGACAGAGAGAAATTCGGTGATACAGGTAGGACAACACTGATAATTCAAAGACTGCCTTCTCTCCTATCTCTCAAGGACTATGCCAGCCAGAGAGGGAGCAAGTAAACTGGTCGAAGGAAAATAAATACAATATAAATGTCAGATGATCCTGATGATAAAATATTTTATGCTTGGAGTATGTCAAATGATAGAAATGAAGTCCAATGCTGCATATCCTTCGGGAATCCTGATGTCCTATTTGGATATAATATATTTATGGACTTCAAAATTTGGATTATTTCAAAATGCTCATGCCAGCTTCTTAGATAAAGATTAGATGTCATTTATCATTCACAAAAAGAAAAATCTGTCCACACAGCCAAGATTGGCAATCTTTGTGACAAACTCAACAAGTGGTAGCAATGACTCCAGCCACCAAATTCCAGAATAGTATCCTTGTGCTGTCTAGTCCAAGAAGTGCAATAAATGAAGGCCAAGTTAAATTATGCATTCATATTTTACATGTAATTAAGTGGTATTCGGCACCTTTCAGCTTTCAACTTTGTCATTCATGAACTGCCCCAACATTTCTCTATTATAAGATTAAAAGATAGCAAATGGTGAATAAATGCTTCAAAGGAAGCTTTGATTAAATAGCAAAATTTTTATCACAAGCTTTATCAACAAAGATTAACAATACATTTGGTCAAAAACATTGGAGGTAACATTGTCCCTGTTGTCCAATCTAAAATTGTATATCAAATCCAAATATAGTCATAGTGAATGAACAACAAATTTGAAAAAGGGTTGTACCACATGTACATAACAATTTACATAACAGTATAAAAAAAAAATGATGTGACAGAGTTAAATTGAATTAAAATCTCATCAATTAAATAACTTTCTCACCTACATTTTGACATCTCATCATTATTCAAAACATTATGTAAATAGGTATGCACAAGAAGCATTTTCCTTCAGTAAAAAATGACAGTTTTTACATATTTGTCAATGATGAACACCCTCATAGTAATTCCGAAATCTCTCTCTCTCTCTCTTTTCCCCCCTTTTAAAGTCACATCACCATACTTGGGAATCCAGAACAACATCACAGCCATATGGTCATATCAAGAATAAAAAAAAATTCACAGGAAATATACCTTGCATCATATTGGGGCCACGCACCCATATTTCCCCCGACTGGCCTGGAGGAAGAGGCTTTAATTTATCAACACTAACAATTTGAGATTCCACACCAGGAGAAAGCATTCCTGTTGACCCGGAGTGCCTAGGCCCTACATGTTGGTTCTCAATTGAGACTATTCCACAAGTTTCAGTCATACCATAGCCCTGAAATCAAATGATCCTACCAATTAGATTCCAGCTGTACCAACCTCAAGAGACAAAAACAGAGTCAATGTATTTTTTATGCTTGGTTGGACTATGCCAGGTTTTCAGGTTTTTATATGATCAGTGAATACCAATAAGGTTAAAAGGGAAATGCTAAATAGACTTGCGATGTTATATCGGGGTCATGTGTTGTTAGAAACAACACAAAATGAGAAGCAGATATGGGACTGCTAAGATGGAATTACCATAAAATAAGGTGAGATAGAATTAAAAAAAATAAACATTTTTGTGAGTTTTCTAAAGTGGAGCAATTGAAGATATATGCATAACACCCAATAAGGCTATCTGGGTGTATCCAATGAAGGTGGCTAGATTAAAGGTTCAGAAATAGCGACTGGAGTATGTGACTAGAGTTATTAGTAAACCAAAGCAACAACCAGACCTAAAATTATTGGGAATGAGATAAATAGAGAAGTACATGATTTATTAAACATTGGAGGTGACCCTGATAAAATGAAGCTAAAAAATTGGTGATCCACTTAATCAAACCCAAATAAGTTTAAGATAAGTATTTATGGTGTTAGTTGAGACTGATATATTCCTTCAGTTTGTATATTTCTTGGATGGATGGTTAGAGAGGGGCTTAGTTCACTTTGGGCTATCTTATGTATCTGCAGGATCCGAACTCGAACCATTTCAAGTTGGAGTTCAGAAAAAAGCTTCAACTCCATCTTATCACTTTGATCCGAGTATATTTATCCAACCTAACTCTTCATTACTCGTCCTTAATCTGGTTGGATGACTTAAGTTTTGGGATTTTTAGTTTGCAAACTTAAGTCTATTCTTGGGTATCAGTATTTGGTGTCTAGTAAATCTCCATAATTGGTATATTTGGACATTGAGGAGCGACTATATCTTCCTTCTGTTTTTCTTTTGTTTTTTTTCTTCCTTCTGTATTTAATAGAGGACATGTGCAAATTTTCTAAAACCTTTATGGACCAAGACTTCTGGTTGTTTTTTCTTCGGTTGACAATTGTATAAGTGCAATATATATTCAAGGAATGATTGTGTTACGACTCGTAAAATGGAAGCTTCACGTGGCACCATAATTCACCGGTGGGACCGATCTATTTGAGCCAGGGTGTACTTTCTTAGCCTTTCAAGTATATTCCGAGGCCCTTCATCCGAGGCCATCATTGCTAGCCCAAGCCCTTTCATCCGAGGCCATCATTGCTAGCCGAGGCCCCTTCATCCGAGGCCATCATTGCTAGCCCAGGCCCTTTCATCCGAGGCCATCATTGCTAGCCCAGGCCCTTTCATCCGAGGCTCTTTCATCCGAGGCCATCATTGCTAGCCCAGGCCCTTTCATCCGAGGCCATCATTGCCCTTTCATCCGAGGCCATCATTGCTAGCTGAAGCCCTCTCATCCGAGGCCATGTTGTCAACCGAGGCCCAAGCATCATCCAATGTCATGTTGTCAACCGAGGCCCAAGCATTATCCGAGGCTCATGAAGAATCCGAGGCTCTGTGTAAGTGGCCGAAGCCCACATCTTCCATATTCACTTCTCCCAAGAGATCTTCTACATAAAGATCTTATTTGGAATGATTGATGTGACTCTTGTGTAAAGTTTGCTTACGTCTTGTCTTGTCAATGTAAGGACATTTAATGCTTTGTAAGGCTAGGAGAGTCAACTTGATGGCTAGGACTTGATGTCTTGGTCGAGGAGATGGCGCCACGTGTAAATTGATCCAAAGGTCACAATTTGAGTTGTAACACTATAAATACCCCAACCATGTAATACAATAAAGGCTAATGCCAAATTCCAAATGAAAAACTGAATATTTGGAAACATATTGCTCTCTTTTTACTACGAAAATTACAACTACAAATCTTGTTATTTATCGATTGGTTTCTTATACAATCGTATTTATTTCTTCTTGCCGGAGGCCCTAACTCTGACGTCTCGTGCGGCGAGCTCCTCCCACGCCCGAATTTTGGAGCCTTTCTGACCGTTCTTCGGCACATGCGTGTTGGACAAGGCTTGCGTGTGCACGAGTGGGCCCGGCATCTGTTGGCAACATTTTTTGGGGTCAACAGATTGTATAGTGATCCTTTACAAAATGATAAAGGCTACTTGTCGCTCTCCATGCATTCAATACAAGAGATAAGAGGTTGTTGAATAAGTTGCACAAAAGTAATTTAGAACTGACCTACCAGCAATTGATGATAACTTTGAGGACGCTTTCTTCCCTAAGATTTTTTACTGTCTATTCTAAAACTTGTTTTTCCTTACCTAAAAAGTAAAAAAACCAAATGAAAAGAAGAATTATCTTAAAAATTTTACCTGCATAACGATAGCCTGAGGGAAATTCTTTGCACATTCTTGCATCAACTCACTCCCAAGAGGGGCAGCCCCGGACCCTATCTGCTTTAAAGAAGATAAATCATACTTCTTGATCACACTATTTTTTGCCAAGGCCAGTATAATTGGTGGAACAACCCAGAGATTTGTCACCCTATATTTTTCAATTGCCTTCAAAATCATTTCCAAATCGAATTTAGCCATTGACACAACCGAATTCCCACGCTGCAGCTGTGCATACATGATTACTGCCAGCCCAAATACATGAAACATTGGCAGTACACACAAAAACATATTGTGCATTTCTCCTGCCCACTCTTGATCAGCTGTAACCATTAGCGATGCTGCGATGAAATTCCTGTGACTGAGTATTACGCCCTTGCTTGTGCCCGTGGTTCCGGATGAGTACAGCAATACCGCCGTATCATTTTGCTTAATAATCCCATTATCCAAATCCACTGACCCTTCATTTTTCACTAGTTCAGTAAATAATTTTATACTAGGAATCTTCCCAATGGGTTCTAATGGCCTTTTATCTGTGCCCAACAGAATAACTGGCAGATTAAAATCTTTCACTTTGGGCAATAATTCTTGGACAGTGATGATAACCTTAGGCTTGCAATCTTGGACCTGTTTGGATAGTTCCGAGAGAGTGTAAATGGGATTCACAGTGGTGGCTATGGCTCCTATACCAATTATTCCAAAAAAACAAATTGGGAACTGGATTGAATTAGGGGAGTAAATGAGAACCACGTCTTTTTTCTTGATGCCCAATTGGAGGAGACCATAAGAAACCTTGGAAACTACGGATTTGAATTCGATGAAAGTTAAGGTTTGGCCAGTGTCAAAATCAATGAGTGCTGGTTTATCAGGAAAAGAAGAAATGTTTCTGAATAGAAATGAGACCATAGAGAGGTTGGGGTCTTTGGGGAGAATTAATGGCGGCCTTAAGGACCTGTAAATCCCATCACGGCCATACCCAGATTTCTCCATCATTCTTTCTTGGAATTTCTTTAACGTTAGCGGAGAAGAGACGCTTTTCTAAGGATGGATGTACATTTATGGGTGGCAAAACCTGTCAGTGTCAGTATGCACTGCAGGGCAGGTGGTTTGCTGGCATGAAAAGATGAGGATTTTATGGATGTTATGTGATCAAAACAATGTTATAGTGCTTATGCGTTGCCAAGTGTAGGGGGTATATAGAAAGTAGGCTTTTAAATTTGACTGCGCCCGTTTGGCAATGACTTTTGAGTAGGCAATTGATCTTTCGAGTCTTAAATTCATTTGATTAATTCTATAAAAGTACTTTTTTTTAGTTCATGTTTAACAATTATTAAAATGAGTTTTTGGAAAAAAAAATGAATTTTGAAATAGTGATTTTTTGAAAAATATGTAGTTAAAAAATTGAAAAAAAAAAAAATAGATTTACATGCACAATATTTTATTATGAAATTTTGTGTTTGAAAACAAGTTTTAAAAAAAAAAAAAAAATTAATGATTGTCTAACAAGGGCTTGATTAAAAGAATTTTTAGAGAAAACTGATACATTGTAACCTCGTTTTAAAATTCTTAAAGCTCTTTTGCTAATTAGTTTACAAACGCTACAAGTAGAGGCAAAGGAAAAAGTCATATCGAATATGGCATGCGCATTATTCGATGATTATTGGTTAGTTTTATTAAGCCTATGTTTAAGTTCTTTTTTTCAAAACTCATTTTCAATTAAACATTCTTTTATGAAATAATTTTACGCGAACTTGAAAGTTTTTCCTTTTTTATAATCACACAGTATTCAAAAAATGAAAAATCATCATTCTAAAACTTATTTTCTAAAAACAATTGGGAATTTCTTATTTTATAATCACACATTATTTAAAAAATGAAAACTCATCGTTCTAAAACTTATTTTCTAAAAAAAATTGGGGTTCAAGCATGGCCTCAATGGTGAGGTGGGCCTAAAAATTGAAGAAAAATCAAACCTAATAGACTTTCTTTAGACAACTTGTGCAATAATTGGTCTGGTCAATTAAATGATTGAATTTATCTAAACAGTGTATTTGTTTACTTTAAAGTTTAGTGTGAATTTTGGTCAACAATTGTGCTTAATAATTAAACTTATTGTTCAATGTTTTCATCCGATGGCATCGAATTTGCCTAAAATAACTAATATTGATAGGTGTTTACCGCAAGATTAGGTCATTGTCAGGTAAATGTTTTTTTTATCAAATTATTTTATGAGATTGACAAGGACTATTCATTTATAAAACTTATTATTTATAATTTAAATCGATTATTAAAATATGTTTGTTGTACTTTTTTTTTTTTTTATTAATTAGTCCTATTTGAATTGTAAGTTAGCATTGGAGAGTTCATTTTAGTTATTTTAGTGGTAGTGGGAGAAGTCCTCTTAGTTTTAGGAGAAATAATATATTTTATTTGTATTTAAATCCTAAGAAGTCAATAAAAAAAAAAGGAATAAATCAAATTATTTTCTCTTGACAATATCGAATTTTGTAAATACTTGATTAGTTAAAAAGTCAAATCTTGAGTTTGCTAGAAAAACCTCGAATTTGTTCTAACAGATTATCTTGCTAAGTTTTTTTGTCAATTGTCCTTGTTCATATTATTGTGTCATGTTCTGCTTCTGTCATATTCTACTGTCAAATGTGTTTGATCTTACTAATAAATATGGAAATGATGAATTTTGGACAAACTAATTGTCTCTCATTTGAATTATGATTATGCGTTTGTTTACTATTTGCTCAAGTGATAGTAGTGAATTTTTGACAAACTACCTTTTTCTTATTTTTTATTTTTGGATCATGTTATCTGTACATAAAAATTGTACATAAGGGATTATATAAAACGATGTGGAGGGAAAAGAATGAATGAAAAAGTTAACTGTGTTTTAAACACTTTGTGCAGTATTTGGCTATTTGCCCCAAGTGATAATGATTGGAAGTACCTCAAATATCATATTAATAATAGCAGATCATTTTAGCCATTGAAATTTGAATCACATTGTTGCAAAGCATCTTCTGTTGTGCAAAAATGAAATAAAAAGAAATTCTACATTCAAATTATCTACATCCTTAAAAGATATTCGATTTTGATGGGTGAATAACGAGTCTTTATCGAACAATTATCGATTTTGTAAATACCTGACAAATTAATAAATCAAATCTCGAGTATGCTGGACAAATATTGAGTTTTTCATGTAATCTCGAGTTTGTTCAACCGTCTAACTTCAAAACTACTTTATGTACAGACTTTTGCTCTCTAATATTTATTATTGTTTTTCGATACGAGACAAATAAAATCTCTTAATAAAAATACTATATTTAACTATAAATGCATTGAAAAAGTTCTACATCGAATTTTTTTTATGTAAATGCATTAAAAACAAGCGTATAAAAGGACTTATCATTAAACTAGGTGCAAGCAACGTGCAATGCACATTTGCCTAGTTTATATTTAATAGTTTTGTTTAATAATTAATTTGTTATTAATAAAGATGTAATTTTTTTGGTTAATTAAATAATTAATGATGTAATATTTATGTAATTGTTAAATAATTAGATGTGTGATTTTGATGTTGTGATGTAAGTTGGTGAGATCGAAGAAAATAAGTAAAAGTTGACAAATTTTGAGAAATGGCTAAATTGTAAGGAATCCAAAGATCAGGAACTAAAATGTAAATACTTAAAAGTTGTGCCGAACCTCATGATGAAGATTAAAGAGTGTTCGGAGTCAATTGGATAAAGGAAGACGTCAATGGAATCAAATTTAGTCAAAAGATGATCACAAATCAATTTACAACCGAAAAGTTATGCTCTATTTTTTGCATAGAAAGTGATCGAATTAGAGAATGATTTCTGAATCAAAATTGTAGCCAGATGAGTTAGCTTTCCAACGCATTTTGAATCGTCTCAATCGGATATCGGAATACAAAGTTATGATAAAAATACTGAAAGAAGGTGCAGCTGCCTGTTTAAAACAAGAAATTCCGTTACATAGTCCGTTAAAACAACAAATTCCGTTAGTTTTTCCGTTAAAAACAAGAAATTCCGTTACATAACCACTTTTAATATATAGAAGATAAATAATGAGATTTACATTTGAATCGGCCATGAAGTCGATTGGCGTGTTTTTAACTTTTAGTTAGGCGTGTCCAAAAGTCTCGAACTGAACATGACCGAACCGAACTCGAATCGAATTGAGCGGTTCTTCATAAATTAAATACCCGAACGGGTACTCGAATCGAGAACCGGTGGGTTTAGGTCGGATCTCGGGTCTAGACCAAGAATCAAAGAATCGAATAAGAACCAAAACTAAATAATTTTTTTATTTTTTATATTTAATTAATTAAATTATTTTATTTTTTTCTAAACAAGTTAGCAAATTAATTAAATCAATCAGATTATTTCATAATTTTAATTTTAAAACTCAAATCATTTTTAAAACCCACTAGCCCATTTTAATTTGAAACAAATGAATACTTTATGCAGTGTTGCTGTAATATTAATATCTACTTTTTGGTATTTGTATGTATTGAATTAATTTTATTGGACGACTAGTTATTTATATGTTTTTGAATTGGACTACGTTAATTTGTAAAAGTTATGAATGAAATGTCATTAGTTGTATTTATGCAGTGTTGCTGTAAATATTAAAAAAATTAATTATGGTATGGAACCGAATCGACCCGAATCGAACCCGAACGGTTTCATAATTATATTTGGACCCGACGGTTCCATTTATTAAATACCCGAAATTTTTGGGTCAGTTCGGGTCTTTTCAAAATTGAACCGAACCGATCCACAGACAGTCCTACTTCTATTACCATTCTCTTTTGTTATTTTGACACAAAACATATATAGGGAAGTTTTCATAACCAAGAGATTTAGTTTTACCAATTTTAAATTTAAAAGATTATGTTTAAAATTTCTAATTTTAGAGTTTTTTAAATTTTATTTTTAAATTAATTAATTAAACATATATTTTATTAATTAAATATATTAATGTCACAATTCCATTTAATTTGGTCACAAATTCCATATAATTGGTCACATATTATTAATTGGTCACAAATCACAATTTTCATATATCACAAATTATTTTACGGTCACAATTTAAAAAATTTATATGTCACAATTTGTTCATCGGTCACAAATATATCAAATTAATAAGTCACATATTATTCATTCATCACAAATCACAAATTTTATATGTCACAAATTTTTTTACGGTCACAATTCAAAAATTTTATAGATTACAATTTGTTCATTGCTCACAAATCAAAAATTGAAACGTCACATTTTATTTTTAGGTCACAAATCACAAATATTATAAGTCACCATTTAATGGACAGTCACAAATTGTTAAATTATAGATCACAAATTAACAGTATTTTAGGTCATACATTTTTTTGTCACAATTTATCTTTTTCATTCAAATTATCGATCACAAATTAACAAATTTTTAGGTCACACGCTTTTTTTGTCACAATTTATCTTTTTTAATGATCACATATTGTTTATTGGTCACATATTAACCATTTAATAGTCACAATCAACCAAATAATTTGTGACTACAACCAACACTTGTGATTATCACTACACCACTCCCTCCAACGGCACCACTGCCACCATTGCCGCCAACCACTACCACCACCTCGCGATAGCAACGCCACCACCACCACCTTAAACGAATCAACATATTGCTAAAAACACCACAACGTCGTCGCACTGATCCACCGCACCCTCCATGACCATTTTTGCAACACCACCATCACCACACCGCACTAGCAGCACCACCTCACATACCACCAGTCACTACCGCCACCGCCACCGCCACCACTGCTAAAACAACACCACACACCACCGCCCAAAAATCAACAAAAATATCGCCCAACCACCTCACCACCACAACCACCAACACCGTCGCCATCACTACTTCACCACGACTAGAACGCCGCTAGTTGTGTGCAGTTGCTCTAAGATCAGATCCAAAAATCAGAACGTTTGGCGGCTTCTGTCGGCTCTACTCCGCCACCGCTGCTGCTTCTCAACCAGTCTTATTCATGTTTCTGCTTGACCTTGCCTTCGTCCAGCTCCGATGGATGCTCCACGATTGAAGGCTGGATGGTAGCAGATCTACGGATGGCAACAACGACTCCATGGTGGTGGCACAACAGAGAGATGTTGACCGGCTATTCGATGAGAGAGAGAGCCTAACATCGGCGGTGCTCCGGTGGTGGCACAGCAGAGAGAGAGAGAGAGAGAGAGAGAGAGAGAGGGGGAGGGGAAGAAGGGGATAAAATTAGGGTTCTAAGTTTGGGTAATTATGATTTAGAAAGATAAGATAGATGAAATAGGTGAATTAATATTTGATTTTTTTATAAGTAAAGTTTATATCTGAAATTTGAACTTTAAAATTCTGACTTTTTGTAATTTCCTCAAATATATATATATATATATATATATATATATATATATAAAATTGGAAAAGTCATGGCTTGGCCCTAATTGTTTGGACTATAGTTCAGTGTTATAGCCCAACCCCTAGAACACACGAAAGACTGACGTCATGTTAGGTGCTAGTGGGAAATTATTGAAAATACCCTAAATTCAACCATACCCTTTCCAAAATACCCCTTTTTACTATTCAACCTTAAAACTACCTAAAATACCCTTAACATAAAAGGTTTCAAAACAAGTCATTTTAGTCCTTCAAACTTTAATTCTAATTTTGGATTCGACAAATTGTTTGCCCCTTTCAATAAAAAATTAACTTTTCTTCACCATCAACTCTTTCCACATATTTTGACCCAAAAAATTTGATATTGATTAATAATTTTATTTTTAAATTAATTGTATTTTTGCATTTTTAGGACCCTACTCAAAATTGGTATCAGAGCCCTATATTCTGAGAATTTAAAGTCATAAGAAAATGGAAGATAATAAAGAAATTTTCATAGGATGGTACGTTAACAATTCTACTGAATATTTAGATACTGATAGTTATATTCAACATCTTGTTAATAAATCAAGAAATTTGATTGAAAAAATAAAAGACTCGGATAGTCTTAAAATAAAGAAAAAATTTGAAAAGAAAATTACTTTTCTTTTAATAGATTTTGATGAAATTTTAGACGAAGACATAGGATATCTTGTTAAAATACCTATTCTTATAGAAATAAAAACTTTAAAAAGAATTCAAAGAGTTCTTAATAATGAAATTAGGAGATTTGAAGAATTAGAAACATAAAGATCATGAAAATTGAAAATTCAGAAAATATAGAAACTGAAGTATACGAAGGAGTAGAGGGATATGCCTTAAAAGGAAAATTTGATTAGGAAAAATTTAGAAAAATTAATAGAGCAGAATTAAGTCTAAAACCACCAGAAGAAAATAAATTATTTAATATTTTAGGATCAACTTTTAGAAGAAAGAATTTAGTCATTAATGAATATCATGAAATAGAAAAAGTCATAGATATTAAACATACACAAGGAAAAATAAAATTAAATCTTATAACAAAAAGAAATATTAATGAATTCCTAGGAAAATTAAAACAAGAAAAACGAGATAAAATATCTTATGTTTACCTTGTTGGAATACAAATAATAATAAAATCATGTTTTAAAGAAGGAATTAATAGTCCTATAATACTTAATCTACAAGATGAAAGATGTATAACCGCAGAAAATGGAAATTTAGGAATAGTAAAAGGAAACTTAGCTTATAAAAAATTAAAGTTTACTTGTTATCCAAGATATTGTGTGCATATAAATGATAAAAATTTAGATGATTGTCTTAGTCTACATTTTAAGATGACTAATAAAATATTAAAAGATGATAATAAAGTCTTTACTATATTATATCAAGGATTATATTGTTATACAAATAGTAATTATGGAAATATATATATAAAGAAAAACCTTTTATAGAAATTGACGAAGAATTTAGGGATATAGGAGAAGTAATCTTACCTAAAGAACAAGACATAAAAGAAATAGAAAATTTTGAGATAGGACATGATGATGCTATAAGTATTGATCAACCTATAATACCAAAACAAATAACATATAAAGAAAATAAAATAATTATTGGAAATAATACAGTAAGACATAGTATTTCAAAAATAATACAAAATAAAAATAATAGTGTTTATGGAATCAAAGGAAAATTTTTTAATGGAAATAAATGGATAAATGAAATTAAAATACTTATTGATATTGGAGTAAGTCAGAATCATATTTGTTCTCTTATTGATGAAGGAATTAAAAAGAAAAAAGTTGAACCTTATAGTTATAGAGATTTTGAAGGAAAAATAAACTCTTGTGATATCATAGGACAAGTTCAAATTAAATTAGGAAATTTATTATTAAGCATAGAATGCTATATTGATAATAATATGAATTTTGATGAACATCCAATATTATTAGGAAATTCATTTTTAAATAGTCTTGATAATTATAAAATAGACAAGGAAGGAATTCTTATTATACATCAAGGAATAACTACATATTGTCTTAAAGAAAAATGAGTAGAGAAATAAAATTCTCAATAAGTGTATATATACAAATAACTGTATTTGAATCAAAAATAACTACTTGTGCTCTAATTGATACAGGAGCTGAGATAACTGTCTTTAAAGAATTTTTATTACCAAAATGGATTGAAAATAAACAACAATTAACACTACAAGGAATAACTGGAGTAAGAGAATCTTTAAAATATAAAAATGAAAATATAGAAATTATAATAGGATCTAAAATAGTAACCATAAGAAATGTTTACCAATATAATATTAATGATTGTGATATCATTCTAGGAAATGACTTTCTACAACAGTTTAGTCAATATAGTCAAAATATTTATACTATTCAATTAAAAACACCATGTGGACATTTATTAAAAATTGTTAGAGAATTTAAACCATTCAGAGTTCAGCCAGCTCAGCGTGGTGAAAAAATAGAATTTATACCAAAACTACTCAATTATTCAATCAAAACAATTACTCATGATCAAATAAAAGATCTTTTAGCTAAAAATTATTATGAAAACCCACTTGAAAAATGGGAAAAATAAAAAATAACAGCTAAAATAGAACTATTAGAACCAACAATCATTATTAGAGTCAAACCTATGCTCTATAATCAAGAAGATAAAGAAGAATTTCAAGTACAAATTCAAAAACTTCTTAATCAAAAACTTATAAGGAGAAGTAATAGCTCTCATAGTAGCCCAACTTTTATGGTTAGAAACCATTTAGAGATAAAAAGAGGAAAACCTAGGATGGTAGTAAACTATAAAGAACTTAATAAAAACACTAAATTTGATGGATATTATCTACCAAATAAAGAAGTATTAATAAATATTGCCAAAAACAAAAAATATTATTCAAAATTTGATTGTAAATCTGGATTTTGGCAAATAAAACTAGAAGAAAATAGTATACCATTAACAACATTTAGTACCCCTCAAGGACATTATGAATGAATAGTTATGCCATTTGGATTAAAAAATGCACCACAAATTTATCAAAGAAGAATGGATGAAGTTTTTAAAACCTATAATTTTCTTATTGTTTATGTTGATGATATACTTGTTTGCTCAGAAACATATGAAAATCATCTTAAACATTTTAGAATTTTTGCTACACTTTGCTCAAAAGAAGGTATAATACTTAGTTAGAAAAAAGCAGAAGTAGCGAAACATGAAATTGAATTTTTAGGAATGATAATAAATAGTGAATGAATAAAATTACAACCTCATATTTCTGAGAAGATAATTTTATTTCCTGATAAATTAGAAAATAAGCAACAAATTCAAAAGTTTTTAGGTTGTCTTAATTATGCTGAAAGATTCATAGAAAAACTTGCAGAAAAAAGAAATAAACTCCAGAAACTATTAAGAAAATCAAATAAATTAGGTTGGAATGAAGAACATACTTTTTGTGTTAAAAATTTAAAAGAAAATTGTAAAAATTTACCTAAACTTAGACTTCCTGATGAAAAAGATAAATTAATAGTTCAAACCGATGCTTCTGATTTATATTGGAGTGCTTTATTAAAAACTGATTTAAATGAAATTTGCAGATATACTAGTGGAACATTTAATAATACTGAAATAAATTATTCAACCAATGAAAAAGAATTACTGGCAGTTGTTAAAGGAATAAATAAATTCAAAATGTTCTTACTACCTAAGGAATTTATTGTTCAAACTGATAATACTCAACTTAACGGACTAGTAAATAATAAATTACCAAATTCACCTCAACATAGAAGATTACATAGATAGCAAGTGCTATTATCTTTTTATAATTTTAAATTTGAATATATTAAAGGAAAAGATAACTTATTTGCTGATTTCTTGAGCAGGAATCATGATTTTGGACAAGGTTGAAACATTTACCAAATAATTGCAAGATCTTCTAACAGATTTTAATGCAGATTATCTTGCTATTCAAGAGGATCATCTTGACATCAGACAAACTTTGTGCGATTTATCAAACAAAGTTGTTGAAAGTGGAAAAAAGATTGATAAACTAAATGATAATAAAGAAAAAATAGCTGAAAAATTGACAGAATGTTTAGACTTTTGTAAGTTGCGGCAGAGTACCCTCCTTTGGAAAAAGGTGAATACGAAAAGGCGAGTCATATCCCATTTCGGGAGATTAATACATCCACTTCAAGTGGAGATTCGAAATTTAAGAGAAATGACCCTCTTACCTTGCAAGAGGAAAATGTCATAACAAAAGGTCCACAACAATTACCCGTCAGTATTGACAAATTGTTGGAAAAATTTACAAGTGGAAAAGGAGCCACTGAGTCCAGTACTCAAACATCCTTATCAAAAGGCCCATTGGAATGACCCTCACTGTTATCAGTGAATTCCAAGAAAATAAAAAAGTACCGATTGGTGACCTCAAATCACCAAAGGGAATAATCACAACTCATCATGTTCGAACTAATCTACATCCTATGGAGAAGGAGTATTATGAATTTTCTGAATGGGTATATAATTTCAAAGAAGGAAGTTCTCTATATTTGACAGCCCTTCCAACGGCGATTTATGCAAGGATCAGTGCAGTTCAAGGAGCAGATCCTAATATTATTCGAAAATTGGCAGCATTTGGATTTTTAGATAGACTCTTCCCAGAGATAGATCTAAAAGAAATTGAACAGTTTGACAAAGAATTTGTTAATTGTGTTAAAAAATTCAGCGATAAACAACCGATTGAACTGAGATTTTACACAATTAGTCCTGAATATAAAGAACCAGAGTGGTATGGAGAACATCATCTCATCACAATTCGGAAAAATAATGGAAATCCACTCAAGGAGATTCAGATTTTTAAAAAATTACCCACTATTAATAGAAAATGGATGATTTACAGACGAGCTCTCGGAATAAAATCCCGCTCAACAATGCAGTTCTTTTATGGAGAAAGATACATGGTCTATGGTATGAGCAATAATTGGATCCTTATCTGTAGAGGAGATAAAGAATCAAAAATTTTTGAAGAAAAAATTTGTGGAATTATGAATGATCAATTCTCTGGAAGTGAAGAATGTATTAAAGAAGCCTGCCGACTTATGGGACACGTCCACAAATAAAGGACGATCAAGAAAAACGTGACCGACAGCACCATGTGAACTTTGAAGATAAGAAGACAGCTGTCCAGCTGGAATCAAAAGAAATTGCCGACACTGGAATAAAGACAACCGACAAGCACTTATATATTTTCAACCACATTTGAAATTATTGTACTTTTTACTTTTGTGTTGTAAAAATCTGATTGGCCAGAAGCTTCTCGGTGAAGTGCGAGCCTTTCTATAAATTGAGACTCCTCTCATTAGAAAAGATCATCGAAAATTAGCTATCTAAAATCTCATCCTGAACTACCATCTAAAACCTTCAACAATGATATTTTTAATCATTCTCTTTAGAGAATAGAAACCACTCTTCGGAGTATCAATCTCTGTAAAAATCTTTGTATAATAGCTTTCAATCTATCTTCAGATCAATAAAATCTTTGGTTTGAAATAAATCTTTTATTACGCTTTGAGTGTTGTTCTACACAGTGAGTCTGTTTGAGAGTTTTGAGTGCCTTTGTGTCCATTTTGCTGTGATGCTGTCGGACTTTGGCCAACTCTTGTGACGAAGGTGACCAGGAGCATATAACATTCTTGCTATTTGGCGAAGCGTGGTAAGGCCCTTATTTTAAGCTACAAGAAAATTTATTGTCTGAAAATTTTGCATGAAAATTATTATATAAGAATTTTTATAAGATTGTTTACTTTGAAGAACTTTTATCATGGAAAGTTACGAGTTTTATTATAGAACTGTACCTTTTAGATATACTAATAGTATTGATTATAGTCACATGATAGAAATTCCAGAAACTTATGACAATTATACTAGAGGAATAAATTTCATAAAAAGAGATAGTAGATATTATGAAAAATGTCTTACAATTGTATCATTTGGATTAAAAGAAAGATTGCCTAAAGAAATAATAAAAATGATTATATTTTTCTGGTTAGATAGT
This sequence comes from Fraxinus americana, assembly GCA_035079005.1. Taxonomy (NCBI): domain Eukaryota; kingdom Viridiplantae; phylum Streptophyta; class Magnoliopsida; order Lamiales; family Oleaceae; genus Fraxinus; species Fraxinus americana. The sequence goes on along the minus strand of CM068723.1, from coordinate 6,021,158 downwards.
GAAAATAGTGAGAGAACTTTTGAAACTATAGAACAGCATGTAAGTTATAATGAAATTTCTGAATTATATGATTTTGATCTTAGTTTTTACGATATAGAATAAGAATATGCCTAGAATAACTAGAAAATTTTGTGATAATAAAATAAAAATTTTAGAAGAACAAATAATAACTGACAATAATCGTAGAGAAATAGAAAAAGAAATTTCTAATTGGAATAAAATTAAAAGAGAATTATTAAGGAATGAAATTACAAGAGAATTAAGAAGAGAAGAACAATTTAGAAGAGAAATAAGACAAATGATAAATAATATAATAATTAATTCCTTAAACTTACCAGACTAATATGAGTTTACCAACAAAGATAAGATTTGATAAACGAGAAATAGAAAATATTAGATTACCAATAGGAAGTTATCAGACTAAAAAATGGAATACAACTCTATTTCAACCTTTAAGCTCATGGGGAAATACAGATGAATTGTTAAATATGACTACAAATTGGACTAATGCATTTTTATGGCAACAATTAGGACAATTAAAATCTAAAGACATAGAAGCTATAGACGAAATAAATAATATAGATCCAAAAGATGAAATAGCTAAAGAAAGATTAGAAGTTTTGAGCAAAAATATGTCTAAACAATTTAATAAAATAAAAGAACAAATTAGTAATTTAGAAATACTTGATGAAGCTAAACTTGAAGAAATTCAAAATCAAATATCAAAAATTGCACAGAAAAATAGTATTAACAAAATAGCAACTTTATAAGAAAAGATAGATATTATTAATTACAAACTTGATATTCTATTAAATAAATTAGGATTTGAAATTGAAAAACCATCTTATAAAAAATCTAAAATATGAGTATGAATGATAAAATTAATTTAATTGAGAAAAGTATAAAAACAATCGATGAAAAAATAACAAGAATTGAAATAGGTTACGAAGAAGAAAAAGAAAAACTACAAAATAACTTTTTAAGAATAGAAAATCTTTTAAATAGAATAATAGAAAATCTAAATAAAGAAAAACCATTTAAACCAGATTATGCCAAAAAACTTAAAGAAGTCAGAAAGAAAATTGAAAAATATGAAGAATTAATAAAACTTAATGGAGGATTAAAAGAAGATATAGAAAGATTATTGATTGATCTTAGAAAGCAAGAAGAAAATCTTATAGAAAAAGAAGAAGGAAAATTAATTATAGAAGAACAATGAACGAAGAAATGGAAAATTTAATATTTGACTTAGAAGACTTAAAAATTTGTGAAAAAATAATTAAAAATCATATGGTCGGAAAAACAGGAGGACCACGAGCAGTTAAACAAGAAGAATATGGAGAAACTAACACAGCTAGATATGAAGCAGAAATAGACCCTAGAAGATATGTTAATACAAAAGTAGATTTTAAAACTACTAAAGAAAGAATGTATAGAGACCAATTTAAACCAGTATTAAGAGAATCAAACCCAATGAAAATTGTAGGATCATATTTAAATTTAGATTGTGAACTAGATGTTAGAAGAGCTATAAATGAATGGAGTACTAATATGATAGCACACTTTAATTATAATCGCAAAGAATACGTATAATAAAAATAGAACTGAATATTTATTAGCAACATTTAAAGGAAATGTGTTTAATTGGTATAGAGGATTAGAAGAAATAACAAAAGGTATTTGGAAAGATAGTATTGAAGCAGGATTTGGAATTAGTATAATAAAAGGAATAAATAGAGTTGTTACAAGAATTTATAGAGAATTTGCTGGAGAAGACTGGGTAAATGAAAGTACTAAAGCTAGATTAGAAGAAATAGAAGATGCTAAAAACAGAATGGAACATTTACAAATTTGTAATATGTGTTACCTCAATGAATATTGTTGTGAATATAGTAAATATTACTATATGATGTTTGGAAGTGGAGCTGATAATAATTATTATAAGGAAGTTTTTATTAGAAAATTACCACCACTATGAAATAGTTATTTTCAAAATAAGATTAAAGAAAAACAATTAGGAAGAAATGAAGAAGGATATACATTAGGATTTATTATAAGAACTATAAAAAACGAAATAAGTACTATGTGTAGTAATCAAATGATTTATAAACAATCAGGATTTATACAAGATAGGATTTGTTGTAGAGATACCGAAGTACCAGGAAATTGGGGATGTTATGATTATAAAAGAAAAAGAAAAATAAAACCCAAGAAATATAAAAAATATAATAAGTTTAAAAAGAAATATTTTAAACCAAAAAGAAAATATTTTAGAAGAAAATATAAACCTTATAATAAAAAACCATTAGATAAAAAACGATGTAAATGTTGGAATTGCAATGAAGAAGGTCATATTAGCACTGAATGTCCAAAAAAGAAAGTTAGAATATTAATTACGGACTTTGAACAAATTAGAGATGAATGTGAAGAAGTTGATATTGAAGAAATAGAAGTAAATGAAAAAATATTTGAAGAAAAATCAGATTTAGAAGAAACGTCTAGTGGTGATGAATAAAAACAAGAATAAAACTAATTTCGAAAAAATTATAAAAATTGAGGACTTGATCTGCAATAAATGACCAACTTCATTAAGGGTAAAACTGACTTTTTAACAAAAATCTTAAAAAGTCACTATTCACATGCTATTTTGGAAAATCCCCGGTGCTAATGATGATGACTCTTCTACAACTCCTTCCTTTTATTATTTTTAAGCTAATCAACAAAAACCGAGAAAAAAATTAAAAAAATGCAAAAAAATCACTTCCAAGTCATTTGGGAGAAATAAGGTTTTAAATTATAAAAAAATAAATTAAGAACGAAAAGAGAGATTTTCTCAATTCTCATCCCCAGAGAGAAAGATGATCGAGAAAACAGCACCTTTTCATCAAACTGGAAAACCCCTCAGACAACCCATTGTTCTCGCTATCATAATCTACTACCTCACATCCCAAACCTCACTTTCACTCTTGCTTTCATCCCATCCTACGCCCCCTCCAATTCCAATTCTTCCCATTCCAACTTCACAGCAAATCTCATGGCAACACACAGAAATGGCGATGTTCTTGCACTTTGGTACCAATACTTTCACAGACTCGGAGTGGGGGACAGGGCATGTAGATCCTTCTGTGTTCAACCCCACTGCATCAAATGCCTCGCAGTGGGTCAATGTGGCCAAAGACAACGGATTTTCAAGAGTTATATTGACTGTAAAACACCATGATGGATTCTGTCTTTGACCCTCTGAGTATACTGATTATTCCGTGAAGTCTAGCTCTTGGAGAAATGGAACTGGTGATGTGGTGAAAGAGTTGACCGAAGCTGCTAAGAGTGCTGGAGTGCCTTTGGGAGTTTATCTTTCTCCTTGGGATAGACACGAGCCTACTTATGGGGAGACTCTTGAGTACAACGAGTATTATATGGGGCAGATGACCGAGTTGCTCACTAGGTATGGTAAAGTTTCTTGCTTTATGCTTCTTTTATAGATTTATGATGTGGGTTCTGTTTACGTTTGAAGTAATTTGAAATTATTATTATTATTATTATTATTATTATTATTATTATTATTATTATTATTATTATTATTATTATTATTATTATTATTATTATTATTGTATGCTGTTGGAATTGTATTGTTTGGGAACTTTGCCTTATGGATTAGGAATTGATTTTGTGGGTTGATGTACTGATTAAATTTGGAAGGGCGTCTGATGTTTGGGCAATCGTGGAAATAATTGTTAGTTTCAGTTCTGTAATTGATTCATATGCGTTTAAGGAAAGATTTTTTCTGGAAATAATTGCTAACTGGACTTGGTGAAGCAATTGAAGGCGTGAGTTGGGCACTAACTAATTCACGAGAGTTTCTCAATTAGGAGTGCATTCTGTGTAATCATGTCAAGATGATGGTGATGGTCTTTATGACAAAGTTGTTTTACCGCTCAATTAGTACTTTTGGGTGGCACGGCATGAATACCACACAGCATTTTCGTTCTACTAGGATGAAACTGGGTCTACCAAGCGTGATTGATAATTAATACTCTGTAATGCTGTGCATCTTGATGGCTGAGTAAAATTGAGCAAAAAAATGTGTGGACCAACTTATTTGCCATTATTTCGCTTTCAGAAGCTAGTTTTGAGTTGTGACGTTCATGAAGTTTTTATATCAATGCCCTTGAGATTGGGTGTGACTTTAGGAGACATTCACCCATCCTTAAGGAAACCATACATTAAGGCTTAGCCCTTTTTTTTTACTGTCATTCCTACCCTGTGAGATGTGCACCTGGCACGCTTATTGATTCTTGATGATTTTGTCGAATTATCTTTGCCTAGGTCAAGTAATATATATTAGTCTGCTTTTTTCTTTAGATATGAAATGGACCAAACCCTGGTAGCATAGTCAGTTTTACCCAAACTCAGGTAGATGTAATATGCTTCCTCCTCCATCTCCCTTTCATCTGCAAGTCTTCCTAATTTTTCCTATGTAACTTCACATTTAACAAGAAGGAAGAAGCTGAAACGGTAGAAAACTACATTCTTCTAATTGCCAAGAATGTAATTCTAGATTCCTTAGGTAATTATGACCTCGATATACTATTGCTTCTAGAAAAGGAACTAAAGCCTGTAGTCTTCTTCAAATTCAAATTTTCTTTCATATGCCAAATTATTTGATCTTATTGAGCATTTTTTTATCCATCTTTATGGTGTTGGATTTCCAAAAAATATACATGAAGCTCTAAATGTTAAATGGACAAAGGTATGAAGAAATGAGAGCTATGAAAAAAAGTGGTGAATGGGAATTGGAACCAAAAGGTAAAAACAGTTGGCTGTGAGTGGATCTTTTCTGTCAAGTGTAAAGCTGATAGGAGTATAGAAGGATTTAATTCCAAGTTGATTGCTTAAGGATTCATAGTATTGATGATGAGGTAACTTTTGCTCCCATAGTTAGGTGAATATTGTTCAAATTTTATTATCTTTAGCTGCTAACTATTATTAGACTTTGCAACAACTCGAAGTAAAAAACACATTCCATAATGTTTGCTTTGAAAGATTTCCCAAAGCTGTTAAAGAATGGACTACACTCTAAGTCAAGGTATTGTACTTATATTTTTAAGCATGCAATGGATGGTCGGATTGCTATTCATATAGTTTATGTTGATGATAATCCTAATTGGTGATGTATCAGTTGAGATAGATGTATTGATGATATTTCTTGTTAAACATTGTAATGTTAATTACTGCTTGGAGAATAACGTGCAAGTTCAACTGATCTCAGGTTGCATCAAGTTCTACACCAGCATAATCTGAGAAATCCTTCTCATCCTAGATGGTGAATTTAGTATCCTTTTAGCTAATATCTGGCCTAGTAGAGGGCATAACTTTCATTTTCCTTTCAGATGTGTTTTCACCAATTGAGACCCTTCCAAATAATTTCCTCCATTGAGTTTGAACTCATCAGACATATTTTGAAACTCCCATAACCTAGGTTGTGAGTATTGTCTGGAGAAAATCAAGGTAGGTGTTACTTCAAATACTGGCGTTGATAATTCATGGATCTCTGAATAAAGGAGTTTCTTCGAACAAGATCAGAAAAAAAATTGTCTGATAATTAAGGTCAGATACTCAGAGATACCAGTGATTAAGGCTGGAACTATATGATTCAAATATTGGCAAATGGAAAAAGAAAAAAACCGATCTTCATGGATCTAATACCATGTGGTTAGTAAACATTTCGTTCTAAACTAGATGAACAGGGATTATATAGAAACGTGAAAGAAAAGAACCATTTTCGGCCTACAGAGAATCGAGAAAACTAAAGCTATATATAATATACATATATTATCTTAGTCAACAATACAGGCTGTAAATTTCAAGAAATATACAGAATATCCTGGCATCAAAAAGATGAATGATAATTTCAGGAAGTTTCTACATGAATTTTGCCATATTGGCTGCCATGTCTATTACATCCTGTTTTCGGTTTCTTACTTTCTGTAATTTAATATATCTCATATTGAATCTCATTTACCTTATCCGTAAAATGTTGAATCTCATTTCATTATGAATTAGGCATGAACTGACATCGTTTTCTTACTTGAATTGGATCAGATATGGTGAAATAAGAGAAGTTTGGTTGGATGGTGCTAAAGGTAAGGAAGAGAAGGATATGGAATATTTTTTTGATGATTGGTTTAGTCTCATTCATCAGCTTCAGCCTGGGGCAGTCATTTTTTCTGATGATGGTCCAGACACAAGGTGGGTTGGAGATGAATCTGGTGTTGCTGGGACCACATGCTGGTCTCTTTTCAATCGAAGTGCTATTAAGATTGGGGATACTAATCCTAAGTGAGTCATCTTCTGTTACTCTATTTCAGTGCTATCTTTTACTTGCATTATTGTGAGAAATATTCCCCCTTCAAAATTTTTGGATTCATGCATGTCAAGAAGATCATATACACTAATTTTGAGTCTTGAATCTGGTTCCCTGTAGATTACTACTCAAATCCCATCTTCATGCTAAAACTCCAATCTTATAGCAGCATTTGCAGAAGTAGAAAATGACCAAATGGATCATCGGAAGTGAATTCTCTTGTATCCTTGTAGCCCTTTGGAAAAATCAAACTCATTTCCAATTTCTTCTATAAGATTGTGCAAGGGAAGCCAACTTTTATGCGTGGACGTTGCCTTAGTTGGAGACCAATAACATGTTTACGGATAGTAGATGGTCGGTCTTCACCAAGCTCAATTAATCACCTTCCAGCCTTGGCCATTCTATCTAACTGGGTTTAAGACATAGCTTATGAAATCAGAATAAAAGATAAGGCACACATTGTGAGCCCATAACGCATAATTTAGTGTATGAAAGGGTCTAGATTATGTCTTATTTTCAAGAAGTTTTAAAGCTTTTAAGTCAATTTATATAACTTTCCTAAGAGATGAGTCATAAATTTTGTTCTATTGTATAATTTCTTATTGCAAATTGTAGAATGGGTTTCTCTATTATTTATTTTGCTACTCCTACTTAACTTTGATTTAGAATATGTGAATATGGTTAATGTATCGCTGTGCTGCTCAATGTCAAGAAAAAGGTTGAGTTTTTACTTTATGTTGGCATATTTGGAGCACTAAACATCAATCAACTTCAATCATACTACTTGGAGTAGGAGACAGCCAAAAATCCAAATATTTTCGTAATAATGATAAAACATCTTCAGTTTGCCAATATATTCCATTGCTAGTGTAGACTTGCATAGTCATGCTTAATTGTTTTCAATATATACATGTGACAGATACTCTGGAGAAGGAGATCCTCTTGGCCACGATTGGGTACCTGCAGAGTGTGATGTCTCCATCCGACCTGGATGGTTTTGGCATGCGTCGCAAGTACCAAAATCTGCAATTACTTTGCTTGATCTGTACTACAAGTCAGTTGGAAGAAACTGTCTTTTGTTGTTAAATGTGCCTCCAAATTCTTCAGGTCTTATATCACAAGAAGACATACGAGTCCTTGAGGAATTTTCAGAGATTCGGAAATCCATATTTTCCTACAATCTAGCGAAAGGTGCTCTTATTTCTGCAAGCAGTGTAAGGGACGGTCCAAGTGATTCCCGTTATGGTCCTCACAATGTTCTTGAGGAAGGTATCTATTCATACTGGGCTCCTGGTAAGGCACAATCGCACTGGGTGTTAAATTTAGACTTTGAAGAGGTTGTGAGTTTTAATGTATTGCTAGTGCAAGAGCCAATCCATATGGGTCAGCGGATTATAGAATTCCATGTCGACTTCTTGAACAAAGAAGGTGAATGGGAAGAGGTCGTACATGGTACCACAGTGGGATATAAAAGGCTGTTAAGATTTTGGAAAGTTGAATCCAGTAAGTTAAGGGTTGTTATTGACAAGTCTCGGGCAGATCCTCTTATTTCTTATTTGGGAATATACAAGGATCCATTTGCTATACTGGGACGTGTCTCTAACTTTAGCTCTACATCTATCTCCAAGGATGGCAAACCTCGTCAGCAAAATATGTACCATAATTCGCCCCGTGTTTCCTCTTTCTAATCCTGTTGACCAAATTGTACCGTGTATCAAAATAGTTTCTCTTTTCATTGAGACAATGTCTCTCTTGAGATTTCAATGGTTTTCGCTTAGCGTTCCCTCACAATTGTCTGATGAGAAGACCCACGTGATAGCGAGTTTAATAAGGATCTTTCGAATGACTCATCGTGATAAATCAGTTTGTACAATACTAATCAGAACACAGTGGGCGAGACACTTTTAAAGTACTGAATATTCTATGTATGGTATAAATAGTTCATGTGCTGAACTTACTCGTTCCAATTTCAGGGGCATTGGAGCTATAACACCATAGTTTAGAATGTGTCCAAATTCTACATTAAGCATAACACAAGCATTTCTTCCATGTTGAGAGCGCGTAGTTGCCTTAATTGCTAGTACGTGCAGAGCAAGATATAGTCTTAGTATGTCCATAAGCAAATGTTAACCCTACTAGCATACTTTTAAACGGTATAAAAACTTAGTATATCTAGGTTATCTTCACATCGCGAAGAAGGCGAGCAGCCATAGCCCCATATCTTCTTGCCTCCCACTCGCTAAGCTTTTCACTCTGGGGATTTGCAGCTAACTTGCTTCCTTCCTCAACAAGATCATCTTGACTATCCTCAACTGCATTAACAGAACAACTATCATCATCATCTTCCTCCGATCTGCATTTGGTTTCTTTAACTTCAACCCCTTCAATACGGCAATCAAGCCCTTTGCCAATGTTATCTGAAGATTTATGGCTCATTATGTACAATTGTATACTTGGATGTTGGTACTCATTGTGCATCTACAAGGATAACAAAAATCATTTTCAAAATCAGAAAGACCGCCTTCCCCTGCAACTAACAAGTGCCTACTTCAATTGTTGTATAAATTAGTTCATAAAGACATTTCAAATGATTTAGGACCGAACAGCAGGTGAGGTTCAAATAGAGAATCCAAGACGAAAAAGAAAAACAGAATTAGTGACCGGCAAGAACAATGTAATTACAAAAACTACTTAATCGTACTATCTTCTCAAGTGACCATACTGCCGAACTGGTTTGTATGTTTATTGGTGGCAAACCACAAGAAATGCATAAAGTTTCAAGTAAACTTTGCAAACAGATGAATCTAAAAGACAGGTACCTTTGCCCTTGGAACAATTTTAACCTCAAAATATCTTTTCCATAATTCTAGCATTTGTTCGTGGACATTTGTGGAACGAATTTCGTAACCCAACTGCAAAATAAAGTTCAGCAACAAGGACCAAACTAGAGAATCAATTTCAGTTCAAATTTAAAAAATATACAATTTTAAAAAGTTTCTGAAGTACTGTACCAAGATTGTGGTTTTCGGTCCAGATAATGAAAGTATTGTCTGCAACAATGGTTCCAAAAGATGCTCTGAGTAAACCTAGTCACACAAAAAGCAGAAAAATTATGAAACCTTGTAAAATTATTCGGTATTTCACTGAGGAAAAACTGTCTAAACGAGTAAACTTATGCTGGTGCTTTATGTCCACAGCATAAATTCCAAACTTGGTGAAATTTGAATATTTAGGCAGGGTTCATTAGCATGAAGCACTATTCCTGTGCATCTTTCTCATTCCCACATATCCCACAGGACCCGCTCACAGTAGAGTTCAAAACAAAAGGGAAACAGTGAACATAATACTACAAAACACTATTGAATATAACTCACAACATCGGTGCCAATAATGTAGTCAAACGGAGGAACGACAGCCCTAATATGATCTGCATTACCCCAGTTCAGCTCTGCCACCTCGATGGAACCAAAAGAGTCTACAAGGGACAAAATTTTCATGAGGACCCAGTAATGTCAATCAACAATTTTTATCTTTAACTTCGATAAAAAAAGGTTCTGGTGGACAGAGCCATTACAATTATCTCACACTACAAATTAGATGTCACATCATTGTTAGAATCAAAGAGTAAGAATCCTTCATGTGTGGAAAGTTTACAGAAGAAAACGGAAAGACAATCAAATAGGCAAAAAAGAAAGTCAAAGATAGATTGAAAAGCACACCTGAACCAGTATTCATTTGCAATATCCTTGAAGTATTGCGTTCAGCATTTCTCATCAACAAAGGCAAAACCTCAGTTTGGTCTGTTGAAATTACATCACATCCAAGAAATGCCATGCCTGAAGAATGCAGTCTGTCAGATTAGCCCACATTTGGCTACTATTTATTAACTGTTCATAATCGGTCAAATCACTTTTTATTCACATATTTTGTGAGATTTACAAGTACTACCCACTTATTGACCATTCATTTCTATCTATTTATAATATAACCATTTATAAACTACTCCCAAAAAATAACCCTTGTTTGGCTACCATTTATAAATGCCTCCAATCGGAATACTCGCTTTTCCATAATGATTGCGAACCAATTTTAGGGATTAATCACTTCAAGGGAGAGAAAACTGAGGGATGGGTGATGATCGACCTACCCATGTTTGTAGTGGTCATCATCGGGGAAGTTTTTAACCAGTTTCATGTCATGATTTTGACTAGTTAAATTCATTAGGATTAGGTATACCAAACAAAAGGAGTATCACTGACTTAACCCCTTGATCATGGACAATGTTTATAATCGGGCAAACCACTTTTGATTTACATACTTCATGGGACCCACAAGTACTACACACTTATTCACCGCTAATTTCTATCAATTTATAATTTAAACCGTTAATAAACAACTCCCAAACATACATAGAAGACCTGTAACAAGTGTTCATACTGAAGTTCGGCAGTAAAAGAAACTCACCAAATCCAGCTACACCACAGCCTGCTCCAAGTTCAATCACACGTTTTCCTTTCAGTTTAGATGGAGAAAACTTTCCCTTTCTACAATTTCTCTCCTACACCAATTAACGTGCAAGAGTTCTTAGTCGCTGTTTAAATTCAGGTATTGACAAATAGACCACAAGCCAAAAGCTGAAGTGGTGATAAGTGTAACAGTTTCATATAAAGAAAGATAATACTAAGATATACTAAAGGGCGTACAACTAGAACATGACAATCATATAGCAGATTGATATCAGTGTATTAGAGAGAAAATTCACTAGATTGGGGACTATCAAATCTACAAGTTAGGGGAGTACATCGGAATTACTCCAGGGAAAGAAATTCATCAATATATTTCATCAGACATCAGCCTTATGATGAGAACGATTTAATAAATGATTATAATGTTCTTTTTCTTACTGTGGTGCAATATTTGTTACCAGAAATTTGACGAACACCATTGATGCATCCCAAACAGTAGTCCCTAAATGCTTAGAATTGGGATCCTGTCACAATTAAAGCAGACACATCGCTGTGAATGAAGGTAACAAGAAACAGGGCCAAAAAAATTTAAAAAATGAAAGCACAGTAGAGTATTTTCATATCAAATGATTTTTTAACACCGACATTAAGAAAGCAGAAAAGCATTCACATAAAGATGTTTCAATATTTTAAAATATCATAAAATGATTAAGGAGATACTAAATAGAGGCAAATTTATATGCAGCAAGCACGTATCTTAGTCATTCTAATGGCTCAAGGATTAAAGAACTTCTCTAGGTTCTAATATTATGATTGCAGAACAATCGTTGTTAATCTTTTGGAAAGGAAAATTTAAGAAATAAGACAGTGATTGTCGATGCCTATCTTTATTAGCAAATGAAATCCCCTGAACCAGAATATTCAGAAATACCTTCTCAAGAACCCATAATAGAAAATAAATTTAAGAAAAATAACTAAAAGAGTAATGCCTTTTCCAAGAGATTATAAGCATCAGAAATTTCATTGTGTGTTAACAGCTGGAATTCTTTGTAAAAAGGAATCATATGACACTGAATGACATAAACTGCAATAAGCTTTGCCATTACTGTAGTTTATTGAAAGAAACAGAGATATGCACAAACTCATTGAAAGACCTAATACCTGTGAAAACTGAAGCTGGTGACCAAAAACTTCAAATAGAACTGCTGACGTATTGGGGGAATTTAGTCTGCAATAAAAATTAAAAATGTATAAACGAGATAATATGATTGAAACGCACAAGTAGAAAACCAATATAATTTCAATTTGAAAGTTACACATATAATGAGGAAAGGCGATACAAAGGAGAATATTTGCAAATATTATATCATTTGCCTTAAGAAATAACAATAGTCAAGGATGTAAAAATGTCAATTCACTTTTACCAAATAAAAATAGGTAAAGATACCAGTCAAAGCATCCAATGAACAAAAACTTTAAATACTCTTATCAATAAAGTTATCAGGAAGCCATTGTAGCGATCTCAACAAACTAGATTAGATGTCTTCTAGAATGACCTCAGCAGTGCCATCCCCATGTTTCCAGGATGTATTGACAACAGATAATAAACACAAAAATGGCATCAAATAAAAATTTCAGTCATCATTATCAAAACTAAGTCAAAAATCCTTGTGTAAAACTGAAAAGGAAAACATAGAGAGGTGATTCTCCAGGCCCAGCTCAGATTTTCGCAACAAAATGCATGCCCCTATGGTTTTTCCCATGAACAAGGAAAAGATAATGAATAGAAATGAAGACAATAAAATACAAATAAAACTGCATTGATTCTGAGGGAAATTATCAGCATAATGCTTCTACATGAAAGGATTAGGTATCATTCACATCTACTATTATGGATAGCCTTAACTGAGGAATACTAGGATAAGCTGTTCTACTCCCACTCTAAACCTCTTGGCTCAACTGGGATACGTCCACCCTTGCCTTCGAAAGCCAAGCCAACTCAAGAGCTCCTGCTCGCTCCGTGCCATAACACTGGCATATTCCACAAGAATATGCCAAGTGAAATTAGTAACTCCTAGTTTGACACTTCTATTTGAACAGAAAAACCACCACATTCTCTCTAAGCCAGTACAGGCAAAAAGTGGACTACAAAACAATTGCAAACTAAGCATTATAGTCAACAAGTTTAAGGTAGGCATAATTCATACTTTTTCATCATTCCATTCGTGTTTGATCAAATCCTTGGCAATCTCATTAGACCATGTTAATCTTGTTCTATCTTCCCTCTTCAATAATGTTCTACTAAAATTATGCAAGACATGCTCAACCACCTAAGTTGTTATTTCGTAATTTTTCAACTGGTACTACCTCCACTCGTTGGCAATGGCGTATTCCAGTTTTTATCATTGTCCATTTTAGTATGGTCAAATATTCATCTTGGACTCTTCATTTCTGTTGCTTTCTTCTTATAGTATTTTGACCTTTAAAGGCCAAAAATTCAACATTTCCGTTCTGTTCTTTGGCATCCTATAGCACAAGCTACTGAGATCATTGTAACAGTATTAAAAAAGAAACCACTTATCTATAGCAGTATACAAAGAAAAACAACTTCCCATCATTACACACCTCAAAAGCTAAAACTTTTCTTCTCTTCCATTGCAATATTATTTATCAGATAAAGTCATTAACATTGTTAAGTTGTGGAGCCTAATTATTGCCGCTTAGCGGGGCCGGTAAGCAAATCGACCTCTGTGGTGAGATCGTCGTGAGGGTTAGAAGGGAGAAGGAAGCCCCCATCCTAGGGGGCAGGGGCGGAGCCCTCATACCAAAATTTCATTAAGAGCAGTTTAAGAATTTGAGTCTTTGTAAAATTCAATTTTTTCCTAATTGTCTTATAAATAGGAGTTGTCTTTAAGGTTTTAAATTACCATCATAAAAGAGAGAAAAATATGTTAGAGAAAACACAAGTAAGATTTTCTCTTATAAACTTCTTTTCATCGTATTGAATTACCACAACGGCGGAAGACGGTGTAGTCTCGTATTGAGGCGAACCTCTTTATTCTTTCTACTAATTGATTCCTCTTGGTGGAATAGAATTAGAGTTTTTAATTCTCAACGAACATTACATAATACTGGGGAATTTTTGCTTGAACTAAAAAAATTAATGCAATGCTAGAGAAAAAAAGTTAACTGTAAAGTTGAACTACTGGGATATAAGAAAAACTAATAAAATGTAAACTTTGGGCATGAATAATTATTTTCAAGAACCAAGAACACTATTAGTAAATGAAACACCATAAGCTGTCCCAAAAAATGCAATAAGGATATACCTGTCTGCCTCCATTTCAACTTTCAACAGCTGTATACTGAGTGAAATCAACACCCTTTAGAAATCTTTGGCTGCCATGATAGGGACAAAAAGAAGCAAATTAATGTTACAGCATACATCATCTTAAACAATAACAAACGACTGTTAGCATATCAAACACACAGAAATAACTGACGAATTTTCGTAACTTAAAACCTTTTATATTTGTTTACAAATAATAAAACGATTTATGTTTATACTAAATGTAGACCATCATCGTAACATCCAATGAACCAAAAAATAGAAGAAAACCCAGAAAGATTTAATTTTTTTGGGTTTTGGTGAAGAACTCAAACTGAGCACAAAATCTAAAACAGATGTATGCATAACAGGTTGTTACAATTGAGAAGGGTTTTTGTTGTTCCAAAAAAATTAACAAAAACAAAAAGATTTTACAACAGTATTTTCTTTGAACTTCGATAAATATACCTACCAAATTTGACAAGGCAATCTCGATCAAAATCTACCTTTACAATACTTGGCAATGCCTGCGGACTATCTGACGTTTGTTCGAGTAACGACTGAGCGATTCAGTGAGGAATTTGAAAAATATGTCTATTTCTGTTTTCTTTTGAATGGGAACGTTTCTAAATGGCCTGGTCTATAATAACCCCCAAAAGTAGGAAACTTTATTAAAATTAATTAATTTTTTTTCGAAAATTTTAACTTGCAAAATTATTTTATCGAAAAAATAAAAACACTGTTATGTACAAAAATTATATATACCAAGTAAGGTCCGGGTTATATATAGGTGCCGAGGATGATTTTGATGGTCAATTTGCTACACAATGCACAATGCATAAAATAATAAAGAAATTGAACATTTATAAAATTTATCGTCCTACTGATAAGTTGGTATTAATTCTTTAAAACAAAACAATTTTTGTTCTCGGCCTTTCACTTTTATTTTAAAGATAGTCCTAGACAAATTTTAATGAAAAAAGGCAAGAAAAACGTGCATCTATGTTCGATGTTTTAAGTCTGAAATACGTGTGTTATTAAGGTAACATGTCATTAATTCTATCAATTATTAGGAATGAATCAAATTTAGGAGATGAGAGTGTGATATTGTTGAATGGTAGAAGATAGCAAGTAGTTTGGTTTCAAATATTTTTTTCCCAGATTTTCCAACATTACTTGTTACTTTTGTGGCAATGATCGCTCACAAGAATTCCATTATTCGTCCCTCAGCTATCAAATTTTCCAAAATTCTTCTACCTATAATGCTTTATTGATGAAGCATTAGTCATTTATAACAAATATTTCCCGTAGATACCGCAATAATTAATATTTACACATATAATCCAATTAATCTGAGTTTAAATCACTGTGAACATCAGAATAAGTGTAATATGCTTGACGCAAAACCACTTAATAGTGTAATTTACATGAAAACCAAAAGCATTGAAACGAAACTTTGGAGGAAAAAGGGCCTTTAATTGTGTTTTTGTTTTTTTTTTGGCCAAATTTATGGAAGAAATCACATAGGAGCAATGTGACCATCTGCCTGTGTCAATGGAAGTTTTCCTTGCATCCATCTCTTTAACATTTCTAGTGATGCTTTTGGCTGATCCATCGGAACCATATGGCCGGCATTATGAACCTTGAGGAAGGTCAGAGTTCCATGGCCTTTCTGCAATCCAGCCTCTACGCCATCGACTGAAAATGGAGTAGTGGGAGCTGCTACAAATTCTCTGTGTCCTGACCATTCCATATCATGAACCCATCTCGAATTCCCTATCCATAACATAAAAATACCATCAAATTTACTTTCCTTCTAATGGAAATACCATCTTTTGAGGAGGATTGAAAAATCTTACCTAGCCAGTTGCATATCAGATCATACTCTCCGGCATATACAAGTAATTTGATTCCATCCTCCAAAAGTGTAGGAATGCCGACTTCAAGATTTCTCATCCAGTCCGTCACCATTGCATCATACACTGCAGAACTACATGAAACGAAATCTATGTCCCCGACACCAAGAGCATCTCTGACGGATTTCTTGTTCAGAAAAGTATCCATGCTGGAGAAGTCATAGCACAAGTCACCTTCACACTTTTTTCGGATGTCATAGTACTGCAAGTGAAAGTTAAGGTTGAACAACGTTTTTTATATTGTCTTAGTATTTCTTAACAATTGTTCCCAGATAAGACTTAAAAAGAATTTCTCTTACATTTACACCACCAGCAATTCCCACTATCCTGTTGAATATGGCGTTACAAATCATGTATGCAGCCACACAAGAATTTCCCCCATCAACGCCTGGAAAAAAAATTCTACTTCAAGTTAAGCAGTAACATTAATCAACTCAATATTATTCTAGTAGGTATCATATTCTGAACTACTAGAAAGAAGCCGTTTTTGGGCGTGTTATGGATTTGGAATAAGAAATTACCGCAAATCTTGATTGCCTTTTGACATTGTGAAACTGACTTGCTCATGCTGTTGTAATCAGATTGTTTAATCAATTTCATGTCCAAAGCATAATCGGTATATGCTTTATACTGAATTTCCGGATTAGTAAGCCCATTTCCGATAGCAAATCCCTGATTAGGAACGTGTACATTATTAATATGTATCAGGGTGAAAACAATTGGAAGCTGTCGGTGATAAAAGAATATGAATTCAAGAACATACTTTTAGGTTGATATGAATTCCTTCTTTGTTCTTGTTTCCTAGATGAACTCGAGCAGCAAAAGCAGGAATGTAGTGCCCAGCATATGATTCTCCAGTTATGTAAAAATCATTATTTGCATATTGTGGATGCTCCTTGAAAAAGGCCTAACAGCACAGACTAGAAAAGCTCAGTATATAAGATTGAGACTTTGTAGTATCGGCAAAATAAAAGGAGAAACAGACCTGCAAGAAGTCATAAAGATCATTGCTAACACCATCCTCACCATGGCGTATATCATCATCATCAGAACTGTAGCTAAAACCTGTTCCTGTTGGCTGATCGACATATATAAGATTTGATACCTGCATTTTGAGATCTTTGGTAAATATATGTTGATTATTGACTAAAAAAATAGCTCTGTTTGATATGCTAATTGATCATCTCGTATCACTTTCTAAAGTTAATATGTGAAACACGATATATATTAAGATACAGTTCCTAAGAAAGATGTCTAAAGGAAAAGGTTAGAGAAGTTCTGTTTGATTCAAATAAAAATAGTTGAACAAAAAAGAAGGCTCTTCAAGTACCTTATCCCATCCAAAATCATTCCATTGAAGAGATAGGTTGCTTGTTATATGGAAGGGGCCATTTTCATAAAACAAGGCCAATTCACTGCTGCACCCCGGTCCTCCAGTTAGCCATATAACAACAGGATCACTCTTAGCATTCCTTGATTCAAAGAAGAAGTAGAACATCCTGCAAACATTATTACGACCATTTAAACCGAAGCCTTCTTTTCATAGGACATTAGTCTCGATATAACCGACCAGTCCTTCCGGCAAAATTGAAGAACATAAGAGCATAATACAGTAAATTGAATATCTTAGACGATAGACTGGTCGAAGTTATTAAATTCTTCCCTGACACGTGCACAAATCAAATCTCCTTTCACCTTTCAAAGCTTCATTTGCAAGTAATATCACAAGTCATGTCATAAGTTCCTCACAAGTTACAAGCACGGAATATTCTCCATTGACAATAAATCAAATGCTATTTAGTCAGCAAATTATCCCACATTGAACAATTAATTCAAAGGTCATCCATATACTTCCATCTTTAATGTTCAAACTCGAACTAAATAATAAATTCATATGGAATTTGACTAATTAATCACAAGGTGATGAAACTACCTATTTTCTTCATTTTAGGAGCCCAAGAAATTTAAAATTTATACCTGGCATCTTTAGTGTGAGGAAGCCGATAATATCCAGCATGGTGACCCAAGTCTTGAACAGAAGCCCCAGAATCTCCAAGATAAGGGAATTCAAATCGCTTTTCGACAATTCTTGATCCACCAAATTTATAGTCTTCCCCACGATGATGATTTATATCGTGCTTTGGAAATAAGTTGAGCCCTTTAATCAGTTTCTCAGCCTGTTGTTTTGGGAATTTCAGATTGGAAGAAAGGAAAAGAGCGTCATCACTAGTTTCAGATGCAAATGAAGCAACAAGAAAAAGAGAAAGAAGAGAAAGTAAGCATTGAGAAAAAGAAGGGGTAAGTTTCATTGTTGTGAGTAGTTTCTTCTCAAGGAGATGGAATACAAAGACTTTTTCTCCATGGATTATATATAGGCGTTGTCGAGGTTTCCTCTTCCCCCTCTCTCTTTGAGTGCGCGTGTGAGAGAGAGACAAAGTGGGGGGAACTGGATTTTAACGGTTTGCTATTTTTTTTTCCTTTGCCTTTTGCTTTTTCACTTTCAAACTGGAAACCATGGCTCCAAGGGAAAAAGATAAGAAGGTAAGAAAACGTTAAAATAAATAAAATTTATTTTCCTAATGACAAGTTGGTATCCATTCTTTAAAACAGATCATTTTGGTCTCGACCCTTTGCTTTTATGGTAATGGTAGTCTTATTACTTATTAGTAGAGAGAAACCATCCATTTAATTGTTAAAAACTCGAAATTTTGTGCACATTGGATGTTTAGTCCCCCGTAATTAAGTGTATTGATTATTGGGAACCAAACAAATTTAGGCCCTATTTGGTTTGGTGAAAATTAAGTGGGTGTTTGGTGAGGATTAAAATTATATTTTTAGTAAATTGTGATAGAAGTTTTTGAAATGTGTGGTTGAAAAGTTGTGGGACCCATAAAAGATATTGTTCATATTGATTGTTTGACTTTGATTTAGATTAAAATCTGATTTTAATCCGAAACAAATAGGGCTTAAATTTTTAGTAGATGTTAATAAAATTTAGTGAAGTATGCAGTTGAAAGATTGATAAAAGTTATTGGTCCATAACATTTGTGCTTAAAATGAGTTTGAAAAAAAAAATACGTTTTAAGAGATGGAGGCCAAACAAGGGCATAGTAAATGAGTGAAACGATATTATTGAACGACGGAATATCACGTGTAGTTTTGCTTTTCAATTTTCTTTTGCAGATTTTCCATCATTATTTGTTTACTTTATGGCAATGATGCCACAAGAATTCCATTATTCAATCCTAAGTTATCCAATTTTGAGCTTAAATTCAGGACCTAATTCCAAAACTCTCCTGCCCATAATGCTTTATTGATCACATTATTTTACAAAGTTTGGTGAGAGATGACATGATCAGTTGCATGCAATTGAAGCTTCATTCTCTCTGTTGGTTTCTTTACTTTAAAGTTTAAGTCACTTTTACTTATAAAAGAAAATTCAGTTTCAGAGATATCGTCAAGGGTTGATCCAACTCATGCATGACATTCCGATTTAAAATCAAGTTGTTGACACACAAAAGGTGCAGCCCAAGCAGAAGGCCCAAAAGAGCAAGGCTCAATCGAGGTCCCAGTATCTGAAGAGCGGAGCCCAATTGAAGGTCCAGTATGAGAGCCAGAATAAAAGTGTGGGCAAGTGACACAAAAGCCCACGAAACAAAAACAATGCTATCGCCCAACGGCCCAAGCCTGCAGAACGCCCAGAGGCTGAGCGAGTAAAAGACCCTGCAGTCTCCCAAAAGTATAAATCCGTCATCGCCCAAACGGTTTAAGTTACCCAAAGGCCCCAGTGGAAATAACGTCCTGCCACCATCCAAGGCAACGGCTTCAAGCGGTTTAAGTACGTCCATGATCTAAGAACCTCAAGAATATGGAGTCGTGCGGTGATAAGTTATGAACAGCAGTTTTAACACATTGGCCACGATGAAGAAAATAGGTGGTTTCAAGCAGTTTTTAAGCAGTTGAAGGCCGTCTAAGCAGTATAAAAGAAAGAAGAAGATAATGAGATAAGCCCAACAAAATTGACTCCCAAACAGAGAATATGTAATTTCCTTTTATTAGATTTAGTTTTAATTAACTTCAATTCCCCTGTACTTGTGTGCTTGCGCCCCTTGGAGGCATCTTGTCCACGTCCAAGCTTGTAATCTTCATATTCAATAAACACCCCTTTTTGGGACTTTATTCCAAGAGATTTGTCCCTTACACAATCGTCTGATCCCCTTTTAATTGTTAGCGAGCGAACCCGCGCGACGGCCAAACGTATTTCAGTTTGATAGTAAAATTCATCATTTATGGCATGGATGCCAAAGTTTGAGTCTTTATAGTAAGTCCCTTTACTAGAATTTTTCATTTGCTCTTCCTCTCTTATCAAACGTTCGTACCTAATCACGTTCGCGCTGAGTTAGAACAAGTCAGGGAATTCCCTATCTTGGAATTTTTTCTTTAAGTCAAAACTTAAACAATTTTGAGCAATTTTGACAAATTCTTTTTCGGGCAAGGGTACAAAACACAAGTCGATATAAGTTGAACTAGGTTAGACGTGTAGACTTTTTGAATACACTCATGTCCAGTATTAGGCTTGAGGTCTCGAACTTGTGTGTACTTCAAGTAAGGCCCCAGTATGTTATTAACTAGAATCGAAACACATGAGAATGTGAATCTTTATTTAAGGTGCCAAGTAAGTGGGACGATAAGTGCTATACTATATATAGTCATAGTCGAAGCCACCTTTTGAACTTGTATTCACAAATTTGATGCGACGGTGGATGATTCACGTGTTGAAGCCTTATGTCGTGTTGATATACGATTGTAATCCTCATTTCAGATATCGTTCTTCGATCCAAGTATTGTGGGGTGGTATTTGATTGGTTGTTGCTCATAATCCAATACGTTGGATCCTTCAAACTAGTTTAAGAATCCACACAAAGCATGTGAACTTGGTTGCTTGGAAGGAACTATTGGTCTTCACACTAATGATGGGTAACCTTAATAAAGACGTAAAAGATGGGTAACCGTATCAAATTTTTGGGGCGGGCTTCACACAGTTGGACTGACGTAGGGTTTTCTTAAGCGTGTTGACGTACTATTGAGTAACTATTAATAGAAATTGATTATTTCAAAAATAAATATTTTGCATTCAGACGTTTTTGTTGATTAATAAAATAAAAATATTTTCTTGATATGAATTCGATAATTTCTATATAATTATATTATTTCAGGTAATATTATAGGTTACTGTTTTATGAAATGTGTGCTAAAATGATTCATGCACGGTATTTTATAATCTACTACGGGTTATTAATATGTGTGAATTGGAATAAGTCTTCAATATATGTGATGGTTGAGTGCGACTCTTAACTACAATGTGTGCCTAATAAAGAGTCATGACTTTTGAATATGGTATGATATGGACCATTAGATCACGTCTCCATTTAAAATGGAGCGATTTAATCTTCAAAATAAATATGCGCCGAAAGATGCAACGGTTTAGAATAAACAAAAATATATACATAGGATCCTTTTAATTCCTTTTTTTTATACTCCAAATCAATTCCAAAATAATTGATTTCTAAATTTATTCCCTCTCCAAATTCTATCAAAATTGTTTCGAAATTATTTTCGAGTTTTAGTGTTTGATATCATCCAATTATACGGTCAAACTTTGGTTCGTCGAACAAAATTAATATTGTTTTGTATTTGTTGACACACAAAACAGGCAGTCCAAATCAAATGGCCCAAGAGAGGAAATGACTCAAAAGAAGAAGCCCAGATAGAGAGATCAGGGTAAAAGCCCAACCAGAAATATCATTAAATATGAGGAAATCCCAAAAAGACAAAGGTACGATGACGCCCAAGTCGGCAGGACGCCCAGGTATTGAGCGAAGGAAACACCCTACAATCGCCCAGAGCAGAAGATCAATTGTCGCCCAAGAATGCTGAGTCGCCCAAAGTCTAAGAAATGACCAAAGTTTGTTGTTATCCAAAATCACGATCTAAGACGGTTTGAGCACATCGTAATTACGCCCCACGATTTGAGAAAGTTGATGGCAAACAGTTGTGAAGAGAGCGTAGTGATAGAAGTTGCACACGGTAGTTTTAGCCAGCCGACCATGATGAAAGAAGTGGGTAGTTACGAGCAGTTGTTAAACGATCAAAACTGTCCAGGCCGTATAAAAGAAGGAAGAAGACAGCGAAAAAAGACAGACAAAATTCACTCTCAAAACAGAGAACATGTAATTTACTTTTCTTAGATTAACTTTTAATTACTTCAAATTCCTTCGTACTTGTGTGCTTGCGCCCCTTGGAGGCATCTTGTTCGTGTCCAAACTGTAAATCTTCATATTCAATAAACGCCCCTTTTTGGGACTTTGTTCCAAGAGGTTTGTCCCTTACACAATCGTCTGATTCTCTTCTTAATTGTTAGCGAGCGAAAAACGAGCGAAACAATTTGGCACGCCCAATGGGACAGTTGGTGTTTGGAGATACAAAAGGAAAACATTATGCCTCATAAAAGTTTGGATAAAGCACCAGCGAGTCACGGAGTAGTCCAATCTGTGATCGAGCGATATGAGGAGCAGCATCATTCTCCTCGCATGTATGCGTACTCCAAGCAATCACAGTCGTTATGAGCCAATGACGGAGCTGAGTCCTCGAACCATGCGTGCATTGTTGGGAGAACTCACACAAGACGTCGTTGAACAGGTAAATTTACGAAACGTCCATAATATGGAAAAATTTACCCAGAGTGGAAATGTTCACTATGATTACATGGCCAAACAATTAAGTGCGTTAAATGATCTCATGAGCAAATTAGTAGGCCAAGTATGTCAACCAACCGTAGGAAGTCATTTCCAGACCAGAGCGATTGTGGGACATGCTTCACCACACAATTCCTCTGGTTCGAACCCAGGTCCTGGTTTAAAAACATTTTTTGGCCCTTCCACCTCAAATCAAGGGGTTAATGGAGCGCCAAATTTGAATGGCGATAACATGACAACCAACCTGGGGGGTAATCCAAATATGAGGGATAATGTTCTGAATGGTGGACATAATTTACCTCGTGTTAATGAGGGAATGAATACTCAACATAATGGGTATAATGGTCTGAACAATGGTGTTTTCCCCGCCAATCAAGGACCAAACATCAGGCCGCCTCAAATAAACCAACAAGTGAGTCAACCCATAGGGGTCCCATATGATCCAAATGCTTTACTAAGGAATCAAATTGCAGAAATAGTACAAGATCAAATGGCTGTTGGGGTACGTCCTGTTATTAGGCCGACTTACACTAAACCATATCCTGATTGGGTGGATCAAGCGTACCCATGGCCTAGAGGGTATAAAGTGCCCGAATTCTCATTGTTCACTGGTTTAGGAGAAGTATCTACTCTAGAACATATAGGGCGATTCACATTAGAGAGTGGTGAGGTGACCGATTACCATAAAATGAGACTATTCCCTAGTTCATTAACAGGAGTAGCCTTTTCATGGTTCATTAGTTTGCCAGCAAATTCCGTTCAGATATGGCAACAAATGGAACAATAGTTCCATGCTCAATTTTATAAAACAGAATCTGAGGTCACACTGGCCGATTTGGCGAACTTACGTCAAATGCCAAACGAATGGGCAGAAGGTTTCCTTCAAAGGTTTAAAACAGCTAGGAGTAAATGCTTCGTACCCTTGCCTGAAAAAGAATTTATCAAAATCGCTCAAAACTGTTTAAGTTTTGATTTAAAGAAGAAGTTCCAGGATAGGGAATTCCCTGACCTGTTCCAACTTAGTGCGAACGTGATCAGGTATGAACGTTTGATAAGAGAAGAAGAGCAAGTAAAAAATTCTAGCAAAGGGACTTATTATAAAGACCCACACTTTGGCGTTCATGCTGTAAACGATGAATTTTATGATCAAACTGAAATATGTTTGGCCGAATTGACCAAAGGGGATGCATATACTTGTCCCACAATGGCTAAGCCTAGGGATGTAGCCAGAGATGAACCTGTGAAAGGAGAAAACAAAAAGAGCAGAACGTTCTCGTTCGATGTGACGAAAGTTGACCTTATATTCGATAAATTATATAAGGATAAGCAGATAAAACTGAGCGATAAACATAAGTTGTCAAGCCCTGAGCAGATTAAGGGTAAAAAATATTGTAAATGGCATAATGCGTGGTCACATATGACTAATTGTTGCTAGGTTTTCCGTCATGTTTTACAGGATGCTATCGAGTCAGGACGAATCACGTTCGAAGACAAAAAGAAAATGGCAGTGGATGAAAATCCTTTCCCACAACCACTTGAAGTAAATATGGTGATGACCAATGTTACAAATAAATTACCAAGGTTTAAATTGGTCATCGATGATGAGGAAGACCCTGAGAAACATGCCAGTGTGTTCGAACGTATCAGGGGAAAAGAACCTATGAAGGATGAAGAAGTCTTGTGTGCCAGATGTAAAGGAGAAATGAGAGCAAATACTGAAAGACCAGAAGTATGGCAGAATCACCATCGCCCTGAGTTTACTCCAAACAGAAGGCAGGGCACATCATTCTATAAGAGGCCGCCTTTGGAAAGGCAGTTCAGGCCGACACGGCATGAGAAATCGTTCAGACCACAGCCTCGCCAACCTAATGTGTGGCACTCATATCAGTACAATGCAAGACGTGTTGTGCCTTTTAATGAAATGACCAGGACTCAGCAAAGACGATTTCAACGGAATTATGGACGAATGATGAGGCAGCAACCAGAAAAGCCACGTCCTAAAGCACCAAGAATGCTGGAAATGGTTAATCAAAATGCTCTCGAAGATAGTGAAGAGACTGGCACTGGAGAATCAATGAGAGAAATGCCAGAAAGTTCTTCTGGGAGGTCGAAGTTTGATCGAAACAAAAGAGAAGAAGATGATATAGAACCACCTCTTACTATCTAGTTCGGCACCTTACCTCCCGTCATGGCTAATAATTATTTGTTGGCCAACGAATTCAAGAATAAGGAGAGAGAAGGAGAAGATAAAGAAGAAGCGTGTGTGTTGGAATGCGAAAGTGGTCAGACGTCCCAAGAAGTACAAGTCGAAGAGGATGATGGCATGACTGATATTGAGGAAGAGATCGATCTTGAAGAAGAAAGGAGAAAGAGAGGAGTATCGCGTAATACCTTGCTGAAACAACTGCATCGGGAAGGAGTTCGTGAAGTAGATTTGTTGGGAGAACCATCTGGGCGTTCTTTCGATTTCTACGTACTATATGGGACACCCAAAATGAAGAAAATGGTACCTCGTTCTGAGAAGTACGGATCTCCTCCAAGGATAATGCCTCCCCCAACAGGTTGGATAGCTACTGGAGAAATACTAAAAGATAGAGATGATGCCCCATAGACGGATATTCAGCCCGAAGTATTACAAGTTGATTCATCACAAAGGGATAAGTTGACAGGAGACAAACAGGAGGTGGAAATCAATGCAGCAGAAAAAATTGTCTTCAAAAAACCCACTATGAAATTGACCAAGCATTTAAGGCCACTTTATGTGAAGGCCTTGGTTAATGGCATACCTATGGTGAAGGTGCTTATTGACAATGGGGCTGCCATAAACACTATCCCACTAAGGATGATGAGGAAGTTCGCAAAAACAGAGGATGACATGATCCCAACAGAAGTCATTCTCACGAGCTTCAACGGGGGAGCCACTTCAGCCAAGGGAGTAATGCCATTTGATATAACTGTGGGTACGACTACAAGGACGATTGTCTTCTTTATCATTGATGGTCCTACCAGTTACAATATACTGTTAGGGCGAGATTAGATTCATGGAAGTCGCTGTATACCATCATCGCTCCATCAGTGCTTGGTTTTTGGGAATGACCAAGTGAAGGCAGAGGTGGTACAGGCAGATCATAGGCCTTTTGTTGCAGAAACTAACTCAGTAGAAAGGTTCATGTATGAAGGGAACTACGGACCTGTTAGAATAGTCCAAGATGGAGAAGAAACTCAAATCGTCGCACAAAGTGAAGAACCATTTTCGGTAGAAGCACTCGCTGAAATGTTCAGTCAAATGAGGCCAAACATAGTGGCCCTAGAAGAGCCAGTTATTGGCAAAAGAACGCTCAGAGAATATTAATGACTTGGCAACCAAAAGAGCATGTGGCCGAGATCCAGGCCTTTAAAGCCAGACTAGTGGCTTTCAATAAAGAATGTCAGGAGAAAATCAAAAAAGAGGTAGCATTGAAAACGCTGGGAGACAAATTGGCAGTATTCAAATTGGAACAAAGTATTGAACAGGAAGTTAACAAGGTAGATTGCCTAGAAGAAGAAATACCTGTAAAGGATTTGGACGATGAAGTAATGAGGATCCACAAACCTGGAAACGCTCAAGCACAAGACCCGTTGATCAAAGTGAACATTGGCGGCGTGGGAGAGGATCGCCCAACATTTATCAGCAAAATGCTTAGTCAAGAGGTTAGTACAGCATTAATCGCTTTATTAAAAGAGTATAAAGACTGTTTTGCTTGGGAGTATGAACATATGCCTGGTTTAGACAAAAATTTAGTAGAGCATAGATTGCCGACTAAACCAAACTTTAAGTCCCATAAACAGCCTCCTAGACGTTTTGCCCCTAACGTGTTGCCTGAAATTAAGAAAGAAATTGAGCGATTATTAAAAGCAGGTTTCATAAGGACAGTTAGATATGTTGAATGGTTATCTAATATCATGCCAGTGTTAAAAAAGAATGGTAAAATGAGGGTGTGTATAGACTTTAGAAATCTGAATTTAGCAACACCTAAAGATGAGTATCCAATGCCCACGGTAGATTCCTTGGTTGATTCCACTGCCAGACATGTCATGTATTCTTTTATGGATGGGTACTCAGGGTATAACCAAATATATATAGCTGAAGAAGACATACACAAAACTGCCTTTAGATGCCCAGGGGCCTTAGGATGTTACGAATGGGTAGTTATGTCTTTCGGCCTAAAAAATGCGGGGGCGACTTATCAAAGAGCAATGAATCTAATATTTAATGATATGATAGGCAAGTTTGTTGATGTGTATGTAAATGACATCGTAGTTAAATCTGTTAAAGAAGAAGATCATTTCGAACAACTGAAACACTCATTTGAGCGAATGAGACAATATAAGCTGAAATTGAATCCTTTGAAATGTGCGTTTGGTGTCAATGCCGGTAATTTCCTTGGCTTTCTAGTACACCAAAGAGGGATTGAACTCGATAAGAATAAAGCGAAGGCCATTTTAGAGGCCAAACCGCCTAACAACAAAAAAGAATTGCAAAGATTTCTAGGTCAAGTTAACTTTTTAAGGCGATTTATCTCTAACTGTGCAGGGCGAACAAAAGCTTTTTTGCCTCTCCTAAAGTTGAAAAATCAGGACAAACTCGTCTGGAAAGAAGAACATCAAAAGGCCTTTGAAAGCCTAAAGACGTATTTAGCAAATCCACCAGTGTTGGTGTCACCTATCCAAGGACGGCCAATGAAGGTGTATATATCGGCTGAACAAGAATCGATAGCTGGAATGGTCGCGCAGGAAGACCAGTTTGGTGAAGAAAGGGCAATATACTATTTAAGTAGACGTTTGACGAAATGCGAATGTAATTATTCTGCTATCGAGAAACTATGTCTCGCTTTGTATTTCACATGTACTAAATTAAGGGCCTACTTACGGCCGTAACAGTTTATTTGATTTCCAAAGTTAATTTAGTGAAGTACATGTTTTCTCGTCCTATTTTACACCAAAGGATAGGCCTTTGGACTTTAGCATTGTCTTTAGCATTGTCCGAGTTTGAAATACAATATATACCACAGAAGGCGATTAAAAATCAAGCATTGGCTAATTTCTTGGCCGATCACCCGTGCCTTGACATGCCTGAAGAAATTAAATTGGAAATAGACTCATTCGAGTTCAAACCATGGATCCTATATTTTGATGGGTCAAAAACTTCCAAAGGTGCAGGAGTAGGAATAGCTTTGATAAATCCTCTAGGAATTTGTTATAAGTTCGCCTTCACATTGGACAGAATGTGCACCAAAAACCAGGCCGAATATGAGGCATTGATTGTCGGCCTAGAGTTATTAATTGAAATGGAAGTAAAAAACGTGATTATTAGAGGTGATTCCCAGTTGGTGATTTACCAACTTACTGGCGATTTTAAATGTCAGAGCGAATCCGTTATAAGCCAGTATGAAGTCGCTCAAGAATTACTAGAAGAGTTTGACCAAATAGAACTCCAATATGTCAACAGAATGTACAACGACATAACAAACGAACTGGCCCAAATGGCCTCAGGTTACTTAAAAGCCTTAGACATGGAGCACACTTGTGAATATGGAACAATTTTGCCTGTTATACAAAGGAGGGCAAATAAGATTGGAATTCATTGTATATAAGAAGGAGACGCAATGGATTGGAGGGTAGAGATAAAAGAATTCTTGGAGAAACCAAGTGAAAAGAACAATAGAAAGATAAAGCTGCGATCAATGAACTATACATTAATTGAAGGTGAATTACTTAAAAAACGCCCAGATGGGGTGTTATTAAAGTGTGTAAGTTTACAAGAAGCCAAGGTAATTATGGCTGAAATACACGAAGGAATTTGTGGAGCCCACCAAGCTGGTCAAAGGATGAGGTGGTTAATTATTAGGAATGGATATTTTTGGCCTAAAATGGGAGAAATGTGTGTCCAATATGCGAAAGGTTGTATGGCATGTCAAAAGCATGGGCCAATTCAGAGAGCACCAGCTAGAGAAATGGTACCTATCATTAAGCCATGGCCATTTAGAGGTTGGGCGATAGACTTAATAGGGAAGATTTATCCACCATCGTCCAAACAACATACATTCATTATAGTGGCAACAGATTTCTTCACTAAGTGGGTAGAGGCCATACCTCTAAGAGAGATATCTCAAAAAAGTGTTATAGAATTCATTCGCAACCATATCATCTATAGGTTTGGAATCCCACAAACCCTGATGGTGGATCATGGAACTTCCTTGAATGGGGATCAAGTAAAGGAATTTTTGAGTGAATTTGGGGTCAAATTGGTAAATTCCACTCCTTATTACACTCAATCCAACGGTCAGGTCGAGTCATCTAACAAGATCCTAAAAAACATCGTAAGAAAGATGATAAGTGAAAACGCCAGAGATTGGCACGAGTGTTTGAATCAAGCTCTGTGGGTCTATCGAACGTCGCCACGCACAAACACTAAAGTTACCACTTTTCAACTGACATACGGGCAAGACGCTGTGTTACCTGTGGAAATCAACGTGCAGTCAAGGAGAGTACGTTCACAAAACGACCTGGGCAACGACTAACGCGCAGAATTGCTCGTCCAAAATTTGTTGGAATTGGACGAATTAAGGTTAGATACTCTGGATAGATTACAGGTCCAGAAACAGAAAATGACTAAGTTTTACAACAAGAAGGTCGTAGCCAAGTCCTTCAGTTTGGGCGATTTAGTTCGGAAGGCAATACTCCCTTTGGATAGTAAAGATCCAAAATACGGTAAATGGTCACCAAATTGGGAAGGACCACATAAAGTGAAAAGTGTTTTGCCTAACGGAGCCTACCATTTAGAGGATCTAGATGGTACTAATCATGTGAGTTTCATCAATGTCAAATACTTGAAGAAATATGCTCCTTCCTTATGGGAAAATGAACAATTACAAACTTAAAAACGTAAACTCTGATGTGCGATGATAACCAAATAAAATAAAGGACGAAATACGTCTAAATAAAACTCTTTATTAATCAAATATTGGTTACATCAACAAAATATGAAAAGTACAAAGCCTCCTATGAGCGTGAATTTGAAATCTCTTATAAGTTACAATGGAGGATAAACAATTGTAGGCTTTTGGCAGCAACGGTGAAAATTGTAGACTGGGATCGGCCACATCCCCAAAAGCATTGTTGCAATGGCGGGCAGAAAGGCTGAGAAGCACTCTCAGCAAGCAAATTGGCCCAGAAACGTTCCCCCCCACCATCGATAGATGGGAAGAATTTTGCCGCCGGCCAAGAAATATTTCCTATATCTCCCATACC
The DNA here is from genome assembly GCA_035079005.1 of Fraxinus americana. Taxonomy (NCBI): domain Eukaryota; kingdom Viridiplantae; phylum Streptophyta; class Magnoliopsida; order Lamiales; family Oleaceae; genus Fraxinus; species Fraxinus americana. The sequence goes on along the minus strand of CM068723.1, from coordinate 5,991,039 downwards.
AACAGACGTTTCAAGTTGGACGACACACAAGATGAATCAACTGACTCATTTCTACAGGAAGTCGAAACTGGAGAAACTGTCGAGATATTGGACAATGGTAGTAGGATGATTCTGGGAAAATGATTACGAATGGGAGTGATAAGTGTTGAAGGCACAAACGTATTTATAAGGGAATAAATATGAAGAGTCAGGATATGAAAGGCCACATACATTAAATGGCCCAAAAATCTGAAGGGGGAGGAAATTGATATGCATGAATCTTAGCATATAATTAAATGCTTGGGGGGTTGACGATTTAAAAGAGTAATGTCAATATTCGAGCATACAATTAGCATGTGATTAAATGCTTGGGGAGTTGACGATTTAAAAGAGTAACGTCAATATTCGAGCATACAATTAGCATGTGATTAAATGCTTGGGGGGTTGACGATTTAAAAGAGTAACGTCAATATTCGAGCATACAATTAGCATGTGATTAAGTGCTTGGGGGGATTGACGATTAAAAGATAAACGTCAATTAATATTCGAACATGAAAAATAATTGTTCATTAAAGGCGAAAGCTGCTGTAACAGTTTTTAAAAACTATGATGAATAGATTCACAAATTTACAAAGAGAAGGACATAAAAATGTCTTAATTACAGTTCACCCCAAATAGATTGCATCTGTTCTCTAAACTTCGCCCAATCCTCATCCTGCCTTTGAGAAGCAGTATCTATGTCGGTCACCACTTCTTCATCCACTTTCAGCTCCTGGTAACGCCCAACTAATGATTTGGTCCGTTCTACCTTTTGGGAGGCGTTACGCTCTTTAGCAGCCATCCTGGCCTTACAATCATCCATCTTTGCTTGAAGCTCCTTCATCTCTGCAGCCAAAGTCATCATTAAAGAATCTTCGGCCTGAATTTCAAAAGAGAGTTCATTCAATTCGGTTTTAGCCTTGTTGATCTCCTGGAGTAAAGATTCTTTTTCAGAAAAAGCACGAAGATACTGAGCACTTTTGGCCTTCAATTCGGCACATCTAGCCAACAGAGAAAGGACTTCAGAATGAATGGCCCTCAACGTCGCCTTGAATTTCGGGGAAACATTGAGCGACGGAAGCGCAAGTGTTTGTACCAACTTTGTGCTCAAGAGATCAAATTTATCCTTCTGAGCAGCAGCACTGGCCATGCAGACATCCATGTCCATGAAGGCAACATACTCAAGTATCGATTGTCTAAGAACCTCCATGTTTGCCTCAGAGGAGTCTGAAGGATGACTGGAAGAGAAGCAGGATGTTTCCAATTGTTCCCAAGAAGAAAGCAAATCATGAATGGAGCGTACGACGGTACTAGTGCACTGAAAGAAAATGCCAATGTTAAAATGTCACTACAACATATCAATCAAGCAAAACCAAAAGAGTGAAAACCAAAAGAGCGAAGGAGAAACATGAGATACCTCGTCAGCAACTTTCGGGCGTCCAGGATCATCATCAATTGGCCCCATCATTCGTGAAGACTTCCCTTTTCCTGAATAAGACGAACTTGCTGCGACGGGAAAGTCTGTGGGAACACATACACACAGAGGAAAATAGGTCAGAATCTGCTGAGTCAACAAGTAGGGCGAAAGTGTCAAGAAACAGCCAACCTGCTGGCACAGAAATTGGGGGATGAACGTCCTGAGAAGTCTGCGATGCTTCAAGGGATTGTGATGAAGTTTCTGACACTAGAGGTCGCTCTATGGGAGGAACCCCTTCATCAGATGACCCTGTCGAAACAATTGCAACAGCAGGAGCTGGAGCTGGAACAGGAGAGCCTGTAGCTAAAACTTCTAAACGAGAGGATGAACTTTTCTGGAACCATCAAATGGAATAGTCAAATGAGGCATTAGTCCATAGAGATTGATAAGTCATGTTTAAACAAAGCCATTACCTTTCTCTTGTGAATGAGGGAGACATCAACATCATCACCGCCATCATCACCAGTGTCATCATGCAAGACTGGAGAAGCTACAGCTGGCCATTTCCGGCTAGAAGTACCCTTAGTAGCAACAGCTGGGGAAGTCGAGGAAGCAGAAGGAAGATTTGAACGTTTGTGGGAAGTTGAAAGGGCCCTTGATGAACAGAGGAGTGGCAAGGATAGGGGAAGGAAGGAGAGTCTCTGAACGATCCAATGAATGAAAAGCACGATTAGCGTTAACTGAAAAGAGCATACGCTTCACAGATGGCCACAATTGGTCAAAAAGAGGATGCGCGACAGCAGTAGGATTAAAAGGAACAAAAGAAAAGCCTTCAGCCAAGCTTTTATTGCGAGCATCTGTAGCTTCAGTCTCAGCCTTACTAACAAGGTAAAAACGCTATGTGAAATTTTTGGAGTAACAAGGAGGAACATGCCAAGTTTGGCCAAAGTCAAGCTGACGGGCAAAGAAATGAGGAGCGTATATCTCAACGCCAGCCTTAGCATTAGTCCCTGTCGCGATATCATGAAACAACTCCCTCCCAACTAAAAATGCAACCCAGGTAGACAAAGATGCAGTTGCTTCATCCATAGTAGAAGGAGGACGAACAAAAATGGGGATTTGATGAACGGGAAAAGGAAAGAATGAAGGAATGGAGTTCAGAGTATAAAAGAATGTGAAAATCTCTCTGGCAGACATATTTACAGGGTCTAACTGATGAATAAACAACCCATAGCAAGCGACTGATCTAGGAGGGGAAGGTACATCACCAAGTTGTGGGAAATACGCCCTCAACCACAATTGCGCCAACCAAAGAGGTCCACTGCCTATTCTTCAATTGAAATTGAAGGGAAGCCATTCCTCTATAAAGAGCAGCCAAAAGGAATGAACATAAATTCAAGTGTCGACCACGGGCTAGTTCGTGTGATATGGGCAAATAACTCGTAGAGGGCTTCAGACTAGGAACGCAGAGGATATATTTACACAGCCAAACGTGGATAAAAGCTACACGTTCAGCATGGTTAGGTTCAGAAATTGAAGCAGTGTAAAGGTTTTGCATGCTCGAATAAGACTCAGTAATTTTCTTATCAAACTTCGGAGCAGCACAAGTGACCAAGATACCAGGAAATATGGTATCGCCCAAAGGTGGGAGGTTTACTAAAGCCCCTACGTCCCTCAGGGTAATAGACATCGGGCCAAGAGGAAAAACAAAAGTGTTATACTCTGAAGACCAAAAACTCAGCGCGATTGGAAAAAGTGCCGAGTCATAAATTGGAGGATGGAGGGTAATCTCCAACAAATCAGAAATTCGTGCACGATCAAAAAGTGCTTTTGTGGGATCATGTTTTACTAGACGTGCATGCCAAAAACGAAAAGAAGAATCAGCTTTGGGCCAAGTGCGAATACCTCGCTCCTGGATGGGCTTTAATGGTAGTGAGTTCAGAAAAGGAAGGTTTTCCGTGCAAGGGAATACTTGACCCGCCGCCACTTTCTCTATTGATGCAGCATCATTGAACAATGGGCCAAGATAAAACTCATTCCGGTCTGGATTGGCCGGTGCAAGACAAGAAGGGTTTACATACGGCCTGGTGAGGAGATTCAGAAAGTCTTCGAAACTAAAAGGGGAATCCGAACGAGTTTGAGAGGTCGCCATTGAACGTAAAATACGAGGTTGTCTGAGGTTGCTTAAGAAACGTAGAGGAGAAGCAAGACGATGAATAGTAAATAAAGGGGGGAAAAGACGCGAAGTATAAGGACGTGGTTTCGTGGTGCAATGAAGTGGCGCGATGTTTGGGTTTAGAGGGGTTGTAACGTCACACCGTTTTAGACAACTAGAAGAAAGTGATGATTGAAAAACCTTGAAAATTTCAAACGTTGCTGGAAGACACATGAATGAATATGGCGAAGATTAAAATTAATTCCGCCATATTGGGGGGTAATTGTTGACACACAAAACAAGCAGCCCAAATCAAATGGCCCAAGAGAGGAAATGACTCTAAAGAAGAAGCCCAGATAGAGAGATCAGGGTAAAAACCCAACCAGAAATATCATTAAATATGAGGAAAGCCCAAAAAGACAAAGGTACGATGACGCCCAAGTCGGCAGGACGCCCAGGTATTGAGCGAAGGAAACACCCTACAATCGCCCAGAGCAGAAGATCAATTGTCGCCCAAGAATGCTGAGTCGCCCAAAGTCCAAGAAATGACCAAAGTTTGTTGTTATCCAAAATCACGATCTAAGACGGTTTGAGCACATCATAATTACGCCCCACGATTTGAGAAAGTTGATGGCAAACAGTTGTGAAGAGAGCGTAGTGATAGAAGTTGCACACGGTAGTTTTAGCCAGCCGACCATGATGAAAGAAGTGGGTAGTTACGAGCAGTTGTTAAACGATCAAAACTGCCCAGGCCGTATAAAAGAAGGAAGAAGACAACGAAGAAAGCAAGACAAAATTCACTCTCAAAACAGAGAACATGTAATTTACTTTTCTTAGATTAACTTTTAATTACTTCAAATTCCTTCGTACTTGTGTGCTTGCGCCCCTTGGAGGCATCTTGTTCGTGTCCAAACTGTAAATCTTCATATTCAATAAATGCCCCTTTTTGGGACTTTGTTCCAAGAGATTTGTCCCTTAAACAATCGTCTGATTCTCTTCTTAATTGTTAGCGAGCGAAAAACGCGCGGAATAATATTAATTTTAGAAGAAGCATTTTATATTGAAATACAAATGTTCATTTGATTTTGTTAGTATCAGTGCAAGATGCGAAATCTGTATTAAAGAAATTTGCAATAACATACCTCGCTTGATTTTATTTTCTTTATAATTTTTATGTTTGCTATAATTTGTTCATTTTTCACGCTCGTGTTGAGGTGTGAGAATAGAATTTATGCATCAAATTTTACCAACATCTACAACTAAAATAGGTTTCATTGTCTAAAAAAGAGCTAGACAATATAATCTAATGGGCCATCTTCTTGTTTGTTTCATAATTAGGTGAATGCCTCATCTTGATCATAAATGATGATAACATGTCAGTAGAATCACGAGTGAATTTCAAATGTTTTGGTAGGACTGTTTGTTCCATTCACTAGAATTTACTAGATTGACTGAGATAGCCAATTGGACATAGGTTCATTTGATTGATTTATTTGTAAATATTTCCTCTTCATTCCATCCAGCCTTACACGAGTTCTCTTAGCAAGAGCGATGCTATCATGCGATCGATAACTTATTTCTTTCGGACCTCGGTTATTGAATACTAATAATATATTACTTTAATCATTTAGTTTAGTACTATTTGAGTCGAGATATGTTAATTCTGTGAAAATATGATTAATCAATTCAAATAGAGTACTTCTTGTCTCTTGATTATTCATACAATCTTTTTCAATTAAGAATCTTCTTGACTTCTTGTCTAGCTTCTAAAATACAAAAGGTCACAACTTCTTTAGTCATCTTATAGAGAATATCTAGGACACTGTGGTGTGTGAACCACATGTTTTTTGCATTTTCTCACGCTACAAGAGGTAAAGCATCGTTTTATTTTTCATTTTTCAATTGGTACTACTCGTTCCTGCAGATTTGATTGTGCGTTGTTAAATTTTTTTTTTAGTTCGATCCTAAATCCACCACCATTGTTAGCGCTGCACTTAAGTCACGGATACCCTTCATGCAGAAAGATTATATATATAAAGAAAAAAGTTCACACATTAAAAAAAAATTACTAATAATTTTTTTTTCTACCCACTAAAAATGGAAATGGGCTGAGAGGGGACTGGGCTAAAGCCCAGCCCACTCCCTCCTAAATCCGCCATTGACTAATGGGTATATAATTTCTGACAAAGTGGCTTAACTCATGTAGGATGCGTGGTGAGTGGTGACACACAAAGACCAACCCTTTAAAATCATTCTTTCGTACAAGGATAGTATTTAATGCAGTCAATAGCTAAATCGAGTGCATCACGTGAGATTACTCTTAGAAATTATTTGATCTTTCAATGTGTAATGGAATACTGAAAAAGAAATTGCAAGCAGATGAATTGATTGACAGATATAAGGTAAGATTGATTGCTTGAAGCTACATACAAGAATTGTTAATTTATTTTCTAGGTATGACAGTTACATCTATTTGTTTGCTAGAAGTTAAGAGTAGAATTAAAAAAATAAAATAAAATAAATAAAAATTCATAGATACAAATAATGGATATCAAGACAACCTTTTTTGCTATAACTTCAAAATATAAAATAGGTAGGTCTACATAATTAAACAATCGCATCCTATGATAATGTGGAGGAATCTACAAGCTATAAAGTGACATCAGAAATGCTCTCCCGCTACCAACAACAGCCTTCAAATAATTACTCATTGTCCGACACAACGTTAATCATTAAATCATGTTAGATTATAAGAGTATGAACAAATGATGCATTATTGTTGTCATCAACCCCGATTGTTTGTTTCCAACAGCAAGAGAATCTGAGTAATTGAGATGATGAACATGAAAATAGTATACTAACAAGAAAGGCCTTTCTGCGTCTAGGGTTAGGGATTAGTCCTACATCATATTCAAAAGTACTGTTTAATTGTCGGTAGGGCATCCTGCAATCATAATTAGCCCACGTTTGGTTTTGATAAAAATCTTATTTTTAGTAAATTTTGATAAAAATAGACGAAATATGTGATTGAAATATTAATAAAAATTGTGAATGCTGAAATGAGTTGAAAGAAAATAAACTTCAAGAAATGGGACCAAAATTGGGACTTCTAGAGATAAACCTAGAACTCGTCACACACACAATACACATTGAGTAATGCTACATGAACATGGTCATTGACAGATTTTATTTTCAGGGAACACGTGTCAAATTTTGATTGGACGATTTTTTTATTTTTTTTTAAAAAAAGAGCCACAGTTGTCAGCACTTGTCAACTTCCATGTCTTCTAACTCTGTCCAAGCAGCATTACATATTCTCACTTGTGCAGTCAAAGTGTAAAGAGAGCTGTTACATGTACAAGGGGATTTTGCCAGAGTTTATAAAAGAGACATTTGTCAATTGAGTTATGCTACTTGGCCAAGGATTAAATCCCAAGTGGCGCCCCTGGTTTGACCCGGGATTTAATCCCGGGCCAAGCAACTTTATTATTGTCAACTTTTCATTAGCAGTTGGCCAAAAAAAAAAAAGGGTCAATTATATGCAGGTTTAATTGTCTCTATGCATTGTATCTTAATGTATTAATGTGTTATTAATCATGCACAGTTCTGTTGATGGGATATATATATATATATATATATATATATATATATATATATATATATATATATATATATATCCTCTCTTTAATATTGATGTATGAAAATTTGTCTATTTATATGTATATTCAAATCAAATAAGTGACAGAAAAGAAAACAAATAAAATATGAATGAAAATGATCTCTTTCCTTTTTTTCCTATCTTTTCTACAATATATTTGTTGGGATTTGAATGTCAAGTCGTTGCCTACTGTGTAGATGTTCTTATCTAATTATATTAGTTCGTATAAATGCGTGATTATAAAGTAATACTTTTACAACCAAATCAAAATCCAATCAATACAATTCACGTGATTCCGGATAAACATTCTCACCCCTTAAGATATCGGACGGGTCAGCAATTTTATTTAGCCATTGTTTGGTCCCCATTATTTGATATTATAATATTTGAAATAGTGTTTTTTTTTTTAAAGAATGGATGGTTGAAAAAGCAGGAAACTTTTGATTTACGTATAATATTATTTTATTGAAAAATGCTTAGCCAAAAAGAAGAGAGAGAAAAATGTATTATAATTTTATCGAGGACAAACAGGGTTTAGTACCAAAATTTCAATCCTCTCCATGTCGACAAGGGTCGATGAGGAATAAGATATATTTAATGTCAATTTATTTAGATTGAACATCTACTTTTCTGCTTTTTCGGATACCTCAAGGAGAATAGTAGAAGAATTAATCTAAGTGTACAACATTGGTTGACAACAACGGTTGACAAGCACGTATTATCAGAATCCTAGTATGTGATGTAGAAAACAGTTTTTTTAAAATGAATGGATATGATGATGCCAAATAGAATGTTATCAACCAATATTGTACATGTAACATGATTCATAATAGAATGCACGCACAACATAGTTAGGCTTGTGAAAGTGTCGGCAAGGAGGTCCCATTCAAATTGACCTTTTTGTCTCAATTAAAGTCCATAATTTGTGGCAGTTATGTTGCTTGTGAAAGGAAAAAGATAATAAATGAGATATAACGAATGCATTTGAAAGTTATTGGCCACCAAATCAATCATTTGGATTGCAATATGTTTGTGTTAAGAGGATAATATGACCGTACAGTATGGTATACAGCAAACTTTGCTTTGGGGCTAAAATCTTTTTTATGTCGGAAAAGGCTTGCATTCAGATTTTAAGTCGCGTTTTCATGAGATACCTCGTGACGGAAATACTCAAATTTGTAAATCCGCTGCGCAATTTTTGCATCAACGTCAACACTTGTCACCGATCATCACACTTGTTTGTCCTTATTGCGTAAATCGCATGCATCTCATTTGAACTACACAAATCTAAAGATGTAGCGGAACTCTAATCCCAACCGATGCTTTGCATAACATGAAATTAACTAGAAAGGAGAACATACCTAAACAACTCGGGATTCTTAGAATATGTTTGACTTCTAAGAAGACATGGTTTCATTGATTCATGCACAACATCGAACGATCTATAGATAATTACGAGAAAATTCTCCTCTTAATCATAATAAATATATAGTCAATTCTAATATAATGAAGCAAAAAATTGAATAAATAAAAGACTTAACCCATCTAAGGGTGTGTTTGTATCCCATTATTGGGAGAAAAATAGAGTAATGAATAATATTTTTTGGAGGATGTATGATTGAAAAGTGAAGTAATTTTATTGGTTTGTATGTAGAATATTTTATTTGGTGAATATGTGGTGAAAAATCTTACTGTAACAAATAATTTTTTGGAATAATGGTAGACAAACATGGGCTAAATTTGTGGTCCTCTCACACTTATATTTATTTATCTATCGAATGATCACCTCTCATGTTTGGGACTGAATCAATTTGTGTCCATGTACTTCTGCATGCAGACACACATTGTGCCAGACCTAACTTTTTAGGCTACGCAGAGCCATCTTAGTTTCTTTTTGGATTGCTGAAAATTAATAGGAATAGTAGCTAGTATCCATTTTTAGTAGCCAAATTAAAGCATGAAACCTCCTAAATAAATGCAGTGCTCCTCTTTGTCGAAGATTTTCGAAAATATTATAAGTTGTGAGTCAAATGATCGACTTAAAATCTGATATTTATGGAACTGCACCAAACGAGAAGTGAAATATGTGACTTCCTCGTCTTTCCAAGAGGAGAAACCCAAATCCATAAGCTATCTCACAAATCTAAAAGAATATTACTATTCAAATTGGTAATTTCTTAGGCGTAGGTATCACAAATTGCACTCTTTTGTTCGTCTTCAAGTGCAGCCCCCATCAACCTCCATTTCTGCGATGGGACCCATGAATCTTCTTATTTATACCAGGTATACTGCCATGGAATACATAATTCGTTTTTTATATACTACGCACTCTTTCTTCTCTAATCGGTTCCTCTATGGCTCTCCTTCTTTCTCTCTTTCTTATTTTTGTGTTCCCATTAAGAAATAATGCTGAGGGTCCACCTTCTCCAGGGTACTACCCTAGTTCAAGAATTGGCTCAATAGGGTTCAACCAAGGATATAGCAATCGCTGGGGTCCTCAGCACCAAAGACTTGACCAGGGCGAACTCACTATTTGGCTTGACAGTACCTCAGGTACGTATCTATTCAAATTCTTACCCACAAAGGTTGCACGGAAACTTCTAAAACGCTAACGGTCCTCAATTTTCTTCGTTTGTTGTTGCAGGAAGTGGTTTCAAATCTCTTAATTCTTATAAATCCGGTTATTTTGGAACGGCGATGAAGCTCCAATCAGGCTATACTGCAGGAGTGATTACATCATTCTATGTGAGAAATTGAACTAATACTCCAACCTCCTCCCTTGATGAATTATGATTTATGATTTTTGTCTGTTTTGAATTGCATGGCAGCTTTCGAACAATGAAGATTATCCAGGGAACCATGATGAGATAGACATTGAGTTCCTTGGAACCACAGAAGACAAGCCTTATACTTTGCAGACAAATGTTTATGTAAGAGGAAGTGGAGATGGAAATATCATAGGAAGAGAGATGAGATTTCATCTTTGGTTCGACCCTACTCAAGATTTCCACAATTATGCGATTTTGTGGAACCCCACAGAGATCATGTGGGTGTAATTTTATTTACCCCGCGCTACTATTAATTTGAGTCATTTTTAGTTCTTTCGTTGAAAAATGGGGCGTTAAGAGCATTTTTAAAAGTGAAATTCTATATGCGGATTTTATGCAATAGAACATTTTAGCGCAAAAAGCCCAAATTTTTTTTTTTCAAGATGATTAGATGAAGTTCAATTGTGTAATATATTTTGCAGTTGGTGGAATAAGTATTAATCGTAAAGGAGATTACCTAAGAGCTAGCTTTTTAGGTAATATTAAAGTGAAAATTAAAATGAAGAATGGAAATCATGTGAACAAAATTTAATGTTCATGATATGGAATAATCTTGTCCCATGCATGCAAATCTTGATGTCCTAATAGATACGTGTTACATAGACAATAAAAATATAATTGTCATACGATGTTGATCTATGCAGATTTTTTGTCGATGATGTGCCAATTAGAAGGTACCAGAGAAAAAGTGATGCCACATTCCCTACAAGAAATATGTGGGTGTACGGATCAATATGGGATGCCTCCTCATGGGCCACTGAGAATGGAAAATACAAAGCCGACTACAGTCATCAACCCTTTGTAGGACGGTACAAAAATTTCAAAATATCCGGCTGTGAAGCAAATGGCCCTGCCTCATGCCGCCCTCAGTCAGGTTCACCATCTGGCTCTAGTGGGCTGAGCAGCCAGCAGAATGAGGCCATGGCGTGGGTGCAACAAAATCACAAGGTTTATGACTATTGTCACGATCCAACTAGAGACCATACTCAAACACCAGAGTGCTAAGGGTGCACGGGTGATCGACAAATTCCCAAGTTAATGCTCATATATATGTTTAGTCATTTTATTTGGAGAATCTTGAGATGGGCCACTTGCCAAGAATAGATTAAAAGAGTAGGTGAAGCGTCCAAGTCTCCAAGATAAGGAAGTTTGTCTTTTCTTTTTGTGTTATTTATTTAAAATAAACGATCTCGATACACCATAGAGATATGGGATGTATTGTATCAAGTTATTATACGTAAGCAAGTGTATGTATTGCATTTTTATGCCAAATGTTTTCGCGTTAATTATGTTTTGAAAATTAGAACTCAAGACAAAAATTTTAGTAAACGTTTTAAAATTGAAAAATACAATTAAATGAATCACATAACAATACATTTATCATTTAATGTCACCTATATTAAAATATTACATTGCAAACGATTAAGTTTATGTCGTTTATTTGACCGATCAAAAATTAAAAAAGAAAAGTAAGAATGGCATCTATTCAATTTTGTTTGAGAAATTACAAACAAAAGAGTGATGTTCAAATAAGAGAAGCCAAGGAAAAACCTAATATAGAAAAATATCGTGATAAAATAGTCGACATCAAGAATGTTTGGTTTGCAGTTACTCTACGCCAACTACTTCCATTAACTTTTCTAATATCAAATAATTATTGTAATGTGAAACTACGACTCCTAAACGCTTACATCAACTGTAAAAATGTGTTAAATCCATATATAGTAGGAGACTTATTAAAGCATAAAATACAGCCCTCTATAATAATGATGAACCAAGAACAATATATCAATGTTCAAGTTAATGACTTATAGTCAGAAAGTTGACCTACTGTTGGAAATGTTAGAAAAATAACTGATTTTATTGTACTAGTTACATATGAACGTGTGTTGCACATTATTCTGAAATATTTTATAAATGATGTAAAAGTAATATTTGAATATATGTAAATATAAAAAAGTTAAAAAAATATTTATGTGAAATGAACTTTTTATTCAATGAGAATCTCTTTGTACACTTTATTTATTTATTATTCTGATTAGGGTATGTGACTTAACTAAAACATTTGTAGTTGTCATAAAAATTCCTCACGAAAGTGCAACGTATAATTGTCCATGGGAAAATACATAGAAAAATAATCATTATATATACGTGATCTTGAAAAAGAATTTAGATAAAAGGGTGTGTATATGAAACTGGAGAATTAAGTTTATATTATATATTAGATGAATAATCTTGAAAATAAATAAGTATACATGGATTTGAATAATTTATTTACTTCCAAAGTAATTGAATATCCCCCAAAACATATAAAATGTAATTAATTTGCACCATTTTAATCTAAATATGAGATAACTACAAACCTTTGAAAATAAATGTTAATTAATATATATACACGTAAGTAGAGAAATACATAACTGAATGTTAAATACATATTGAAAAACGAAAAGTAAAGTATTGTTGAAATAATTGAATTGTAGTAGGGTTATAATCTTTGAAAAAATAATTATCACTTGAGGTGATATTTTAAAGGGAAAATTAGCTCAAACCCTACTTATAAACTATATAATTTAAAATTCAGGTTTAAAAGTTCTTCATACAAAAATCAGGTGATAATTTAATTTTTTTAATATTATAAAAATAAATTGATTTACATAACCAACCAACCCCATCCAACCCAAAAATTAACCTTAACCCTTAAATCATTTTCCTTTCTCCCCCTCTCTCCATCCTCTTCCCTCTTCTCATTTTCCACCGGAACTGAAGTCATCGTGGAGAGACCGTCGCCGAGAGACCACCGCCAACACACGACGGGCTATGACACAGCAGCGTCGTCGGAAGCCACAACAGCATCTTCGCGTACTTCCGGCGATGACGGTGCCGCTATTCGTGGCGATGTTGCAGTGGCTGCTACGCGACGCTGTGCTCTTCGTGCAGTACCTCACGCACAGAGTCGCGCAAAGATGTCGAGTCATCGTCGCTGCGTCGAGGTAACGACGCTCAGTGGCAGCGATGTACTTTATTCTTCTTCCTGTTCCATTTTGCTCTGTATCTGAATTTTGATTATTCTGTATACTGGATGTGGTGTATGTGATAGTTTGAAGATGAATTTTGGGATGATTTTGGATCGAATCCAATTTAGTGCTTAGCCTGATTTTGGATCATTTTATGGTGGTGATCAATCCATTGTGGTCGCGGCATTTTGAGGTGATTTTTGTAATGGTTGGTTGGTGGTGGATTTCGAACGGTGGTGGTGTTTACTGTGATGATGACTGAGATTGGTGGTGGTGGTGCGACAGTAGTGGTGGTGTCGCAGTGGTGTTGTTGGTGTTGTGGTGGTGCCACATTGTGTTGTGGTGATGGGGTAAAGATTGTCGTACGATAGTGTTGATGGCAACAATTTTTGAATTTGCATCAATAAATTTACAAGTCAGTATTATTATTGGATCTAATTAGCACAAAAAATGGCACTCATTCAATTTCTAAATACATAATTACTACATGCAATGAAGGTGACAATTTATGATTTCATCAAATGATAGGCCTTTTAGGTTTGACTTCCAAAACCCCATTTCATCAACCCAATACACATAAAGTAGCCTAGTTAAGAAAAAGGGGTTCTTAAAAAAGTAAATAATTGGCAAGTGACACTTTTCGTCAATTTTTGTGGTAATTGTGACCGACTGTGACTTGTACGGTCACAATTAAGATTCAATTGGTCACAAATAGTCACATTGAATACAAATTTGATCACAATTAGTCATATTGAATACAAACTTAGTCACAATTAGTCACGGATGATGTGTGTCAATGGCTTGATTATATAAAGTGACTTGAAATTTTTTCGATAAATTTTTTAGGAGTTGGAGTTAGGGATTGGGTGGTGGTAGGTGGATCCATGGGGGTGGGATGTGATTTCTAACTTTTAATTTTCTGGAAATTTTTCAGTCGCCAAGCGACCGCCGGAACTGTCATCAGAGCGGTTGTCGGAGCGATAACCGGAACTTTTACCGGAGTAGATGGCCACCTCCAATGGAGAGAAGAGTAGGGAGAGGATAGAGAGTAGAGAGAAAGAGAATGATTTGGATTTGAAATTTAATAAATTGGGGTAATTTTATTATATTATAATTAAAACTATTTAATAAATTGATTTAACACCTTATTTTTGAAAAGATTTTTGAAATTTGTTATTTTTGAAATGTAATTCTTATATATAGGACTTATGTATTGTTCCCATTTTAAATATTATATAGTAGCACAAGACATACATGAATTCTTAATAATGGGCTAATAGGGGAGGTCGTGGGTTTATTAAAAACTAACCCTCAGCCGTTTAACACTTGTTTACTATTTGGATTTTTCAAATTAAGAATTTCTAACATATTTAATTAAAATGGCCTAATTATTAATTATAATATTTATCTTTTTCTTCTCTAAGTATCTTAGATCCATCCACGATTTAATTAAAGCAATAATAAAATTAACTAGAAAAAAATTTATGGCTCGAAACCTAGACATAAAACTACAAAGAGGAAATTATATGGGTCCAGGCATTTCAAGTTTACCGTGCAAAAATGAGGTATGAATTATATTTAATCAAAAATCAGGTAACTCCCAAATCCTATTTCATTTATATACCTATTCTCTCTTTCACACACACACACACACACACACACACACACACACACTCTCTCTCTCTCTCTCTCTCTCTCTCTCTCTCTCTCCATTTCCCTCTTTTCTCGACCTCTCCCTTCTCTCTTACTTCCAATTCCTCTCCTTTCTCTCTGTCTCTTCGAACGCCACTACCCATTCAAACGTCGATGATGGAGCTACTTCGGCCAACACTACACCATAAGCCCCCGTCGTCTCCGGCGCTGCAGATTGAGTAGGAGAAGGCGAACCAAATCAATTTTTTTTCTTAATTTGATTTCTTCGCACAGATCTATGGAGTTGTGTATGATTTGTGATGGTCGATGGCAAAGATTTGGTGTGGTTCGCTGGTTGAATAGTGGGGCAGTGTACTATGCAGTTGGGTGGCGAGGCACTCATTCCAGCGAGTTGCACGGTGAATGGTACGATGGAGGTGTGCAATGCGGTGGTACCGATGTTGCGGTGCGATGGTGGTGCTGTGTTTTGGTTGTGTTGGTGATTTTAGTGGTTCTTGTTGGTAGTGGGTGGTGCTAAGACTGGGATCGATGCTGTGAGAGGGTGGGGTGGATGGGTGCAGTGGTGGTAGGTGTGTGTATTGTAGGTGCTGTAGTGATGGTGGCGCCACCGCTGTAATGAAGAGGAGATCGGAACATCCGGTTTGTGGTGGGTTCGGTGATCTATACCACGATTGTTGCTGTTCAAATCTGCTTGTAGTGGTTTTCATGTCGTCAGTAGTGGTGATTAGGTGCTACGATGGTGAAATGCCGGTGATGGTAGTGAATATGCTTGGGATGTGGTAGTGGCGGTCGACTATGACAGTGGCGGTCGAGGTTGACTGTGGTGATAGTGACATGGTGGTGGTGGTGGTGGTAGTGGTGGTGGTGTTGTGGTCGTGACGGTCATAGAGTGAGGGTGGTCGCAAGTGGCGATGGCGGTAGTATGTGACCCAATATTTGGTGTATGCGACAAATTATTTATTTATCTGCGACCAAGTATTAATCCGTGACCTTAAAATTCGGTAATATGTGACTAACAAAATCTGTGACCAACTATTTTGTTATATGTGACCTAAAAATTATATAATATGTGACCGTGAAAAAATTTGTGACCAACAAATTTGGAAATCTGTGATTGTGACTTATAAATTTTGATTTGTGATCAACTAATTTTAAAATCTGTGACCAATGAATTAATTGTGACATACAAAATTTTTGAGCTATGACCATAAGTTGTAAATCTGTGACCGGAATAATTGTCGGAATCGGAGCAGTCGCCGGATCGGTCATTGAAACAGTCGCCAGAGAAGAGTGGTGGTTGGAATGGTCGTCAGAATAGTCCCCGAAGTTGTATGGGTGGTGTATGTGGAGTGGGTTAATTATATTATATAATATTAGGATTTATGATTAAATATTTAATAATAAATTGATTTAATAATTTATTATTTTATAAATAACATTTTTTTAAAAAAAAACCTGTTTTTTGAATTTTCAAACTTTATACCTGATTTTTGAATTGGTGTAAAGTATACACCTTAATTATGATTTTTTTCCCAACTACAAATTAATTAAAGTTTTAATTGGATCACATTCCGATCCAATTCTTTAATTTCCAATTTGTTGTG
The DNA here is from genome assembly GCA_035079005.1 of Fraxinus americana. Taxonomy (NCBI): domain Eukaryota; kingdom Viridiplantae; phylum Streptophyta; class Magnoliopsida; order Lamiales; family Oleaceae; genus Fraxinus; species Fraxinus americana. The sequence continues at coordinate 5,974,692 of CM068723.1, read as the reverse complement.
TCCAGCCCAAACCTCCAAAGGTTAAATCTTGAGGAAATTACATGAAATAATCATTTTAAAATAACAATTCATAAAATACATTACAACTTTTTTATACCATTATTACTGATTTTACAAAGTAAAAATGAAAAACAATAAACGACCATATATATATATATATATACAGAAATGATCTAATGAGCACCGGTGCTCATCTTATCCTAAGCACCGATGAGTTGGCACATTAATTCATTGGTGGATAAAGATTTTGTGAGTTCCAATCTACCAATGAATTAATGTGCCAACTCATCGGTGCTTAGGATAAGATGAGCACCGGTGCTCATTAGATCATTTCTGTATATTTGGTGGATAAAGATTTTGTGAGTTCCAATCCACCAATGAATTAATGTGCCAACTCATCGGTGCTTAGGATAAGATGAGCACCGGTGCTCATTAGATCATTTACGAATATCGAAATGATATAATGAGCACCGGTGCTCATCTTATCCTAAGCACCGATGAGTTGGCACATTAATTCATTGGTGTATATATATATATATATATATATATATATATATATATATATATATATATCAGAAATGATTTAATGAGCACCGATACTCATCTTATCATAAGCACCAATGGGTTGACACATTAATTCATTGGTGGATTGGAACTCACAAAATCTTTATCCACCAATGAATTAATGTGCCAACTCATCGGTGCTTAGAATAAGATGAGCACCGGTGCTCATTAGATCATTTCTGTATATATATATATATATATATATATATATATATATATATATATATATATATATATATATATATATATATATGACAGCTTCTATTACTCCACCAAACAAGCCCCAATTTATTCCATTAATGTTCGAATTCCCAAAAATTTCGTCTTTACCAAAGAAAACCCTCAATTCGACATAAGTTATCTTACACCAAACTCAAAATCCAAGATCCCCTACTCCGAAAAATCACAAATCAACCCACAGTTCACTCACCAGCTCCCTATATCATTCTACGAAATCCGTATTTTGTATATCAAATCAATTGTCTTTATCACTGAATATTGAAGATATTGGGTTTTTAACAATGGGTATATAATTCCTTCTGAAGGAGTAGAAAAGCACAACTCGAGCAAAGTTTAGCACGTAGATCTAGAATTTTCAGACTATAATCTTATACTACTGTTGATTAATGGCTTTCCCTAGTCGACTTATAACATTGTGTTCAGACACTTGTTGGTAGTCAATTTAAGACTTCGATTCCAACCATGGATACACCTAATCGTCGATTATCTATGGGTTCAATCATGAACCAGCAAAGAGAAGGTGAGTCTCATCGCTTGGCAACCCCCAAATGGAGATTATGAGTGGGTTTAATTGAGAATAGTCACATAGGTAAAGGTTCAAAATTTGTGGAGATTGTGTAGCCAAGAAATGAAAGTGCTTTCCAATCCTTTAACTTACAGTGATTTGCTGGTGGATGTTAAGAAGCTCGAGGAAGTGATAAGATTTTGGAGATGATGGAAAAGATTGAATGTGCATTGCTTGGGGATACTTCCAACTTGATTTTGATGTTGTTTGTTCACAGGGGCGATGAAAAGCGGATGAAAGATAATGGGATGGGATGGATGAGTGGAATGGGACCAGATCAGAAATCTTATACAATCATGGTTCATGAACTATTTATGTATTTATGTGTTGGATGCTATGGAAAGAGCAAATAGACCTTGGAAGGAAAAAAAATATCCTTTTGGCCTATTTATGTATTTATGTGTTGTATGTACATATTTGTGAAGAGTAATGTGAATTTTTAGAATCATGTTGTGGGAAAAAAAAAACATAGTGTTCCCAATATCTATGAAATACATCCAATGCGTTGTACATATATTTTATGACAAAAAACACGAAATGTATACTATTTATCATCATATTTCATTCTAAAGATTATAGATTTTCTTGACTTATATGTTGAGTGGTTAGATGATTTAATATATTTGTCTTATAGTTGTGGTCAAAGTCTCTTCTTCATGTTTATATATTTTCGAAACTTCTATCTATGCAAATTCATATAAACCTCGTTCCTATATTATGTGACATTGCATATAAATATGACTAACAATTCTATTTTTAATTAATTATAGCAATAGCATGTTTAGTTTGGACATGCGACATGATTATTGAGCTGTAGTTGTTAGTGTGAATATGTTTGAAGCTACGTAATGTATTTGCAACAAATTTCTTTGCATCATGTACGTATTGTATATCAACATGATATTTCTCTCAAGTTTATGTTTCGATTTTTATCTATTTGCCTAATAACTGATTTATTTTCTAGGATACTATGAAAACAAAAAAATCTGAGAAAAGATTGCAATTGCAACACAAGTTCATCTGTGAAACCATAAAAATATTAGAATATCTGAAAAACACAAGACAACAAAGCTATGTAGCTTTCAACACATTTGACAAAAAAATATAATCACTATCTGCTTCCTTGATGGATAAACCCTAAAGCCACATAAAACAAACATGAAATGTAGTTAAGCTGATGTCTTCATCTAGAGACTTGCATAATCACTTGCATAGGCAGGGCAGATTTCATGACCATCCTTTGGCTCTACATGCACCCACTTGCGTCCACTCAATTTGTGGTACTCAAATTTGACACAACATTCCTTAAAAGCATATAGAGTGAGATCTTTCCGATTCCAACATAATTTCCAGGATGGAAGCGCGTTCCCCTTTGATGAACAATGATGTTCCCCATGTATCACTCTATGCACCATATAATGACTTACATTGCATTATAAATAATGAAGAATAAGCGCGTGTTCGTTGGAGGGCTGATTGTCGGCTAGACAATGAAAATACACCAAGAACAATATAATAGAAATTATAGTCTATAAGTTCATTCTCTCAGTTCATCAAATTTTTTCACCCTAAGATTCTTTGGAAGAGAGTCATGTCCATTTTTCGTAGATCCTGTAGCCTTTTAGGTAGCCCAACGCCTAAATGTCAAGCTCAAATCCTCTCCAGATGCATCTAAAACATGTATTTGTATTATTATCCAACTCAGAAAAATTAACATCATACTCAAAGAAATACAAGGCAAAATTCATACCAATGGCAGAACTGTAAACATGTGTACTGGTAATCACATTCTGATACTTGATTGGCTTTTATGCAGTAACTTCCATGTATTCATCATATTGCTTATAGTGTAAGAACAATGAACCTAAGTAGAAAAATCACAACATGTCAAATAATATGTTCAAAACATGTAGACAAATCATAACAATAATGAACACAATATATTGATCACATCACTTCATTGTGATACGAGTTGATCATTGAACTTAGCTTTAAGCATATCCCATATTAGTAATTCACAATTTCTAGATGATATAAATCATATATGGTGTAAAATTTTTAGTCCAGATCAAAAAAAGTAAGTAAAATCTGTCATGGGGAGTGGTCGATCTGATATCTCTGGGTTGCTTTAAAATTGTAATTGACCACAACCTTTATTGTTTCAACACATTATTTCAGGCATTACATCAAATAGTTTATTAACATAGCCTGAAAAGACTATCAAATGTCCAAAAACCTCGTTATTTATTTCTTAAAGAAAATGTTCTGAAAGATTTTGCAGAAAAAGAGACTGAACATACCTGTCACCGAAGTGAGACGAATTTAAAGTACAAATTGGGGAGTAGCAAATGCAAAATGATTTCATATTATATGCATTACAGTTAAAATATTTCCAAATTTCTTTTTCACAAGGAACATGAAACGTTTTTTCTTTTTGAATTTACCATCTCTTTTGCACTCAGAATTAATGACCGCAATTTCAACAATGAATTTCAGTTACATATGAATATTTTTGGAGTTGTGAAGAACAGTAAATCTGGAAAAAAAAATAGAATTATTCTTGTGGTACGTCACAAGATACATAAGGGTGTCCATAATGAACGTCCGGCGCCCCCTATTGGTGGAGGAGCTTGTGGGACTGGCACCCCAACCAATGAGAGAGCGCCGGGTGTCCATTATGAACACCCTGATGTAACTTGTGATGTACCACAAGAATTGTCCAAAAAATATACCCACTATGTAGCATATAATGGATTTAAATAAGGAAGTAGTATTTTATGAAATGTTTTATTATTGATGGGTATATATGAATTGTGGAAATTACATCCCACTTGGCTTTTAAAGATCACTATTCTTAAATCAAGTGAAAAGTTTAAATAAGCAAAAATCAGGTGATTAATATATAATAATAATAATATTATTATTATAAAAGTAAGAACATGTTTGGTTAAGTTTAAAATCCAATTAAAATTGAAAATATAGCCGTTATTGGATCTCACTCGTCTAATAAAAGTAAACAATAACTGCTAATTTTTCAATTTTAATCCGATTTTAATCTCTACCGAACACACCCTAAATAAACATACCCCCACCCACCAAACCCATCCATCCCACCCAAGAATTAATTTTCAATCCATCATCTCCTTAGTTCACACTCGTCAACTCTTCATGATGCAACTACTCCGACGACTCTTTACGGTGCACCCATTCCAACGACTATTTACAGCTTAGTACAACGCTTCTTCGTACTAGGCGGAGTGTCAATGTAATGACGATGTCAGAGCAACAGTTGCTCTCACGGTGCACCTCCACCTCTGTGGCGATGTCATCGTTGCACACAAAAATAAAAAGAAGATTTTGCACGATCTGGGAAAAGACAATTTGCGGAAAGACGCTATTGCCATCTGTCGCGATTTGATTCAGCATGCGAATGGAGCCGTCGCTTCAGGGGCAATGATGTCTCGCTGCGAATGGCGTGAACGTCGTTGTGTGATTTGGATCTTAGGAAAAACTCAGTAATCATCGGTGCCAGGGTCCCTACTTCACTACTTCTTAAGTATGGAGGCAACACTATGCTCGAAGCAACGACGAGACGAGCTATCGCAATCCAGTGTGAGGGCATCACCGTTGATTTTAATCTGACAGTGGTTGATCTACAGCGACGCATATTTGTTATTTCCTTTTTTTTTTTTTAATTTCCAAGTTTGATTTCTCTAATGGTTATGGTAGTTTGTGTGGTTGATGGTTGATGTGGGTGTGGGTGTGTGTGGTTTACGATTGTTGGGTCACAACGGTGGCGTGTGTTGTGGTGGTGAGGTGGTAAAGCTGCGGCGGTGATGATTAGTTGGTATTGGTGTTTAGTGTTGTTGAGGTGGTAATGGCGACGACGATAGCAATGGCGGTGGAGTGGGGATGAAAGGTGTGACCCATTATTTAGGCGTTGTGACTAATAAATTTGTTAGTTTGTGAGCAATAAATAATTTGACCCAAATGAATGTGTGATTATGAGTTAATTTGGAATCATGACGGGAATTTGGTAAGTTGTGACTAACCAATTCAATGATTTGAGGAAAATAACTTGTGACCATCTAATTCGATAGTTAGTAGTTGAGATTTGTAACCTATAAATTTTTTGATTTATGATCGATTAATAAATTGTGACTTATAAATTTTTTATTTATGATCGCTATATAATTTATGATCAAATAATATAGAATTGTGACCTCAATATATTTAATTAGTAAATTATATAATTATTTCATAAATAAAATTTAATTAATATCTGATTTTGAAATTTTAAACTTTGATTTTTAATTTTGAAATTAATCATGCTTAATCTCTTATATATGAATTTTTTTCTTTAAAAAATTGGTTTTAACTCGGCCCATTTCACAATGGGAAAATTTGACTAGACCAGGTGTTTAGTTTTAACTTTTTAAAAATCAGGTTTTGGCTTTTTTTAATCAAAAATCAGGTTTTATTATTTTTGATTAATAATAATGTTATAAAATAAAAATAATATATTATACCCACCCTACTACCTACCCCCACCAATAAAACCCTAACCTAATCCATTTATTTTCATTTCATTTCTGTCGACATTTTCTCTCCACCGCCGCCGCCTCCGCCTCTGCCGCCCGCCGCTTCCCTTCTCCTCTCCCTCCCCAGATCTGCTGCGAGACGCTGCTGCCGAACGGCGGCAGCGTCGCCGTCACGCTGCTGCGGTTCGACAGCAGCGTCGCCGTCACGCTACTACGAATCGCAGCAGTGTCACAGCGACGCTACTGTGATTTGCAACAGCGTGACGTTCCCCTTCCCTTCCCCTCCCTTGCCCCAACCCTTCCCTTCCCCCTTGTTTGGTGAACTACAGAGTGACATGGGCTGTGACGCTGCTGCGATTTGCAGCAGCGTGACGTTCCCCTTCCCCTCCAATCGCAGCAGCGTGACGTTCCCCTTCCCCTCCCTTGCCCCAACCTCTCCACTCCCCCTTGTTTGGTGATCTACAGAGTGACAGGGGCAAAGTCAATCCAAACCCAAAGTCAGAAATCCCATTTTCTATCGACTCACTCGGCTGTGAAGTAGAGGCAGCGCCATTGTCCATGGCGGATTCCGGTGGCAATCGGCGTTGGTGATGTGTGTTAGTGTTTTTGCGATTTTCAGATCGATGATGTTTGTGATTTTCAGATTGGTGGTGGTTTGTGTTTTGTGAGGTGTGGTGATGACGGTGGTGTGTTTGTGTTCAATTTTCATGACTCGGTCATTCTTTGCCATGGGGGTTGGGGAAGGGAAGTGTTGGTGTGATTTGGGTTAATCTGTGGTGGTTGTTGTTTGTGTTATTATTGGGGGATGGTTGTGGCGGTGGAGGTGGCGTTAGCGACGACAGGGATGCGACGAAGAATGTCTGTGACCAACTAGTTGGTCGATATGTGACCTGTGACCAAGTAATGTTGGTGTACTGTGATTGGGAGACGGGTACGGTGTGGTCGATCTGTGACTTGTGACAAAGTGTGGTCATGTACTGGAATGGGGAAAGGGTGTTTGGGTGACTGTGACCTAGCTATTGTGGTTCTTTTTGGTGTCTGTGACCTTACTATTGAACTGTGACTTTGAAATTGAAAATTTGTAACTTACAAAAAGAATCTGTGACCTTAATTTTTTTGGTCTGTGACCTCGAAATAATCTGTGACCTATAAAATTTTAAATCTGTGATCTCGAAAATAATCTGCTATCTACAAATTTTTTTATCTGTGACCTCGAAATAACCTGTGACCTACAAATGTTTTGATCTGTGACCTCGAAAAAGTTGTCGGATCGGAGCAGTCGCCGGAATGAAGTGCTGCCGGAGTAGTCGCTGGAGCAATGGGGGAGGTGGGGTGGGGTGGGGTGGGGTAATTTTATTATATTATAGTTAAATATTTAATTTAATATAATAATTTTGAAATGTAATTAATTAATTCAAGAAAAACCTGAGTTTTGTAATTTAAAACTTTGGTACCTGATTTTTAATTTGCTGAAAGTAAACCCCTGAACCATAAACTTTTCCCTTTCACAATACCAAGTTCAAGTCAAAATCTGGCCCATGTCAAGAATCATAATCACCGTCTTCGCTGCCCAAAGAGGCCACTGTTGGAAAACACAAGAAAGCGTCCAAAAAATGCTAGAAATCACAAATCAACATCGGCGCGTCACCTTGGGACCACCGCCACCATGACTTCCACATAGCAACCGCAGCAACGCCCGAGAGTGCTGCTCCTACATGGGATGGCAGCGGCACCGAGGTTTTCCATTGCGTTTCGCGCGAAGTGACGGTGCTCGAAGGCACCACAGCAATGCGCAAGTCGCGACAACAATCTGTGCTTCCCACCATCACGACGCATACGTCGTCCTCTTCTCCTCTTGCAGTGTGGGTCCTTCAATATTGAAGACGGTGAAGTTTGATCCCTTGTCGCATAATTGCATATTAGGTCCCGAAACAAAATTGAAGATTAGGTACTTTGAATTGATTTGTAGAACAAGTCCTCTAAAACAAAACTGCAGTAGCAAACCCAACAAAAATACAAATATTAACTATATTGCAAAAATTAAGATCAAAGGGGAAAACATGGAGTCGTAATTCACTGCCTTTGTCACGTGACTCGATTCAACAATACATGACATTGGCACAAAATTCTGAGGCCATAAATATGTTCAATAAAAAATCATTCATTCGATAATAAAATAAATTACATAATCCTAGCAACGTCCTTTACTATCTCTTGCATAATCCAAAATTATTTAATTCTTGATATGCAAAATAATATCAAAATCTAGAATCTGATACTAGTTGTTGGAAAAATAAAAGATTTTATTAAAGGATTTTACGATGATTTTTCTTTTTAAACCTTAATATAAGTGTCAATTATAATATGAATTTGATTAGGAAATATCATAATCCCAAAAGAACTCTCTTTCTTTTGCTTGGGTAAAGATACTAAACTAAAAGGACTCTTTTAATTCTAATCCAAATCAAAGTCTTCCATATCTTAAATGGCATGTGCGTGATACATTCCGATTTTTTAATTTATCCTTCTACGGTTAATAATAAATTATAACTCTTATAATTTATTCTGATTCTTCTTTTGAAGCCAGTGAAGGTACCAAACGGATCCAGTAAAAAACGAGGTTGGACTCTCAACTTAACTATAATTACTCAAGCTACATGAACAATAATTTTTTTTCTTACATAATACCCCCGCTGATCGTGTTGAATATTATGAACAAGGTAAAAATGACCAAAATGTCCTTTCTCAAATATATGTTAAATTCTAGTCTCATTTTCTATCTTACAATTTCATGTCATCACATCACAATATTAATTCAATTGTTAACGTCGAATTACTGAGCTCAGATTTAACTATCCTCTAGAAAATCTCTTAAAGTCATGATCGTGCCTGTTAAATAGGTTACATATTCCATATCGCGAATATATGTTCTCCAATTGTTTCACTTTAATTTCCAAGGCATTGAGATATTAATTAACAAATTAATATCACTCATTGATACCTCAAAGAAATTCAAGTTCGTAATCAAAGTTCATTATCCACTCAGAAATAACATGCTACATACAGTAGTCAAGTGAAATTAAATTCATGTGGTCAATTCCATAAATTAATTTCACATGATCAAGTCCAATACATTCAAAAAATGTACATTCAATTTTATTACCAACATAAAGTAAAAGTGCTACAAATTCACTTCCACTTCCTTTCACAAATAGAGAATAATCAACTTTGGATTGTGTGAGCCCCTCTCTTAGCATGCATTGTGTGAATTTGATGTTCCATTGCCTAGAATCCTGCTTTAGGCCATAGAGAGATTTTCTTAATTTGCATACCAATTTTCCTCGGGGATTAGATTCAATCCTCTTCTCCCCTTGAATTTGATA